>CM074720.1:552385737-552985737 GCA_037306005.1 Rhinophrynus dorsalis
TTGGAATCTGAGAAGCCTAAACATTTGTGGCCATGAACCTGTATCAAATCTCTTAACATATTAAAATGTTAGGGGATTGATACTGCACTGATGAAGATGATGCAACCAAGGAAGCAATTGTGAAATTTTCATATAATGAAGCCTGTCTGCCTCTCACAAATACCAACTAGTGTTGAATCAAAGTGGGAGGTCTTAGAGTCTATTACCCAAAAGCTTTGTTAATAATTTAAATCCATGGTTGAGCAATGTGATATGTCTGTAGTATTGTAACAAGGATATGTCACTTTTGGGCTTTTTGATATAAAGACGGTTCTAAAGGTTGTCATTATAAAGTCACTGCAGGGGGGCTTGGTCTGAGTGTCTGTGATGGCAAACACATAGTGGTGTCTCTCAGCACCCTTGTGAAGGGAAATAGCTTTTATCACAGCAAGAGAACTTGAAATAAGAAGCATTTTGAAGATAATTTCCTTATAATCCTAATGAAAGGCAGGAAAAAGCATTCTGGCAGAGCGGATACCTCAGTTTTAGAACGTTTAACAACATGGACCACAAAACCATCAGAGACTATGCAACCACCTGACTCAATTCCATTGACAGCACTGGAGCAGGACGCATTCCTCGTTCAATCAGAGTTGACTACTTCTCAAGCAGAGAGGATCCTCTCTACTACACGATTGGAGTCCACTGATCTTACCTCTTCAGACTCCCTGCTCCCTAAGTAGGAGTTTTCACATACATTGGCAGAACTTGACAGATATCAGTTATTAACTGGGCAATCAGGATGATTGGTACCTTCAATGTACAGAGTAATGAGATCAGAAACATATTGTCAAAGCATTGGCATTATTTACCTTAAGGCTCTGTGTCCTCTTTCTTCCCTCTACATTGTAAAGGACATCAATTAGATTTATTCCAAGAGGTGGTAGAATGGGATTTAAGGGAATTATATCAGAAGGTTAAACCCTTCCATAAGAATAATATATCCCTGAAGGAAAGGGAGGCTATCTTGCAATTGGCCAACAATATATCACTGGTAATTAAAATGTTTGACAAGGGAGGCACAGATGTGGTTCTTCATTCTGCATATTACAAAGCAGAGGCCCTTCATCAATTGGGGGATGCACAAACATATCAGGTTCTGAATACCGATCCTACTTTGAGGTGTAAGGCAGAACTTAATCTGTTGGTGCAGAGAGGATTGACTTGTGGGGTTCTAACTAAACAGGAGGAATTGGATCTAGTCCTGTCGGCCCAGGTGATGACCATTTTTCATCATCTGCAGAAGATCCACAAAGTGTTGGTTGACCCAACTGGTCACCCTATAGTGTCAGGCATTGGCTCACTTAATGAAACATTGTCTGACTTAGTGGATCTTTATCTTCGACCATTGGTGGATGGGCTCCCTGGGCTGTTGAGGGACACCAGACAGGTACTCCGGGTGATGACTCATTTGGAGTGGAAACAGAGATATGCCTGGCAGGCCACAGATGTCACTTTTCTCTATTTGTGTATTCCCCATAGGTTGGGACTATGTGCTCTCCAGACTCAGCTTGAAAGTTTCTCCAATTATGATGATCATCTGATTTTGTTTCTTGTACAGGCAGTTGATTACCTCCTGTCTCACAATTTTTTCTTCTTTGATGGGGTGTTCTACTTGCAGAAGTGTAGTATGGCAATGGGGGCAAGTTTTGCCCCTTCTTTCGCCAACCTATATATGGGTTGGTGGGAGGCCACCCACATGTTCAGAGAGATGAACCCCCATAGGGGGAGAATTGTGTGGTATGGGAGGTACATCGATGACTTGCTGTTTATTTGGGATGGCACTAGGGAGGAGGGTATCTTAATTAGAATACATATATTCTTAAGTTTACGGCAGATTTCCAGTGCCTAACCATACCTTTTTTTGAACCTTTTGTTTAGGGGAGACCCAGTATCTGGTCGCGTGTTGACTGACATTTATAGGAAACCCACTTCGGGTAATAGCCTCTTGTATGCTGAGTCGTTACATCTCCGGGCTCAGATTCATAACATCCCCAAGGGCCAGTTTCTGCACTTGCACAGGAATTATACCTTGGAGGATGACTTTAATCGTGTTTCCTGGGATGTAATTGACAGATTCAAAGCAAGTGGCTATGATAAAGAACTTCTATTCAGGTCTTATCAACACGCAAAACAGACCCCTAGGGATGAACTCCTGTTAAGATCCAAAGTACAGACCAAAGCACCCCCAACTAAGAAGGGGGTGAGATTTGTGACAATTTATAGTCCCCAGTTTGGACAGATTCGCAACATTGTTAATAAGAATTTGTCTATTTTGGATACTGATGAAAAGTTGAATACAATATTGAAAGAAGGTTGCGATTTTGTTACAAGAAGGGGACTTATGATTGGGGATCGAGTCTCTCCTAGCTTCTTTAGAAGCCAAAAGGCTACCCCAGTATACTTGGAACATAAGGGGTTTTACCGTTGTGGGGCCTCGGTATGTAAATGCTGTTCTTTTGCCAAAGTTTCTAAGACATGTAAGGGATTAGTCAATGGGGCAGAGTATGCTATCCGATCCTACATTAATTGTAAATCTGAATATGTCATATATCTGTGTATGTGTAAAGCATGTAATAAACAGTATGTAGGACGAACAGTCCGTCATTTGAAAGAAAGAATACGTGAACACATTCATCAGACAGAAAAAGGGAGAAAGGACTCTGCTATAGCTAGACATATTCTTGATTGTCATAATGGAGATTTATTATTGTTTGAATTCCAGGGTACAGAAAGAGTGAGGCTACCCTGGCGAGGTGGGGACATTATCAAGCTGACCAATAGACGTGAGGCCTATTGGATTTTTCAACTCAAAACTAGAACTCGACAGGGTTTGAATTCCGAATGGGATATCAGTCACATTTTATAAGGATATATACACATTTTTTAAGGAATATTTTTCAAGGAATATTTTTCATTTATTGTTTGGTAATTAGTGATATCCCCGGGGAAGTACTTTGACCCTGTTGAGAATTGTGGTAGGAGATAAGGATGATGTCAACGTTTTATTGGTAGTATCCTTTTCTTGATTGTCCATTTATTGCGCTCCATTTTTCTTTTTCCTTTTTTTGTTTTCCTTTTTTGCTCTGTTTTTTCCCTTTTTTTCTCTCTTTTTTCTTTTCTGTTTTGAGATATATTTTTCTATTTATAATTTTGTTCATCTAATGATTTCTTTATTTACTTTGGATAATGATTTATTTATAATACTTTGGATACTAGTAATTTTGATAAATTATTCCCTTAAAGTGTGTGAGAATGCACTGTGGTTCTGGGTTCTTACCATATTTGAGGTGATTTCCCTTTAAATAAATGTGCGCTCATTTGGTGTAAGGAAGGATGAACTTGGGTAGTTCTTATCTCTTCCTTTAATTGTTTTTAATCAATTAATGGAGGGCTTGGATGTGTCTATACAAGAAATGATTTTGTCACTTCCTGTTAAGTCTATGATTAAGCGCTATTTTGCGTGACACATGTTAGAGTCCTGAGACACTTAATTTCGCTTTCCGTTTATGTCCCGCTTTATCTATCTCCATGTAATAATATGTATTTTCAATAAAACTTCAGTTTTAATTTCATTACCGCCATTGCAACTTTGCTTCAAGTCTTCAAGTCTTCAGTGTGCAGCTGCAACATTTGTATCTTCTGATCAAGTCTTAAGCCCTAAACCAACTAGTACATATTGGAGAAGTCAAAATATAAAAGATCAGTTGGTACACAGTCACATCCAAAAACCATCTTCTAACACTTGGCTGAGATCTTCAATTGTTGGCTGTTTTCAGTGTAATAACTGTACTGCCTGCTCTAACGTCAGGAAGACTGCAACATTTACAGTCCGACAAAGTAGTTATCAAATTAGAGAGTTCATTAATTGAAAAACCACTGGAATTTATTATTTGATGGAGCGTATATGTAAAATAATCTATGTGGGAAAAACAATAAGAGGATTCAGAGTAGAGGAACATATAGGAGATGTATGCAATGCCCGCAATACACCAGAAGCAAGGCACATTATTGAATGCCATAATTCAGACACCACGATTATGTCATTTATAGGCATTCAGAAAGTTTCTGTGCCTGCTCATAAAGGAAATTTTGATTGAATACTGTTAAGAAAAGAGGCTCAGTGGATCTATTGCCTCAATGCAGGACAATGCGGCTTAAATTAAGGCTTTAATTATAAGCCTTTCATAGATTGATTTTCAAGATCTTTTATCAAAAGTAAGATATCCGATATAATAATTCACTAGGATGCTTGTCCAAGCCTTCATGCACAGTAGAAACTGCCCAAACGCACAGAATGCTGGGAGCACGGAATGCTGAGAGACGGAATGCTGGGAGTTCTGTGCTGGGAGCACAGAATGCTGGGAGCATGGAATGCTGGGAGTTATGTGCTGGGAGCATGGAATGCTGGGAGTTCTGTGCTGGGAGCATGCTGTGCTTTCGGGCAGTCTCTACAATGTATGACTGCGTCGGTGGCAGGACGCAGAGCAGGACTGGCCTCTTAACCCTTTGAGTGCCAGAGGTGTATGCAACACATTGCAAGGCAGTGCTTTGCGTACCCCTCTGGCACTCAAAGGATTAACATCACCCAGACCTTGGCTCGTGTACATGGGCTTTTACACTAGTATTTCATAATAAAACATTGTCAACAACATCTTCTAGTCATATATTTCCATATTTTCTGACTAATATGTTTTGGCTCCTAGATGGTAATGATACAATTATCTAACAGAGTGAAGAATAAGTGAAGTATATTGAAGTACACATTACTCAGATTATATAGATTTTAATTATATAAAGTTCATGCTTTGAACAAATTTATCTGTGTGTTCATTATATCAAACTATAGTTATAAACACTAATTTACTATTAGCGTTTAGTGTGGCAGTTAAAAGACTCCATAATTAACTAATAAATGTTTAGGCTTTGGATTGTACTTTATTCTATCCAAAAAGATCCACTATTACAATGGGATTTGCGTCTTTATTAATATAGTGTCTGAAACAGAGACATATTAATATAACTTTCTGTTGAAATGTCAAGGAGGGAGAGTGCTTATCTTCAATTCATGTATCACTTTAAATAATAAATGTATCACTTTAAATAATAATTTTCCTCTAAATCTGCGTGAATCAATAATGCTTTGAACCTCGTACTCCTCCTGACCCTGAACCTCCACTGGACCGGGAACCACAGGAGTGGTAGTGTAGCGGTTGCATACCAAAGGTTTCAGCAGAGATACATGGAACACATTATGAATGCGCATAGATGCAGGGAGATCCAAGGCATACGAAACAGGGTTAATTTTAAGGATCACCCTGAATGGACCAATAAACCAGGGAGCCAACTTATTAGACGGAACTTTCTGGAGGAGAGCTATACCCTGTCCCCAACCTGAAAGGAGACGGCTGGCAGCTGTCTACAGTTAGTGTGGAGCTGATGACGCTGGAATGACTGACTGAGGGCCCTCTGAATCTGTGCCCAAGTGGAGTGGAGTTGCTTGATATGCTCGTCCAGAGCTGGAATCTGTTGTGACTAGAATGAGTCCGGGAGCAAACATAGCTGGAACCCGTAGTTGATGAGAAACGGGGAGCTCCCGGATGATGAATTGACCGCACAGTTCCTGGCGAACTCTGCCTACAGCAACAGGATTGCCCAATTATCATGATGATCGGTGACAAAACAACGCAGGAACTGTTCCAATCCCTGATTGGCACGCTCAGCGGCTACATTGGTCTGGGGATGGTAGGCAGAAGAAAAGGACAGTTGAATGCCCATCTGATCACAGAATATTCTCCAAAATCTGGATACAAATTGGCTCCCACGGTCGGACAACAGAACTCTAGGTACCCCATGCAACCGGAACACCTCTTTTTATCGAAAACAACTGGCAACTCCTGGGCAGAGGGGAGGCCAGGAAGGGGCACGAAATGAGCCATATTAGAGAATCTGTCAACCACCATCAGGATGAATGCGTAACCCCTAGACACTGACAGTTCTCCCAGGAAATCAATGGATACGTGGGACCAAGGACGTTCACCATTAGGCACTGGTTGGAGTGGGCCCACTGGGAGGTGTCAAGGGGTCTTGGCACAGGCACAGGTGGCACAGGCTGCGGTAAATGCGGAACAGTCGGCCCGTAGGGAGGGCCACCAGAAAACTTGTGAGAGAGACTATATTAGTTGATCCCTCCCAATATGCCCAGCAGCCTTAGAAGAGTAATATGTCTCAAGTAAACGGGTATGAAATAGCTCATCCCTCATCCACAAAGCACTTGCCCACTGGGGTTTCTGGGGGAGCCGTAACCTGGGTAGCCAGAATCTCTTCCCCCAGAGGCGAAGTGATACTCGTACGTAGGGTAGCCAGGATGCGATCAGGTTGAATGATGGGTGCAGGGACCTCATCCTTCTCTATTTCTGGCCCAAATTGTCTAGACAGGGCATCAGCCCTAACATTCTTGGAACCCGGCAAATAGGATACTACGAATTTGAAGTGGGATAAAAACAGGGCCCATCTGGCCTGACGAGAAACAGTCTCTTAGCCTCTGAGAGATAAATCAGGTTTTTATGATCAGTTAGAATTAGCACAGGAGTTCTTGTACCCTCCAGCAGGTGACGCCACTCCTTCAAAGCGAGAATGATAGCCAGGAGTTCTCTGTCGCCAATGTCATAATGACTCTGAGCACTAGACAGTTTTTTAGAGAAAAACCCACATGGTCTGAGAGTGTCCCCTGCCACCGGGAGCTGTGATAGTACTGCCCCTACCCCAATCTCAGAGGCAACGACCTTCAGCATGAAGGAAGGGAAAGGCTGGGGTGGGACAGTACAGGAGCAGATGTGAAGGCGGATTTCAGTGTCTCAAAGGCATGTTCGGCTGCCTCAGACCATTGGGAAGTATTAGCACCCTTGTGCGTAAGGTCAGACAGAGGTGTCACAATAGTGGAAAAATTTTGGATAAACTTTCTGTAATAATTGGCAAACCCCAAAAAGCACTGAATCGCTTTTAACCCTTTGGGCCGTGGCCATTGTAATACTGCTGCGAGTTTCTCCTGGTCCATAGCAATACTATCCTTAGAGATCACGAAACCCAAAAAAGGCACTTTGGACCTGTGAAATTCACACTTTTCCATCTTACAGAATAGCTTATTCTTGCGTAAACGATGCAAGACCTCGGACACATCCTTGATGTGTTGGGACAAATTAGCTGAGTGTATGAGTATATCATCAAGGTAAACTACTACACAGGATTGTAGCATATCACGAAGGATATCGTTAATAAATTCTTGAAACACCGCAGATGTGTTACAGAGGCCAAATGGCATAACTAGATATTCATAATGCCCGGATCTGGTATTAAATGCCATTTTCCACTTATAAGCAGCACGTAGATCTACTTTTGTAAAGATGGAAGAACCTTTTAACTGGTCAAATAGTTCGGTGATGAGTGATACGGGGTAGGCATTCTTGGACATCAGTTTATTTAATTCTCGATAATCGATACATCACCTTAACTTGCCATTCTTCTTTTTAACAAAGAAGAAACCAGCAGGTGAGGTCGACTTTCTAATGATCCCTCTTTTTAGGGCATCATTAATGTATTCCTCCATAGCCCGATTTTCATCGCACGAAAGTGGGTACGTGTGCCCCCTAGGAGGCACAACCCCCGGGGGCAAATCAATAGCACAATCGTATGCCCTGTGCAGTGGCAAAGTGCTAGCCTCTCCCTTACTAAAAATGTCACTGAATTGGTGGTATTTGGCTGGCACTGAGGGAGAGGTACACAGGATCTTAACTGGATGAGTCACACAATGCTCCATACAATACTGAGACCAGGATGTGATCTCACAACTCTGCCAGTCAAACTGGGGATTATGCAGATGTAACCATGGGAACCCCAGAATAACCACATGGTGAGGGGAATGAATTATCTTGAATTGTTGTTCCTCCATGTGGAGGGCCCCAATAGTCATAGACAGCGAAATAGTTTCCATAGTGATCTGAGCTGGTTCTAATGGTCTGCCATCAATAGCTTCAATGGCTAAGGGAGATTCCCTTCTAACCAGCGGGATTTTATGTAGCGCAGCAAATGAGCTATCCATGAAGTAACCGCCGAGCCGGAATCAACCAGGGCCAGAACCTCCACGGAGTGTTCTGCCCAAGAAAATACCACCTGGATCATGGGTGTCTGCATAATCGGGTCTAGGGACTGCTGAACACCACCTAGGGCCTCTCCCCCAAGGTACCCTAGGTGCGTTAATTTCCCAGACGTAAAGGACAGGTACGTAATAGATGCCCAGCTTTACCACAGTATAAATATAACCCCTGCCTCCTGCGGTGTGCCCATTCCTCCTTAGTTAGTCTGGTGAATCTTAGTTGCATTGGTTCACAGGATTCCTGTTTATGATCAGGAGGCTTGGGAGGCGAGGGAGGCATGGGTGGGATCAAAAAAATTGTTATGCCCGCTGTTTCTAGACCGTAGCCTACGGCCTTTAGCCACAATTCTCTCACGGATCCGAGAATCAATCAGAATGGCGTAATCAATATATTCGTCCAAATCACTAGGTAATTCTCTGGCTGCTGTTTCATCTTTAATATGGTCAGCCAGACCTTGAGCTAATGCTGCCACCAGTGCCTCATTGTTCCACGCTACCTCTGCTGCCAATGTACAGAATTCTATAGCGTAGTCACCCACAGTACGATTTCCCTGTTGTATCTCCATCAATCGTTTGGCAGCAGAGGCGGCTCTACCAGGAACTTCAAATACTCTCTGAAATGTCTGCACAAACTCCCTGAAGTTCCTGGTGCAAGGTTTAACATTCTCCCTTAAGGGACTGGCCCATGCCAAGGCTCTGCCCATCAATAATGATATCATGAACCTGACCTTACTGCGGTCTATAGGAAAAGCGTGAGGGGTTACCTTCAAAAATATCTCTAATTGATTAATAAGCCCTCTGCACAGGGTGGGTTCACCATCGTATCTGAGTGGTAACGGAGCAGAAGCGGTTAACCCTTTAACTAAGGCCACAGTAGTCAAGGACTGACTCTCCGGTGTCGAAACTGGGGGGACCACCAGGTTCTGAACTGGTTTATCGAGATGCACCGTGCGCTCAAGAATAGTTTGTATGGCCAGTGCCAGCTGGTCCAAATTCTGCTCATGTACATCCATCCTCCAGTGGATGTTCTGTGTATTACCTTCACCTTTACTGTCTGAGGTCATGGCCCTTTCGTACTATAATGGTTTGTTCGACACACAGGCACAGTGGTTTAGGATAAAAACACAGTTTTATTGAAATCACAATAAAATAAGAACCCACACAGGTCCTGTAGTATTCAGGCAGTATAATACAGACACACAAGAGGTTAAAAATATATATGCCCACACAGGTCCAGTACAACCATAAGGTACATAGCAGTCTACTGACACAGGTTAGGCAGAATATGTTGGTTTCCCAGGACTAAGGTACTGCATGGGTTAAAGTTCTTCAAGGAGTGTAAACAGTCCCATGTGTTGAGAGTTCTGTGATAGAGCTCTTCCCATATAGAGAGCTTCTGGATGCTTAATGCCCAGGAACAGGCTAGCAGAACAAACGTGAACTGCCAGAGTACAACAGGAATAGTGTATTGAGAACACTGCCGGAGCAGTAACGGAGACTAGACCAATGACTCACTGCCGTAGCAGTAACGGAGACAGTCACTTGCACTTTGCAAGAGCAGTAACGGAGGACACTGCCGGAGCAGTAACGGAGGCAAATGCTTGCACTCTGCAGGAGCAGTAATGGAGACTAGGTCAATGGCACACTGCCGGAGCAGTAACGGAGGCAGACACTTGCACCCTGCAGGAGCAGTAATGAAGGCTAGGCCAATGGCACACTGCTGGAGCAGTAATGGAGGCAGACACTTGCACTCTGCAGGAGCAGTAACGGAGGAATAAGCCAATGGCACACTGCCGGAGCAGTAACGGAGGGGCCACTTGCACTTTGCCAGAGCAGTAACGTAGGACAAGCCAATGGCACCCTGCCGGAGCAGTAACGGAGGCAGACACTTGCACCCTGCAGGAGCAGTAATGGAGAACAAGCCAATGACACACTGCCGGAGCAGTAACGGAGGCAGACACTAGCTACCTGCAGGAGCAGTAATGGAGGACTAGGCCAATGACACACTGTCGGTACAGTAACGGAAACTGACTCTCGCACTCTGCTGAGCAAACGGGAACTGGATAGCCTGGAGCATAAGAATGTCACCAAGGTGACAATAGGCTGTCAGAAGCAGGAACGCCAACCAAGCCGGGTCAAATCACAGAGCAGGAATGTCAGCCAAGCCGGGTCGAATCACGGAGTAGGAACGTCAGCCAAGCCGGATCCGTACACAGGAGCAGGAACGTCAGCCAGGCCTGGTCGGTACACAGGAGCAGGCACTGAAGAATAGTAAGGCAATCCGGGTCGGTACACAGGAGCAGGAGAACAGATGCAGAGTAGTCAGGCAGGCCAAGTCGGTACACTGGGAAACACTTAGCAGAAAACTAGCACTGGTACAGGAACACCACGAAAGGGCACCGTGTGGGTGCTGGAGCCCGGTATATAAAGGCCATACTGGGCGGGACCAATACAGGACAGCCAGTGGGAGCACACACACAGAGTAGACTGACAGGAAAACAATAACAAGGGAGCACGGGCACCGTGATAGTGGAACACCAAGTAAGGGCGGCTAACACTAGGCCCCAGGAAGTTTAAATAGGCATACACAAAGGCGGGAATCAGTTAGGCAAATTGGATACGTGAGTATAAACAAGCACTTTATCCTGAGACAGCAATGAGCTCCTGAACTCGTGACCACCAGATAGAGCTGAGTGGAAGCACAAGGGTAACTGGCAGCACAGGACTCATGCCTCTAATAACTCTAAGTTCTGCAAGTCAGTTGTAATGGATCCTATACCATTAGCGGAGCCATTCTCTGGGCCTGAGATGACTAACCTAGGGACACAAGAGATTGTGGACATTTTGCCCTGCTTGGAGTCTGCTTGGGCCGGTCGTACGACATTACCAGCCATATACTGGCTTAAAAGACTGTGTTGAGCCCTAGTCGTACCCTAAAGTGACTTGTGATAGACTTTATGCGAATGGGCAACGGAGACACACAGAGTTGCTCTGTGTTACGAGTATTCACTGTGTTTAACTCTATGTGGTGTATTCGAGGGTTTACACATTCACCCACTATGAGTCAGAGGCTCCCGGCTTGGTGTTGGACACAAAGTTCCTGAGATTATCTGACTCGAGCTTACAGCGTGTTCGAACCTACTCGACAACAGCTACATGGTTCCTGCGACACTTTCCCTGTTAACCGTTCGACCGGGAGTAGAGTCTTCACTCTCTGCTGCCCGGAGTTCCAGCCTGCGACTTTTTGACTGCTCTGGAGCCTAGTTGACCCCTCATCGACCCGCATCCTTTGACTCAGAGTCAGCTACATCATGGTTCGACGCCTCTGCGAGTCGACAACCAAACTGTCCATCTGTTCGACTTGTGTATCCGGCGTCGCCAGTCCTGTGTCGAGAAGGAGAGAACCGGAAATGACAGCAGAAGGTGACACGGTCCCTTCTAGCTTCCGTTACATCAATGTTTCCTGTGGGCTTGGGCCTCTAGCAACAAATCTAACAAATTATCCTCTACAAAATACTCTATCACGTGAAATATCAGTCTACCCCTGTGGCAGCTTACTTCAGGGGGTTCCTGTCTTTATCACTTTACATACAAATGTCTTATTTTATTTTATTTATGTATTATTATTAACTATCCCCCAATACCAGTCAAGAAACCCCCCAAAAACAAATTCCCTGTTCAACTGATCAATTCCCCAGACTCCACCCACCAACACAGGCACCCACCTCAGACCCCTTTTATACCAAGTCTTATGGAGTTTTTTTAATTGTATTTAGGATTTTTTTTTTATTAATTGCCCCCCCCCATCCCAGTAAACAAACCCCCCCAAAAAAATTGCCTGTTCAACTGATTCTTTCTCCATCCCACCAACACAGGCACACTCATGCCTAGGGGTGAGCGAAAGTTGTCACCGTGCCCCCTAGGGAAATTTCATGTTGTTATCCACTTTTTTGTGGGAAAATCCGCTTTAAAACTAGAGGATAACATTTTTGCATTTTTCGGCCATTGGCCAAAATTTTTTGCCATTTTTTCAATGGCTAGAAAGCTTCCGCCCATTGATTTAAGTTGTTTTCGCACTTCCGCTATAAAAAACGTTACGTTTTCACTGAAGGCAGACACAATAAAAGCAGCTACAGAGGGAGACAGACATACTGTGCTGTTCTCTTCTGATATTTTGCAAAAAGTGAGGCAGGAAAGGCTCATAGTGACTCCTCTATGAGCAGGGTAAAAAATAATCAATGGAGGAGCTGGAAGGACCATTATGTGTCCACTGAGTCTGAGGGGGAAGGGACCACTACTGTACCAATGCTGTCCAGTCCCCCTAAATCACCCCAAGGGATCTTGGAGAATTTAATGGGAAGGGAGTAAGAAAAGGGAATGGGAATGAAGGAAGAAAAGGGAATGGAAAGAAAGGGAGAAAAGGGTAGTACTAGTGAGAGCAGGACAGGTCAGCTGCCTGTGTCTGCTGAAAGATGTGCTGCCCCTGCTGCCAGTGCCACCATTGCTGTACCTGCAGCCACTAGTGTTGTACCTGCTGTCAGATGTGCGGCCACTAGTGTTGAACCTGCTGCCAGTGGTAAACCTTCTGCCAGTGCTAAACCTGTTGCCAGTGCTGAACCTGCTGCCACCAATACTTTGCCTGCTGCTAGTGTTTCTTCTAGTACTCGGGGGGGAGGAGAAAATTATGCCATGTGTGACAGCAGGGGACCCTCTGTCACATTGCTCGTCACCTCCTCCAAGCAGCAGTGAGATGTCTGGAATAGAGCAGCAGCACGTAGGGACTAGTGGTGGTGGTGGTGGTGGTGGTGCTGGAGAAGCTGGGGTGGAAGAGACATTGATGGTCTTTTTATCAAAAACTGAGAAGGAATGGGAGACAGGGATGAGGATGGGCATCACCACCACCACTAGCAGTCAGTTTCTGAAATTAGTGGAAATTTCAACTGCTCTAACTTCTGCTGCTGCTTAGATGAAAGGGCAGCAGGGTGCTGAGGATAAGGCTAATGTGCCACAGACCACCGTGGACACAGTGGGAATGGGGTTAACAAGTGATGCAGGACTAGGACAGGTTCCACTTGCCAGCAGTAGTACTACTCCTGGCTCTAGTTGCAGAGCTGAATCTGAGGCAGTAGCAGCAACAGCAGCCACATTATCTGCTGCCATAGAAAGTGAAGGGGAATGAAGGACAAGAAGAAAGAGGCCATTCTTCTCCACCTGTTCCCTATCACTCCCCCCAGAAGTCATGGGTGTGGGACTATTAGTCTCTTCCGGCAGACACAGTGCAGTCGTCATCAACAACAGTACAGTGCAAAATTTGTGACAAGCTAGTGAGAAGGGGAAAGGAGGCAACACACGTTGGCATAACCACCCTGATAACACACATGAAATACAGACACCGTGACATTTACTCCAAACATGTTAAAGCCAAACATCCATTACAGAAATCTAGAACCTCTGTTACTGTACCCCCTGACTCTCCAGAAAGGTGCTCTAAGAGGAGGAAGAATAAAGAAACCCAGACAGACACTGGAAGTTCCATGATGAGTGAAACAACTAGCTCGCCATCAACATCACCTTCTTCCTCTAGGGTAACAAGTACATCTCCTGCCAACCCACCTCATTCATTGTTACCTCCCCCGCCAAATGATAGCCACTCTGTTAATGTTAGGATTTGGCATTTCATCTCTATCCATTGCACACTGTGTGGTGCACTGACCACACATGCCAGTGTGGTGGTGGAGAATCAATACCAGGTCATCAGGTGGCATCGGAGGAGATTCCATCCTGTAGAATATGCTAGGATTCTGGCAGGGAGGGATCATCATTACTATTAAACTGTCAGCAAGTTGTCATGTGTCCTTAGCAGGGTCTGGACAAGGGGTACAGTGACAGCGGCAGTACTTTACCTCTGTGCACGTTGCAGTTGCTTTTGGAAGCCACAGTTCCTGTTCTCAAGGGAAAAATATATATTCTAATAACAACACACCCATGATGATTTTGGAGAAGGGACAGGGGGAGAAGATTTAATGGTCAACTTGTTCTTTTCTCCACATATAGTGGGGGCTACTTATTCTTCTGCTACTGCCTCAGGCTCATCACTGGAGCCAGTTGTGGCAAGTGGAACCTTCATAATTCCATGTTACTGCTATTGCTGATGCAACTCAGGAGGACATTTGATAGTGGCCACTGGCCAACATGACCTGCTGGCATTAGGCCAGTGGGGCATTTTTATTTTTTTCTCAGGGCTTGTGTTTTGAAAAAAACAAAAAAACTAGTCCTACAAAAAAATAAATGATTTTCGGGGGGTTTGTTTCTAACAAGCCTAAGTCCTACAAATCAACGTTTCCTTAGGGCTTGTGCCAAACTAGCTTAAGTCCTACAAATCAATGTTTCTTCAGGGCTTGGGCCTCTAATAAGTCTAAGTCCTACAAAGGCCTCTAACAACAAATCAAACAAATCATCCTCTACAAAATACTCTATCAAGTCAAGTATCAGTCCACCCCAGTGGCAGCTTATGTCAGGGGATTCTTGTCTCTGTAACTTTAAATACAAATGTCTTATTTTATTTTATTGATTTATTTTTTTTATTAACTGTCTCCCCCCAATAGCAGTCAAGAAAGCTCCCCAAAACAAATTCCCTGTTCAAACGATTCATTCATTAACCAACACAGGCACTCTCCTCAGTCCCCTTTATACCATGTTTTATGGTTTTTCTTTTCTTTTCTTTTCTTTTATTTAGGATTTTTTTATTATTAAGTGCCCCCCATCCCAGTAAACAACCCACAAAAACATTCACTGTTCAACTGATTCTTTCCCCACACCTCACCAACACAGGCACCTTCATGCCCCTTTTATACAATGCCTTTGGGAAATAAAATATAATTTGTAACGAGTTGTGTGTAACTTCTATGTTCCCAATGATTTCAATGCTTGAAAAAAGCTGAAAAAAGCAGAAAATCAGCACTTTTCACTGGAATTTTTTTGCCAAGAGGAAAGTGCCATTTTTTGCTGATTCCAGTTTGAGGCAGAAAGTTTTGTCCATCCCTACTCATGACCCTTTTATACCATGCCTTTGGGAAATAAAATAATATTTGTTATGTGTTGTGTGTAAATTCAATGTTCCCATTGATTACAATGGAATGAGCTAGTCAGAAAAAGCGGAGAAATGGCACTTTTCACAGGAAATTATTTGCCAATCGAGAAGTGTCATTATTCACTGATTTCAATCTGAGGCTAAAACTTTAGGCCATCCATACTCCTATGGAATAGTAAACTTGCCAAAATGATAGTGGCAGACATGCTGCCCTTTTCTTTTGTTGAATACAGAGGTTTTAAAGAACTAATGTCCTGTGTTGCACCCTGCTTGCATATCCCAAGCCACAGTTACTTTTCAAGGATGGTTGTGTCAATGTTACAGGAAGTTAGTGTTGTGTGTAAAGCACAAAGGCATTATTCCTGATAACAATTTTTGAAGGATTATGTTGATGTAGGACTAACATCATTTGGTATATTTCCTTTAACTCTTCAAGTACTAAAGGGGTACACAATGCATTAAAAAGCAATGCATTGATTACTCCTCTGGTTTATTGAGTAAAAAAAATAGTGCTTGAACATTGTCAAAACTAAAAGGTGCTTATTTTCATTCACTCTACACTTTCATAAATGACCTCTGATGAACCTAAAATTAAGCAATGTTATGTTTATTTTAATAATCTAGGTAGAATAATTGCTCTGTGCAATGAAAGTCCAGTTTGGAGAGCTACAGTATCTGGGGAAGAAGCAAGATTGTATTATGCAAATAAATCGCTAGAGAAATGTGCAATGTTGAAGACCTTTGAGAGACATCATTTTAGAATACTAATTGTCTGCTCGTACAGGGATTAATGTTCAAACAAATACATAATTCAAATGTTGTTCTAAATATAACACAAATATCATTTGCTCATAAAAATATATACCTTTACAAAACTATAGCAAAATTCATAATACAGAAGAGTAATTTTGACTTTTTCTAACAAAACAATAAAAATAAGCAAAACTACAGTGTACACAAAAATGAAAGGGTCAGTAATGCCCATTTATAACTTTATTTAATATTGTGGATGTTACAAAAATAAAGTATTTGGAGAAAATGCCATCTCTCAAACCCTTACAGTTTGAGAAATATCCTCTGCTAAAGTTTCCTTTCTCCTGATGTCAGCTGTTAAACTGACAGCAGGAGATTCAAGTCAGCCGACACGAGGAGGCTCTTCAGCAGAGCCGAACTTGCATTATTTAAAAAGAACTAATTCATTGCAACAGTCTACAAAGTGTGCTTGCAAACCAAGCACACTTTGTAGACCGTTCCAATGAAGTAATTCTTTTTAAATGATACGATTTTGTATCTTCTGCAGAGCCGCCGGCTGGTCCCAGGACTGGAATCTCCTGATGTCAGCAGAGCGCTGATGTCAGGAAAAGGGGAGGGAGGAACTGTAGCGGAGAATATCTCTAAAACCATAAGGGGTTGAGAGATGGCACTTTCTCCAAATACTTTATTTTTGCAACCTCAACAATATTAAATAAAGTTATAAATGGGCATTACTGAACCTTGAAGCCAGATGCATAGTAATAATTAAATGATCATTTTATAAAAATTTTCACTGTTTTAACTCTACTATTTTGTTATTGTAAACATCCAAATGTCATAATTAGTAATTGCAACACACAATTTCACTGATTGATCTATTATTCATTAAAGCGATAGTAATGTTTCATAATAAAAGCAGCTCTAATCAATAATCACAGTATTTGGACCTTGGAGAGTGTTATTTCAATTCTGTCAGAGTTGTAGTACAAGAGTAATTCAATGACAAAGTATCCCCCTCCGCCCCTTTTACTGATGTAACACTGCTCAGCCAGAGCAGAAGGGAGGTGCCCAGGTAGATTGCAGAGAGGGACAATCTTCAATTAAGATAAGGGAAAAACCTGAAAAGCTTGTCAAGGGGGGCAGGGTTTTCATTGTTATCATAGGAAGAAGATTGTCCCCTGCTGTTATCTGTCTGGTCTATGGACTGGATTCCACATGTGAGAAGAGATGGCTTACACTAGGTAAAAGGGGCGGGAGGGGAAACTTTGCTTGTGAATATCTCTTAAACCATAAAGGTTTGAGAGATAAGACTTATATCGTTCTTCATGTTTTTTAATGCCTACAAAATAAAATAAAGATAAAACAAAGTATTACTATCCCTTTAAGAGCAAAATCAGTTTCCTCCATTAACTTTTTAAGTAGACATAAAATAAAAAATGTAGACACTGCCTTGTTCACATCCAATTTTGAGGATATCACAAACCCACGACAGGTTGTTGAATCCTTTAGTTGCGTATTCTCTCAGTTTGTGTACAGATTGCTCGGACTGACATTGTATCTGCCATATCCCAAAGTTTACTGTAGGAATTTATACCTTCCCTTTCCAATAGCAGAGGAATGAAACCTTGGATGTTCCTTTTAGGCAATGTATATTATATTATAGGTTAATGGGGTCCTAATATCAGGTATCATTCAATTTATTTAACCCTTCTCCTTTCTAAGGAATGAAGAGGCGGAATTAGAACTGAGCTTAAGCATTCTTTTAAATAATCAAGTTCATTCTTAATCATAGAGAGAGAGAGATGTAAGCTTAATCTGTTTGCTGGTTGATTAGGACCTATACATAAACACACATATATTTATATGTGTGCAGTGAAGCCTTTTGTTTGTTTGCTTTTTAAACCCTTTGAGTGCCAGGGGGTACGCAGCACATTTCAAAGCAATGCATTGCATAACTCTCTGGCATTCAAAGGGGTAAGGGCACACCTCATGGTTAGTGTTGAGCGAGCGTGCTCGGCCGATGCTCGGATCGGCTCGAGCATCGCTCTGCTCGGCACATGGCGGTACTCGTCGAGTACCGCCATGTGCTCGCCCGCCATGTTCGGGTGGCGGGGATCTGTGCCGGAAGAGGCACAGATCCGAAGACACTCCGCTGGACCACCAGGGACTGGAGGTACGGGGGCATTGCGGAGATGAAGGGGGCATTGCGGAGATGAAGGGGGACATTGTGGAAGAGGGGCATAGACTCTATGCCCCTCTTCCACAATTTCCCCCTTCATCTCCGCTATGCCCGTCTTCCACAATGTCCCCCTTCATCTCCGCTATGCCCCTCTTCCACAATGTGCCCCTTCATCTCCGCTATGCCCCTCTTCCACAATGTCCCCCTTCATCTCCTCTATGCCATAGAGGAGATGAAGGGGGACATTGTGGAAGAGGGGCATAGCGGAGATGAAGGGGCACATTGTGGAAGAGGGGCATAGCGGAGATGAAGGGGGACATTGTGGAAGACGGGCATAGCGGAGATGAAGGGGGCATAGCGGAGATGAAGGGGGACATTGCGGAGATGAAGGGGGCATTTGGAGATGAAGGGGGCATAGCGGAGATGAAGGGGGCATTGACCAGGCACCCTCCCCTCATCAGAGCAGGGGGTGCCTGGTGTAATGCTCGTGTCGCCCCATTGAAGTCAATGGGGCTCGGGTGCTCGGCCGAGCACTCGAGCCTCAGGGGGTGCTCGGTCAGAGCACCCGAGCACCCGAGCATCGGGGTGCTCGCTCAACACTACTCATGGTGGGTATTATTCAGGAGCCCTCCTGACACATACTGCCACCACAAGTTATGGCATTAAAGCAATGAAGGTACACAGTTCTTCCACTATGTACTGCCACCCCACACTTGCTAAGTTCTTAGAAAGAAGTAGAAACCTACACAAAAATAATGCAGAAGAATACTCGTGGAATAGTAAACTTGACAGAATGTTGGCGGTTGACATGTTGCCCTTTTCTTTTGTTGAAAACTGAGGCTTTAAAGAACTGAGTCATGTGTTTCACCCTGCTGGAATATCCCAAGCCACAATTATTTTTCAAGGATGGTTATGGCAATGTTACTTAAGCAGGAGGTTAGTGTTGTGGGCATAGAACAAAGGTACTCAGCCTGATAACAATTTTTTTCAATGCATATGTTGTTGTAGGGCTCACAACTTTTACTTTCAGCTATTTATTTCTCCACTTCAGCCCTCAGTAGAAGTAATAGAAAATATAGGCAATGTTTTTGCAGGAAAGGTGAAACATATATGTGTATTCTATGGGTGAGACTTTTCATGAAAAAAATTGGGAAATAATTTTTTTTCTTTGTGACAATTCCTGTGGGAAATTTCTCTGACTCTTCACCAGTTCCTAATTTTCACAAAGGTACTAACAAGAAGAACGTACTCAATACTTGATATGGCAAAAGCTAAAGAACAAGCAGACTTCAAAAGTGGTTTTAGTACAATGGACCATATCCAAACAATACAGCAAGTTATGGAATGGCATTATGTGAATACAATCTTCCATTTTACATAGCCTTCATTGACTACTAAAAGGTCTTTGACTCAGTGAAAAAGCAAGAAATACTCAATGACTAGTGTTGAGCGAGCACCCCGATGCTCGGGTGCTCGGGTGCTCTGACCGAGCACCCCCTGAGGCTCGAGTGCTCGGCCGAGCACCCGAGCCCCATTGAATATAATGGGGCGACACGAGCATTACACCAGGCACCCCCTGCTCTGATGAGGGGAGGGTGCCTGGTCAATGCCCCCCTTCATCTCCGCTATGCCCCCTTCATCTCCGAATGCCCCCTTCATCTCCGCAATGTCCCCCTTCATCTCCGCTATGCCCCTCTTCCACAATGTCCCCCTTCATCTCCGCTATGCCCCTCTTCCACAATGTCCCCCTTCATCTCCGCTATGCCCCTCTTCCACAATGTCCCCCTACATCTCCTCTATGGCATAGAGGAGATGAAGGGGGACATTGTGGAAGAGGGGCATAGAGGAGATGAAGGGGGACATTGTGGAAGAGGGGCATAGCGGAGATGAAGGGGGACATTGTGGAAGAGGGGCATAGAGTCTATGCCCCTCTTCCACAATGTCCCCCTTCATCTCCGCAATGCCCCCTTCATCTCCGCAATGCCCCCGTACCTCCAGTCCCTGGTGGTCCAGCGGAGCGTCTTCAGATCTGTGCCTCTTCCGGCACAGATCCCCGCCACCCGAACATGGCGGGCGAGCACATGGCGGTACTCGACGAGTACCGCCATGTGCCGAGCAGAGCGATGCTCGAGCCGATCCGAGCATCGGCCGAGCACGCTCGCTCAACACTATCAATGACCTAATCAACCAAGGAATAGACAAGAGTTCCTCAGGAACTTTTTTAAACTTAGAAAAAAGAAAACACACAAGAGGGCACCCAAAAGTGCCTGATAACTAACCAAATAGTAGCTGTTTTGCATAAAACCAAAATACTCACAATTATTATGGTTGAGAGAGAGCATCTACCGCCTCGCAACAGAGAATGCATGCCAAGATGTTGAACTTATCTCTGCTCGGGTAATCAGGTGAATACTGTGAAAAATAAGGTGCTGCTTAAGATCTTCATATTTTAAAATAATTTTAATATAAATTGATTGAATAAAAATCTTGAAGCGGAACATTCAGATAATAGCAAGTCGCCATGCATTCATTAAATGCATGGAGACTAGCTTGAAAATAGATGTCTTACCAAAAAAAATACGTGTGTCTAAAGGAATCCGTCCTGTTTGGAGACCGGAACTAAGGCTAGAGGGCAGACATCTTGTCTGTGCACATGCGCCGTCAGTCACAGTCTCCATAGAGTAGACTGCTTTGCACCATATGGTCACCGGAAAGGACTGACGGCGCAGGCGCACAGACTGCACTAACCTGCCCGTCAGTCCCGAAACTGAACAGATTCCTTTAGACACATCTATTTTTTTACGGTAAGACATCTATTTTCAAGCTAGTCGCCATGCATTTAATGAATGCATGGCGACTGGCTATTATCTGAAAGATCCACTTTAAAATACATATTGTATCTAACATGCCGTAAATTAACTATGCATTTTGCAGTTATATTGTTTTGTTTTCCTTTGTGATATTGCCACTTGATATTGAGGAAGCAGTACAATTGAAAAGTGTTGATCATTTATGGCATGTTAGATATTTTAAGATTTTTATTTAAACAATTTATGTTAAAATAATTTTTAAATACAAAAATCTGGAGCAGCACTTTGTCATTTACAGCATTCACCTGAGTGGAGACAGGTTTAATATCTCTGCAGGCATCTGGTGTTGTGAGGTGGTATATGCCCTCACCCCCACAACCATCACAATTGGGAGAATTTTGATTTTATATTATACAAAACTATTTTCTGCTTGTTTAGAAGACATTTTCTGCAAACTAAACTGGGACAAAAAAAGGACATAAGATCAATGGAGATTACCTACATCACACTGGAGGGACTACAGTTCTGAATTTGAAGTGAGCGGTGTAATTACTGCAATCTACACGGAGTCCACTGGACACAGAGATCAGTTCCGGAGCCAGTGATATAGCAGTATCTGGAGAGGGTCCTGAGATAGGGAGAGTCCTAATACTTTTTCTGTGTGATGTGAACAAGCTTTCTGGTAGTTTGACAGCTTAGGTTAATCCCAACATATGTGTAAGAAGGTCCATTTAGTAGAAGAGAACATTCTCTGCAGCCTGCATGGTGTTAGGTACCAGCGAAAAAGCAATTTATTATTCATTTCTAGCGAATGATAGGAGGAGGCCCGCAAAGACTTCTCACCACACCCCTCTCCAATCTTCCAAGTTTAAAGAGACTCCCAATTCTTGTTCCCATGCCCCAGCGTAGGGAGGTAAGGCTTAATGGGAATAAAATGTCATAAATTTTCCCTAGGTATTTGCCATTAGAGAGCTTCTGCTGGAGGAGCTGTCCCTGTTCTAAGTGTGCAGGTCCTAAATTCAGGAGTATCAATAAAATGCTTGACTCTGAGGTATCGCCAGATTTCATTAGGCAGGAGAGCCAGAGTATAGCACATGGTATCAAATCCCTAATGCATAGATCTCGACTCTCAGACCATAGGGGACAAACTTCTTAATGTATTTAATCCCCGTAGAAAGTATAGCGCTGATGATGGGATGAGAGAAAAGTGTAGGAAAGTAAATGTTTATAAGAAGGAAAGAGGAAGTGGTAGCTGAATTTTTCCTTCCTAAAAACAGTCGCTCACCTACAGACTCTAGATTCTCTGAGGAAGTACTAAGTTTAGCATGAAACATGTTGGAGAGACTCTCATTACTATATGACATTATCCCTGATTCACTTACCTGGCGCTGACAATAGCACATACATTGTGCACTTGAGAACCTTTGCCTTATGAATTAATTGCATGTTCATTAAAACATCATTACTCAATAAGATTAAGTCAGGAATAGCAAAACCCTGTCAACTACTTCTGGAAATAACTCCTGACTGTACAGTGCTACCAGCCCCGCTGTAGTAATCTAAAGAAGAGGAGGGGGTTAAAATACCTGCCCACATGATATAAACATCAGTGAGACACACAAACAACGGAGGCCAATTGCCCAAGTCAGGAGGAGTTTCCAACTATACCTGCCCACTACTGTTGAGCTGAAGGTTGCCCAGAGGCACGTGGATCATTTGTATATCGGCAGCTGTGTCATATAGACAACAGGATTTTCCATCTATTTAATTTGCGTTTTGTCACAGCTACTGGTAACCAACAGTGAAAATCCTATAATATAAAAGGGCAGACACTGCCCCAAACACAGGCCAGATTGTCTGATGCAGTCATGTGCAGTAGAGACTGCCCGAACGCAGTCTGTATGTTTGTCCGATGCAGTAATTCTCAGTAGAGACTGCCCAAATGCACAGAATGCTAAGAGGTGTAGTTCTGTGGTAGTACACCTGCAGTGTGGCCCATGTACACAGGCTTTTACACTAGTTTCTAATAAACAGTGAATGTTTCTAGAGTAATTTCCCCCTCAATATACAGAGAGATCAGTATTCCGATATTGCACCTTTAAGGACATATTCATATATTTGGACCTTGCCAGTTTTGTCTGATGTTGCTATACATTGGTTTTATATATTGTGCCTTTTATTTATATTAGTTATATATGCAGTACTGTGCACATGTTTTAGGCAGGTGTGAAAAATAGACATGTTAATAGTTTTTTATCAGTTAACAAAATGCAAAGTGAATGAACAGAAGAAAAAATCGAAATCAAATCAATACTTTTTGTGACCACTCTTTGCCTTCAAAACAGCATCAATTCTTCTAGGTACACTTGCACACAGTTTTTAAGGAGATCCCCAGGTAGGTTGTTCTAAACTTAGATAAATCTTAGAGAACTAACCACAGTTCTGTGGATTTAATCAGCCTCAGTTGCTTCTCTCTTTGTTTTGTTTAGTCAGGATGGTGGCACATCCAACAAAGTAGCTGTTGAATGCATTAGCTATTACTATGGGGCACTATATTGTTTCTTTGTCTATTGTTATAGTTGATGGGTGAGAATGGTTAGGGGGTTGTAGATATTTTAATAACCTTCCAAAAGTTGGGCAGTTTTGATATGTTACTGGTGAAGGTATCAGTAAAATAATGTGCTTTTGCTAGTTGTGTTTGTTCTGTGCATGTATTCCTCAATTGCCTGTATGTAGTGTGATCATAAGAGGAGCCGGTTTGTTTAAATTTTGTCCATAAGGAATCTCTGAAAATGTATAACTCAATAAAGTCAGCCGAGACCCAGGGTAGATGTACCCCCCTAACCCTTAGTGGGGTTAAAAAAGACAATTGCTGAGTCTATGTCAGGTATTTCCATCCTATGGAGATTTATGGTCCCGGGACCAGAGCTGTCCATGGGATCGTGTAGCAACAGCGCCACTGTACTATTTCAGGTCACTGTGATATTGCACCTAAAAAATTCAACTTTGAAAATTAATAACTTTTGAATGAAATACCTTTCAGTAGTGGGAGTACTCTTGTTTTACTCAGGGGGATAAACCCTACAGCATATTTTTTTTTACATTTTAAGTATTACTATCCCTTTAAAAGTGGAATGGTTAGAACGGATAGAAGTAATATGTTCATGTTGGCAGGCATGGGACAAGGATAGCAGGGGAGAGGAAAAACAGGTAGTCAGAATCCATGTGCGATATAACATCTAATTATGATGGATTGATAAAATAATTTAAACTTGTAATATTTATTTAATCTCTTCTCTCCAATTCCACTTTATTCCTTTTTGTTTACTTGCTTGTTTCTTAGAAGTGGAATGGCTGTGCTGCGGTAGCTATATTTCTTTCCTATCCACTTTCCTGTCAAACTCATGTTTAACTCTCAATACACTTTGATCCAGGTGCACTTTCAGTACATTTGCCCAAGAGTAGAGCATCTATGGCTTTAGACACCTCCTCCTACATAATAGGTCCTTCCAGTAAGGAGATAGCCTCTTTAGATAGAGGGGATAAATGAGCTTCCTCCAAATATTTCCCTATTTTTTGAGAATCAGGAAAGGGTAACCTGGGTCCCTTCTTTAAAGGGATAGTAACACTTCGTTTTAACTTTATTTTATTTTGTAGGCATTAAAAAACATGAAGAATGATATAAGTCTTATCTCTCAAACCTTTATGGTTTATGAGATATTCACAAGCAAAGTTCCCCTCCCCGCCCCTTTTACCTAGTGTAAGCCATCTCTTCTCAGATGTGAGTCTGGTTGTATGACAGTACAGATAACAGAAGGGGACAATTTTCTTTGTATGAAAACAATGAAAGCCCTTCCCCCCTTGACAAGTTTTTCAGCTTTTTCCATTATCTTAATTGAAGATTGTCCCTCTCTGCAGTCTACCTGGGCATCTCCCTTCTGATCTGGTTGAACAGGGGGGGATACTTTGTTTGTGAATATCTCTTAAACCATAAAGGTTTCAGAGATAAGACTTTTATCATTCTTCATGTTTTTTTAATGCCTACAAAATAAAATAAAGTTAAAATGAAGTATTACTATCCCTTTAAGTTGTGTAGAGCATCACAGCAGGTCCTAAAAGTGGTCGCTATGCCAGCCGAGATCCAGGGGGATCTAGAGAGAGAATTCATCACAGGAATAAAATGGAGTCAAAATCTTGCTCTGAGTTGACGTGCGAGGTGAATCCCCTGTTTATTGCCACACTGAAAATGTTTCTGTTTTGTGGAAATAAATGACCTTTCTACGGTAACATCCAGGAGTGATTTTAGTTTGAGACGACGCTGCATCAATTTGTCGAATGTTGCCTTAGCCTGAGAGACTTTATGTTGAGTTTCTTATGTTCGAATTTCCTAAATAAAGGACTCAACTTTTGAAAGGCATTGTGCCTTAATACAAGATGCCTGTTTATTGAATTTCCCCCTCCTCCTGTATTTGTGCACTTCCCACAGTGACAAGGAAGAAATTCTGCAATGGGAATTGTCACAGATATAGAAAGTAAAAAAGTGCCTGATCAATAGCATTCCTAACTAGGGATGGGTGAAAATTTTCGCCAGAGTCAGTGAATCATATCACGTCCCGCTCGGTGAATAATTTCCCACAAAAAGTGTAACTTTTCCACTTTTTTCATCTAGCTCATTCGATTGAAATCAATAGGAACATTGAATTTACACACAACACATAAAAATTATATTTTATAACGCTGAATCTTCTCACTAAGCAACCAAATTGAGATTGACTTTAGCGTGGAGAGATTCTCCATTAGTAATTCTTTTGTATGTGTAAACAGTTACGCTTGTTACATTATCTTTTATAAAGGTTTAATTAAGGGAATAGAGGATTCTGTTATCCCTTTCCTTACTGAGTAAAATCTGGGACCAACTAAAGGGTTAACTCAGATATTTATTGTTTGCATACAACTATAGCGAACAATAAGGTTTAGTTATAAGGAGGTTGGTGTTATTTGCTGCTATTATAACAGCTATAAGGAGGGTCATCTATTCATATATACAACAGGTGACTAGGCAGCTATTTGTGCTTTGAACTACAAGTTGCACCAAGCAAATACACTGAGTATAACAAGCACAGTTCTATTACACAGGAATTTTTCATCATGACACTAATAATGATGAAAAGAGATTGGATGATTTTACAATTTTAATGCGCTGTTTTTTATATTTATAAATAAAGGTTATGTTTTATTTATTGAATTTTTTGTGAAACTCCCTCTCTTTGTGTTAGTGTAACTCAAATTCCTTAATTAGGGGGTGGGTCTGGTGATGTTTTGTTGTACGTTTTTCTTTTTTGTTTTGTGCATATAATTATAACAACAAGCACATTCCCTTTAGTGCTATTTCACACCTCTACATATAGGTGGTGCACCATCTTTTGGTTTTTGATATGTTATTAGAGGCCTAAGTACTGAGGAAACATTGAATTGTAGAACTTAGACATTACTAATGACACAAGCCCTGAGGAAACATTGATTAGTTGAAGGAAATTTGAATAGTGTAAGGCCCAAGCCTTGAGGAAACATTGAATTGTGGGACTTAGACTTATTAGAGGCACAAGCCCTCAGGGAACATTGATTTGTTGGAGAAAATAAGACTTGTGTTTGGCCCAAGCCCTGAGGAAACATTGATTTGTAGGACTTAGGCTTGTTAGAAACAAGCCACCAAAACTTGTTTATAATTGTGGCAGCAGGTCATGTCATGTTGGCCAGTGGCCACTGGCCATTGTCAAATGTCCTGATGTAATTGACTGCTGTTCTTGCTCCTGATGATGATTATGATGATGATGATTTGTTTAAACAGCAGCATGATTAAGCAGCTCAAAGAGAATGGGATCAAAAACAGCAGTAACATGGGTGATGGATGATGAAGGTTCCACTTGCCACGACTAGCTCCAGTGATGCGCCTGAGGCAGTAGCAGCACCATAATTAGCCACCACCCACTTCAGGAATATGTGGAGAAAAGAAGAAGAAGCTGTCCAATAATGCTTCTACACCTGCCCTCCTCCAAAATCATGGGTGTGTTGAGAATATAAATTTTCCCTTGAGAGCAGGAACTGTTCACTGTAATAAGTGAAGGACTGGGAACAATGGGTATATCTCCCCAGATGCCGCTTGATGCCCTGCTTATGATTCTTCTCCACCACACTGCCATGTGTGGTCAGTGCACCACACAGTATGCAGTGGGTGGACACAAACTGCCACATCCTGATATCTACAGAATGGCTATCACTTGGTGGGGGAGGTAACGATGAACGAGATGGATTGGCAGAAAATGTAGTTACCCTAGAGGAAGAAGGTGATAGCGAGCTAGTTGTTTTGATCATCATCACGTTTTCAGCCTCTGGCTGGGTTTCTCTATTCTTCCTCCTCTTTTATCTCCACCTCACCTCTTGTTGCCTTTGGGAAGAGTCAGGGGGTAGAGCAACAACAGTGCCTGATTTCTTTGGTGGGTGTTTGGCTTTAACATGTCTCCCATAAATGTCATGGTGAGTGTGTTTAATGTGTGATGTCAGGGAGGTTGTGCCAAGGCACGTTCCCTCCTTTCTCCTTTTCACTGACTTGTTACAAATTGTGCACAGTGCAGTTGTTGATGATTACACTGTGCCTGCCCCAAGAGAAAAATAGTTCCACACCCATGACTTCAGGGGGAGGAGAGGTGGAGGAGAATGGCCTCTTTCCTCTTCTTCTCCACATTCCCCTTCACTGTCCGGGGCAGAGGATGATGTTGCTGCTGTTGCTGCAACTGCCTCATAATCAGCACTGCAGCTAGGACCAGGAGTATTGCTGCTGCTGTCAAGTGGAACCTGTCTAGTCCTGCATCACTTGTTGACCCCATTCCCACTGTGTCCAAAGTGGTCTGTGGCACACTAGACTGCTCCTCAGCATCCTGCTGCCCTTGCAACACAGCAGCAGCAGGAATTAGAGCAGCTGCAAACTCCACAAATTCCAAAAGCTCACTGCTGGTGGTGATGCCCATCCCTGTCTCAGTTTGGGCTAAAAAGGCCAATAATGTCTCTTCCACCCCACCATCATTATCACCATCACCATCAGTCCTTCTGTGGTGCTGCTGCTCTATTACAAACATTTCACTGGTTGGTGGAGGTGATACTGATGAAAAATGTGACAGAGGGTCCCCTAATGTCACAGTTGCCATTTCTCGGTGACCTGAATAAGGCAGACTGACAGCACTAGCAGGCACAGGCAGCTGATCTGCACTCCTAGTGGTCAAGGTATTATTGCTGTTAGGCAACAATTCTGCTTTCTTCAGGATCATGTTCCACCTGGACAATGCTGTGGGGGAAAGGGGACTCCCAGGGTCAGGGGAATGTTGTGGGCTCCCTTGACCTCTAGTTTGGAAACTCTGCATTACTTCCCCTACCACTCCCCTAACGCTATCAGCTGCTTCAACATTACTGTTACTACTATTAACACCAACCACATCAATTTCAGTCCCTGAGTCTTCCTTCTCACTAGTAATATGATGATCACCCCTCCTTCACTCCTAACACTCTGTACAAGCTTCTGCATCTTAGTAGTAGTATGTCACAACCTGTCAGACTCCTCCTTCCCAGAGGTGTTCTCTCTCCAATTACTATACTCTTCACCTGTCTGTGGCCTACTTATATCCGGGACTTTTCTCCTTTACCCACCCTTGGATGGTCAGTGCTCAGCGTCCTTGTGTCCTTTGTACCTTCTTACCTGATATCCTGACCTCTGATTCCCTTTGTAACCTCCGCTGCATCTCGTTCCTTCGACTTTCTGGTTTCCTGATCCTGGCTTTGTTTCCGACTATTCTTGACTCTTTGCTCCAGTTCCTGTTTGACACATTGTGTATCGAATCTGGCTTGTCCATGACTCTCCACGTATCTACATTCCCAAGGTTCATACTGTCTCATTTGCTCTACTCCTTGTGTACTGAATCCATCTTGTCTACGACCCTCCGCTTGTCTACGACTCCAAGGTATCGACTGCTTCATTTGCTCGACTCTTTGTGCACCAAACCCAGCTTGTCAATGACTCTCCGTTTGTCTACGACCTCTTGGGTCTGCATTATTCGATGACTAGTAGTCAACACCTGTTCTACCTCAACTTTCCTGTTGTCTTTGACTCGCAGTCGACCAATTTCTGTCTGCCAAGTATTGCCTCATTTAAAGACATTTGCTTATTCTCAACTGTCGACCTTCTGCAGTAGGGTTCCAAATCTGTGTTGGAGATCGAGCCTTCCTTGCCTGGCTGAGAGATAGTGACAGTATCCAAGGGCCTTACTATGGAACCCGCAGAGGTCGGACAAAAACTCAACACCTGTGAGGCCAGGATTGAGGGCCTGGATCATCGTATGGATCAGGTTGCCCAAGCTTTGCAAACTTTGTTAGTGCGTACAGATCCTGCTCGAATTTCTGCTCCTACTACTTCTATTGCTCATCTGGAGACCAGCACTTCTATGCCTACTATGAGACTGCCACCTCCACCCCCCCCCCATTATGGAGGTGATCCTGCTGGGTGTCATGACTTTCTAAATCAGTGCTCCATACACTTTGAAATGACTCCACATTTATTTCCTTCTGAAAGAGCTAAAGTAGGATATGTTATATCTCTTCTCACTGATCGTGCCCTTGCCTGGGCCTCCCCTCTATGGGAGAGGGGCACCCCGCTGGTGAACAATTATTCAGACTTTGCCCGTAGCCTTCGCCAAATCTTTGATCTTCCAGGCAGAGCTGGGACTGCTTCCTCCTCACTATTCACAATAAGACAAGGCTCACGTTCCCTAATGGACTATGCTATAGAGTTTCACACCTACGCTGCAGAAGTAAATTGGAACGATGAGGCCTTGGTCTCTGCTTTAATAATGGACTATCTGACCGGTTGAAAGATTAGCTGGCTGCTAAAGATCTACCCATGGAGTTGGAGGAGCTTATCTAGTTCGTTACCCATATTGATCTCATGCTTAGGGAGAGGCAACTCCAACGGGACTGCATCAGGAAACCGGTTGTCAGACTGGCACCCAAGTTCACCTCTCCTGAACCTCTGGTCATTCCCCCACCAGAGGAGCCCATGCAAATAGGGTCCATGGGGTTGAGCGAGGAGTAGAGACAACCCAGAAGGAGGGCGAATCTGTGCATGTATTGTGGAGGATCTGGCCATTATGCCCGTGACTGTCCTAAAAAGAAGGGAAACACTCGCACCTAGAAGGGATCAGGGGCCCTGCTCTAGGTGTAGTCTCTTGTACACCTGAAGCTAAGGACAATCGTCTATTAGTTCCTGTGCAACTATCCTACCAGAATCTACAGGTATCTATTTTGCACTAACAGACTCTGTGGCCACTGGCTCATTTATCAATGAGACTTTTTGTATAAAAATGGGATTCCTTGCCTTGCCAAGTCACAGCCATCATTGCTTGAGGCTATTGATGGGAGACCGCTTCACCCATCCCTTATAACTAAGGAAAATACACCCTTGCATCTCCAAGTCGGGGTTTTATACCTTGATGTGTTCAGTAAAAGGGAGTCTGAGAAACTACCCCCTCACAGACATCTGGACTGTCCTATTGATCTTTTGCCTTGGACCATTCCTCCACGAGGGAGAGTTTATCCTGTCTCTCTGCCTGAATCAGAAGCCATGGAGGAATATATTAAAAAGAGTCTAAGGAAAGGATTTATCCAATGCTCTACTTTCCCAGCTGTAGCGGGGTTCTTTTTCGTTAAAAAGAAAGAGGGAAACTTGGGCCCTTGCATTGACTACAGGGGGCTCAATAAGATCACTGTTAAAAATTTGTACCCTTTACCTATGATATCAGAACTGTTTGACCGGCTCAAAGGTTCCAAAATCTTCACAAAACTAGACTTAAAGGGATAGTAATACTTCGCTTTATTTTATTTTGTAGGCATTAAAAAAACATGAAGAATGAGATAAGTCTTATCTCTCAAACCTTTATGGTTTGAGAGATATTCACAAGCAAAGTTTCCCCTCCCTCCCCTTTTTCCTAGTGTACGCCATCTCTTCTCAGATGTGGAATTCATTCCATAGACCAGACAGATAACAGCAGGGGCCAATCTTCTTCCTATGAGAACAATGAAAGCCCTTCTTCCCTTGACAAGTTTTTCAGCTTTTTCCCTTATCTTAATTGAAGATTGTCCCTCTCTGCAGTCTACCTGGGCACCTCCCTTCTGATCTGGCTGAAGGTGGGGTGGATACTTTGCTTGTGAATATCTCTTAAACCATAAAGGTTTGAGAGATAAGACGTATACCGTTCTTCATGTTTTTTTAATGCCTACAAAATAAAATAAAGATAAAACGAAGTATTACTATCCCTTTAAGGGGAGCCTACAACCTCATCAGGATTCGTCAGGGAGATGAATGGAAGACGGCATTTAATACCCGCTCAGAACACTATGAGTATAGAGTCATGCCCTTTGGGCTCTGCAATGCCCCTGCCGTCTTCCAGGAATTTGTAAATGAGTGTCTTAAAGGCTTCCTGCAAAAATGTGTTATTGTGTACTTGGATGATATACTGATTCACTCTCCTGATCTTCCTACTCATTGCACCCATGTCAAGCAGGTATTACTTCGTCTCCATAAAAACCACTTATTCAGCAAGTTGGAGAAATATATCTTTGAGGTGGATAAGCTACTCTTTCTAGGATACATCATAAGCTCCACTGGTTTCGGGATGGATCCCTCCAAACCGGACTCCAAACTCAATTGGTCACAACCCTCTGGACTCAAGTCCCTTCAGAGATTCCTGGGGTTTGCAAATTATTATCGTAAGTTCATCAGAGACTATTCCAAGATTGCTGCTCCTCTCACTGCTCTTACTAAGAAAAGTGCAGACTCTGTTAATTGGCCTCCAGAGGCTATCAAGGCCTTCAATGTATTAAAGGGATAGTAATACTTAATTATTACTAATCCCTATATCAAAGGGATATTAAAAATAAATATATTGCCCCCAGTGTCATTTCTCAAACCTTTATGGTTTGAGAGTTGATCGCTTCTAAAGTTGCCCTCTCCCGCCCCCTTCCCTGAAGTCAGCGTTGTAGCTGACTGAAGGGAAATCCGGTCTTATGATCATCAGGCGGCTCTGCAGCAGAACCACGATCGCGTTAATAAAAAAAAAATATATTTCACTAAAACGGTCTTCTATGTGTGCTTGCAAACCAAGCACATGTAGAAGACAGTTTTAGTGAAATATTTCTGTTTTATTAACAAGATCTTGGCTGTGCTGCAGAGCCGCCTGAAAGTCGTACAAAAGGCTTCCCTCCAGTCAGCTATTATGCTGACTTCGGGGAAGGGGGAGGGAGAGGGCAACTTTAGGAGCGATCATCTCTCAAACCATAAAGGTTTGAGAGATGACATTGGGGGCAATACATTTACTTTTAATATTATTTTAATATAGGGATGAGTAATAATTAAGTATTACTATCCCTTTAAAACACAAATGTTACATGGCGCCAGTCTTGAGACATCCAGACCCCAAACAGCCTTTTGTGATTGAGGTTGACGCCTCCGAAGTCGGTGCTGGGGCTGTCCTGTCCCAGAGAAGCTCCCATAACAGTCCTCTCCATTCATGTGGGTTCATGTCTGAACGGTTCTCTCAGGCTGAGAGGAATTATGACGTGGCCAATAGAGAGTTGCTGGCCTAGAGGAATGGAGAAATCTCTTGGAGGGGGCACGCACACCCATAGCGATTCTCACGGACCATAAAAACCTCCTGTACATCAGTGACGCTAAAAGAATGAACCCAAGACAAGGCAGGTAGTCTCTGTTTCTGGCCTGGTTTAATTACGTGATTACCTACCGGCCATGTACTAAGAATAGCAAAGCTGATGCACTCTCCAGGATGTTCACTACATCTTCTGAGGAGAATAAAGGGACAGAACCCATCATACCCCCTCGTAGGGTATTGGCAGCTGTCTCCCAATCTACCTTCTCCTCTCCCCTGTTGGACTATATCTGTGACAGAAAGAGGGGGGTTCCTGCCGGCTTGCCCACAGGAAAATTATGTGTACCGCAAGAGAAAAGAGAGGAAGTCTGTCACGGTTTGTTATGACTCTCAGACACAGAGTTAAGATAAAAACACAACTTTATTGAAAAGTTTAAAGGGAACCCTCGCAGGTTAGCATACACATACAACATATATCTTCAATACATAGTCATAGTGAGTAATGGTATACAGAATGTAAGACAGGCTCTACCGGCCTTGCCAATATCAGGTAAGGCAACCTTAGACTTGCACAAGATGGAATAGGTTCTACCGGCCTTACCAATATACCGGACAAGGCAGCCTGGAAGGCTAGCAACTGAGGAGATGGAGGCTCTACCGGCCTTACCAATATACCAAGCAAGGCAGCCTTGAGACTGGTACAACGAGGAATGAGGCTCTACCGGCCTTGCCAATACCGAGTAAGGCAACCTTAGACTGGCACAAGATGGAATAGGTTTTACCGGCCTTACCAATATACCGGGCAAGGCAGCCTGGAGGCTGCAAGTACTGGAACACAGACAGGGATGGCCTCAGCGACTGGCATAAAGGTGTAACTAGCCAGTCGCCTATGATGGACAGACAGAGGCCAGCTGGGTATCAAGATGTAGAGAACACCCAACGGATTAAGGAGCGAACCAGTACCCGCATACTGGAGTTACACAATCTCTACCGGTGCTGAAAGGAACGCAGAAAGCAGCCGGTGAACGTGGAGCGAACCAGTACCCGCGTACTGGAGTACACAACCTCTACCCGTGCTGTAAGGAACGCAGCAAGCAGCCGGTGAACATGGAGCAAACCAGTACACGCATACTGAAGTAACACAATCTCTACCGGTGCTGTAAGGAATGCAGCAAGCAGCTGGTTAACATGGAGCGAACCAGTACCCGCGTACTGGAGTAACACAATATCTACTGGTGCTGTAAGGAATGCAGCAAGCAGCTGGTTAACATGGAGCGAACCAGTACCCGCATACTGGAGTTACACAAACTCTACCGGTGCTGTAAGGAATGCAGCAAGCAGCCGGTTAACATGGAGCGAACCAGTACCCGCGTACTGGAGTTACACAAACTTTACCGGTGCTGTAAGGAATGCAGCAAGCAGCTGGTTAACATGGAGTGAACCAGTACCCGCGTACTGGAGTTACACAATCTCTACCAGTGCTGTAGGGAACGCAGCAAGCAGCCTGTTAACATGGAGTGAACCAGGACCCACGTACTGGAATACACAAACAAAGTGAATGAAAATGTCACCAAAGGTGACTGGAGGAAGGAGACAGTCTGCAGGCATCCAGCAGCAGGAACACCACCGGTACAGGACAGAAAGCAGGACCATCAATGGCAGTCAACTGGAGCAGGAACAGCAGCAGGAACAGCAACCCCGACTGGATCAGGAACGGAAGCTGGAACCGAGGAAGCTGTCAGACAGGAACTCAGGCGATCACGGGAGAGCATAGGTAGTAGAAGGCCCAGGAAGCTCAGGAACACAATGCAGGTGCAGGTGACATAGAGACACCATGAAAGGGCAACCAAAGGTGCCCAAGCCCAGTTTAAATAGGCAATGCTGGGCGGGTTGAAAGCAGAAAGCCAATGGAGAGCCATTCAGGTAACTGACAGGAAAGGCAGTAAATCACAGGCACCGTGATAGTGTCTTAGGGCAATGTCATGACTCCAAACTGGCAGGACATCCAGGAGTTACCCGTACTTGGGACTTGGTCTCCAGAGTCTTTTGGTGGCCAGAATGGAGATGGGATTTTCAGGACTTTGTTTTTGCCTGTCAGTCCTGTGCTGCATCCAAAACCCCCAGGTCACTCCCTGTTGGCTTACTGCACCCACTCTTCATACCCTCTCAAGTCACATCTTTCAATGGACTTAGTAGTAGAGCTACCACCCTCCAAGGGTAATACTACTATACTGACGGTTGTAGACCTTTTTCTCCAAGATGGCACATCTAGTCCCTCTCTGCAAACTGCCATCTGCCCCGGAAATGGCTCAGATTTTCATCACCCAAATAGTGTCTGATCATGGCACTCAATTCATCTCAAAATTCTGGAGGTCTTTCTTTGAGAGACTTGGGATTTCCTTAGCTTTTTCATTTGCCTACCATCCTCAAACTAATGGAGCAGCAGAGAGAGCCAATCAAGAGATGGAGCAGTATCTCTGATTATTCTGCAATGAAAGCCAGGACGACTGGTCTGATCTACTTCCCTTGGCAGAGTTCGCCAAGAATAATTCTCTACAGGAATCTATCCAGATGTCCCACTTCCGTTGTCTCTACTGGATGAATCCAGTAGCTATTCCTTCTGCCTTCTCTGAGTCTGGTATTCCAGCATTTGATACTCATTTGGACAAAATCACTTGGCGCTGGGGTTCTATGAAGGAGGCTATACTTAAGACTGTGGCTAGGCAAAAGAGGACGGTGGACAAAAGACGTTCTATTGCTCCCCCAAAACTTCCAGGTGATAGAGTCTGGCTCTCCACCCACCACCTACGTCTTAAAGTACCCACTATGAAGTTGGCCCCACGCTTCATTGGCCCATTCCATGTTCCTAGGAGAATTAACCCCGTGGCTTATGAACTCTCTCTACCTAAAGCCCTCCGTATACCCAGAGTCTTCCATGTGTCTCTTTTGAAACCTCTAGTCTGTAACAGGTATACTAAGTGTTGTTGCTCCTGGACCAGTGGAGGCTGTTCATGAGGATGAGTTTGAGGTACAGGCAATACTGGACTCCCGTTTCCTCAGAGGTTCCTTACAGTACCTTGTTAACTGGAAAGGGTATGGCCCGGAGGAGAGGTCTTGCATTTCCGCCAGTAATGTTCATGCAACCCAACTTGTCCGAAATTACCACAGGAAGTATCAAGCTCGCCCTGGTATCAGCCACCTGGAGGTCAGCCCTCAAGGAGGGGGTACTGTCACAACCTCCTTCCCAGAGGCGTTCTCTCTCGTAATTACTATACTCCTTCACCTGTCTGTGGTCTACTTATATCCGGGACTTTTCTCGTTTCCCCACCCTTGGATGGTCAGTGCTCAGCATCCTTGTGTCCTGTGTACCTGCTTACCTGATATCCTGACCTCTGATTCCCATTGTAACCTCTGCTGCTTCTCATTCATCTGACTTTCTAGTTTCCTGATCCTGGCTTTGTTCCTGACTACTCTCGACTCCTTACTCCAGTTCCTGTTTGCCACATTGTGTATCGAATCCGGCTTGTCCACGACTCTCACTTGTCTACATTCCCAAGGCTCATACTGTCTTATTTGCTAGACTCCTTGTGTGTCGAATCCGGCTTGTCTACGACCCTCCACTTGTCTATGACTCCAAGGTACTGACTGCTTCATTTGCTCAACACTTTGTGTACCGAACCCGGCTTGTCGACGACTCTCCGTTTGTCTACGACCCTGTTACAGGTTACAGATTTCAGCGGCCGTCCATGCCAAACGGATGTCATCGGAATGACGCATGGTTGGACGCTTTGTTGCACAATACAGTTCTGTTTCCTTTGGGCTCTGTGTATGACCTGGCTAGTTTCACCATCCATTCTGGTGCTGACCTGTGGCTCTGTCTGACTACTCTTTTGCCTGCTTCCATTGTGTAGTGGACACCCAATCTGGTGTGTACCTGTGGCTCTGGCTGACTACCTGAACTGTGTATGACCTAGCCTGTCTGTCAATCCATTCTGGTGTTGACCTGTGGCTCTGTCTTACCATTCTCCTTGTGTATTCTGATTTGGCTTAGACATCCTTTCTGGTACAAACCTGTGGCTCTGGCTGACTGCCAGCTCAGTGTATGACCTGGCTTGTCTGACTATGCTTTCTGGTGCTGACTAGGGGGCTCTGTCTGTTTCCTCCATGTGTTGGTCCCCACTCCACAGACACCCATCCTAGTGAGGACCTGGGGTTCTATCAGACTCCTAGCTTACTGACTGAAGGCGTAAGTCAGTAGTATCCTTGGTTGCGTACATATTAGAGACTTCTCTCCTAGATCGACTGTAGACTGAGTCAGTGCTAGTCCTTTGGGAGTTCCAAATTAACTTGAGGCTCCAGTGGGCTGAGGCCTAGTCTTGGATAGTGTGGTGGATCTATTGGCGGACTGCTATTTCTGATAGAGTGCTTGCCTCTTTGATCACCTTCTGTGTGTTATCTGTTTAGGTTCATTACTGTAATTTTTCTAATAAAAGATTGTTTTACTTTACCGTAATGACTCCTGGTTTATTCCTGGGAACTGTGACAGACCCCTTGGGTCTGCATTATTCGACGACTAGTAGTCGACTCCTGTTCTACCTTGACTCTCCTGTTGACTTCGACTTGCAGTTGACCAATTTCTGTCTGCCGACTACTGCCTCACTTAAAGACATTTGCTTGTCCTTGACTGTCGACCTTCTGCAGTAGGGTTCCGACCCTGTGTCGGAGATTGAGCCTTCCTTGCCTGGCTGAGAGATAGGAACATAGTACTAGTGGTGGGACTACATGAGGGTGGCAAGTGTGACTTAATGTTCCCTGCTGTTACACTTGGCATTATCTCCTTCTCCTCCCCTCCTGAGAATTACACACTAGCAGCAGGTTCAGCACTGGCAGCAGGCACAGCACTGGTGGCAGCAGGTTCAGCACTGGCAGCAGGCGCAGCTCTGGCAACAGGAGCAGCACTGGTAGCAGTCACAGGTAGCTGACCTATCCTGCTCACTCTACTACCCTCTTCTTCCTCTGCCCTTGACAAAAATTTCCCCAAGATCCCTAGTGGTGATTTAGGGGTCTGGCCAGCATAGGGTCTGAGGAACCAGGGGCATCCAGACCTTTTCATGTTTTTTATAGTGGTCCCTTCCTCCTCAGTTGGATGTATAATGATTCTTCCAGGTCCTCCTTTTATTGTTATTAAACCTGCTCATAGTGGTAGCATCAGTATGAGCCTCTTCTGCCTCAGTTTCGCTATTAATTCACAGAACAACAGCCTAAAACTGCTCTCTCTCTCTGTAGCTGCTTGCATTGTGATTCAATTTCAGTTGAACTTATATGTTTTTATAGCGAAAAGGAGAAAACTTTCTAGCCATTGAAATAGCAAAGAATTTTTCCCAATGGGAGAAAATGGAGAAAATTGTAATAGCTTTGTTTAAAGTGGATTTTCCCACAAAAATTCAGACAACCATGTGATTTTTGCAGCTTTTTTCACTGGAACACAACAAGTACTTTAGCCCACCCCTACTTTTCTCCTGAGGACCCCCACTTGGTCTGTCTGTCAGTATAGACATCAGCTTGGAGAGATTGTCTCTCTCCATTGAAACACTTGGAATGAATTTTCACTTAGGCCATTTGCACTTCCAATAGGTGGAAAACATGTGTTCTAAGAACCAGACATCATGTGCTAGCTTTAATCTGGTAGGCATAAATTCCCCTCCAGATGTTCTGGTCTGTTAGAGAGAGGGTTTTTATATATTATGGCAGTTTTTGGTGGCTGGAAACCAGCTCTAGAAAGTCCTTTTTCTCTGAACTGTGTAATATATATTTATTTGGGGTATAATATGACATCTTCACTAAGTTAATGCAAAGCAGGGATGGAATAATGATTTTCCCTCCCATATATTTCTCTATAAAAATCGGAACTAAATATTCATATATGGTTCCATAAATTCACTTTTTATATTCTAAAAAAACATTTTATACATTGGCACAGATCCACTAAACTATAACCTGGCAAAACTTCAATTCATTTCGCAAATTAATAGAATGTGAGATTTGTAGTGATGTTAAATAGTCCCCGTCCTGGTATCCATTTGAAATGGAGCACGCATAAGTGCATGCGAAATGAAGGGGAATTAAGTACGTCGCCGGCTTTAAAAGTGACATATCAGAATCTCCCCGATCAAAGGGACGAGATTCTTATGGCAGCAGTGTGCGACGTGTATTTGTTTAAAAGAGAACTGATCTGCAGGAGGAGCGGGAGTTTGGCATTATGAAGGAGGTTGGAGAGTGTGATATTGACTCTGCATCACTCCTGTGACCACATGGTGTTCTGAACTGCTTTGCTGTGTGATGCTGTTCCCCCTCCACACATCACTGCTGTCCAGCCAACTGCAGAGTTGCTTGGACCCTGCAATGACGAGGGCACCAAGCCAGGGAAGGTGGACTAGTAAAAGAAAGGGTGCCCAGAGAGGGTAGTTATTGGAGCAGTAGCCCAGCGGATGTCATTCACATGGAAGAAGCACAGTTTGTCACCTATTGCTGTCACCCTTCTGACACACGTTAAGAGTTTGAATTGAGCACATCTTTAAAATACTTTTGCTGCCATTAGATCTCTCACTGAGCCTTCACTCTCCCTCTACTGGCAGCAAATGGAGGCCTGCTGAATCAAATACAGGCTGGAGTCGGAAGCGAGGTCAGAGTAATGCTTGGTCGGTACTCAGTTCTCATGCAGACACATTAATTATTTAAGGTATGCAGCAGTGAGATGTTTTACGAGGCTCTATAAAAATCTCGCCCTTTTGATCGGGCGACATTCTGATATGGCGATGTTAAAGACTGTGACCTACTTAATGCACCTTCATGTTGCATGCTCTTATGCATGCAATATTTCATATGTGAACCCCCTGTCCTTAACCCTTTGAGTCATTTGCAATGCATTGGACACCCTTGTGAGACTCAAAAGTTTAAAGTGAAAAATGTTAATGAGAATTTCAAAATGAATGGGTGATGTGATTTACAATAATTAAGGCTACATTGTCACTTGTTACGTGTCAAAAACAATTATAGGTGGGTTGAATGCTTAGTATTCAATATTTTTCTAACTGCTACTTTAACTTCATTATTTCTCAAGCTGTAGATCAAAGGGTTTAACATTGGAGTCACAATACCATAAATAACAGCAAAATACTTCTCTTGGTTTGGAGAAAAGTGATTTGTGGGTCCCAGGTACATGGTCATACTTGTTCCGTAGAACATTAATACAACAGTCAAGTGGGAAACACATGTAGAAAAAGCTTTACTCCTTCCATCCACTGAATGGATCTTTAATACTGATATTACAATACAAATATACGATACAACAATAAAGGCAAAAGGTGCAAATATAGTTAACAAACTCTGTAAAAATATTGTTACTTCATAAGTAGAAGTGTCTCCACATGCCAGTTTTAGAATAGCTAAAACCTCACAAAGAAAATGATTAACTTTGTTTTCCCTACAGAATACAGCGGGTTTTACTATAGTTGGAAGAGTAGTTGACAGGAAACTTCCTACCCACACAAAGACTGTTGTATTCTTACAAATCTTCCAGCTCATAATGACTGTATAACGCAAGGGAAGACAAATTGCTACATAGCGATCAAATGCCATCACTGCAAGAAGAAGGCATTCTGCTTCTCCAAGGAATAAGGCTGTACTCATTTGTATAAGGCATCCAGCGAATGAAATTCTTCCTTGGCCAGTAATTAGGTCCAATAACATTTTGGGAATAAAACTAGATGAGTAGAACAAATCCAGAAAGGATAAGTTACAAAGAAAATAGTACATGGGTGTGTGCATACGAGGACTCCACACAACAGTACATATTAATACAACATTTCCAAATAAAGTCATTATGTACATTAATAAAAAGAGGACAAAAAGTGGAAATCTAGTATTTGGGTTCCTCGATAATCCAGTTAAAATAAATTCTGTAACAAGGGTTTGGTTCTCATCCTCCATCATAATCACTTAGAAAAGTGCATTCCTGTAATAAAAATGAATCATAACATACTGTACTGAAGAGAGAGTATGTGCGTCATGCAAACATCATACTGAAATATTATATGAGGCTGATGCATTAAAGTGGACTTGTCACCATAAATTAGGTTTAATTAATGTAAGAGAGAGAATTTAAAAGCTGCCTACATGTTGTAGTATTAATTTTTTTCTAATACAAATAGATTTTGATAAATTAATCTTAATTTGTTGGTGGCACAGGTAGCACTTTATGCTAATTAGATTCTGTAGTGTTCCATTATTACCACACCCTGTGCTATGATTGAATCTATGCAGAACCCAAATACTGAGGCTATTTCTAATAGCTCAGCAAGAGACAAATTTGACCTCAAAAAGAACTAATTAACATACTGTGAAAGTAATTAACATAATGTGCCACACTATTACACCAAAACACAAAAGTTTGTGTCTGAAACTACTTACTATACAAAGAAATAGAAAGCACAACACAGTGGCAGGTTTTAGTTCTTAAAATCAACTAAACATGTCTTGGGGTGATGTATCCACTTTGAGAAGAACTGGATTATGTTTAAATCAAACCAACTGCAACACAGGGACAACAAATCCTTTTGGTAAATGTGATGTTTAACTCATTTAATGTTAGAGAGGTCTACAAACCAGACACCTACACACATACACGCATACACACACACATACACATTTTGCCTAGCTCATTGCATTGAAATCAATGGGAAGGATTAGTTTCTCCCTACTACATGGCAAGTTATCCTTCTTTAGCTGACATGGTATAAAATGGGGTGTCAGGATCCCACAGCATGTGGGAAGGGAGCAAAGGTGGTTTACCCCAAGTACCTCAACATTTTTTGTAAATGATTGGAAAGGCACAGACAGCTGTGGTCCAATTTCGTCCCTGATTATCTCTGTGCAGGGGGAGCCTGGGGAAATAAGTAATTGAACAGGTTTTTTTAATTGCTTTTCTTGTTGACAGTGATATGGATAGGGGGACAAACAGGAAAAAAAAAGAAAAATATATATATAAAAAAACAAAACAAAACAAAAAGTTGATAGTTGACAGGGACCCTGATATGAGCTGTTTCACTGAGGTAGACTGATGCTAGATGATATTGAGTATTTTGCAGAGATTAATTCATCCGAGGCAGTAGTAGCATCACAACTAGCCCACATCATTTCAGGTGTATCTAGAGAGAAGAAGTGGGCCAATAATGTTTCTCCTCCTGCATCTCCTCCAAAATCATGTGTATGTTAAAATACTAATTTTTCACTTGACAGCAGAAAGGAACTGTACCTTACATCAGCAACTGCAATGTGCACAGGGTGTGTGTATCAGGAAACATTGTGAAATAGGGGAAGGACTGGGAACAATGGACACATCTGTGCTCATATCAAACAACTGGTGCAACTGCAGCCAAACACGTTGATGCTTAGGTCCACAATGTCAAATCATCCCCCCCCCCAGGAACCAAGTACTGTTGTCACTATGACCCTTGTCTCCTCAAGGACACATGACAACAAAACATAGTAATAATGATGAATCCTCCCTGCCACTAGCTTAGCATATTCTGTGGGATGGAATATCCACAGATGATCCTTGATTCCATGCTTGAGATACACTCCACCGCATTTCCATATGTAGTCATTGCAAGGCTATTAGCTCGAGGGGGAGGTAACGTTGATGGAGGTGTTACACCAGAAGAGGAGGAGGTAAAAGACCCTGAGGGTGCCAGGATGGGGGCAGTTGCTACATCTTCCCATGCCCGGACCCTAGTGCAAGAAGCTGATGACAAAGCAAGTGTTTCACTCACCATTAAACTTTCAGGCTTAAGCTGGGTTTCTATATTCTTCCTCTTTGGTGACATTCTTGATGACCTTGGCAAGGGACAAGGGGTACAACAACAGCAGCTCCCAATTTATTTTGTAGTGGTTTGGCTATAACACGCTTCACATAAACATCATGGTGTGTGTGTATTGCATGTGTTTTGTGAGGGTGGTTATTCAGTGTTAAGGTGTGTCTCCTCCTTTCCCCTTTTAACTGAATTACCATACATACTGCTTAGTGCAGTCACTAATGACTGTACTGTGGCTGCCCCAAGAGAAAACTATTCCCACACCCATGATTTCAGGGAAGGTACAGGTGGAGAAGAATGGTGTATATCTTCTTCTGCACAATCCAATTCACTGATCCCATTCATAATCAGCACAAGAACTAGGACCAGGATTATTGGTGGCAAGTCGAACCAGTCCTACTTCCAAATCACTACTGCCTGAATCCAGTTTTTAGGTGAACAAGGCAGATTGGCAGCAGTAGCAGTAGGCACAGGCAGCTGATGTGTGATGACACTCCTACTAGTCAGTTCTGCTTTCTTCTGCATAATTCCCCAGAGGGACGATGCAGGGGGAATGGGAATCACAGGGTCAGGGGTATGTGAGCTCCTTTGAACGCTAGTTTGGCTGCTCACTTTCCCTTTCACCTCAGCATTAGGGTCCATAGTTCTTGTCCCAGCAGTTGTTTCACCACCCCAACTTCACCCCACCAGTATCTAGCATTTGTGTGGTAGTGGAACTGCTCCTCCTCCTCAGAATTACAAGGCACACTGGCACCAGTAGCAGCTGACCTTTGCTGTTCACACTGCTACCCAGTTCTTCCTTTGCTTTGTCACAATTTTCCCCAAGATGTTGGGGGATTGGGTATCATTGGGTCTGAGAGCTGTGGGTTCTCAGACCCTTCCGTGCTGGTGGTGGTGAATTCTCTCCTCTGTCTCTGCATCAATGTATGCATCACTGTCCTGCCAGCTACTCATTTTTCTATTACATGTTCTCATAGTGTTAGCCATCGCTATGAGCCTCTGCTGCCCTTATTTCTCTAGCTAAATTGCTTGAAAATTGCCATCTGCCCTCTCCATCTCTGTAGCTGCTTTTTTCTCTATTTCACCTCCTGCTAACATCATGTTTTTGTTGCGAAAATGCAAGATATGCATAGTAAATGTGTGGGATGTTTTTAACCATTGAAATAAATATTTTTTCGTGTAGGTGAAATGGAGACATTTTTAATGGTTTTGGTAAGGGTGACATTTCTTGCTAAAAAGTGGAGAACCACATGGGTTTTCGCAGCATATTTTGTGAGAACAAAACAGGACCTTTACCCATCCCTAGTTGTTATCAATCCCTCCAACATTTTTTCTGCACCTCTTTCTGCCTACACACAGCCATAATCTGCTCCTCTTCCTGCCCACTCACAGGAACCTGCCTCTCTTCCTGCCCACTCACAGGAACCTGCCTCTCTTTCTGCCCACTCACAGGAACCTGCCTCTCTTCCTGCCCACTCACAGGAACCTGCCTCTCTTCCTGCCCACTCACAGGAACCTGCCTCTCTTTCTGCCCACTCACAGGAACCTGCCTCTCTTCCTGCCCACTCACAGGAACCTGCCTCTCTTCCTGCCCACTCACAGGAACCTGCCTCTCTTCCTGCCCACTCACAGGAACCTGCCTCTCTTCCTGCCCACTCACAGGAACCTGTCTCTCTTTCTGCCCACTCACAGCCAAAACCTTCTCATCTTCCTCCTGACAACTCACAGGATCCTGCCCCTCTTCTTGCAAACTCACAGCCAGAACCTGACCCCACACAGGAGCCTGCACCTCTTCTTCCTGTCCACTCACTGATCCTTCACTATATCCTCCTGCTGCCTATTCACAAGAGGATCTCTCTCACATCCATTTGTAGTCTGTCTTCCTCATCCTCACCAAATTGTGTTCCCTCTCTGTGCCACTCCATGCTCATCTGGTGAAGAAAGCTTCAGACTGCACTGAAATACTCTGTGGAATCATCCTCACTGTCTAAGTCGGTTGGTGATAAGGGTGGTGCACCTGGTGTCACAACCATTGTTGGGGTAGATGCCTGGGGTTCCGCTGCAGTAGTACAGCTGGTGATGGCAGTAGCAGTGGCACTGCTGCTAACTATCAGTGCCTCTCCTTCCTTCGTGGCAATACTGAAAGTGAGCAATTCTCTCATTATAAACAAAAAAAAAATAGTATAAAGAAAAATAAGTATTATAACAAATTATTATAAAAAAAAATATTAAAGGTGAAAAAAATTATTTAAAAAAATGAAAAAACGCACATCACTCACACTGCACATTACTTATTGCCTTAACACTAATTCACAAAATTTAAAGGGATAGTAATACTTCGTTTTAACTTTATTTTATTTTGTAGGCATTAAAAAAAACATGAAGAACGATAAAAGTCTTATCTCTCAAACCTTTATGGTTTAAGAGATATTCACAAGCAAAGTTCCCCTACCGCCCCTTTTACCTAGTGTAAGCCATCTCTTCTCAGATGTGGAATGCAGTCCATAGACCAGACAGATAACAGCAGGGGACAATCTTCTTCCTATGAGAACAATGAAAGCCCTTCTTCCCTTGACAAGTTTTTCAGCTTTTTCCCTTATCTTAATTGAAGATTGTCCCTCTCTGCAGTCTACCTGGGCATCTCCCTTCTGATGTGATTGAACAGGGGGGGGATACTTTGTTTGTGAATATCTCTTAAACCATAAAGGTTTCAGAGATAAGACTTATATAATTCTTCATGTTTTTTTAATGCCTACAAAATAAAATAAAGTTAAAATGAAGTATTACTATCCCTTTAATGATCCTCTCTACCCTAACACTAACTCATAATTTGAATGACCCTCCATCACTGCCCTAACCCTAACTTACACAGTTTGAATGTCCCTCTCTGCTCTCACACTAAATCTCACTTGTCTGACCCTTACTAACCTAACACTTCATACATTTCAGAAATCGTAAATGTTCTTTTTAACAGTTCTCTCCACTCCTAAAACACATCAACTCCTCTTTCTCTAATAGCAAAACCCACAAGGTTTTTTTAAATTAGAAGCTGGTAGGAAGTTAAGGGGTGGTTTTCTATGAGGCAAGAAATTACCACCTCCAAAAGTCAGTTGTATAGGGTGGTGGAAAATTCAATGTTGCAGAAAATTCCTGCTGTCAGGATTGGATAGACCCAATAGCTGAGATGTACCAAGCTGCAAGAGAGTGCAGGTTAGGCTGCACGGATGGGGAGTATAGACAGACAAGGGTAGCCTTTGTTGAGGCCGAGGCTGGGTAGAGTTGCTAGCAGCAAGGCCAGATAGCTGACCCCAGATGAGCCGGGAGCTGGGACAGGATGAGCACCTCCAGGAATTGCTAGTGGTACAAGGCCTCAGACTACCAGTAACAGAAGAACTCTAATATGCAGAGGCAAGAAACTACTGCCTGTGAACTTGTCAAGCTTACAGCATAATAGAGCAGAGTACCTTTTAGTTCAACAAACAGGGTACCTGGCAGTCAAATTACAGACAGATGATGAAACTAATAGCAGGTGAAATAACACACTGTGACTGAACTCGGTTTGTACGGGAAGCCAGAACCAAGTGCATGTAAGCTGCCAGTTCAAGAATGTTCAATCAGGAACAGCAAAAACCAGAGTGATAGGTCATAACCAGGAGTCAGAGCCAATGGAAAAAGGTTGGAACAACAGGTAAATGGATTTGGAGGCCGTAGCCAAGGGTCAGAACTTGGAGATGGGAAGCAGCTGAACCAAGCTGGAAAGTCAGGTCAAGATGGAGCAGAGTCGAAGACTAGGAGATCACACAGTAGTTCACCCAGGAACGCTAACAGGCCTAGATACAAAGACCAAGCATCTCCCTTCCAGCAAAGTAGGACGGTAAAGGTAGCAGCAGTCAATAGGGTGAAGAGGAGTATCCAGAGTGGGCATAGGTGAGCAGAATTGTGACACCTGTCTGAAACAACCAATAGGGTGGAAATTCACCTGCAAAAGTTTCATGGGAATTTACCACTGGAAAAGGTTAAAATTGTGTATTTTTCATGAGAAAAAAATGAGTTTTTGCCCATCCCTAATCAATTGCAGTAAGTAGTACATACCCCAAAGGGAGAGGCTAACACAAGTGGGATTGCACTGGCAAATTACTGCATTTACCCAATTGTTACTGATTTCAATAAAAAATTACCAAGACCAATATTATTTGTTTGATTATTACTTACTAGTGTAAAAGCGCGTGTGCATGGGCCGTGGAGCAGTGAGGTAACGGCAGTATGCAGAGCAGTACCGGTCTCTTAACATTACCTGACCTGCTCTGCGTACTGCCGTGACCTCACTGCTCCATGCGATTGCGCTGCCTCACTCACGCGATGCAATCATGCACAGTAGAGACTGGCCGAACCCGGACAGTCTTTACTGTTCATGATTGCATTGTCACAAACTTTCTGGCCTTTTATTATATAGGATTTGATACTTACTTTAATCAGGAATACATTTGTATATTGTCACCACTGTTTGCCATTGTTATTAGTGATTTAAGTACAAACATTACAAAACATTACAAAAAAATAAAACTGTGTTCTGAGATTTTCCAAGCTTTATAAAGTCTTCTAGACAAGTACTGCATATTTCATGAGTCTAAATACATAAGAAAGAACAGCTCTTACATTTTACTTAGTTCCAAATGAGTTTCAACATCATTTACAGGGCGATCAGTAAAATTCTGCCGATATACACAGGCAAAATTGAGAAACCAGTCTTGTATTAGAACATCACTGATTATTTTGTTTTAACACATTTGAGCAACAGAGGGGTGTGCAACACATTTGCAATGAATTGTACAGCTCCTCTGGTCATCAAGGAGTTAATTACCATCTCATGGCTATTCATAATTATTACTTTGAAATATAAACGTATTGGGGCCCATGTACTAAGAAACAGGACACCTGCAAGAGTTGGGGACAAATAGAACAACTACCCATTGACTTAAAGGGATAGTAATACTTCATTGTATCTTTATTTTATTTTTTAGGCATTAAAAAAACATGAAGAACGATATAAGTCTTATCTCTCAAACCTTTATGGTTTGAGAGATATTCACAAGCAAAGTTTCCCCTCCTGCCCCTTTTGCCCAGTGTAAGCCATCTCTTCTTAGATGTGGAATCTGGTTATAAGTCTAGACAGATAACAGAAGGGTACAATCTTCTTCCTATGAGAACAATGACGGCCCTGCCCCCCTTTACAAGTTTTTCAGGTTTTTCCCTTATCTTAATTGAAGATTGTCCCTCTCTGCAGTCCACCTGGGCACCTCCCTTCTGATCTGGCTGAACAGTGTTACATCAGTAAAAGGGGCGGGAGGGGGATACTTTGTCATTGAATTACTCTTGAACTACAACTCTGACAGAATTGAAATAACACTCTCCAAAGTCCAAATACTATGATGATTAATTAGAGCTGCTTTTATTAGGAAACATTACTATCCCTTTAAATGAAGATGGAATCCCTGGAATGCATTGAAGGCCTCTCTAACATTCAAGAGGTTTAAATCCCCATTTAAATTAGTTGGAATTTTTGGTAAAATGTTTATCCCTCTATGCTGGAGTAGGGTTTAAAGTTACCAACTATCCCATATGAACATTTCATTCAGTAGAATTGCACAGGAATCAACGTAACACTGCATTCCTGTATTTTAGGGAATATCCTAGTTGGTTTCCTCCAGAAATATACCAAAGGGGAGATTCACTATGTGGTGATAAAGTGAAGATGACTTCTCCAGTTTATCACTTCTCCAATTCCTATGCTATTCTATGGAGCTTATGCAGTAAGATTTCTTCGAATTTGGACATCTTAGTGCATAGGCTCTATGGAATAACATAGGAACTGGAGAAGTGATAAAATGGAGGCATCTCCACTTACCGAATCTCCCCCAAGTTCTTTTTTGTAAACTAACTCAATGATATAGCTTGCTTTTGCAATTTATAAACAGTACCTGCTTCGTTTCCTAATAAAGTATAAAATCACTGAGCTACAGCAAATACAAAATGTAATTTCTGTCCAAACTACAAAATTCAGTTATAATCCAGCAGTGCCTGATTGCTCTACCGTCCTACTAAAGTTAGTCTAGACCAGTGAGTCTCAGATCCATTCCCCATATATACCAGCAGGTCATGTTGATCAATGGTGTGTAATCAATAGATCAGTCATTCTGATTCATCCGTCTGTGATTAAGTAGGAAAATCTAAAAAATATAACCTGTTCGTGTACCCTGAGGACGGAAGCTGAGAATCACTGGTCAATCAAAACCACAACATTATTTCAGTTTTAATAACATAGCTCTCATAGATACTTTCCTTGTTAAATATAATCTACCACTTAGGTTGTTATTAGTGTTGAGCGAGCATGCTCGGCCGATGCTCGGATCGGCTCGAGCATCGCTCTGCTCGGCACATGGCGGTACTCGTACGAGTACCGCATGTGCTCGCCCGCCATGTTCGGGTCTCCTCCCCGCACGTTTTGCGGCTGCTGCGCAGCCAATAAACGTGCAGGGAGGCTCTGACATCGGTGTAATGCCAGCAGCCATGTTGGCTGCTGGCATTACACTGATTGGCTGGCCAGAACCCGTGGTCGGGTGCTGTATAGCACCTGACCATCGAGTTCGGCTCAGTCTTAGCCAGGGAGAGCTGAGGATAGGAAGGGAAAGGCAGTGTAGGGAGGAAAACAAGCAAAATTGTGAAAAAAAAGAATCAAAAGTCCTTTTTAGGACTACTGTGTGTGGGGGCAGCAGGTTATTTTGTGTGGGGGGAAAAAAAAAAAAAATATATATTCTGTTTAGTGTGCAAAGTTGCAGATTAGAGCACATTCTGTTTAGTGTGCACAGTTGCAGATTAGAGCACATTTTGTTTAGTGTGCAAAGTTGCAGATTAGAGCACATTCTGTTTAGTGTGCAAAGTTGCAGATTAGAGCACATTCTGTTTAGTGTGCAAAGTTGCAGATTAGAGCACATTCTGTTAAGTCTTCAAACTAAAATATCAAAGTCACATATTCCATTCAGTGTGCGTCGCCGCAGTTTAGCAGCACATTCTGTGTACTGTGCAGAGTTGCAGAATAGGAAGAAATACTGTTAAGTCTTCAAACTAAAATATCAAAGTCACATATTCCATTCAGTGTGCTTCGCCGCAGTTTAGCAGCACATTCTGTGTACTGTGCAGAGTTGCAGAATAGGAAGAAATACTGTTAAGTCTTCAAACTAAAATATCAAAGTCACATATTCCATTCAGTGTGCTTCGCCGCAGTTTAGCAGCACATTCTGTGTACTGTGCAGAGTTGCAGAATAGGAAGAAATACTGTTAAGTCTTCAAACTAAAATATCAAAGTCACATATTCCATTCAGTGTGCTTCGCCGCAGTGTAGCAGCACATTCTGTGTACTGTGCAGAGTTGCAGAATAGGAAGAAATACTGTTAAGTCTTCAAACTAAAATATCAAAGTCACATATTCCATTCAGTGTGCTTCGCCGCAGTTTAGCAGCACATTCTGTGTACTGTGCAGAGTTGCAGAATAGGAAGAAATACTGTTAAGTCTTCAAACTAAAATATCAAAGTCACATATTCCATTCAGTGTGCTTCGCCGCAGTGTAGCAGCACATTCTGTGTACTGTGCAGAGCTGCAGAATAGGAAGAAATACTGTTAAGTCTTCAAACTAAAATATCAAAGTCACATATTCCATTCAGTGTGCTTCGCCGCAGTGTTGCAGCACATTCTGTGTACTGTGCAGAGTTGCAGAATAGGAAGAAATACTGTTAAGTCTTCAAACTCAAATATTAAAGTCACATATTCCATTCAGTGTGTGTCACCGCAGTTTAGCAGCCTATTCTGTGTACTCTGCACAGTTGCAGACTAGGAAGAAATACTGTTAAGTTTTCAAACTAAAATATTAAAGTCACATATTCCATTCAGTGTGTGTCACCGCCGTTTAGCAGCCTATTCTGTGTACTCTGCACAGTTGCAGACTAGGAAGAAATACTGTTAAGTTTTCAAACTAAAATATTAAAGTCACATATTCCATTCAGTGTGTGTCACCGCCGTTTAGCAGCCTATTCTGTGTACTCTGCACAGTTGCAGAATAGGAAGAAATACTGTTAAGTTTTCAAACTCAAATATTAAAGTCACATATTCCATTCTGTGTTCGTCACCGCAGTTTAGCAGCCTATTCTGTGTACTCTGCACAGTTGCAGAATAGGAAGAAATACTGTTAAGTTTTCAAACTCAAATATTAAAGTCACATATTCCATTCTGTGTTCGTCACCGCAGTTTAGCAGCCTATTCTGTGTACTCTGCACAGTTGCAGACTAGGAAGAAATACTGTTAAGTTTTCAAACTCAAATATTAAAGTCACATATTCCATTCAGTGTGTGTCACCGCAGTTTAGCAGCCTATTCTGTGTACTCTACACAGTTGCAGAATAGGAAGAAATACTGTTAAGTTTTCAAACTCAAATATTAAAGTCACTTATTCCATTCAGTGTGTGTCACCGCAGTTTAGCAGCCTATTCTGTGTACTCTGCACAGTTGCAGAATAGGAAGAAATACTTTTAAGTTTTCAAACTCAAATATTAAAGTCACTTATTCCATTCAGTGTGTGTCACCGCAGTTTAGCAGCCTATTCTGTGTACTCTGCACAGTTGCAGAATAGGAAGAAATACTGTTAAGTCTTCAAACTAAAATATCAAAGTCACATATTCCATTCAGTGTGTGTCACCGCAGTTTAGCAGCCTATTCTGTGTACTCTGCACAGTTGCAGAATAGGAAGAAATACTGTTAAGTCTTCAAACTAAAATATCAAAGTCACATATTCCATTCAGTGTGTGTCACCGCAGTTTAGCAGCCTATTCTGTGTACTCTGCACAGTTGCAGAATAGGAAGAAATACTGTTAAGTTTTCAAACTCAAATATTAAAGTCACATATTCCGTGTAAGATGAAGAAGGCGGGTAAAAAGGGACGGGGAAGTGGACGTGATCCTGATAGTTCAGGGCGCGGGTCAGGACGCGGAGAAACTGTGCCTGGTGCCAGAGCACAAGAAAGAAAGACATCCACCATACCTAGCTTCATGTCTAATTTTACAGGGCGTCGCAGGACATCACTCTCGAGGTCCGACCACTGCGAACAGGTGGTCGGTTGGATGACAGCTGATACTGCTTCCAGTCGGTTAAGCACCACCCTGTCTTCCACCAAGTCCACTCTCAGTAGCCAAGAGTCTGGTCAACATAATCCTCACTCTGATCATCCTTCCTCCCACCATACACGGTCTGGTCAAAGAAGTGATCCCACACTGGGATATAGTGAGGAGCTCGTCTCATCACCAATCCTTCATTTGACCCTCTCTCCAAGCACGCTTGCAGAGGAACATGACATCTTGTGCCCTGATTCACAACCTCTAGAGGCTACCCAATCACAAGAAGATGACAGATGTGAACGGCATTTAAGGTCAAAGGAAGTAGTGGATGATGATGATGATGATGAGACACAGTTGCCATTAAATCAACCACTATTTCCGTCTCAAGACCTTGTTGAGGAGAATGTTATACAGTTGTCAATGACTGAGTATGTGGTGGGATCAAGACTTGAGGAGGATGATCAGAGTGAGGAAGTGGAGGAGGACTTGGTGGACGATGAGGTGACTGACCCCACCTGGGAAGGTGTAGAGCCGAGCGATGACAGCAGTCCTGAGGGTGAGCCATCTGCAGCACCGCAACAGGCTGGAAGAGGCAGTGGTGTGGCTACAGAAAGAAGGTGGACCGCACCAAACCGGCCCGCAAATGTTCCACGGAGCACCCCCTTGCGTAAATCTACCTTGCCAAAGGGTAGGTGTTCCGCGGTATGGCGTTTTTTTAAGGAAAGTGCGGACGACAAAAGAATTGTAGTTTGCAACCTGTGCCACACCAGAATGAGCCGAGGCATGAACACTAGAAACCTCACCACCACCAGCATGATCCGACACATGGCATCCAAGCACCGTAGTAAGTGGGAGGAACGCCTGGATCGCCCATCTGTGTCTGCAGGCCACACCACTGCCTCCTCTTCCCCTGTTTTCGGTGCCGGCCAATCGCCTGTCGAAGGCGCAGGCCCGCATACCTCCCGCCCTGCACCTGTACCATCTGAAGCACCATCAGCGACCACATCCACTTCCCTGTCCCAGCGCAGCGTCCAAATGTCGTTACCCCAGGCATTTGAGCGCAAGCGAAAATACCCAGCCACCCACCCACAGGCCATAGCACTAACCTCACACCTTTCCAAATTACTGGCCATCGAAATGCTGCCATTTAGGCTTGTGGACACTGAGTCCTTCCGCAGCCTGATGGCAGCAGCTGTCCCTCGGTACGCGGTCCCCAGCCGCCACTACTTTTCCCGGTGTGCCATCCCCGCATTACACCACCATGTGTCCCGTAACATCACCCGTGCCCTGACCAACGCAGTTACTGGGAAGGTCCACTTAACGACTGACACATGGACAAGTGCTTGTGGCCAGGGACGCTACATTTCCCTGACGGCACACTGGGTGAATGTCGTGGAGGCTGGGAGCGACTCGGACCCTGGGATGGCACGGGTGCTACCCACGCCGAGGATTGCGGGCCCTACCTCCATCAGGGTTTCCGCCAGCACCTACGTTATTGGCTCCTCCTCCTCCGTTTCCACCTCCGAATTCTCTACACGCAGCGCCACTCCCCCATCAGCCAGTAGCTGGAAGCAGTGTAGCACTGCAGTGGGGAAGCGTCAACAGGCCGTGCTGAAGCTGATCTGCCTTGGGGACAAACAGCACACGGCCTCAGAGCTGTTGCAGGGGATTAGTCACCAGACCGAGCAGTGGCTCTCGCCACTCAACCTGCAACCAGGCATGGTTGTGTGTGATAATGGGCGTAACTTGGTGGCGGCTTTGGAGCTCGGCAAGCTCACACACGTACCATGCCTAGCGCATGTATTTAATTTAGTGGTGCAGCGATTTCTAAAAACCTACCCCAATGTGCATGATCTCTTGACCAAGGTGCGCCGCGTGTGTGCACATTTCCGTAAGTCATCTACAGCTTCGGCCGGCCTGTTGAAGCTGCAGCAGCGCTTACAATTGCCAGCTCACCGGCTGCTGTGTGACGTGAGCACGCGCTGGAACTCCACCTTCCACATGTTGGCCCGGCTTTGTGAGCAGCAGAGGGCAGTAGTGGAGTACCAGCTGTTACACAGTCGTCGCCTCTCCGTTCAACTTCCTGTAATCAGAAGTGAGGAGTGGGAATGGATGTCAGACCTCTGCGAGGTTTTACGCAATTTTGAGGAATCGACACAGATGGTGAGCGGCGATAACGCTATTATCAGTGTAACCATCCCACTTCTGTGTCTACTGAAACGCTCGCTGCTCACAATTAAAACCGACGCTTTGCATGTGGAAGAGGTGGAAATGGGGGAGGAAGAGCTTACACAAGGTGATAGCCAGAGCACCCTCACTTCGTCTTCTCAGCGACAATTGGAGGAGGCGGAGGAGGAGGAGGAGGAGGAGGAAGACACGGTTGCCTCCGCTACAGAGGGTAGCCATGGAACTTTAGTTCCATCTCTTCAGCGTGGGTGGGCAGAAGAGGAGGAAGAGGATGAGGATATTGAGAGTCATCCTCCTGGTGAGGACAGCGAAATCTTGACTGTTGGTACTCTGGCACACATGGCTGACTTTATGTTAGGCTGCCTTTCCCGTGACCCACGCGTTATACGCATTTTAAACAACACGGATTACTGGGTGTTCACCCTTCTGGACCCCCGCTACAAAGAGAATTTCTCATCTCTCATTCCTCCGGTGGAGAGGACAAGCAAAATGGTGCAATACCAGAAGGTTCTTGTTGAAAAATTGCTCCAAAATTTTCCATCTGACAACGCTGGCGGCAGAGTACTTGCTACCTTGGCCAACCGAGAAGGGGAGAAAAGGGGAGCACACAGCAGTTCCGAGAAAGGCAGGGCAACACTCTCCAAGGCGTGGGACACCTTCATGACACCCCGCCAGCACCCTCACCCTGATGCGCAGCCTAGTGTCACAAGGAGGGAAAAGTTTTGGAAGATGGTGAAGGAGTACGTAGCAGACCGTGTCAGCGTCCTCAATGATCCCTCTGTGCCTTACAACTACTGGGTGTCCAAGCTGGACACGTGGTATGAACTGGCACTCTACGCCTTGGAGGTGCTGGCCTGCCCTGCCGCCAGCGTTCTGTCTGAGCGGGTATTTAGTGCTGCTGGTTGTATCATAACAGATAAGCGTATCCGCCTTTCCACCGACAATGCTGATAGGTTGACACTTATAAAAATGAACAAGGCCTGGATTTCCCCTGACTTCTCCACTCCACTGGAGGAAAGCCCCGGGGGAACATAAAGTCACTTTATATATGTTATTTACAATGATGGGAATACTCTGTATTCCCATTCACCCCTTCCACCCAAAAAACGGGTATATGGTTGACTCTTAATCTTCTCATCCTCCTCCTCCTCTTCCATATGCCCTGGGATATAATTTTTATATAGGGCCAGCTCACCAGCGGGCCCTGTGATATAATTTTTATATAGGGCCAGCTCACCAGCGGGCCCTGTGATATAATTTTTATATAGGGCCAGCTCACCAGCGGGCCCTGTTTGACAATTTTTATATAGGTCAGCTCACCAGCGGGCCTTCTCATATAATGTTTTATTGGGTCAGCTCTCTAGTGGGCCCTCTCATATAATGTTTTATAGCGTCAGCTCACTAGCGGGCCTTCGCATATAATGTTTAGGATGGTCAGCTCTGCAGCAGACCCTCACCCATAATGTTTTAGATGGTCAGCTCAGCGCACGTTTCCCTCTTAATCATGGCCTCAGTTCAATAAAATCAAGGAAATTTTTGGGAGAATTTGCCTCTGCGCACGTTTCCCTCTTAATCATGGCCTCAGTTCTGAAAATCAAGGAAATTTTTGGGAGAATTTGCCTCTGCGCACGTTTCCCTCTTAATCATGGCCTCAGTTCTGAAAATCAAGGACATTTTTGGGAGAATTTGCCTCTGCGCACGTTTCCCTCTTAATCATGGCCTCAGTTCTGAAAATCAAGGAAATTTTTGGGAGAATTTGCCTCTGCGCACGTTTCCCTCTTAATCATGGCCTCACTTCAGAAAATCAAGGAAATTTTTGGGAGAATTTGCAGATGATATACAAGTAAATATACAGCAAATATTGTTTGGTAACAATTTTTCGCCTAAAGTCGTTTTTATTTTCCTTTTTGTGTGTTTTATGGTCAGTCTGTAAAAATGGCGTACTACGGGCGAAAGATCGTTCCCAGCAGCGATGTTGGAGTCCAAGATGCATCCAGACATCCTCCCTATGCTGTCCCTGAACCATTTCTGTGGTGTTTCCATCCTTTTCTTCCCTTTTCCTATGGACCAGGCACCCTCCCCTCATCAGAGCAGGGGGTGCCTGGTGTAATGCTCGAGTCCTCCCATTGACTTCAATGGGGCTCGGGTGCTCGGCCGAGCACTCGAGCCTCAGGGGGTGCTCGGTCAGAGCACCCGAACACCCGAGCATTGGGGTGCTCGCTCATCACTAGTTGTTATCCATTTTCTCAAAACTCCTAGTTCCACCGTCTAAATAAACATTGAATTAAAATAAATTGACATATTTTGCCAGTATATGAAATCTATACCTACATCTTTCGGTACAGAAATAAGATAATTTTGGTCTGCAGTCTCTTACTTAGCCTATTGTGCTAGATCCCCCTTTATAAGCACATTTCAATATGAAACCCCAGAGAATAATCCTCCTAGTATGAATATATCTCTGTAAGTATTTTACTTATTATAATTGTTCATTATATGCTTTGCAATTATCAATTAAAGGTAAATTGTACAATAAATTTACATTTTAATTTTTTTTTTTTTAATTTGTTATCTTAAACAGCTGTTTAACTTGAAAACCATGCAAATTTGGCTAATTACTGTACATTAAAATAACATCAACATTATATTAAGAAAATTGTTTTATAATTGTTTCAGTTTAACTTTAATTGTTTTAGTAGTAAATAGACTTGTGCATTCATTTTGGAGTGAATTAGAATTTAACCAAAAATTATGTTTCTTGAGATATAAATGAAAATGACATACTAAGAGGAACTGCAGAAAGAAAAAGGGACAACAAACAAAGGGTCGCCCCTTTGTAAATCAATTAAGGCAATTTTGGACCACCACCAAACATCCCACTGGTGCACACTCCCAATTGTAGTGGTAGGTCAACAACTTATGTCAAGACCAACAAGCAAAATTCTGGGGTTATTTACTGCCACCAGCAGCAGGGTCACAGGATTTTTTGACTGTTTAGGCTGCTCTCTCTCTAAAAACACACTCCCTCAAGCTGCACAGATATCTCCAACAAGAAACACGAATGAGGTGCCCAATAGTGCAACAATGTCACAAGGATATGATCTAATACAAGTGAATAAATGAATACTCACACATTCAAATGGTTAGGCTGCTGATACCAGTCAGACGAAGAAACAGGCAAAAGGAGAGCATTTACCCTTCTCAATAGGGTCTACCTTCGATCACTGGCGTTTCTCTGGTCTGAATCCACAGCATTCACAGGCGAGACAGGCAAATGCTCTCGTTATAAATAATATAGAAAAAACTCAATGTGCCACACTGTAACGGTTTGTTTGACACACAGACACAGTGGTTTAGGATAAAACACAGTTTTATTGAAATCACAGTAATACAATAAGCTTCACAGGTCCTGTAGTATACAAGCAGAATAATACAGACACACGACAGGTTACATATACATATGCCTACACAGGTCCAGTATAACCATAAAGTCCTTAGCAGTCTATACTGATACAGGTCAGGCAGAATATGTTGGATTCCCAGGAGTAAGGCACTGAATGGGTTAATGATCTTCAAAGAGTGTGAACAGTCCCATGTGTGGAGAGGTCTGTGATAGGGCTCTCTCGTTAAAGAGAGCTTAGGTATACGTAACGCCCAGAGACAGGTTAGCAGAACAAACGTGAACTGCCAGAGTGATACCAGGACTGGAGTAACGTAGGAGAGTGCCGGAGCAGTAACGGAGGCAGACACTTGCACTCTGCAGTAGCAGTAACAGAGACTAGACCAATGACTCACTGCCGTAGCAGTAACAGAGGCAGACACTTGCACTCTGTAGTAGCAGTAACGGAGACAGACACTTATACTCTGCAGTAGCAGTAACGGAGACCAGACCAATGGCACACTGCAGTAGCAGTAACGGAGGCAGACACTTGCACTCTGCAGTTGCCGTAACGGAGTCTAGGCCAATGGTACACTGCCGTAGCAGTAACGGACTGACACTTGTACACTGCAGGAGCGATACCGGAGACTAGGCCAAAGGCACACTGTCGTAGCAGTAACAGAGGCAGACACTTGCACTCTGCAGGAGCAGTAACGGAGACTAGACCAATGGCACACTGCCGTAGCAGTAACGGAAATGACACTTGCACTCTGCAGAGGCAGTAACGGAGACTAGGCCAATGGCACACTGCCGTAGCAGTAACGGAGGCAGACACTTGCACTCTGCAGGAGCAGTAACGGAGACTAGACCAATGGCACACTGCCGTAGCAGTAACGGAACTGACACTTGCACTCTGCTGAGGCAGTAACGGAGACCAGGCCAATGACACACTGCGTAGCAGTAAGGAACGGACACTTATACTCTGCAGGAACAGTAGTGGAGACTGGATAGCTGGAGGATCAGAATGTTGCCAGGATGACACAGGACCGCCAGAGCATGAACACCAACCAAGTTGGGTTGAATCATGGAGCAGGAACGTCAGCCAAGCCGGGTCGAATCACGGAGCAGGAACGTCAGCCAGACTGGGTCGGTACACAGGAGCAGGAACGTCAGCCAAGCCGGGTCAGTACACAGAAGCAGGAGACAAATGCAGAGTAGTCAGACAGCCTAAGTAGGTACACAGGAGCAGGAGACAAATGCAGAGTAGTCAGGCAGGCCAAGTCAGTACACTGGGAATCACTGAGCAGAAACAAGCACTGGTACAGGAACACCACGAAAGGGCACTGGATGTGTGCCAGAGCCCAGTATATAAAGGCTATACTGGGCGGGACAACACAGGACAGCCAATGGGAGCAATCACAGTGCAGACTGACAGGAAACAAGACAAGGGGAGCACGGGCACCATGATACACACCAGTGTCTAAAAATGAAACACCAACAATGATTAAAGCAAATATTTTCAAAATAATACACAAAGTAATAGAACATAGACTGAAGAGATCGCTACTACATGCCTAATCAACTAATGTCATATCAAGGGAGGGCTGGCAACTTGTGGCCTGGGGGGCAAATCCAATCTACTGTCCCAGCCCATCCCATTTAGTTAATTTTAATATTTGCATTAATGCGGTTAAGTAAGGCAAACAAGACCACATAGCTTACAGTTAAATTATGGCTAGTCTAGTGATACCATTGATTCAATTTAAGTACAGCTACAGGACTGATACCATAGAGCTTACAAGGGAAATGGGTTATGCTGCTAGTGTAGCTCTATTTAGATTGTAGCTCTACGGTATCACTTATGTAGCTCCATTTTAATTCTAAGCTCTGTGGTATCAATAGGGTAGCTCTATTTACAGCAACAATTGGGAGATTGAGTGAGGCAGTGGCCCACTGGCCCAGACATGTAACCAGCCCAGAGGGAAATTGCCCCTCTGCCCCCCAGGCCAGCCCTCCCCTGTGTCATATGTTAAAGAACTTGCATATAAGACACAACTACTCACCACGGCTGAAAGCCGCTGTGGATCCGGAGCTACCCCAACAGTCCTGGCCAAACTAGACTACACCGGAGGAGGTACTTCAACGGATCCACCGCTCATCTATAGCCAAGGAAGAAATCCACTCTCTTGTGTAAATAAAATTACTTTATTCTTCCACTGTTTAAAAACATCATTCACGATGTAAAGAATAATACACCAGGCATATATAAGACCACGAAGCACCTAACGCGTTTCATGAAAATGTCACTTAATCATAGGCTGAATCCACAGCATTCACAGGAGACACAGGCAAATGCTCTCCTTATAAATAATATAGAAAAAACTCAATGTACCACACAAATGTCTAAAATCTGAATCACCAACAATGATTAAAGCAAATATTTTCAAAATAATACACAAAGTAGCAATGAAATATAAACTGACACCACCACTGTATGTGTTATAAAGTCTAAGAAAACCAAAAACAGATATTCCTGCACCCTAAATGAATTAAATCACTAATAATGTATAATTATTAAAGGGATCAGATTTTTCAAATAAATAAATTGTTTGATCCACAAATAAAATGGTATGTTCTATAGCACATCAATTCATAACAAATATGCCTGAAATAGGTGTCGCAACCTTAAAGTTACCAGGACACCTCCAACAATATTATCGGGAACCCCACCAAACAAATATATCTAGTGGAGCCCCTAGAGACGCGATTAAAGGGACCCTAACCCAATATAGTGTTGCACACCTAATATGTAACAGACTGTAATTACACCAAGAAGAGGAATATACCTAGGGGCTTACAAGTTCGACACAACTTAAAAAATAAATACAATATTGTGAAAATAAGTACAATAATGTAAAAATATCAATGTGGTATCTGAAATATTCACCGTATGTAACCCTTCATGTGACCACCCAAGGCAAAAGCAAAACCCGTACTCTGCAAGATCGCAATTAAAGGGAAAATCTCCAGTGGTCCCAAGCACCCAATGCACAATTGAGGAAATGCTAAGACTTGGGTATAAATAAAAATATCAAATAAGGGGAAACCCACAATAAATCATAATACTGGAATCTCTGGGGGGGTTTTAACTGTGGTAGATGTGTTGGTTGCAAGAAGACAAATAATAAAAAGAAAATTTCCCATTTTTGTTTCATGCAGCATGAAAGAAAACTATGAGATTAAAAACATGTTTCATGTAAATCTGGATATGTTATTTATGTGCTACAATATAGTTGCATGAAACAATATGGCTTTTTTATGAGCCCAGATGAAGTGTAAGAATATCCTATGTAAAGTATCCAGAAATTGCTTAGGGATATGGATAGGGAGGGTGTTAAGAGTATACAAAATTTTGGGGAGGATTGTTATTTTGATTAAATTTGCACAGCCAAGTCAAGAGAGATAAGGAGTCCATTTACACATATTCTCTGAAATAGAAGAGATTAAAGAGGACATGTTAAGCTCTGCAATGGAGTCAAGAGAAGGGGAGAGGTAGATGCCTAGGTACAATATGGAAGAGGTAGCCCATTTAAAAGGATATAGTTGCTTAAGAGAGTGACATGTGTTGGGAGTCCAAATTAATGCTGAGAATTTCAGATTTACTCAGATTAATTTTCACGTGGGATAAACTTTCATATTCCTTCAAAATAGAAAGAAAAGCTTGAATCGATGTCTGCGGTTGCGATATATAGAAAAGGGCATCGTCTGCATATGCAGAGACCTTAAATGTCTGTGAACCTGAGGGAACCCCAGATATCCTGTGGTCTGAGCGCACCAAGTTAAGGAAATGTTCCAGGGAAAGGATGAATAGAATTGGGGACAGGGGGCAACCCTGTCTTGTTCCATTTCGGATGGGAAAGGGGTGTGAAGCAGAACAGTTAGCTATCACTCTTGCCGTCGGATTATTATACAAGCTAAAAATGTCATTGAGTAGGTTAGGGCCAATGCCAGAGTGTATCAGAATTTCCTGTAGATAAGACCAGTCAATGTGGTCAAAAGCTTTCTCTGCATCGGTGGAAAGCAGAATAGTAGGTAACAAGGAAGAAAGCGACAGATGGATAAGAGAGATTAGCTGCAGAGGTGTTTTGTCTGGCCTCTGTACTGGGCACAAAGATGCACTGATCAGGATGTATCAACAAATGGAGGTGGGTGTGAAGGCAATTAGCTAGCATCTTAGAGAAGATCTTAAGGTCTATGTTTAAAAGGGAGATGGGTTGGTAGCTCCCACAGAGTGTTGGGTCTTTATTAGGTTTCACTAATACTATGATGTGAGCCTCTGGTGATTGGGTAGGGAAGGAATCCACAATCAGTACATAGTTAAAGGCGTTCAGCTTGTGTTGATAGTTATTATAGGACATTCACTGCAGAACTAATAGAAAATCCATCCGGACCTGGGATTTTCCCAGGAGCCATAGAGGAAACAGCCTGATGTGGTTCCTCTGCAGTTATCTCTGTGTCAAGTTGGCAAGCTAATTCCTGGGGGAGTGATGGCAGGTTGGCAGGCTTGTATATTTTGATACGTTCATGGTTGTGTATTGATCGTCACTTTACTTTGTCCTTTGCTCATGTGTATACATCTTTCTGTGTGTATGTATCTACATTAGACTCATTTATGTATCTGTATATTTGTATTATTATTGGTCTTTTAAGAAATGATTCTAAATTAGATGTCTGTTTCTTTTCTTTTTTGTCATTCGGACTTATTTCTAAGGGATTGTATTGTCACTTGTGTTGGCGTTTATAACATTTGGGTCAACATATGAGGAATGACTAGACAAACTTGGTTTATTTACTCTAGAGAAAAGACGACTAAGAGGAGACCTTATCACATTGTACAAGTATATGAGAGGTCAATACAAGGATCTCTGCGGTGAGCTATTTATTCCAAGGCCTGATCAGGTGACCAGGGGACACCCCTTGAGATTAGAGGAAAGGAGGTTTAGACTTCAGCAGAGGAAGGGGTTTTATACAGTAAGGTCTGTTAAATTGTGGAATTCATTGCCCAAGGAGGTGGTTATGGCAGATACAATGGATACATTTAAGAGAAGATTAGATACATTTCTTTCAAAAGGGAACATACAGAGTTATACTGTTTATCAGTAGGCAGATCAGGAAGGTCTGATAAAGACTAATTTAATTGGTAGCAGGAAAGCTATAAAATTCTCAGTTACTGGGGTATGAGGAGAAGGTTGAACTTGATGGACTTGTGTCTTTATTCAACCTAATTTACTATGTTACTATGTTACTATTTGCTACTTAACTGTGTTGGCACTTATAATGTTTGGGTCTTGTATATTTGCGATTCCTTTCCAGTTACTGTAACAATTGACTTGGCTTTTATATTTGAAATCTCGATCATTATTTTACATTTTAGTACATGCATTTACTGGTTTCTATAGTTACTTACTAAGCATAATTTTTTCCCAACATATTTGCGCATGCGCATTGTTCGTCATCTTCCTGTGGGTTTCAGGCATGAGTGTATTCTAACCTAGTAGTGCGTATCCTGGATAACTTTATTTGTTCATTCATTTGTATGGCTATGAATTTGCACTTAGTTTTTTGAGGTTCTCGCCACAGATTTTTGTTTTTGTCGTTATTCTTGTCTGTGACAATTCAGTGTAAAAGTATATTGTTTTTTGATTTCTATTTCTTTTCTGTTAAGAATGTATGCTATTTTTCTCGCGAGATTTGGCTTGGACCAAGCCTCTATCATGTGATCCTTCTTTTGCTTATGCTATTGGTGGAGTTTCCTTTTTAAACGGACCAGCACTACCCACAAACTATCCCTTCACAAAGCCATTTGGTGATACGAATTGGGTTGTAGTGCTTTGAGGAGGGTCTCATGAAGCTATTTATTACTTATCTGTTACCATTTTTCTCGACTTACCTGGTAAGTACTGTGAATCATATGTGTTTTGTATCACTTTGCACTTTATTACCTGCACTTTTGTAGATTTGGAACATCTTTTTGCATATTTTGCACATTTACTATGGTTTGCACATCTTTTTAATTATTTTGTATTCAGATTTTGATGGCCCAGGTATATTTGATTTGCTAAGTTTCTCTGCTATAGTACTTATATTATTGCTGATATTGTTCATAATCATAATTTTATGGCAAGCACGGAGGCTTCATATTATGCTATAATCCTTCTCCACTGCTACCTTTAGCAGCGAAGATAACTTTATTGGTACATACAGAGAAAAAAGAACTGAACCCATCATACTCCTCCCCCAATTAACTACTCCCACAACCCCTATAAACTGGAATGCAGCCTTAAGCTCCGCCTCTTTCTTTGCTGCTCCCTTCAGATAAGTATCGCTCTCATTTATGTTTTAAACAGTGTCAAATCCTTTATTTTGCTGTTATAAACTCTGTTTTCCCTACCAATAAAATATATATCTTTTATTATATAGACTTGTGATTGTGTGCCCTATTAAAGGGTTTCTGTGTGTTTGGAATCATTTCTCCTTATATTTGTTACATATTATTTCAGATCCCACATTGTTTCTTTTACATTATTGTACTTATTTTCCCAATTTTGTATTTATTTTTTAAGTTGGGTAGAACTTGTAAGTCCTCTAGATTTATTCCTCTTCTTGGTGTAATTACTTTTTAGGTGTGCAACACTGTATTGGGTTAGGGTCCCTTTAATCGTATCTGTCTGGGCAATTCTAGATATATTTGTTGGTGGGGTTCTCAATACCGTTTTTGGAAGTGTCCTGGTACCTTAAAAGGGATAGTAATACTTCGTTTTATCTTTATTTTATTTTGTAGGCATTAAAAAAAACATGAAGAACGATATAAGTCTTATCTCTCAAACCTTTATGGTTTGAGAGATATTCACAAGCAAAGTTTCCCCTCCCGCCCCTTTTACCTAGTGTAAGCCATCTCTTCTCAGATGTGGAATGCAGTCCATAGACCAGACAGATAGCATCAGGGGACAATCTTCTTTCTATGAGAACAATGAAAGCCCTGCCCCCCTTGACAAATTTTTCAGGTTTTTCCCTCATCTTAATTCCCTTCTGATCTGGCTGAGCAGTGTTACATCAGTAAAAGGGGCGGGAGGGGGATACTTTGTCATTGAATTACTCTTGTACTACAACTCTGACAGAATTGAAATAACACTCTATACTATGATGATTAATTAGAGCTGCTATTTTTATGAAACATTACTATCCCTTTAAGGTTGCGACACCTATTTCATGCATATGTGTTGTGGATTTGAACTGCTCTCCTTGTTAGTATGACTGATATCAGCAGTCTAACCATTTGAATGTGTGAGTATTCATTTATTCACTTGTATTAGCTCATATTTTTGTGACATTGTTGCACTATTGGGCTTCTCTTTTGTGTTTCTTTTCGAAGAGACTAAGAAGAAAGTGAATAAAGTGACAGAATAAGGAACAGTGTTTTTGTTGAAACTGATTTGTTCATTCCTTCATTCATTAATTTGCGCCTTTTCAAAGCAGAAAGTGAGAAGGGACTGAATAGCTACTACAGTCCTGACTGGAAGCGGAGGGACAGTCACCAACTTATGGCTAATTGATTGTTGCAACAGTCCATAATTCGCTAGTTTATCTGTGATGGATTTTACACTTTGGCCAATCCTGATTTCCAAGGAGATGGACCCTCAATCTTACATAATGTGGATGTAGCAAATTTTCCTTATATGCAGTTTAGCAGCCAGAAGAGAATCAGTGTGTCACAGGCTTGTGATCTTCATCTCCCAGCATTGCTGGAAGAAACATTCCTTCTTCTGATTTTTGAAGCTGGGGGGAGACTGTAATATAAAACTTAGTTTAGCAGCAATAGAGTTAGGTAAGCTGGTAATAATAATTAATGAGGTTGTCTGAAAAAAACTTTTTTGCATTTAGAAGAGCTTAAAAAGCTGATCTAAATGCAAAAAAAATGTATCTCTCAAACCACTATGGTTTAAGAGATACGGGCGTTTAAAAGTTTGATTTCTCCTACTGACAGCTGTAAAGCTGTCAGCAGGAGATCCATGTCGGTCGACACGCTGGCGCTTGAGAAGTGCCGAGTTCTCTTTACTTACATGGAATCCCTTCATTGGAAATGTCTAAAACGAGTGCCTGAACACCTGAACACTAGGCACACATTTTAGACCATTCCAATGAAGGGATTCCGTGTAAGTAATGAGATCCCGGCACTTCTGAAGCGCAGCGTGTCGACCGACACGGATCTCCTGCTGACAGCTTTACAGCTGTCAGTAGGAGAAATCAAACTTTAAACGCCTGTATCTCTTACACCATAGCGGTTTGAGAGATACGTTTTTTTTGCATTTAGATCAGCTTTTTAAGCTCTTCTAAATGCAAAAAAGTTTTTTTCAGACATTACTAACACTTTAATAGCTAATTAGTAAATAGAATTGGTAGGTAGGTTAGCTAACCAGCAATTATGCCTATTATTCTAGGCTTTGTATCAATAGACTTTTTTTTAAAAAGGAAAAATAATGCCTTTATTCTTCAAATGTAAAGTGATAGTAATACATGAAATGAAATAAATTTAATTCAGTAGATATTTAAAAAATAAACTAATTGTGCCGTTTCCAATCTCCCAGACCTTTTTGGTTTGGGAGATATCAGTCTGCAAAGTTCCCCCTTTCCTCCCCTTGTGCTGACATCAGCTTTCTAACTTACAGATGGAGATCGCAGTCCATAGACCGTCCTGCGGCTCTTCAGCAGAGCCAACATCAAGCTAGTTACAAAGAAATACTTCATTTGAACAGTCTATGTGTACCTGGTTTGCAAGCACACGTTGTAGACTGTTCAAATGAAGTATTTCTTTGTAACTAGCACTATTTTGGCTCTGCTGAAGAGCCGCAGGATGGTCTATGGACGGGGATCTCCGTCTGTAAGTTAGTAAGCTGATGTCAGCACAAGGGGAGGGAAGGGGGAACTTTGCAGACTAATATCTCCCAAACAGTAAATGTTTGGGAGATCGGAAATTAATTTATTTTTTAAATATCTACCAAATTAAATGTATTTAATTTCATGTATTACTATCACTTTAAATGCCATCTGCATGCAAATAGGCACTGTGTGTGCATGAGGTTCCATCCAGACTCCACTGCTGTATCCAACAACTGCCTGTTACTCCTGATCCTGAGTGTGTTAATTTAGTAAAAAAAATTAGATTTACTGTTCAAGTGCAAAACTGCACAAAAAATAGACACTGTGCTTCTCAATGTAGACAATAAACTTTCTGCAAACATATTAGCGAATCGCCTACAGAGATATCTGACCAAAGTGGCTTTGTTCCAGGTAGAAGGACATGTCATAATGCATCTACAGTTATATCTCTTACCCACTATATACAATACTGAAACCACCCAACAACCTTTATCTCTACAGATGAGGAAAAAGCTTTTGACAATGTCAGGTGGTCTTAGCTGGAAGAAATCCTGTGAAATATAGGTCTGGCACATTTTATGCTTTCAGCCATCTTTAGCTCATATTACAAACCATATGCGAGGGTTCTGATTAGTGTTACTTTTTCTGACCCTTTTCCAATTATTAATGGCACGCAACTGGGTTGCCCCCCCCTTTGCCCACTGATCTTTAACCTTATCCTAGAGCCTCTACTTAATTATATCAGAAACGAACCGCTTATACAGGGAATATCTCTACAGAAAACTATATTCAAGGTTGCAGCATACGTGGACAATGTTTTACTATTCATCACAGACCTGGAATCCTCATTGCCTCCGTTCATTAGAATCTTAAATGAATATTCCCTCCTATCCCAAGCAAAAATTAATTATAAGAAATCAGGTATTCCAAATATAAATCTAGACCAGCCTAGGTTAACCTTACTTCAAACTCAATATATGTTTCATTGGACCTTTTATGGGTCCTCATATCTCCCCTTCACTTTTCTCTCTTGCCGCTATGAACTTATCCCAGCTTCTTCAGTCAACTTCAGCTGATCTCTCAATGTGGTTATTGCCACAAATATCCTGTTTCGTGAGAATTAGCACTATAAAGATAATGGTTCTTCCTAAAGTGGTCTATGTTCTTAATGCACTTCCTATACATATACCTCCCTCTAATATATATTCATATAAATCTGGAACATCTAGTTTTCCAATACATTTTCAATAATTGGAAATTATTATTTTAAAGGGATTTAATGTTTTTTTTTGGCAACGTTCCTGCTAAATGGGGTCAGATTTCACAAAATAAAAAAGCAAACATTTTGAAAATGTAATAAAGCTAAATACAGGGTGGGGCAGACATCCATATATATATATATATATGCCTCTAGACTGTAAGCTCTCACGAGCAGGGCCCTCTGATCCTCCTGTTCTACACATCTGATTGTACTATTTAATACCTCTGTATGTCTATTCCCCAATTGTACAGCGCTGCGGAATTAGTTGGCGCTATATAAATAAAGAATAATAATAATAATAATAATAATGTCTATATTGCTGACATAATCAACAACACAGTTTCACTGTATATACCTCAACAAGTGGTGCACCAGATATCACACTTACAGACACAGCAGCAGGATCCCTGTCAGACAGCAGCTGCAAGTATGGGCTTTTATGACTGAACAGCCACCAGTGTCTCATTTCTCAAACTTGTCCCAGGGTCTTGCATATGTGATGGTGGAGGCGGCATCACTATCTTCTGGCGGGGTCTGAGTCAAAGGAGATGGTGAGGGGGTGGTGGTGGTGGCATTACCTGCTGGTAAGCTCTGATATCTGAGTCACACGGAATGTGCAGAAGCACAGGCATAGGGTGATATTTTTGTTTCAAAAGGCTAATAAATGTAACATAGTAACATAGTAAATTAGGTTGACTGAAGACACAAGTCCATCAAGTTCAACCTTTGCCTCGTACCATAGAGACATGAGAATTGTATAGCTTTCCTTCTACCAAATAAGTTAGTCTTTATCAGACCTTCCTGATTTGCCTACTAAAATACAGTATAACCCTGTATGTTCCCTTTTGAAAGAAATGTATCTAAACTTCTCTTAAATGTATCCATTGTATGTGTCATAACAACCTCCTTGGGCAATGCATTCCACAATTTAACAGACCTTACTGTAAAAAAAACCCTTACTCTGCTGAAGTCTAAACCTCCTTTCCTCTAATCTCAAGGGGTGTCCCCTGGTCACCTGATCAGGCCTTGGAATGAATAGCTCACCGCAGAGATCCTTGTATTGACCTCTTGTATGTCCTTATTTACAGTCACTGGCTGCTTGAAGAACCACATTGGCAGATACCACTAATATCATGGACAAGGGTGAATCCCACTATGGTTTGTTTCTTTCATCTAAACTGCAATTGTTTCACTGTTACACCCTGCCTAACATTGATACTGGCAATATCTAAATGACAGCATCTACACATAATTACCCATAAAGGATCCTAACTCATCCAAGAACCTAACCCAAATGACACAGAAAGTAGCTCTGTTACTTGTTTGTTTCTCTGATTTTTTTTAACCATATGCCATCAAGCGATAAAATAGAGGATAATGGAGTGTCTAGTTGAAGGTTACATAACATTTCCAAATAATAAATCCTCACTCACATTATTAATGTCAGATAAATCCTAATGGCTCCTATGAATTTTGGCCTTGAGCTTGTGCTCAAGATATAACTTCCATCAGTCCTGGATGTCTTGTCCATGAGTCTACTAAACACTTTATGGACCTGAGGAGTGTTCCTTCCTTAACAAGTTAAAACTACCATAGGCAATGGGAAGATGTCATGGAACTATCATGTCCACCTCCATGGACATGTTATCTGTTGAACCATGGGAACAATAACAAGATTCATCAAGGCCATTCGGATTTTCTGGCCATAGTAAGTTAACTGGAACATTATTGTTAGGAGTAGCTACTACTCCTTTAAAGTAACTCACTATAGAAATCACTATAGAATAAGTGATTCAAGTTAGAACTCAAACAGATTTCCAGCTGGTGCGCTTCTGTTACCTGAAGGGCTGGATTTACCAATAGACAGAGTAGGCAACTTCCTAGAGCTCCACATTTTTAGGAGGTGTCTCAGCTGAGCTGGCCACACCCAAATTCTGAATTGTGGGTGTGGCCAGAGAAATTCCAATGTGCCTGTACCTGTTCTATTCCCCTTTACAAGATATTATTTAAAGGGGATATATCACCTATATAAACTTAGGCTACATAGTTAGGTTATATAGCTATTACCTGTTATTATTACTTATTACTGCAGTTTGTCGCTCTGCCTCTGTTCCACTCCCTCTAGCCAGCCTCCTCCGATGATGGAGGCTTCTGTCTGTAAGCTGGAGCAATCTCATTGGCTAAATATCGATCACTGCCAATGAGACTGCTCCAGCTTACAGACAGACAGAGTGACAGACTAAGGTTACAGAGCAGGTAACCACAGTCTGTCCGGAAGCAGATGCAGCCCAGACTTTATAACTTAAATTTTGACAAAATGAATATATATATTTTTTTTAAATGAACAAACTTATAGTGTGTTTATCAATATAACCTATTTAGCCTAAGTTTTATATAGGTGATACATCCCCTTTATCCACTTTGATGCTAGAGATATCTCCAATACATTGTGGAGGGGGTTAAAGCTGTTCTTGTTTGTTATAGGCCAAAGGAATTTTCTGTACCAGGAAATAGTGGATTGGACTGGGGTGTGGGGTCATGTGAGGAATGGGTGTGGGGCTGTGGGTGGAGCTAAGAGAATCTAGAATACCTTGCCTAGGTGTGCCTGGGATGTAAATCCGACCCTGGTTACCTGCCTTATCCCCACTGACAGCCCCAAGTTCAAGGTATGTGGAGGCTAGAAAAAAAAACAGGCACTCATCGTAAAATAAAATATAATGAACTTTTTTTTTATTAATGTCACAAAACAAAAGATTTTGTGGCAGAGCATTTGATTTGACCCAATTACCAGAGCAACAGGAGACTTCAATGATGGGTGTTAGTAGCATGAAAAATAATTATATTTCTGGTGGGTGTTTCTTATATTATCCATTTGTTATATATGTCTTCTTTATTAGTGATGATCGAGCACCCCAATGCTCGGGTGTTCGGGTGCTCTGACCGAGCGCCCCCGGAGGCTCGAGTGCTCGGCCGAGCACCCGAGCCCCATTGAAGTCAATGGGAGGACTCGAGCATTACACCAGGCACCCCCTGCTCTGATGAGGGGAGGGTGCCTGGTCCATAGGAAAAGGGCAGAAAATGATGGAAACACCACAGAAATGGTTCAGGGACAGCATAGGGAGGATGTCTGGATGCATCTTGGACTCCAACGTCGCTGCTGGGAACGATGTTTCGCCCGTAGTACGCCATTTTTACAGACTGACCGTAAAACACACAAAAAGGCAGATAAAAACGACTTTAGGCGAAAAATTGTTACCAAACAGTATTTGCTGTATATTTACTTGTATATCATCTGCAAATTCTGCAAAAAATTTCATCGATTTTTCGGAACTGGGGCCATGATTAAGAGGGAAACGTGCGCAGAGGCAAATTCTCCCAAAAATTTCCTCGATTTTTCTGAACTGAGGCCATGATTAAGAGGGAAACGTGCGCAGAGGCAAATTCTCCCAAAAATTTCCTCGATTTTTCTGAACTGAGGCCATGATTAAGAGGGAAACGTGCGCAGAGGCAAATTCTCCCAAAAATTTCCTCGATTTTTCTGAACTGAGGCCATGATTAAGAGGGAAACGTGCGCAGAGGCAAATTCTCCCAAAAATGTCCTCGATTTTTCTGAACTGGGGCAATGATTAAGAGGGAAACGTGCGCTGAGCCGACCATCTAAAACATTATGGGTGAGGGTCTGCTGCGGAGCTGATCATCCTAAACATTATATGCGAAGGCCCGTTAGTGAGCTGACGCTATAAAACATTATATGAGAGGGCCCGCTAGAGAGCTGACCCAATAAAACATTATATGAGAAGGCCCGCTGGTGAGCTGACCTATACAAAAATTGTCAAACTGCGCCCGCTGGTGAGCTGGCCCTATATAAAAATTATATCACTGGGCCCGCTGGTGAGCTGGCCCTATATAAAAATTATATCACTGGGCATATGGAAGAGAGTCAACCATATACCCGTTTTTTGGGTGGAAGGGGTGAATGGGAATACAGAGTATTCCCATCATTGTAAATAACATATATAAAGTGACTTTATGTTCCCCCGGGGCTTTCCTCCAGTGGAGTGGAGAAGTCAGGGGAAATCCAGGCCTTGTTCATTTTTATAAGTGTCAACCTATCAGCATTTTCGGTGGAAAGGCGGATACGCTTATCTGTTATGATGCCACCAGCAGCACTAAATACCCGCTCAGACAGAACGCTGGCGGCAGGGCAGGCCAGCACCTCCAAGGCGTAGAGTGCCAGTTCATACCACGTGTCCAGCTTGGACACCCAGTAGTTGTAAGGCACAGAGGGATAATTGAGGACGCTCACACGGTCTGCTACGTACTCCTTCACCATCTTCCAAAACTTTTCCCTCCTTGTGACACTAGGCTGCGCATCAGGGTGAGGGTGCTGGCGGGGTGTCATGAAGGTGTCCCACGCCTTGGAGAGTGTTGCCCTGCCTTTGTCGGAATTGCTGTGTGCTCCCCTTTTCTCCCCTTCTCGGTTGGCCAAGGTAGCACGTACTCTGCCGCCAGCGTTGTCAGATGGAAAATTTTGGAGCAATTTTTCGACAAGAACCTTCTGGTATTGCACCATTTTGCTTGTCCTCTCCACCGGAGGAATGAGAGATGAGAAATTCTCTTTGTAGCGGGGGTCCAGAAGGGTGAACACCCAGTAATCCGTGTTGTCTAAAATGCGTATAACGCGTGGGTCACGGGAAAGGCAGCCTAACATAAAGTCAGCCATGTGTGCCAGAGTACCAACAGGCAAGATTTCGCTGTCCTCACCAGGAGGATGACTCTCAATCTCCTCATCCTCTTCCTCCTCTTCTGCCCACCCACGCTGAAGAGATGGAACTAAAGTTCCATGGCTACCCTCTGTAGCGGAGGCAACCGTGTCTTCCTCCTCCTCCTCCTCCTCCTCCGCCTCCTCCAATTGTCGCTGAGAAGACGAAGTGAGGGTGCTCTGGCTATCACCTTGTGTAAGCTCTTCCTCCCGCATTTCCACCTCTTCCACATGCAAAGCGTCGGTTTTAATTGTGAGCAGCGAGCGTTTCAGTAGACACAGAAGTGGGATGGTTACACTGATAATAGCGTTATCGCCGCTCACCATCTGTGTCGATTCCTCAAAATTGCGTAAAACCTCGCAGAGGTCTGACATCCATTCTCACTCCTCACTTCTGATTAGAGGAAGTTGAACGGAGAGGCGACGACCGTGTAACAGCTGGTACTCCACTACTGCCCTCTGCTGCTCACAAAGCCGGGCCAACATGTGGAAGGTGGAGTTCCAACGCGTGCTCACGTCACACAGCAGCCGGTGAGCTGGCAATTGTAAGCGCTGCTGCAGCTTCAACAGGCCGGCTGAAGCTGTAGATGACTTACGGAAATGTGCACACACGCGGCGCACCTTGGTCAAGAGATCATTCAAATTGGGGTAGGTTTTTAGAAATTGCTGAACCACTAAATTAAATACATGCGCTAGGCATGGTACTTGTGTGAGCTTGCCGAGCTCCAAAGCCGCCACCAAGTTACGCCCATTATCACACACAACCATGCCTGGTTGCAGGTTGAGTGGCGAGAGCCACTGCTCGGTCTGCTGACTAATCCCCTGCAACAGCTCTGAGGCCGTGTGCTGTTTGTCCCCAAGGCAGATCAGCTTCAGCACGGCCTGTTGGTGCTTCCCCACTGCAGTGCTACACTGCTTCCAGCTACCGGCTGATGGGTGAGTGGCGCTGCGCGCAGAGAATTCAGAGGTGGAAACGGAGGAGGAGGAGCCAATAACATAGGTGCTGGCGGAAACCCTGATGGAGGTAGGGCCCGCAATCCTCGGCGTGGGTAGCACCTGTGCCATCCCAGGGTCTGAGTCGCTCCCAGCCTCCACGACATTCACCCAGTGTGCCGTCAGGGAAATGTAGCGTCCCTGGCCACAAGCACTTGTCCATGTGTCAGTCGTTAAGTGGACCTTCCCAATAACTGCGTTGGTCAGGGCACGGGTGATGTTACGGGTCACATGGTGGTGTAAGGCGGGAAAAGTAGTGGCGGCTGGGGACTGCGTACCGAGGGACAGCTGCTGCCATCAGGCTGCGGAAGGACTCAGTCTCCACAAGCCTAAATGGCAGCATTTCGATGGCCAGTAATTTGGAAAGGTGTGAGGTTAGTGCTATGGCCTGTGGGTGGGTGGCTGGGTATTTTCGCTTGCGCTCAAATGCCTGGGGTAACGACATTTGGATGCTGTGCTGGGACAGGGAAGTGGATGTGGTCGCTGATGGTGCTTCAGATGGTACAGGTGCAGGGCGGGAGGTATGCGGGCCTGCGCCTTCGACAGGCGATTGGCCGGCACCGAAAACAGGGGAAGAGGAGGCAGTGGTGTGGCCTGCAGACACAGATTGGCGATCCGGGCGTTCCTCCCACTTATTACGGTGCTTGGATGCCATGTGTCGGATCATGCTGGTGGTGGTGAGGTTTCTAGTGTTCATGCCTCGGCTCATTCTGGTGTGGCACAGGTTGCAAACTACAATTCTTTTGTCGTCCGCACTTTCCTTAAAAAAACGCCATACCGCGGAACACCTACCCCTTGGCAAGGTAGATTTACGCAAGGGGGTGCTCCGTGGAACATTTGCGGGCCGGTTTGGTGCGGTCCGCCTTCTTTCTGTAGCCACACCACTGCCTCTTCCAGCCTGTTGCGGTGCTGCAGATGGCTCACCCTCAGGACTGCTGTCATCGCTCGGCTCTACACCTTCCCAGGTGGGGTCAGTCACCTCATCGTCCACCAAGTCCTCCTCCACTTCCTCACTCTGATCATCCTCCTCATGTCTTGATCCCACCACATACTCAGTCATTGACAACTGTATATCATCCTCCTCATCAAGGTCTTGAGACAGTAATAGTGGTTGATTTAATGGCAACTGTGTCTCATCATCATCATCATCCACTTCCTTTGACCTTAAATGCCGTTCACCTCTGTCATCTTCTTGTGATTGGGTACCCTCTAGAGGTTGTGAATCAGGGCACAAGATGTCATGTTCCTCTGCAAGCGTGCTTGGAGAGAGGTTCAAATTAAGGATTGGTGATGAGACGAGCTCCTCACTATATCCCAGTGTGGGATCACTTCTTTGACCAGATCCTCTATGGTGGGAGAAAGGATGATCAGGGTGAGGATTATGTTGACCAGACTCTTGGCTACTGAGAGTGGACTTGGTGGAAGACAGGGTGGTGCTTAACCGACTGGAAGCAGTATCAGCTGAAATCCAACCGACCACCTGTTCGCAGTGGTCTGACCTCGAGAGTGATGTCCTGCGACGCCCTGTAAACTGAGACATGAAGCTAGGTATGGTGGATGTCTTTCTGTCTTGTGCTCTGGCACCAGGCACAGTTTCTACGCGTCCTGACCCGCGCCCTGAACTATCAGGATCACGTCCACTTCCCCGTCCCTTTTTACCCGCCTTCTTCATATTACACGGAATATGTGCTGCAAATCTGCAACTTTGCACAGTAAACAGAATGTTCTCCTAATATGCAACTTTGCACACTAAACAGAATGTGCTTCTTATCTGCGGCTAGGCACAGTGAATGGAATATGTGACTTTGATATTTTACACTTTGCACAGTAAACAGAATGTTCTCCTAATACGCAACTTTGCACACTAAACAAAATGTGCTTCCTATCTGCGGCTACGCACAGTGAATGGAATATGTGACTTTGATATTTTACACTTTGCACAGTTAACAGAATGTTCTCCTAATATGCAACTTTGCACACTAAACAGAATGTGCTTCTTATCTGCGGCTACGCACAGTGAATGGAATATGTGACTTTGATATTTTACACTTTGCACAGTAAACAGAATGTTCTCCTAATACGCAACTTTGCACACTAAACAGAATGTGCTTCTTATCTGCGGTTAGACACTGTGAATGGAATATGTGACTTTGATATTTTACACTTTGCACAGTTAACAGAATGTTCTCCTAATACGCAACTTTGCACACTAAACAGAATGTGCTGCTTATCTGCGGTTAGACACAGTGAATGGAATATGTGACTTTGATATTTTACAGTTTGCACAGTTAACAGAATGTTCTCCTAATATGCAACTTTGCACACTAAACAGAATGTGCTTCTTATCTGCGGCTACGCACAGTGAATGGAATATGTGACTTTGATATTTTACACTTTGCACAGTTAACAGAATGTTCTCCTAATATGCAACTTTGCACACTAAACAGAATGTGCTTCTTATCTGCGGCTACGCACAGTGAATGGAATATGTGACTTTGATATTTTACACTTTGCACAGTAAACAGAATGTTCTCCTAATACGCAACTTTGCACACTAAACAGAATGTGCTTATTATCTGCGGTTAGACACAGTGAATGGAATATGTGACTTTGATATTTTACACTTTGCACAGTTAACAGAATGTTCTCCTAATCTGCAACTTTGCACACTAAACAGAATGTGCTTCTTATCTGCGGCTACGCACAGTGAATGGAATATGTGACTTTGATATTTTACACTTTGCACAGTTAACAGAATGTTCTCCTAAAGTGCAACTTTGCACACTAAACAGAATGTGCTTCGTATCTGCGGCTACGCACAGTGAATGGAATATGTGACTTTGATATTTTACACTTTGCACAGTAAATAGAATGTTCTCCTAATACGCAACTTTGCACACTAAACAGAATGTGCTTCTTATCTGCGGCTAGGCACAGTGAATGGAATATGTGACTTTGATATTTTACAGTTTGCACAGTTAACAGAATGTTCTCCTAATATGCAACTTTGCACACTAAACAGAATGTGCTTCTTATCTGCGGCTACGCACAGTGAATGGAATATGTGACTTTGATATTTTACACTTTGCACAGTAAACAGAATGTTCTCCTAATACGCAACTTTGCACACTAAACAGAATGTGCTTCTTATCTGCGGCTACGCACAGTGAATGGAATATGTGACTTTGATATTTTACACTTTGCACACTAAACAGAATGTTCTGCTAATCTGAAACTTTTCACACTAAACAGAATGTGCTGCTAATCTGAAACTTTAAACACTAAAAAGAATGTGCTGCTAATCTGCAACTTTGCACACTGAACAGAATGTGCTCTAATCTGCAACTTTGCACACTAAAAAGAATGTGCTGCTAATCTGCAACTTTGCACACTGAACAGAATGTGCTCTAATCTGCAACGTTGCACACTAAACAGAATGTGCTGCTAATCTGCGGCTAGGCACAGTGAACAGAATATGTGAAGTTTTTTTTTTTATATCTCTGCCCCCCCAAACAAAATAAACTGCTGCCCCCACACACAGTAGTCCTAAAAAGGACTTTTGGGTCTTTTTTTTTTACAAATTCGCTTTTCTTCTCCCTACACTGACTTTCCCTTCCTATCCTCATCTCTCCCTGGCTAAGACTGAGCCGAACTCGCTGGTCAGGTGCTATACAGCACCCGATCACGGGTTCTGGCCAGCCAATCAGTGTAATGCCAGCAGCCAACATGGCTGCTGGCATTACACTGATGTCAGAGCCTCCCTGCACGTTTATTGGCTGCGCAGCAGCCGCGAAACGTGCGGGGAGGAGACCTGAACATGGTGGGCGAGCACATGCGGTACTCGTACGAGTACCGCCATGTGCCGAGCAGAGCGATGCTCGAGCCGAACCGAGCTTCGGCCGAGCATGCTCGCTCATCACTATTCTTTATAAAAATAGCTTGTATCAATACACACTGACATAAGAAATCTCTCCCCATTGAAGGAATTTGTCTAGGTCCTACTGCTAAAGATGTAATACAAGTTAGCTTCAGACTGAAAAATAGAAATAATATTTTTTTAGCAAACACACATTTTGAATTGTGACCATTTTGGTACTGCACAATTCTGAATCTATGGCAGGTTTTAGAACTTCAGTTCTGATTTCCATGAGTGCCAACACTTTGATCTTGAATTATTCTCTGCATACAGTACTGTGCTAAAGTTTTAGATAGGTGTGAAAAAATGTTGTTATGTAAGAATGCTTTCAAAAATAGGCATGTTAATTGTTTATTTTTATCAAATAACACAATGCAAAGTGAGTGAACAGAAGAAAAATCTCAATAAAATCAATACTTGATAAGACCACCCTTTGCCTTCAAAACAGCATCAGTTCTTCTAGGTAAACATGCACAAAGGCAGGGATTTTGTAGGCATATAGTCGTGTATGATTAAACAGTTATACCAAACAGGTGCTAATGACAATGACAATATGTCCCTAAAGGACAAAGGACGTACATGTACGTCCCAGAAATCCAGGTCCCCGTGCGGCTGCACACCGTTTGGGGACTCCGGAATCGATTAATAAAAAAAGAATGTTCTGTGGACATTAAAGGGATAGTAACACTTCGTTTTAACTTTATTTTATTTTGTAGGCATTAAAAAAACATGAAGAATGATATAAGTCTTATCTCTCAAACCTTTATGGTTTATGAGATATTCACAAGCAAAGTTCCCCTCCCCGCCCCTTTTTCCTAGTGTAAGCCATCTCTTCTCAGATGTGAGTCTGGTTGTATGACAGTACAGATAACAGAAGGGGACAATTTTCTTTGTATGAAAACAATGAAAGCCCTTGAAGATTGTCCCTCTCTGCAGTCTACCTGGGCATCTCCCTTCTTATCTGGTTGAACAGGGGGGGAATACTTTGTTTGTGAATATCTCTTAAACCATAAAGGTTTCAGAGATAAGACTTATATCATTCTTCATGTTTTTTTAATGCCTACAAAATAAAATAAAGTTAAAATGAAGTATTACTATCCCTTTAAGGACGGTCGCGTGCATAGCGGCCGGTCACTAAGGGGCTAATATGTAGGTTGAAACGCAATCATTAAATGAAACTGAAACAGCTGTGAAGGAGGACTAAAACTTGGTGAGGAACAGCCAGATTCAGCTAACAAGGTGAGGTTGCTGAAGACAGTTTAATGTCAAAAGACATACACATTGGCAAGACTGAGCATAGCAAAAAGACTCTAGGTAGTTATATTGCATCAACAAGGTCTCTCCCAGGCAGAAATTTCAAGGCAGACAGGCGTTTCCAGCTCTTTTTCAAGCTCTTTTGAAGAAGCACAAAGAATGGGCAACGTTGAGGACACTAGACACAGTGGTTGGCCCAGGAAACTTAGTGCAGCAGATGAAAGGTACATCATGATTACTTCACCTTCACAGTTGGAAGATGTCCAGCAGTGCCATCAGCTCAGAAGTGGCAGAAAACAGTGGGACCCTGGTACACTCATCTACTGTCCGGAGAAGTCTGGTCAGAAGTAGTCTTTATGGAAGACTTGCGGCCAGAAAGACATACCTCCGACGTGGAAACAAGGCCAAGCAACTCAACTATGCACGAAAACACAGGAACTGGGGTGCATAAAAATGGCCGCAGGTGCTCTGGACCAATGAGTCAAAATTTTAAATAATTGGCTGTAGCAGAAGGCAATTTGTTTCCTGAAGGGCTGGAGCGCGGTACAAGAATTAGAGTCTACAGGCAACAGTGTAGCATGGTGGAGGTTCCTTGCAAGTTTGGGGCTGCATTTCTGCAAATAGAGTTGGGGGATTGGTCAGAATAAATGGTCTCCTCACTGCTGAGAAGTACAGACAGATACTTATCCATCATGCAATACCATCAGGGAGCCATGGCCCCCACAGGGCCCTGATCTCAACATCATCAAGTCTGTCTGGGATTACATGGAGAGAGAGAGAAGCAACTGAGGCTGCCTAAATCCACAGAAGAACTGTGGTTAGTTCTCCAAGATGTCTGGAACAACCTACCTGCTGAGTTCCTTAACAAACTGTGTGTAAGTGTATCTAGAAGAACTGATGCTGTTTTGAAGGCAAAAGGTAGTCACACCAAATATTGATTTGATTTAGATTTTTCTTCTGATCACTCACTATGTATTTTGTTAATTGATAAAAATAAACTATTAACATGTCTATTTTTGAAAGCATTCTTACTTTACAGCATTTTTTTCACACCTGCATAAAACGTTTGCACAGTATTGTATATCTTACAATGTTCTAAGTTAAAAAAGTGTATTGAGCTCACTGAAGGATTCATAGCAATAGTTTTCTAACTGACTCTTTAACTTCATGATTTCTCAAACTGTATATCAAAGGATTTAACATGGGAGTAATAATAGCATAAAATATAGTAAAATACTTGTCCTGATTTGATGCAAAGTGACTTTTTGGCCCCAGGTACATGGTCATATTTGTCCCATAGAACATTAACACAACAATCAAATGGGAAACACATGTAGAAAAAGCTTTTGTTCTTCCAGTCACGGACTTCATCTTTAATACTGAAATTATGATACAAATGTAAGATGCCACAATCAAAACAAAAGGTGCAAAAATTGTAAATAAGCTTTGCAAAAATATTGTTGTTTCATATGAGGATGTGTCCCCACATGCTAGCTTTAGAACAGCTAAAACCTCACATACAAAATGATTTACATTGTTTCTTCCATAGAATACAGCTGGTTTCGCTATAGAGGGAAGTGCTATTGATAAGAAACTTCCCACCCATACAATGACTGTTATATTGTTACAAATCTTCCAGCTCATAATAACTGTATAACGCAAGGGATGGCATATTGCTAGATAGCGATCAAACGCCATCACTGCAAGCAGTAGGCATTCAGTTTGTCCCAAGACTAGACCTGTACCCATCTGTATCATACACCCAATGAATGAAATTCTTCCATGCACAAGAATCATGTCTAGTAACATTTTGGGAACAGCGTGTGAAGAGTAGAACAAATCCAGAAAGGACAAATTGCAGAGAAAATAGTACATGGGTATGTGCATTTGAGGACTCCATATGACTGTACAGATTAAACTAATATTTCCAAACAAGGTCAATATGTAAATAAATAAAAACAGGACAAAAAGTAGAATTCTAGTAAGTAGGTTATTTGAGAATCCAATTAAAATAAATTCTTTAACAATAGTTTGGTTCCCATTCTCCATCTTGTTAGTCTGCATAAGGATTTCATCTCTGTAATGAAAAAAAAATCATATATTAAATTAAATATGTATCTAAAAATATTGATCAGTTGTATTGAGCTTCAAATTTCCATTTTATGAAAATGTACAGCATTCTTAAGAAATGTTCCCATATTTAAAAAAGTAATTTACTAGTAAGCCTTACAATAAGAACTATTTTATTTTTAAAAATGAACTATATCAATCACTCACTCATAACAAAGTTTGTATAGGCCTCTGTCTTGCCAAGAACAAGCCCTATGACCAAAAAAAACAATTAGGCCCTACTGGCCTAGTACCAGCAGCAGGTCATCTTATGGTGGCCATTGGTAAATGCCATGGTGAATTGCGGCATTTGTGAAGGCTGTGCGGTTACTGCTGCTGCTGAGTTGTCTGAGCAGCAGGGTAATTAGGCAGCTCCAAGGGAATGGGATCAACATCAGTGAAATATGAGAAAGGAGATAATGGTTCCACTTGCCATTAGCTCCAGTGATTCACACGAGGCAATAACAGCTCCACAACTAGCTCCTGCCACCACTTCAGGTATATCTATATAAAATACATTGGCCAATAATGATTCTCCTCTTGCACTTCTTCCAAAAGCATGGGTGTGTTATTACAATACACATTTTTCCTTAGACAGCAGGAAGGAACTGTGTATTTTATCAGCAACTGCAATGTGCAAAGTATGTGTAGGAAAGTTCTGAAATAAATGAAGGACTGGGAACAATGGACACATCTACATTCACATCAAATGACAGGTCCAGCTGCAAGCAAACACCCCAAAGCTTTGGTTTGCAATGTCAAATCAATCATCCCCCTGAAACTAAGAAACGTTGTCACTATGCCCCTTGTCTCTGCTAAGGACATGTGACAACTAGCAGACTTATTAATAATGATGAAAATAATGATGAATCCTCCCTGCCACCAGCTTAGCATATTCTGTGGAATGGAATCTCCTCAGATTCTGCTTGATGCTGCTTGATTAATTGCTTGCGATTATACTCCACCACGTCCTATTTTATACCAAATAGCTATCAGCTGGTGGGGGGAGTTAATAATGATTGAGATGGTACATCAGAAGATATAGCTATGTCTTCCAGCATCCTAACTCTTGAGCAAGAAACTGATGATATGGTAGTTGTTTTGTTCACTTTCGAACTTTCATGCTCTGGCTGGGTAGGCTCTTTGATTTCCATCTACATTCCTGGGGAGAAACGGGATACAGCAACATCGGGTCTCAATTTCTTTTTTTGGGGGGTTAACATATTTCTCATAAATGTCATGTTATCTGTATTTCATATGTGTTATTATGGTCGTTGTGCCAAGGTGTGTCCCCTCCTTTTCGCCTGTCACTGATGGGTCACATTTGGTGCACAGTGCCTTTGCTGATGACTGCACTGTTCCTGCCCCAAGAGAAAAATAGTCCTACTCCCATGATCTCAGGGCTGGAGGGGAAAGGTGGAAAAAAATGGCCCATTTCTTCTTCTCTACAGTCCCCTTCACTTGCTGGGGCTGAGGACGATGCTGCTACTGCTGTTACTCCATCAGAATCAGCAGAAGAACTAGGACCAGGATTATTGCTGGCATTGGCAAGAGTAACCTATCCTAGTCCAGCATCAGTACTGCTGAAACCCATTCCCACTGTGGCCTTGGTGGTCTGTGGCACACTAGCCTGCTCTTTATCAGCCTGCTGCTGAGACAGATCAATGTCTGGCCCTTGCAACTCATCAGTAGCAGGAATTACAACTGCAGCAAACTCAACAATGTCATTGCTGGTAGTTGTGGTAATGCCTATCTCCATTTGCATATCTGTCTTCCATTATTTTTTGTTTTCAGCTAAACCGGCCCTCGTTCTCTCCTCCACCCTAGCTGCTCCACCATCACCCTCATCACCACCCCTACTCCTTGCTGCTGCTCTGTGAAAGTTGGACTGGTTGGCGATGATTACAAATGTGACAGAAGATCCCCTACCGTCACACTTGCCATCTCTTCTTCGGATAAAGAAGGCACACTGGCAGCTCTAGCAGCAGGCACAGGCAACTGATGTGTACTGATGCAAATACTGCTAGCCAATTCTGCCTTCTTCATCTGTCCTAGTGGGACAATGCTGGGAGAATGGGAATCACAGGGTCAGGGAGATGTTGTGGGCTTCCTAGTCCTCTAGCCTGGCTGCTCATCATCACTTCCTCTTCCACCTCAGCATTAGGGGATCAACACTCAAGCTAGTCCCATAAGCTACTTCACAATCACCATCACCCCCACCATTCTCTAGCTGCTGTGTGGTAGTAGTGGGACTGCTTGCGGATGACAAGTGTGACTTAGGGTCCCTTGCTTTCACACTTGCTATCATCTCCTCCTCCTGAGTATCAGAAGGCAAACTGGAAGCAGTAGCAGCAGACACAAGCAGCGGACCTGTTCTACTCACACTCAGGGCCGGCGCCACCTATAGGCGAGGTAGGCGCCGGCCTAGGACGCACAAGTACTGGGGGCGCGGGCATGCAGTGGAGAAAAGCTGCGCCCGCACCCACCACACCGGAACGCAACACAGACAGGTCTGTGTTGCTACTGCGCTCCCTCATCGCGGTCGCTCTTTAGTAATGCAGAGCGCGCTGGGATTCATAATCTCCCGGCTTGCTCTGCATTACTGGAGAGAAGACTGCGTGGGAGCTATAGGTATGTGATGGGGGGTAAGTTGGAGCTGAGGGGGCATAGTGGAGCTGCTGGGGGAAAGTTGGAGTTGATGGGGGGCAAATTGGAGCAGATGGGGGGCAAAGTGGAGCTGATAGGGGCATGTTGGAGCTGAGGGGGCATAGTGGAGCGGATGGGGGGCAAGTTGGAGCTGAGGAGGCAAAGTGGAGCTGGTGGGGAAAGTTGGAGCGGATGGGGGGCAAGTTGGAGCTGATGGGGGTAAAGTGGAGCTGATGGGGGCAAGTTGGAGTTGATGGGGCAAAGTGGAGCTAGTGGGGGGCAAGTTGGAGCTGGTGGGGGCAAGTTGGAGCTGATGGGGGGCAAAGTGGAGCTGATGGGGGCAAGTTGGAGTTGATGGGGCAAAGTGGAGCTAGTGGGGGGCAAGTTGGAGCTGGTGGGGCAAAGTGGAGCTGGTGGGGCAAGTTGAAGCTGATAGGGGGCAAAGTGGAGCTGGTGGGGCAAGAAAAGAGGTGGGGTATAAGTAGGAGGGATATAAAGGGGTGGGACACAAGGGGCGGAGCCAAGGGGCGGCAAAAGTAGGTTTTGTCTAGGGTGGCAAAAATCCTTGCACCTGTTCTACTCACACTGCTACCCACTTCTTCCTCTGACTCAATGAACACATCAAAATCCTTCCAGCTCCTCCTTTCCTTTTTAATCTGGGTGCTCATCATCATAGTGTTCTCTGTTTACTTCCTGGCAACATCACATTTTGGCACGAATATGTGAAGTACACATAGTCAATGAGCAGGAAGTTTGTGCCCATTGAAAAACATAGTGAGAACATTTTTGGTGTAGCCGAAAAGGAAAACTTTAAGTGGTCTGTTGAGGATGAATTTTCTAGCTAAAAAGCTTACAGCCGTGTAGTTTTTGCTGAATTTCTCATGGGAACACAACGGGACCTTTCACCCATCCCTAGTAACAGCAAAGAAGGCACTTCAGGTGAAGACGGTTGACAGCCCAATTCCACTCCATCTTTACCTGTCCTGCAAACATTGGAATGTTTTATTTCTTGGCAGGCACTGTGCTCAACATCAGCTCTGTGCACAATATGTGACAAAGTTGTGAAGAGGGGAAAGGACGTGTGCACCTTGGCACATCTTCCATTATAAAACATGCCAAGCTCAACCACCCTGCACTGCAGACATGAACAATTCCACTCGTTAGCCAAGTATCACGGTGCCCATGATCTTCTTATGTCACTCTTTGCTGTGGTGCGCTCCCATTGGCTGTGCTTGTCTTGCCCGCCCATTATGGCCTTTTTATACCTGGCCTTTGGCACATGTCAGGTGCCCTTTCATGGTTTTCCTGAGCCAGTGTTGCTGTTGCTGTGTTCCAGTGTTCCTGCTTCCTGTGTACCGACTTGGCCTGTCTTACTACGCTCCTTGTCTCCTGCTCCGTGATTGACTTGGCCTGGCTGACGTTCCTGCTTCGTGACCTGACCCGGCTTGTCTGAGTATCCTGCTCCGTGATTGACCCGGCCTGGCTGACTTCGTGCTCCGTGACCTGATCTGGCTCGTTACTGACCCTGCCTCTGTTCCTGCCATTTACTGCTTGGTGTTGCCTAGGTGACATTCTGACTCCCGCTGTGCTGTGGCAGGGCTGGTCGTGGCATTTCCTCCTGTGTACTGGGCCTCTCCATTTCCTCTGCTGAGGCTGCTTACTCCTTTTACTCCTCAGAGCACTGTGCAGTACGTTAACCCTTGCAGAGCCATGCCTCTGTTCACTGAGCCTCCGCTACACTTGCAGAGCTGTTATCTCCATTCCCTGAGCCTCCGTTTACACTTGCAGAGCTGTTGTCTCCAATCACCGGGCCTCCATTAACACTTACAGAGCCGTTACCCTGAATCTTCTGCTACACTTGCCGAGCCTAGGTGATCTTACAAGAGCCTATGTAGGTGGCTGTGGCTCTTTCTGTTTGCATTGCAGTGTAGTCGGTCTCCGTTACCGCGCCCGCAGGAGGCGCCATTAGCTCTAGCTCTTGCAGTGTTATTAGTCTCTGTTACTACGCCCGTGGGGGCTATTGGCTCTAGCTCTTGCAGTGTTATTAGTCTCCGTTACTACGCCCGTGGGGGCTATTGGCTCTAGCTCTTGCAGTGATTAGTCTTCGTTACTACGCCCGTGGGGGCTCGTGACTCTAGTATTCCTCGCTTTTGCAGTGCACTTGCTCTCCGTTTATGCACCAGTTGGGGTGCCAACGTCTCTAGCTCCTTTACTCTAGCAGAGTATTTGGCCTCAGTTCCTGTTCAACATAAGCAGTAGTCTCTGTTCAATAAGACTGCAGGTGTTGTCTCATCTAGCACCACTTACTGCACCTTTACCACCTTGGGCGTGTCAAACACACCACAATAGAGACTCATTGATTTACATGTACTTTAACCATTGTATACCCTTATGTTCTATGCCTGTCCTGTGACAGTACATGTATATTTATTTCCTCTGTATACTGGGCCTGAGAAGGCATCTACACGCCACTGTTCTTTCGATTAACCTGTATTGCCTATAGAGGGAGGTCTTTCTTGTTTTATTAATAAAACTGTGTTTTATTCTAACCTGCTGGTCTGAGTGTCCTACAAAACCATTACACCAAGCTAATGATGTTACACCCTGCAGATATGACTGAGGCCCTTGTCTGTATGCAATGTGTTAAAAAATGCAGATGATGGGCCAGCTGCCATCAGGCAATTGCAAGCAGTCCCACTCCCAGCCTGGAAGCCGTTGCAAGCAGTCCCACTCCCAGACAGTAGGCAAGTTCAGCTGTCCCCACCATTAGGCAAGTTCAGCTGTCCCCAACAGCAAGCAAGTTTCAGCACTACAAATTATCACTAGTATCAGGTTGGAATAATGACAGCACCACATACAGAAAGTATCTTTGCAGATGTGAGGATCTGGAAGTAGGTCTCCATGTACTGCACATTTTGTGGTGTTATGACCACACATGGCAATGATTTGGTGACCAATAGAATACATGGCATAAGGGAGTATCCTATTGAAACGTGGCCCTCTTTTGGGCAACATACAATAATGTCACATTAAAAATATTGCCTGCTTGTAAAGGGCAAGATCAGAATGTTGCCCGCATGGTTAAAATGTTGAACACTTGTCCTCCTTTAAAACCATTGAGACTCAATGTGTCCACCTCAGTCTAACCAACGTTTGATTCAGGCCCTTGATACACTTATACCATCTTCTTGACCTACCTAATTTTTTAGACCACCTCTAGATTTCTACTTGTCCCATACATTTGTAACATGATTTAGGCTGTGGCTCTGGATTTTATCTCTGTCCTGGTGTTCATATAGCTCAACCACTACAGTGCAATTTATGGAGATTTTTAAGCCGATAAAGTGACTGCAGACAGAAGGTTTAAAGAGGTGTAATACATTAGTACAGTAAGTAAATGCAAGCCACTTGTCCACTGCACGATTCACAGGAGACCCGCTGTCTGCAATCACTTTACCGGCTTTAAATACTCCATAGATTGCACTGTAGTGGTCAAGATTATTGAAAGCTGTCACCGTGTTTCTGCAATAAATCCCATGAAAACACTGTTATCGTCTGCTTTTTCATGGAAATATCCGCTTTTAAAACAGGGATTAAAATCTTTGCAATTTTTGCCTATTGACCAAAGTTGTCACCAATTTTTCAGTGGCTAGAAAGTTTCCACCCATTGATTTACGTGGTTTCGTTTTGCCTCTATAAATACATGACGTATATGAGGAAATGAAACACAATGGAAGTAGCTACATAACGAGGTAGATGTGCAGTGCTGTTCTGCTGCAATCTGTTTGAATAATTGAAGCAGGAGAGGCTCATAGTGACTGTTATCACTACGAGCAGGTTTAAAAATAGTAAAAGGAGGAATTGGAAGGACCCTTATGTGTCCACTGAGTCTGAAGAGGAGGAGGAATTGAACACTAATGAACCAATGCTGTTCAGTCCCACTAAATCACCCCTAGGTATCTTAGGGAAATTAATGGCAAGAGAGGAAGTACTAGTGAGAGCAGAAAAGGTCATCTGCCTGTGTCTGCTGCAAGATGAGCTGCCCCTGCTGCCACCATTTCTGTTACTGCTGCCACCATTACTGTGCCTGATGCAAGATGTACTGCCCCTGCTGCCACCATTTCTATTCCTGCTGCCAACATTACTGTACCTGCTGCAAGACCTGCTGCCACTAGTGCTGCACCTGCTGTCAGATGTGCTGCCCATGCTACTGCTACCACCATTGCAGTGCCTGCTGACAGAACTGCTTCCCCTGCTGCAACCACTGCTGTGCTGCTGCCAGACATGCTACCCCTGTTGCCACCACCAGTACTATGCCTGCTGTCAGATGTGCTGCCCCTGCTGCCTCCGGCGCTGAACCTACTGCTAGTGTATTTTGTATTACTCAGGAGGGGGAAGGAGAAGATGATGCTGATTCCAAGTGTGACAGCAAGGGACCCTAATTTTCACTTGGCATTCCCAAGCAGCTTGTTAGCATTAGGAGTGAAGGAGGGGGTAATCAACAATATCCTCATACTACTAGCAACTGTGAGGAGGAAGACTCTGCGGCTGAACTTGATGCGGTTGGTGTTAGTAGTAGTAGTAGTAATAAAGTGAAGCAGCCAGTGTGGTAGGGAAAACATTTGAGAGCATCCAGAGTAGCGATCAAGGGAGCCCACACCATTCCTCTGATATCAAGGTGCCCTTGATTTGTGCAGCGGGTGGCGACATTCTGACTGCTAGTTTGCATTACCTCTTACTGATTGGCTAGTACCTTTTGTCGCCGCCCAGTGATGGCCTTTATATACCCTGTCATTTCCTCGTTATGGTGCCCTTTCGTGGTGCATTAGTTCCTGCATTTTGCTCCATTATTGCTGATCGTGTATGACCTGGCCTGCCTGACGATGTTCCTGAGTTTGCTGTTCTTCGACTACTCCGTTGCTGACCGTATCTGGCTGAGAACCTGCTCCGTTGATGACTGTTTCTGGCTGAGGACCCGTTTCCGTTACCGACTGTATCTGGCTGAGAACCCGCTCCGTTGCTGACCTGATCTGGCTGAGAACCCGCTTCCGTTACTGACTGTTCCTGGCTGAGAAACCGCTCCGTTACTGACCTGGTCTGGCTGAGAACCCGCTTCCGTTGCCGATTGTATCTGGCTGAGAACCCGCGTCCGTTACCAACTGTGCCTGGCTGAGTATCTGTTCCGTGTCTGACCATACCTGCCTACGAGTCTACTCTGTGTACTGTCTTGTCACACAGTGCCTTGCGTTTCCAGCATACCGCTTGGTGGTCTCAGTTTTGCTCTCGCTTTACTTGCGGTGGCTTGCTGTTACGCTAATCGGTTGCACCGCGTGGCGCTATATCTCTGTCGACCGATCGTGCTGTAGCTACTCTCCATACCACCGTTGGCGGAGTGCTCAAGCGAAGTACCGGTACAGTGTTATAGCACTGACTGTGTTACTCTGATCTCTCTGTGTCCACCTCTCTTACACTGCTGGGCTCACTCCCTTGGGGAGTTGCAGTATATCAGGGCATTACCTATTGACCCTTTGAGTACCTGGACGTTCCAGGTAGAGTTGTGCATATTACCATCTGCAGGAGCCTCGGGCTCAAGAGCCAGCATTGCATTGTACCATCCTCAGTAGAGGGGACACTGGTTGCCTACATCTCTATATTCCACTGTGCTGCGATCCACCCCAAGCGTTCTAGGGATTTCCCTGGGAGAATTATCTCGGTCTGTTGCCATCCGGTGCCAGGGTCAGTGTTGCCTCGCTCCTTGGGTTCTGCACCTCCCAGGTGTCTGGGTTGTGCCAGTAGTGTTGCCTCACTCCTTAGGTTCAGTGCCTCCCAGGCATCTAGGTTGTGCCAGCAGTGTTGCCTCGCTCCTCTGGGTTGTGCCAGTCACTTCCTCCTGGACCATCTACCATCAAGGTCCTGTGGTCAGCCCTCTGTCTGCTTACCCTGCTGCCTGTTCTGGTCCAAGCCAGGACCTCTGTTGCCAGAGACTGTCATTATTCACACATACATCACTATCACTGGCTTGCTATTATTTGTATATAGCTGCCAGTATGTCTGCTCTGTTGGTGTGGGCCCATAGGCATATCTATGTGTTTGAACTTTGGTAAGGTTAAAATAACTTTATTGAAACAAACTGTTCTGAGTGTTCACCAAAAACACAATACAAACAGGAAGGGAGAAATTTAACTATAAATCACCATATATAAGATGAATATATGGTCAAAAATAAATAACAATAGGCTAAAATAAAATAGGCTAGAAGAAAAAGAATACAATAATTGATATTCAAGCAAATAATGATTCACTTCAGAAACACTCTAGGGTAGAGGTGAATGGGGCTCGATAGTGGGTGGTGAGAAATATGGATAAGTGGACCTGGACAATGGAACAGTAAATGGTCCTTGCAACAGGGGTGAGACTAAAGAGCTGTATGGAAGACAAAGGGCTAATCTTGTGTTAAAAGGGGAAAAGACAGTCCTTCCTCTTATTAATAAATGTTTATCAAAATATGTATTGTTCATTATGCCCATCATTGTCGGTACATTATGCACACCACCAGATTGATTCTTTCACATAAATCCATTGAATTCTCATCAGGTATGAAGTCTCCAATCACATCTTGATTCACCATCTTCCATCCACGTCCCCTTAATCCCCTCCTTGATGTTCTCTTACTCTTAGAGTGTCACTTGTTAATGCTCCTATAGTCATACTGAATAGAGTTAGACTTGAAAACTGAGGATGACTGGTGCAGGGCTGACTCAGGATGACAGCAACACTGTAGCTGTGCTGAGCAGCGCACACACACACAAGTCTGCCATCCCGGAGAGCTTTTGTCGTGTTAGCAACACTGTAAATGTAGCCATCAGCAAACTACAGAACACTGCAGTAGATACAGTAGATAAATCTATGACTTTTGTTAGAATAAAGTTAGACTACAAAACTGAGGATGACAAGTGCAGGGTGGACTCGGGATGACAACAACACTGTAGATGTAGCCAACAGCATACTACAGAAGACTGGAGCAGGCAGGACTCAGTAGACACATTTATGACTTTTGTTAGAATAGAGTTAGACTACAAAACTGAGGATGACTGGTGCAGGGCAGACTTGGGATGACAGCAACACTGTAGATGTAGTAGCAGCAAACTGCAGAACACTGGAGCAGGCAGGACCCAGTAGATGGATAGATATACGACTTTTGTTAGAATAGACAACAAAACTGAGGATGACTAGTGCAGAGTGGACTCGGGATGATGACAACACAGCAGCAAACTACAGAACACTGGTGCAGGACTCAGATAGCTAGATACCACAGACTTTTGAAAAACAATAGAGCAAGACTGGACAACAGGTATAGTGGGACAACAATGTAGAGTTTAATTTCCTCCTGTGTCCCACCATGTCAGGGGGTGCCCAACCTGCCACGGTTCTAGAGCTGGGTAAGCTGGAGCGCTCAGTGTATTATGGTACTATGGATGATTATAGATGAAGTCTTTTTTTTTTTTTTTTCAATCTGCATCGAACCTGAAAGCAGGGTAATCCAGCTTTGGCAGGTTGACTTTTAAAAAAGTAATTTGCTCCATGAGCTGGGGAGCCAAGTGAGAGAGCTGGCGGCTAAGTATATTTCCGATTATGGAAAATACCCGCTCACTCTGGACAGTGGTTGGGGAGCAAGAAAGCAACTCCTGGGCTACCAGGGATAAAGTAGGCCACACAGCCCTCTTGTTATGTACAGGATCTGTAGCTGGGGGCAAAGAAGATTCCGCAAGGTACGCCTTAACCTCAAACTCAGCACTTTTTCTATTTATGGGGAGCTGTTTGCCTTGTCCGTAGCATAATCTGTCCATTGCCTCAGCATAAAAAGCAGCAGCTGCTCCACTAGAAGAAGATGACATGCTACTGGTGCTGCTACTGATAGGTCCCAGAAGACTACCTCACTCCTCCAGCTCATCTGCAGAATCTTCTCCCACCTCCTGTGACTGCATCCTATTTTGCCTCTCACACACCCTTGCTATCAATTGCTCTCTCCAGGCAGTGAGGGAATTGGAACTATGTGCTATCTTGACTTTGATTGATTCTTCACCCTCATTAGAAAGGCAGCAACATCGGGAAGTATATTACCCTCAGCACCAGGCAAGTGTTCCCCACGGGTAAGGAAATCGTCCAATTTTAAGGAGAGGTGTGTGTAGAGGGGAATGACTTCATCCAGGCTAGCGTTCTCTTTGCTTAAAATTTCTGTCAAAGCACAGAAAGGCGTGAGGACTGTCACTATCTGTTCCATCAGGTCCCAGTCAGCCCTGCCCAGTGTTCTGTTACTGGCAATGAAATGATGACATGACATTGCGTGAATTGCCTTTCTGTTCCAGGGTACGCTCTAGCATATCTATGGTGGAGTTCCACCTGGTCCCAACATCTTGTTTTAGGTGGTGCTCTGGGAGGGCTGTCTTTTTCTGTTCCTCCCTAGGTGCTGGCCAGCAATTTGTCAGCACGACTTCAGAAGTGCTGGCAACCTTCCAGTGTTACTGCCATCCTCGAGAGCAGCCTTCACTACCAGTTGACCAGTTGCAGGACATGATATGAGCAGCGCACACCCACAAATCTGCTATCCCGGAGAGCCTTTATCATGTCAGCTGCACTATCAGTAACCAGAAACCCCATTTGTGCCTGTGTGCCTGCCTGCTCCCCTAGCCACTGCACCACCATGTTTTGCAGTAGACTTGTGCGCGGGAAAAAAATTCATTAAAATTAGATTTCGGACAATTTTTTTTTTTCGGACCGGACCTGTTCGACTCGGATGAGATTCGGATTGGATCCGAATTATTCGGCCAAATGAAGATGGTAGAATAGTGTAAGGTGGAGCTTTAGCCTTATGGTACTGTAGATGAAGAATGGATTTAATTATTTGAAGGAAGAAGGAAGACTGAGGATGACTGGAGCAGGCCGGACTCAGTAGATATTAGACATACGACTTTTCTTAGATTGGAGTTAGACTACAAAAACGGAGGAAGCCCGGAGCAGACAGGACTCACAAATATATAACTTTTCTTAAATTAAAGTTAGATGACAAAACTGAGGATGACTGGAGCAGGCAGGACTCAGTAGATAAATATATATGACTTTTCTTAGATTAGAGTTAGACTACAAAACTGAGGAAGCCTGGAGCAGGCAGGACTCATAGACACATGACTTTTCTTAGATTAGAGTTAAACTACAAAAATGAGGAAGCCTGGAGCAGGCAGCACTCATAGACATATGACTTTTCTTAGATTAGACTTAAACTACAAAACTGAATAAGCCTGGAGCAGGTAGGACTCAGTCGATAAATATAAACAACTTTTCTTAGATTAGAGTTAGAATACAAAACCGAGGAAGCCTGGAGCAGGCAGGACTCAGTAGATAAATATATATGACTTTTCTTAGATTAGAGTTAGACTACAAAACTGAGGATGACGGCAACACTGAAGATGTGCTGAGCAGCGCACACCCACAAATCTGACATCAGGGAAACCCTTTGTCATGTTAGCAACACTGGAGATATAGCCAGCAGCAAATTACAGAACACTGGAGCAGGCAGGACTCAGTAGATAGACAGACATACCACTTTTCTTAGATTAGAGTTAGACTACAAAACTGAGGAAGCCTGGAGCAAGTAGATAAATATATACTACTTTCTTACATTAGAGGTAGACTACAAACCTGAGGAAGCCTGGAGCAGACAGGACTCAGTAGATAAATATATCTGACTTTTATTACATTAGAGTTAGACTACAAAACTGAGGAAGCCTGGAGCAAGCAGCACTCATAGATATACGACTTTTCTTAGATTAGAGTTAGACTACAAAACTGAGGAAGCCTGGAGCAAGCAGCACTCATAGACATATGACTTTTCTTAGATTAGAGTTAGATAACAAAATTGAGGAAGCCTTGAGCAGGTAGGCGTTTACTGACGCCGCCACTCATTTGCTAGAGTGTGAGTTTAGTAGTCACTAGGGGGCAAATGTCTTTGGGATCCGGTGTTGGGACGATATCGTCTTTGACTTCATCCCTTTCCGCCAAATAGAGGTACCTTCGGATAACAATATGAAAATCATACTGGAAGCCTGTAGCAGACAGGACTCACAGACATACAACTTTTCTTAGAATATAGTTACAATACAAAACTGTAGTTTAAGAGGAAATTCCCACTGTTTCCAGGGGCTTTACAGCTGCTTCTGTACTAGTAGCTATTACCATCCTTGCTACTAGAGCTTACCGGCAGTCAGAGTGTTACTCTATCTGCCTCCAGTCAGGTGATCCTGTCCTAGTCCTAACCTGCCCTGTGAAGGATGAAGAAGTCTGCTTTCACTGTCTTCCTATTTGGCCCTGTGAAGGATGAGGGAAGTGCTATTTATTTTATTATTGTGCTATTTTTAATAAAGATCATTGTTTTACCATATCTGTACCTGTCAGTTTTATTATTCCTAAGTCACTCCGTGACACCTGCCTACACAAATGGCACACTGGCTGTGTCACTCCAGAAATTATTTAAACAAATCCCTAATGCCTTTCTTTTAAACAGGAACAAAGATGGCTTGCTGTGGAAGTAATGCACTTTTGCTGGATGCCTGCCTGCCTACACAAATGGCACACTGGCTGTGTCACTCTGGAAATTATTTACACAAATCCTGCCTAAACAACAACTGTCAGATTGGCTGTGTAAATGAAAAAAAAAAGCTCCTGACAGTGGCAATAAGGCACTAGACTGGCACTAGCAGGGCTATAATGCAATAGACTGGCACTAGACTGGCTAGTAAAATCGCTAATGTCTGGACACTCTCTCTCTGCTTCTTCTCTCTCTGAGCTCCACAACGGACTAACAGGAAATGCAGGCTGTCTGGGTGTCTGTGTCATTAGTCCAACCCCCATCATGAAATGAAGAAGCTAATTGGACTAGAGAGGACCCCCATCATGAAATGCAGAAGCTAATTGGACTAGACAGAGGTAAAGTAACTCGCACAGGCGGTAAGCCATCGCCCAAATTTCCGAATTTTGCACCGAAATTACAGACCAGGGCTGTTCGGATTCGGGCCATTAAAAATGAACTGTCCTTGCAAATCGGCTGGCACGAATGATGCCGAATTACCCTTATTTGTCCGAATTCTGAATTTGGACGAACCAATTTGCACAAGTCTACTGAATATAAATGTGTATATTTATTGCAGCAATCAATTATACTCCACAACTCTTAGATCTATTGTGCACTGTTTTTTTTGTTTATATTCTTCTACCTGAGGGGACTGCAGGACATTATCAGCAGCACAGAGAGCTGAATGGGGTGATTTGCTGTTGATTGAATGAGGAACTTACTCATTTCTATTGAGCTACATGTGTTCTCATCACAAACACTACAAATTTCTTCATCTCCTCCATTTTTTGATTCATTCATATCCTTTATTCATCTCTTCTGGATTCTTCTCACATACTGTCTAATTCATCTTCCATCAGATCCAATCCTCATCACATTTATTCATCCCATCAAACTGTATTTACTGTCATACATCATTCATAGACCTGCATGCTTGATTGATTAGAATAAGGGCTATATTTCTCTACACGCTAGCTGCATCCCACTGTCTCATTCTACCCCCTGATATATATATTTTTAGCATCCTTTATCTCAATCAAAAGGGGGTAGGATATAAAAGGAGTATGTCTGTTCGCATTTTGTGGTCTATATTATTCTATCATCCATATTCAACAATATCTCTTATTTTTGTTATCATTATTTTTAACTTTATTTCTATTTTTATTGCCATTTAGATTTTTCTTCCATTTTTTTAAATGTATTTAATTGTTTTATTAAAGGGGATCTATCACCACAGTACAAATGTGTTTTAAAGGGATAGTAATGTTTCATAATAAAAGCAGCTCTAATTAATCATCATAGTATTTGGACTTTGGAGAGTGTCATTTCAATTATGTCAGAGTTGTAGTTCAAGAGTAATTCAATGACAAAGTGTCCCCCTCCTGCCCCTTTTACTGATGTCACAGTGTTCAGCCAGATCAGAAGGGAGGTGCCCAGGTAGACTGCAGAGAGGGACAATCTTCAATTAAGATAAGGGAAAAAGCTAAAAAGCTTGTCAAGGGGGGCAGGGCTTTCATTGTTCTCCTAGGAAGAAGATTGTCCCCTGCTGTTATCTGTCTGGTCCATGGACTGCATTCCACATCTGAGAAGAGATGACTTACACTAGGTAAAAGGGGCGGGAGGGGAAACTTTGCTTGTGAATATCTCTCAAACCATAAAGGTTTGAGAGATAAGACATATCATTCTTTGTGTTTTTTAATGCCTACAAAATAAAATAAAGTTAAAGCGAAGTATTACTATCCCTTTAAACTTTAAATTATCTAGTGACTAGGTGGATTTCTTGAATAATTTATTTTGCTGAAAATTAATGTTTAACCCCTTAAGGACCGGTGCACGCACACGTGGCCGGCACTTGAGGACCACGGGGCTTTTTTTTTTTTTTTTTTTTTTAAGCAATTCTGGTTCAGGGCTTCCGGTGCTGTGTGCAGCCACGCTGGGAGCCCTGAACTTCATGAGGACCGTCAGTGGTCCTTAAGTGCCGGACCGCCATGACAGACCTGGTACGGCAATGGTCCTTAAGGGGTTAAAGACTGCACTTCCGGACAGACTGCAGATACAGCTCTATAACTGCAGTCTATCACTCTGCCTCCGCTCCCTTCCCTCTCTCCAGCCTCCTCCGATGATGGAGGCTTTCTGTCTGTAGGCTGGAGCAGTCTCATTGACTAGATATCAATCTCTGCCAATGAGATCTCTCCAGCTTACAGACAGAAGCCTCTGTCATAGCAGAGGGAGGGACAGAGGCAGAGTTACAGACTGCGGGTATAAAAGTGTACCCACAGTCTATCCAGAAATGCAGTCTTTAAGCATTTATTTTTGGAAAAAATAGGATTAAAAAAATAAATTATTAAATAAATCCACCTAATCGCTAGATAATCTAATGTTTAAAACACATTTGTACTATGGTGGTAGATCTCCTTTAAGTTTCTCTTCATTATATGTACATTATCAAATTTATTTAGTGGATATGTCATATGTAGTTTCATTTACCAAACTTAAACCTATAGAAGGTTATCTCTCAGTGCTGTTTCTAGACCAGTGTGACTATTGACTGGCATAGACAATCTACTGGTATTCATTACACTGATCACATGCTCTATATAACTTTAATGTGGAACTTTCACTTGATTAAATTTTGCATGTTTGAAAACTGTATTAAAAAATTCATATATGTCATGAACCAAATTACAGCAAATGTGTAGTTTAGGAGATATTCACATTTTTATTTCTTGGAAAAGTGAAAGTGAAAATTGCCTGGTACAGCACAGAGCTTCATTAACATACAAAACATCACTGAAACCTTCATTAGCATATGAAACATCTCAGAAAAGGCTTTAATAGCATATGAAACATCACTTAAAGGTTTAAAGGGATAGTAATGTTTCACAAAAACAGCAGCTCCAATTAATCTTCATAGTATTTGAGCCATAGAGAGTGTTATTTCAGTACTGTCAGAGTTGTAGTTCAAGAGTAATTGAATGATAAAGTATCTCCCTCCAATCCCTTTTACCTAGTGTAAGTCACCTCCCCTCACATGTGGAATGTGATCCACAGACCAGACGCCTCACAGCAGGAGACAATCTTCTTGACAGGTTTTTTCTTTATGCTTATTGAAGATTGTCCCTCTCTGTGATCCACCTGGATACCACCTTGCTGCTCTGAGGTGAGCAGTGTTACATCAGTAAAAGGGGTGGGAGGGGGATACTTCATCATTCAATTACTCTTGAACTACCACTCTGACAGTATTGAAATAACACTCTCTGTGGCCCAAATACTATGAAGATTAACCCCTTAATGACCACTGACATGCCAGGACCGTCACGGCAGTCCGGCACTTAAGGATCAGTGACAGTCCTGGCACGTCATGGAGTTCAGGGCTCCCGTCGTGGCTGCACTCCGCTCCGGAAGCACTGAACTGGAAGTGAAGAAAAAAAAAGTCCTGTGGTCCTCAAGTGCTGGCCGTGCGTGCACACACAGGTCCTTAAGGGGTAAAATTAGAGCTGCTTTTATTGTGAAACATTACTATACCTTTAACTAGCATATGAAATGTGACCAGTACTGAACTGGAACCACAATTACCATACATTAGCATATGGTAAGAAGTACGAGTACCTCCCTACATTTGCTGATGTTTTGGCTAACATGACACATTTGCTGATTTTAATGCAGTTTACAAATATTCAAACTTTAATTAAGGTGAAAGGTTTACATTAAAGGGATAGTAATACTTCGTTTTAACTTTATTTTATTTTGTAGGCATTAAAAAAACATGAAGAATGATATAAGTCTTATCTCTCAAACCTTTATGGTTTATGAGATATTCACAAGCAAAGTTCCCCTCCTGCCCCTTTTACCTAGTGTAAGCCATCTCTTCTCAGATGTGGATCTGGTTGTAAGACCAGACAGATAACAGAAGGGGACAGTCTTCTTTGTATTAAAACAATGAAAGCCCTTCCCCCCTTGACAAGTTTTTCAGCTTTTTCCCTTATCTTTATTGAAGATTGTCCCTCTCTGCAGTCTACCTGGGCACCTCCCTTCTGATCTGGTTGAACAGGGAAGGGATACTTTGTTTGTGAATATCTCTTAAACCATAAAGGTTTGAGAGATAAGACTTTTATCATTCTTCATGTTTTTTTAATGCCTACAAAATAAAATAAAGTTAAAACGAAGTATTACTATCCCTTTAAGAGCGCTGCAGTACATACCCTTAAGTGTATGCATTGGCATTAGAAGCTAACACCAGTGGATTTGAAAAAAATAAAGAAAGAATAAAGTAAAAATATATATTCATAAATATACATGTGTAAGGCCATGCAACCCTGAATCTCTATCACTCTGTCCCTCTCATATACTGGAAAAGCTGCTGTGGATACCACCATGATAGTAGCAACAATCTATAGTAGAGGTTCTCAACCGGTGCCCTCAGTGGCCACTAACAGGCCAGGACTTAGGAATTTCCCTGCTAGAACACAAGTGTGTTGATCAGAGGCTCAGTCGTATCGATTAACTCACCTGTGCTCTTCAAAGGAAATTCTAAAATCCTGGCCTGTTAGTAGCCAGTGAGAGCACAGGTTGAGAACCACTGATCTATAGAGAGTTTTCACCAATAAACACGTATAAATCAACCACTGAAATAAAAACTCACTAATAGGCTTTCAAATCCACAATATCAACATATATGCTAAAAAACAGAATGCAAATGTTACATATTAAAAAGACTCAAAAGTTACAATAATAAAAAATAATATTTGAATAAAGATGTATGAATAGTTACATTGTCCACAGTGGGAAAACAGTAATTCAGTATAAAAAAAATCACTTTTGGACAGGTTAGCAGAAACAGGATGAAATGGGGTAACAATAAGGATTGCATGTGGAAGGGAATGACAATGGATATGAAGGTCTATGGATACAGTTATATTGTATTTGCTTATCAATACACCAACCACCTGGTTGTGTTCTATTGGCTGACTCTGACAGTACAGTTTTCTTTATGAACACCGATTTTAGTGATGTAACTACCCAAAAAGGTCCTTGTACCTTAATATGTACAGTGATCTGGAGAAAAGGAGCACAGAGCACAAAAATCTAAAAGCACTATTTTATTGTAAGAGCCTCACACACAAGATCAGTAAAACTCACCAAACTTCCCAAAATAGAGCATCCATTAATGTCCTAGTCTGTGTAGCTTTGGACTATCTACTTCTTTACTCAAGGTGCCTTCTTTGATTGGCACCCGATGTATCCACTGAAGTTAATAGTAGATAAGTTAACTGACACCAGACCTCCAGTACTGAGTTGCTCACCTCCAGCAACACCCCCTGCTACATTACCTGTATCCCTGAGCATTTTGGACGCTGTACCATTTCACACATATCTCTGGGACTTTTGTTGGAAGAGAACAGAGTTTATTTGACACAACTGAGATCTATAAAAGCCAATTACGGTGCCAATGATATATGCTGAGGAACTACTAAATATCAGTGGATAAATCATGTGCCAAATGATGAAGGCACCGTGCAGAGAGGAGGCAGGCAGTCTGAGGCTACAAAGATATGGAAACTGATAGGAACTTTATTTTGGGTGGTCAGGGGAGTGTTACTGATTCTTTGAGCGAAGAGTTTGCAATAAAGTAACATCAGTGGATTGCTGTTGAAAGAGGACAGACTTTACTTGAAGGAACTAAGAACTGCAATAGACAATTACGGCAGCAAGGAAATACAGCCACTGCTGAGGAAATATTAACATCAGTGGATACCTCAGGCCTCAACGAAAGAAGCCACTGAGTGGAGAAGGAGCAGAAAGTCCAAGGCTACAAGGACTAGAGGACTCATGGGTGCTCTACTTTGGGAGGTCTGGTGAGCATTACTGATCTTGTGCATAAGAAGTTTACAATAAAATAACACCAATGGATTGCTGTCAGAAGAGGACAAACTTTACTAAAGAAGCTGAAAACTATAATAGCCAATTACTGTGGCAAGGATATAGAGATGCTGAATAACTATTAACATCAGTGGATACCTCAGGCACCAACTGAAGAAGGCACCAGGAGGAGAAGGAGGAGGAAGTCACAGGCTACAAGGATCAGGAGACCAATGGGTGCCCTATGTAGGGAGGTCTGTTCAGTGTTACTGATCTCGTGTGAAAGGATTTTGCAATAAATTAGCACCATTGGATATTGCAAAAATACGTCCGTTCCTCTGCTTATCAACAGCTAAAACACTATCTCAGGCACTTGTTCTCGCTAGACTTGACTACTGCAACATTCTACTCTCTGGTCTTCCTGCTTCTCATCTCTCTCCACTTCAATCTGTTATCAATTCAGCCGCAAGAATCACCACATTTGCTCCCAGATACCTTCCATCTCATCTCCTCCTGAAATCCCTCAATTGTCTACCTATAAAGTATTGTATTTCTTACAAGATTCTCCTCCTCTCCTGTAAGTCACTCTGTTCTTCAGCACCCTCTTACATTTCTGCCCTTATCTCCTGCTACACCCCTTCCCGTCCCCTACGGTCTTCTCAAGGGTTTTTCCTGTCCTCTCCCTACACAACGCGAGCCATCTCTCGACTACAATCTTTCTCACTGGCTGCCCCTCGACTCTGGAATGCCCTCCCCATCACCGTTCGCCAATCATCCACAATCATCACTTTCAAGCAACTCCTCAAAACCCACCTGCTCAGGGAGGCATCTCAATAGCAATGTCCTCCTTCTGCACACTGACAGTCACACCAGAATCCTTCTGCACTTCTTTCACCACGCCTTGTACCTGCACTTATAATCCTCCTCCTACTGTCTCTGTTTGTCAATATGAATTCAGCCTAGATTGTAAGCTCCTTGGGGCAGGGTCCCTTTCCTAGTGTATGATTCCCTTGCTGCACTTTCCCTCACAAATAATGTAATGATTGTACTTAACCTTAATGCTCTTAACCCCAGTTCTGTCATTTTTTGTATTGTATTATTTCAACTTCTGTTAAGCGCTGTGTACATGTATGGCGCTATATGAATAAAGATACATACATACACACATATTCTCCACATTGCTTTTAGTGAATTCAGTACAAAAGAAAAACATAATTACTATCGGATTGGAATATGTGTGACATTAAGTTTCAGGAGTACAGGCATTGATGTAAAGTAAATGTTGAACAAAATAATCCATTGCAACTAAAACTGTTTTCTGGGGCAGATTTTTCAGGATGTGTAGAGACTTATAGACAAGTATTGCCTAGAGTTTCTTTCATGAGAACAAACATATCAGAAACAGCAGCTCTTCTATTTGAGTTGAAACCTAATTCATATGACAATCAGTAACATCCTGTCAATACTCACCAGTAAAACTAGAATCCAATCTCTTATCAGAACATCACTGATTGTGTTGTTCTAACCATTTAAAGGACCAGAGGGTTGTGGAACACATGGCTTTCTCATAATTCCTAGTTCAATATTGTAAATAAATCCTGAATTAAAATAAATTGATATATTTTGCCAGTATCTCAAATCTATACATATGCCCATCAGTACAGACTTAAGATCCTCTTTTCTTCAAGCTCCTATTTAACTTATTGTGCTAGGTCCCCCCCTTTATATTCACTTTTCAGTATGAAACCCCAGAGACTAATCCAACTAATATGGATACCAGTTCTTTTTATATATCTCTCTGAGAGCTTTACAATTACTGTAATTTTGCAATTATCAGCATGTAAATGCTACAGTAAACAAACCTCTTCATTATGATTCATTATATTATAGTTATTTGTCGGAAATAGCTGCATAACCTTCAAAACCATGCAAAAACAATAGGCATATTACAGCATGTCATACACTGTTATTCAGTAAATTAATGTACATTACATTATGAAATCAGTTCATTAATTGTATTGTTCCATTCTGACCCTTATTGTTGTAGGAGTAAATATTGTCACCCGGTCAAACTCCAACTTGGAGATGAAGGGTTTACTTTTAAAAGGTTGCAAGCGAAACAGTGGGTGACCAAATGAAAGTGTTACCATGTCCCCTAGATAAGAATGGTGACATGAGAATCGTGCACTGCATAACAGCGCGAGATTCTCGTGTCACTTACTAAAAGGTTGCATCAAGTAATCCCTGGCAGTAACGTTTAACCCTTTGAGGCCCATACCTATCCCGTTATGCTGCCCTGGCGCATCATTTTGTCTTCAACTGAGAAACATTGCATGTGCTGAAAGATGTGCTCGATCCCATCATGCTGCCCCGGTGATTTACTCAGCCTATTTCACGGTAGTTAAAGCACCAGGGCAGCATGATGGGATAGAACACATATTTCAGCACATGCAATGTTTCTCGGCTGAGGACAAAATGAAGTGCTGGGGCAGCATAATGGGATAGGTATTGGCCTCAAAGGGTTAAACGTTACTGCCAGGGAGTATTTGATGCAACCTTTTAGTAGGCGACATAAGAATCTCACGCTGTCATGCAGTGCAAGATTCTCATGTTGACATTTTTATTCAGGCAACATCGTAATACTGTCATTTGGTTGCACGTTCTTTCGAGTGCAACCTTTTAAAAGGATACCGAGAAGAAGGATAAGATCCCGGAGTAGCAATGAGCACTTCATTCCATGTCCTCTGAGCGGAACATTGGAGTGCCCTGGACACTGGACTCAGAGGAATGGGCATTAATGGGGTAGGTATCACAGTGCCTGTGATCCTTTTTGTCACTCTCGCTGCTGTATGCTGATTCGTTATACTGGTTTGGCCCGCCCCTGGTGACCTTTTTATGCCTGACCGTGACACTTGTCAGGTGCCCTTTTGTGGTGTTTCAGAGCCAGTGTTGCTGCTGCTGAGTTCCTGTGTTCCGGTTTCCTGTGTACCGAATTGGCCCGTCTTGACTACGCTCCTGTGTTCCTGTTCATCATTGACCCGGCTCGTCTGACTACCCGCTCCGTGATCCGACCCGGCTTGGCTGACATTCCTGCTCGTGATTGACCCGGCTTGTATGAGTACACTCTCCGTGATCTGACCCGGCTTGGCTGACTTCCTGCTACGTGACCTGTTAACGGACTGTTACTGTGACCTGCTAGTTCCTGCTCCCCTCTCCGGTTGTCGCTGTGGCGACATTGTGAATTCTGCCACTGCTGCTTGCCTGGTTGATCGTGTGACCTGCTCCTGTCCAGGGTTGCTTGCTCCCAGTGCTGAGTATTACCTGATTGCAGAGTTGTGTTGCTGTGCTGAGCCTCCGTATCGCTTGCAGAACTTACATACTTCTCTGAGCCTCCGATCCGTAAAAGCTGCATTTAACCCTAGCTGTGCCGCAGTACCTTTCGCTAGCCTCTTTCACTGGTATAGAGCCTCCCTCTTGCATTACATCTGCTGAGCTGGCCGCTTATGCTCTGGTTGGTCAGCGGCTCATTACACCATTGCAGAGTAGTGCTATCGGTAACGATTCCGGTAGGGCGCTATTTGGCTTACATTTACACCATTGAGGCTGAAGGCACAAGCTAATGTACTGAGGGTGAAGGGCTTTTGGCTTCTTCCGTTGCAGCATAGGTGGTCCGTTGTTACACCCGTGGGGCTATTGGCTCAAAGTTCTTGCAGGTTGACTAGGTTACGCCCGTGGGGGCTATTGGCTCACTAACTCTGTTCCGCTGGTCTCCGTTGTACGCACGTGGGGGCTATTTGCAGCTCTTGCAGTTCAGGTTATACTGTGGTGATGCCCGTGGGGGCTAGCTACTCAAGCACTTGCAGTGTCAGTCGTACCCTTGGTTACGTCCGTGGGGGCTATTCTGGGTACTGTGTTGCTAATATTATCTCTGGTCACGCATGGCCTAGCAGCAACACCTCTCAGTACTATAAGTGTGATTCCAGCTACACTTACTGCTTCCAATTAACACCTTGGACATACCAAACTCCACAACAGAGACTGTTCATCTATACATTTACCCCTTATCTGGGGTCCTCTCCTGTGCCTGTCCTGAGACAGTATATGTAATACTCTTACTCTGTATACTGGGCCTGTGGGGGCATATCTGTCATTGCCTTGCTATTATTTTGTGTTGCCTGTAGAGGGCGATCATTTGCCTTATTTTTCTTTTAATAAAACTGTGTTTTATCTCACCCCTGGTCTGAGTGTCTTAAAAAATCGTTACATTACGAAAGGGCCATGACCTTAGACAGTAAGGGTGAAAGTAACACCCAAAACATCCACTGGAGAATGGATGTCCATGAGCAGTGCCTAAACCAATTGGTACTGGCATTACAAACGTTACTTGAGCGTACAGTACACCTTGACAAGCCGAATCAGAATCCGGTGGTCCCCCCAGCTCCGACACCGGATAATCTGCCTGTAGCCCCTCCTACCGTTACTAGAGGTTTAATGAAGGCGGCGCCGTTACCCTTGAGATATGATGGCGAACCTTCACAATGCAGGGGCTTTATTAATCAGTTGGAAATTTTTTTGGAGTTGACGCCCCAGGCATTCCCTAATGATCGGAATAAGGTCGGATTTATGATTTCACTATTGACGGGCAAGGCTCTGGCTTGGGCAAATCCCTTGTGGGAGAATGCCAAACCCTGCACTCTAAACTTTAATGAGTTTGTAAGAAAGTTCCGCAGAGTGTTTGAGGTCCCTGGCAGGACTGCCTCTGCTGCCAAGAGGTTAATGGAGATACAACAGGGCGAGCGTACTCTGGGCGATTATGCTATTTAATTTCGGACTTTGGCAGCAGAGGTAGGATGGAATAATGAGGCATTAGTTGCAGCCTTCGCCCAAGGTCTATCTGAATCCATTAAGGACGAAATAGTTGCTCGAGATGTACCTGGGGATTTGGATGAGTACATTGACTATGTCATGCTCATTGACTCCCGCATTCGTGAGAGACGGTTGGTAAAAAGGGCGAGATCCAGAAACCAGGGCCATGGCAGTTTTCTGAACCCACCCTCTCCACCCATTCCTCCTGAACGCCTACCCGAAGCTGGAGAACCAATGCAGCTTGGGTTCACCAGACTGACAAAGGAGGAGAGGGCTTACCGTAGGAAGCAAGGCCTTTGCTTGTTCTGTGGCAAACCTGGGCACATTTTACACACTTGTCCGGTAAGGCCGGGAAACGGACGCACCTAGGTTACCTTGGGGGAAAGGCCCTAGGTGGCGTACAGCAGTCCCTGGATACTAATACACTGAAACCCACCATTCAGGTGGTATTCTCTTGGGCTGATGGTCTTGTGGAGGTCTTGGCACTAGTAGATTCTGGTGCAGCCGGGTACTTCATGGATCAATCCTTTGCCGAATTGCACAACATTCCGTTATGTCAAAGGGATTCTCCTTTGGCGATCAAAGCCATTGATGGCAGACCTCTGGAACCTGCATTTATTACTATGAAATGACTCCTATTACAATGTCAGTGGGGGCTCTCCACAAAGAGGAAGTACGCTTTCAAATAATCCGTTCTACTCACCACACAGTCATTCTAGGGTATACCTGGCTACTTCTACATAACCCTCAGTTTGATTGGCAGAGATGTGAGGTTAATTCCTGGTCTGAGTATTATGCTAGGAGATGTCTATCTCACCCGATTAAGATTTTATGTACCTCTCCCTCTGTGCCAGCAGAATATGGGGAATTTAGTGACATATTCAGCAAGGGAGAGGTCTGAGCATAGACTTTATGAGTGCGCTATTGATTTGCCCTTGGGTGTGGTGCCTCCTAGGGGCCGCACCTATCCACTGTCTTGTGATGAGACCAGGGCTATGGGGGAGTACATTGAGGACGCTCTCAATAGAGGTATCATTCGCAAGTCTACCTCCCCGGCTGGTGCCGGATTCTTCTTTGTTAAAAAGAAAAATGGCGAATTGAGACCTTGTATTGATTACCGGGGCCTGAATAAACTGATGCCTAATAATGCCTACCCTATTCCACTCATTACTGAATTATTTGACAGGTTGAAGGGCTCTTCCATCTTTACTAAACTTGATTTGCGGGCAGCCTACAACTTGATCAGAATTAAGGCCGGAGATGAGTGGAAAACGGCATTTAATACCAGAACAGGGCACTACGAATATCTGGTGATGCCGTTTGGCCTATGTAATGCACCTGCCATATTCCAGGAGTTTATTAATGACATCCTGCGTGACTTGCTCCAATCCTGTGTGGTGGTATATCTCGACGATATATTGATTCACTCTGCCAACCTCACACAGCATGTTAAGGATGTTTCTGAAGTCTTACTCCGACTTCGCAAGAATAAATTGTACTGTAAATTAGAGAAATGCGAATTTCATGCATCTCAAGTACCATTTTTGGGGTTCGTAATCTCTAAGGATGGCATCCCCATGGACCAGGCTAAGTTGGCAGCAGTCTTGCAGTGACCTCGCCCTAAGGGGTTAAAAGCTATTCAGCGGTTCTTGGGCTTTGCCAACTACTATAGGAAGTTCATCCAGAAATTTTCTACGATAGTGAAACCTTTGTCTGACTTGACACACAAAGGGGCTACTCCCTCTCAGTGGTCTGAGGCAGCCGAGAATGCATTTGAGTCCTTGAAAGCTGCCTTTGCGTCCGCTCCAGTGCTGTCCCACCCTAATGCCTCCCTGCCATTTACCCTGGAAGTTGACTCCTCGGAGTTTGGGGTGGGGGCAGTGCTCTCCCAGCGCCCTGTGGGAGGTGGCACCATGAGACCCTGTGGATTCTTCTCTAAAAAACTTTCCAGTGCACAGAGTCATTATGAGATTGGCGACAGGGAGTTGTTGGCCATTATTTTGGCACTTAAGGAGTGGCGCCACCTATTGGAAGGTACTAAGAACCCGGTATTAATCCTTACTGATCACAAGAATTTGACATACCTCTCTGAGGCTAAGAGATTGTCCTCGCGACAAGCTAGGTGGGTGCTCTTTTTGTCCCGGTTTAATTTTGTAGTGTCCTACCTTCAGGGCTCTAAGAATGTAAGGGCAGATGCTCTGTCCAGACAGTTTGCTTCAGACACTGAGAGGGAGGAAAACCTTGTACCTATCATTCAGCCAGATCGTATCCTGGCTAATATCCGTACTTGCATAACCTCGCCACTGGGGGAGGAGATCTTGGCTTCTCAATCTAGGACTCCGCCTGAGACCCCAGTAGGCAAATGCTTTGTGGAGGAGCCATTGCGTACCCATCTATTGGAGACGTACCACTCATCTAAGGCGGCTGGGCACATCGGGAGGGATCAACTTATATGGTCTCTTTCGCAGTTGTTTTGGTGGCCTACCCTTAGAGCCAATTGCTCCAACTTTACTGCCGCCTGTACCACCTGTGCCCATACCAAGACCCCCAGACATCTCCCAGTGGGCTTACTTCAACCAGCGCCTAATGGCGAACGTCCATGGTCCCACATATCTATCGACTTTTTGGGAGAATTACCAGTCTCTAGGGGGTATACGTTTTTATCCTTATGGTGGTCGATAGGTTCTCTAAAATGGCTCATTTCGTGCCTCTCAATGGTCTTCCATCGGCTCAGGAATTGGCTGTAGTCTTTGCCAGGGAGGTGTTCCGCCTACACTGGGTACCCAGAGTGATTGTCTCTGACCGTGGGAGCCAGTTTGTATCCAGGTTTTGGAGGGCATTTTGTGGTCAGATGGACATCCAATTGTCCTTCTCCTCCACCTACCATCCCCAGACCAATGGGGCCGCTGAGCGTGCCAATCAGGGACTTGAACAGTTCCTGCGTTGCTTTGTTACCGATCATCATGATAATTGGGCTGACCTGTTGCCATGGGCAGAGTTTGTCAGGAATTGTGCGGTTAATTCATCATCCGGGAGTTCCCCATTTCTCATTAATTATGGGTTCCAGCCTTGCCTGCTCCCGGACTCATTTCAGGCCCAACAGATTCCTGCCCTAGATAAGCATACGGCGCAACTTCGTTCCACATGGGCACAGGTTCAGAAGTCCCTCAGTCAGTCATTTCAGCGTCATCAGCGGCACGCTAATCGCAGATGGCTACCAGCGGTCTCATTTCAGGTAGGGGATAGGGTATGGCTCTCTTCCAGAAACCTAATTTGCAGGTGCCCTCCAATAAGTTGGCTCCCAGGTTCACTGGGCCCTTTAAGATCATCCGCAAGGTTAATCCGGTTTCTTATGCAGTGGAACTTCCACCCTTCATGCATATTCATAATGTGTTCCATGTGTCTCTTTTGAAACCATTGGTCTGCAACCGTTACACTACTACGCCAGTGATTCCTTTGATACCCTTGGTTACGCCTGTGGGGGCTATTCTGGGTACTGTGTTGCTAATATTATCTCTGGTCACGCATGGCCTAGCAGCAACATCTCTCAGTACTATAAGTGTGATTCCAGCTACACTTACTGTTTCCAATTAACACCTTGGACGTGCCAAACTCCACAACAGAGAATGTTCATCTATACATTTAACCCTTATCTGGGGTCCTCTCCTGTGCCTGTCCTGAGACAGTATATGTAATACTCTTACTCTGTATACTGGGCCTGTTGGGGCATATCTGTCATTGCCCTGCTATTATTTTGTGTTGCCTGTAGAGGGCAATCATTTGCCTTATTTTTCTTTTAATAAAACTGTGTTTTATCTCAACCCTGGTCTGAGTGTCTTAAAAAACCATTACAGTAGGTAATTATGGTCCTCACACCATCCATGGGGAAATTTAAGCCAAGCCACTGCCAGCCTGAGCCAGGTCATCCTTTATTAACCTATGTAACGGAAGCCCTAGGACGCCGCTCTGTCCTGGGACATTGTGCTGGGCTTCTCCCTCCTGGATGAGGCTACAAGTGGGTAGCCTGACTGGTGAAGCTGGATAGCTGTCTGGAACCCTGGAAACATGTGCTGGAACAGAAGACTCCTGACTGGTGAATCAGGATAAAATGCTGGAACCCTTGGAGCACTGGAAACACACGCTGAGCTGTGGAAACATTCACTGGAAATCTGCAGCTGAAAAATCCAATAGAAATGCTGAAAAGGCTGGAACTGGAGACTCTTGAATGGGGGGGGGGGCAAAGGGGCCCCTTTCTCCCATTCAGAATAAGGAAACCAGGATGCTTCTTAGTTCAGAATAACTAACTCAGTTTATTGAACCAGACAGTGACATTTTATACAGAACTTCCAGACATCAGTACAATGGGAATACACATAACTACATAAAGGGACAATAGTGAATAATGGTGGTGTTTACAGTAAATACTGGGGCCAGACAATGGAACAGCAGAGTGTGAACACAAGACAGTGGGACAATATAGTAGGATTGATACAATCAGTAAAAGCAGTACAATAGAACAGGTGTCCTATGCAATCAGAATCCCAGACTAATCCCATCACAAAGAAGACAATAGCAAACACACATCAGAAATGACGAGATTAGTAAAGTGAAACCTTAATCAAACTCTGGACCAGACAGTGATACACTACACCTTTGGAATAGCATTGCCCAAACACAAATATTTAACCCCTGTCTGCCCAGGTAAGATGGTAGGTCAACACAGGGGTCCAGCATGTATTACAATATATGAAAACACATTACCATTCTCATAACATTTAACATAGGACAGTAGGTAGTCATTCAGAATGCTGCCTTATTTAGACATGGGGCATAGGGAATTCTGAGTGCCCGGCCGTGTTTTGGGGCTGTCCAGCCACCCAAAGCTGGGACTTCACCCAGTGATTTTCAGTCTCTTTTTAGGGGTTTCCCATGGCTCTTAAAAGAGCCCCCAGTAACGGCCTATGGTCAGTTACAACCTACCTGATCCAGAAAATGAAGGGATTTCTGATGATGCTTTACCCCCACTTTCTTACACTGATCAGTGGGGAAGGGTGAATATTTTTCTACTCATAAGCACCACAGTTAAAAAATAGCGGAGAGGAAATTTTTCACAAAAAGTGGATATTTTCAGCTTTTTCCTGCCTAGCTCATTGCGGTGAAATCAATGGTAACACACACACACACATATACGCACATGGTAAGTTTCCCTTATTTTCTAGCAGACCTAGTATAAAAGGGGTGTCAAGTAGTGATGAGCGAGCATGCTCGGCCGAAGCTCGGTTCGGATCGAGCATCGCTCTGCTCGGCACATGGCGGTACTCGTACGAGTACCGCATGTGCTCGCCCGTCATGTTCGGGTCTCCTCCCCGCACGTTTCGCGGCTGCTGCGCAGCCAATAAACGTGCGGGGAGGCTCTGACATCAGTGTAATGCCAGCAGCCATGTTGGCTGCTGGCATTACACTGATTGACTGGCCAGAACCCGTGATCGGGTGCTGTATAGCACCTGACCAGCGAGTTCGGCTCAGTCTTAGCCAGGGAGAGATGAAGATAAGAAGGGAAAGTCAGTGTAGGGAGAAGAAAAGTGTTGGAACAACATATAAAGACCCAAAAGTCCTTTTTAGGACTGTTGTGTGTGGGGGCAGCAGTTATATTTTGTTTGGGGGGGCACAAATTTAAAAAAAAAACGTCACATATTCCGTTCACTGTGCCTAGCCGCAGATTAGCAGCACATTCTGTTTAGTGTGCAAAGTTGCAGATTAGCAGCACATTCTGTTTAGTGTGCAAAGTTGCAGATTAGCAGCACATTCTGTTTAGTGTGCAAAGTTGCAGATTAGCAGCACATTCTGTTTAGTGTGGAAAGTGTAAAAAATAAACGTCACATATTCCGTTCACTGTGCCTAGCCGCAGATTAGCAGCACATTCTGTTTAGTGTGCAAAGTTGCAGATTAGCAGCACATTCTGTTTAGTGTGCAAAGTGTAAAAAATAAACGTCACATATTCCGTTCACTGTGCCTAGCCGCAGATTAGCAGCACATTCTGTTTAGTGTGCAAAGTTGCAGATTAGCAGCACATTCTGTTTAGTGTGCAAAGTTGCAGATTAGCAGCACATTCTGTTTAGTGTGGAAAGTGTAAAAAATAAACGTCACATATTCCTTTCACTGTGCCTAGCCGCAGATTAGCAGCACATTCTGTTTAGTGTGCAAAGTTGCAGATTAGCAGCACATTCTGTTTAGTGTGCAAAGTGTAAAAAATAAACGTCACATATTCCGTTCACTGTGCCTAGCCGCAGATTAGCAGCACATTCTGTTTAGTGTGCAAAGTTGCAGATTAGCAGCACATTCTGTTTAGTGTGCAAAGTGTAAAAAATAAACGTCACATATTCCGTTCACTGTGCCTAGCCGCAGATTAGCAGCACATTCTGTTTAGTGTGCAAAGTTGCAGATTAGCAGCACATTCTGTTTAGTGTGCAAAGTGTAAAAAATAAACGTCACATATTCAGTTCACTGTGCCTAGCCGCAGATTAGCAGCACATTCTGTTTAGTGTGCAAAGTTGCAGATTAGCAGCACATTCTGTTTAGTGTGGAAAGTGTAAAAAATAAACGTCACATATTCCTTTCACTGTGCCTAGCCGCAGATTAGCAGCACATTCTGTTTAGTGTGCAAAGTTGCAGATTAGCAGCACATTTTGTTAAGTGTGTAAAGTGTAAAAAATAAACGTCACATATTCCGTTCACTGTGCCTAGCCGCAGATTAGCAGCACATTCTGTTTAGTGTGCAAAGTTGCAGATTAGCAGCACATTCTGTTTAGTGTGCAACGTTGCAGATTAGCAGCACATTCTGTTTAGTGTGGAAAGTGTAAAAAATAAACGTCACATATTCCTTTCACTGTGCCTAGCCGCAGATTAGCAGCACATTCTGTTTAGTGTGCAAAGTTGCAGATTAGCAGCACATTCTGTTTAGTGTGCAAAGTTGCAGATTAGCAGCACATATTCCGTGTAATATGAAGAAGGCGGGTAAAAAGGGACGGGGAAGTGGACGTGATCCTGATAGTTCAGGGCGCGGGTCAGGACGCGTAGAAACTGTGCCTGGTGCCAGAGCACAAGAAAGAAAGACATCCACCATACCTAGCTTCATGTCTCAGTTTACAGGGCGTCGCAGGACATCACTCTCGAGGTCAGACCACTGCGAACAGGTGGTCGGTTGGATTTCAGCTGATACTGCTTCCAGTCGGTTAAGCACCACCCTGTCTTCCACCAAGTCCACTCTCAGTAGCCAAGAGTCTGGTCAACATAATCCTCACCCTGATCATCCTTCCTCCCACCATAGAGGGTCTGGCCAAAGAAGTGATCCCACACTGGGATATAGTGAGGAGCTCGTCTCATCACCAATCCTTCATTTGAAGCTCTCTCCAAGCACGCTTGCAGAGGAACATGAGATCTTGTGCCCTGATTCACAACCTCTAGAGGGTACCCAATCACAAGAAGATGACAGAGGGGAACGGCATTTAAGGTCAAAGGAAGTGGATGATGATGATGATGAGACACAGTTGCCATCAAATCAACCACTATTACTGTCTCAAGACCTTGATGAGGAGGATGATACACAGTTGTCAATGACTGAGTATGTGGTGGGATCAAGAAATGAGGAGGATGATCAGAGTGAGGAAGTGGAGGAGGAATTGGTGGACGATGAGGTCACTGACCCCACCTGGGAAGGTGGAGAGCCGAGCGATGACAGCAGTCCTGAGGGTGAGCCATCTGCAGCACCGCAACAGGCTGGAAGAGGCAGTGGTGTGGCTAAAGAAAGAAGGCGGACTGCACCAAACTGGCCCGCAAATGTTCCACGGAGCACCCCCTTGCGTAAATCTCCCTTGCCAAGGGCTAGGTGTTCCGCGGTATGGCGTTTTTTTAAGGAAAGTGCGGACGACAAAAGAATTGTAGTTTGCAACCTGTGCCACACCAGAATGAGCCGAGGCATGAACACTAGCAACCTCACCACCACCAGCATGATCCGACACATGGCATCCAAGCACCGTAATAAGTGGGAGGAACGCCCGGATCGCCAATCTGTGTCTGCAGGCCACACCACTGCTTCCTCTTCCCCTGTTTTCGGTGCCGGCCAATCGCCTGTCGAAGGCGCAGGCCCGCATACCTCCCGCCCTGCACCTGTACCATCTGAAGCACCATCAGCGACCACATCCACTTCCCTGTCCCAGCGCAGCGTCCAAATGTCATTACCCCAGGCATTTGAGCGCAAGCGAAAATACCCAGCCACCCACCCACAGGCCATAGCACTAACCTCACACCTTTCCAAATTACTGGCCATCGAAATGCTGCCATTTAGACTTGTGGAGACTGAGTCCTTCCGCAGCCTGATGGCAGCAGCTGTCCCTCGGTACGCGGTCCCCAGCCGCCACTACTTTTCCCGGTGTGCCGTCCCCGCATTACACCACCATGTGTCCCGTAACATCACCCGTGCCCTGACCAACGCAGTTACTGGGAAGGTCCACTTAACGACTGACACATGGACAAGTGCTTGTGGCCAGGGACGCTACATTTCCCTGACGGCACACTGGGTGAATGTTGTGGAGGCTGGGAGCGACTCGGACCCTGGGATGGCACAGGTGCTACCCACGCCGAGGATTGCGGGCCCTACCTCCATCAGGGTTTCCGCCAGCACCTATGTTATTGGCTCCTCCTCCTCCGTTTCCACCTCCGAATTCTCTGCGCGCAGCGCCACTCACCCATCAGCCGGTAGCTGGAAGCAGTTTAGCACTGCAGTGGGGAAGCGTCAACAGGCCGTGCTGAAGCTGATCTGCCTTGGGGACAAACAGCACACGGCCTCAGAGCTGTTGCAGGGGATTAGTCACCAGACCGAGCAGTGGCTCTCGCCACTCAACCTGCAACCAGGCATGGTTGTGTGTGATAATGGGCGTAACTTGGTGGCGGCTTTGGAGCTCGGCAAGCTCACACACGTACCATGCCTAGCGCATGTATTTAATTTAGTGGTTCAGCGATTTCTAAAAACCTACCCCAATTTGCATGATCTCTTGACCAAGGTGCGCCGCGTGTGTGCACATTTCCGTAAGTCATCAACAGCTTCAGCCGGCCTGTTGAAGCTGCAGCAGCGCTTACAATTGCCAGCTCACAGGCTGCTGTGTGACGTGAGCACGCGCTGGAACTCCACCTTCCACATGTTGGCCCGGCTTTGTGAGCAGCAGAGGGCAGTAGTGGAGTACCGGCTGTTACACCTTCATCGCATCTCCGTTCAACTTCCTCTAATCAGAAGTGAGGAGTGGGAATGGATGTCAGACCTCTGTGAGGTTTTACGCAATTTTGAGGAATCGACACAGATGGTGAGCGGCGATAACGCTATTATCAGTGTAACCATCCCACTTCTGTGTCTACTGAAACGCTCGCTGCTCACAATTAAAACTGACGCTTTGCATGTGGAAGAGGTGAAAATGGGGGAGGAAGAGCTTACACAAGGTGATAGCCAGAGCACCCTCACTTCGTCTTCTCAGCGACAATTGGAGGAGGCGGAGGAGGAGGAGGAGGAGGAGGAAGACACGGTTGCCTCCGCTACAGAGGGTAGCCATGGAACTTTAGTTCCATCTCTTCAGCGTGGGTGGGCAGAAGAGGAGGAAGAGGATGAGGAGATTGAGAGTCATCCTCCTGGTGAGGACAGCGAAATCTTGCCTGTTGGTACTCTGGCACACATGGCTGACTTTATGTTAGGCTGCCTTTCCCGTGACCCACGCGTTATACGCATTTTAGACAACACGGATTACTGGGTGTTCACCCTTCTGGATCCCCGCTACAAAGAGAATTTCTCATCTCTCATTCCTCCGGTGGAGAGGACAAGCAAAATGGTGCAATACCAGAAGGTTCTTGTTGAAAAATTGCTCCAAAATTTTCCATCTGACAACGCTGGCGGCAGAGTACGTGCTACCTTGGCCAACCGAGAAGGGGAGAAAAGGGGAGCACACAGCAGTTCCGACAAATGTAGGGCAACACTCTCCAAGGCGTGGGACACCTTCATGACACCCCGCCAGCACCCTCATCCTGATGCGCAGCCTAGTGTCACAAGGAGGGAAAAGTTTTGGAAGATGGTGAAGGAGTACGTAGCAGACCGTGTCAGCGTCCTCACTGATCCCTCTGTGCCTTACAACTACTGGGTGTCCAAGCTGGACACGTGGTATGAACTGGCACTCTACGCCTTGGAGGTGCTGGCCTGCCCTGCCGCCAGCGTTCTGTCTGAGCGGGTATTTAGTGCTGCTGGTGGCATCATAACAAATAAGCGTATCCGCCTTTCCACCGAAAATGCTGATAGGTTGACACTTATAAAAATGAACAAGGACTTGATTTCCCCTGACTTCTCCACTCCACTGGAGGAAAGCCCCGGGTGAACATAAAGTGACTTTATATATGTTATTTACAATGATGGGAATACTCTGTATTCCCATTCACCCCTTTCCACCCAAAAAACGGGTATATGGTTGACTCTCTTCCATATACCCTGTGATATAATTTTTATATAGGGCCAGCTCACCAGCGGGCCCTGTGATATAATTTTTATATAGGTCCAGCTCACTAGCGGGCCTTCGCATATTATGTTTAGGATGGTCAGCTCCGCAGCAGACCCTCACCCATAATGTTTTAGATGGTCGGCTCAGCTGCAGACCCTCATTCCTAATGTTTTAGATGGTCAGCTTAGCGGCATGCCCTCGCCCCTAATGTTTTAGAGGGTCACCAGCAGGCTATTAATCCTAATTTTTCAAGGGTGTGTATGATGCCCTCCTTTATGTGTAATAAAGGGTGTATTGGAGTGACATTTCAGTCTAATTTTTGGCAGCCCTTTCACTTAGTGCATCGGCTTTATGAGTGTTGGACCACTACCTGAACTATTGTACCACAATGTGAATGAGGCCCTCCATTTTGTGATATACAGGTTGTATCGGAGTGCCTCAGGTCCTCCCATTGAATTAAATAGGGCTGGGGTGTTCGACAGAGCAGAAGGTAGTTCTTGGCTTCATCCACTAAGTCACTTCGTCACTTTTACTGAATGGATCAGACCCCACTGTTCCGACTATAAATTTTGGACTTAACAAGGGCAAACGGACATGTTGTAAAACCTGTGGTAGCTGCGGCCTCAGTTCCTGAATGCTGTACCTTACCCGGGCCATAACCACGTTGAACACCTGCTTTACTCTGCGCACGTTTCCCTCTTAATCATGGCCCCAGTTCCGAAAAATCGATTAAATTTTTTGCAGAATTTGCAGATGATATACAAGTAAATATACAGCAAATACTGTTTGGTAACAATTTTTCGCCTAAAGTCGTTTTTATCTTCCTTTTTGTGTGTTTTACGGTCAGTCTGTAAAAATGGCGTACTACGGGCGAAACATCGTTCCCAGCAGCGACGTTAGAGTCCAAGATGCATCCAGACATCCTCCCTATGCTGTCCCTGAACCATTTCTGTGGTGTTTCCATCATTTTCTGCCCTTTTCCTATGGACCAGGCACCCTCCCCTCATCAGAGCAGGGGGTGCCTGGTGTAATGCTCGAGTCCTCCCATTGACTTCAATGGGGCTCGGGTGCTCGGCCGAGCACTCGAGCCTCCGGGGGTGCTCGGCCAGAGCATCCGAACACCCGAGCATTGGGGTGCTCGATCATCACTAGTGTGAAGCCCCCACAGCATGTTATTATGTGTTTGTAAGTGATAGAGAATGCACCACATTCTTGAGCTGGTTAGGATAAGCAATGCTGAAGTATAGTTTAGGGGGTCCTATAGGCAGAAAATTTGTTCTCTGTGTGAGAGTCTGGGAACACTCTTGGATGGATAATGTGAAAGGAATAAGGAGGTTTACCCAAAAGGATTATGAACAGTGCAGGGGCATGATAGTAAAGTGGTGGTCTGAAAAACTGACTACAGCTATGATTTCTGAAACGTGTGCAATAATCAAAGATGATCCTTCTCCAGAGAAGACTGTTCGTCAAATTCACATAAACAGTTCCACCACCAAGTAGTAATATCAATAAACTGTCTAAGAACCCTGAAGTTGACAATGAGTTGCATTCTCGTGGTGATAGCATAACAGAGGAAGGTGTAGCAGTTCAACAAACGGCAATGCTTGACAGAAAAAGTAAAAACATCAGTCCTCAAAGTAATGGAGAATTTGATGAAAATCCCTTTATGGGGAAAGCTAAAAATATATTGTTTTTAACTTCGAAAAACCTAGAAAAATTATTATTATTATTAATCTTTATTTATATATCGCCAACTAATTCCGCAGCGCTTTACAATTGGGAATAGACGTACAGAGGTATTAAATAGTACAATCAGATGTGGAGAACAGAAGGATCAGAGGGCCCCCTGCTGGTGACAGCTTACAGTCTAGAGGAAGGTGGGTTGGACACAGAAGGAGTAAGTGCTATTGGGTGTAAGTGCCTCCTGACACATGAACTGCCAGTCAGTGGGTGGGAGTGAGAAGTGCTGTTGAGTGCAGTGGTCCAGGGAAGGGGTGATTCTTAGTGAAGAGGTGAGTTTTCAGGGAGCATCTTAAGCTCTGAAGGCTGGTGGAGAGTCTGATTGGGAGGGAGAGGGAATTCCAGAGCTCAGGTGCAGCATGGGAGAAGTCCTGTAGGCGGGAGTGGGAGAAGTCTTGTAGGCAGGAATGGGAGACGTCCTGTAGGCGGGAGTGGGAGAAGTCTTGTAGGCAGGAATGGGAGAAGTCCTGTAGGAGGGAGTGGGAGGATGTGATAAGAGTTGCAGAGAGAAGAAGGTTGTGTGCAGAGAGAAGATGGCGAATGTTAATGAGAGATGAGATATAAGGGGTGCAATGTTAGTGAGGGCTCTATAAGTTAGCACCAGAATTTTGAATGTAATTCTGTATGCTAATGGGAGACAGTGTAGGGACTGACAGAGGGGTGTGGTGTTAGAGAAGTGATGAGTGAGGTAGATTAGTCTTACAGCAGAGTTCATTATGGACTGTAGTGGGGTTAGTTGGGGAAATATAAAAATATAAAGTGGGGAAGAAGTGGTAGGGGATGCTGAGGATGACCTCATTATTGATTATGATAATGTTGATCTATAATATATCCCTCTAGCATCCTCCTCTACTACAGATACAGCTACATTTGAGAGTGAGAGAGATGATGACACGGCCAGAATATTAGCTGAAAGGCAAAGGCTCAATCTTCCACCACTGGAAAGGATCCTGTGCCTGTCTATAAACTGATTGGCTTTGTAAAGATGCCAAGTAAAGGGGAGTCTGTAAGTTATAGAAAGGGAACATAATGTATCCGTGATGTTCAAAATCATGAGGCAGGGGTTACAGGCCACAGGTATTCTCTGTGCCTGGAAACAGTGTATGGAACTGGGGGCAGGATAATGTGAGGAGCAGGAGGGTGTTCATGGGAAAGAGGGATATAAAGGACAGTATCAACCTAAAAAGGGGACATTTGCATACCTGGGAACTTTTGAAACAGGGCTACCCGGAGGGTAACCCTGTCAGTGCCCAGGGGGAGGAAAATTATGCAAATCGCATCATCAAAGGGGAGGGGCTTACTCACGGGGGGCAGGACAAAAACAACCACAAACCCCCCCTGCATAATGAATGTAAGAGGGCGGGGAGTGGGAGGAACCGGGTGGAATGGAGCACAAGTGGGCAGAGTTTCTACTTAAACTCTGCCCACCCGGTGATTCACACATTGCCCCGGAGACCCGGTAATTCACTTTGAAATCCGGAGTCGCCGGGGCAAAACCGGAGAGTTCCCAGGTATGGACATTTGGGAGGTATGAATGACCATTCATACCATTTATACAGTCCCTATTAAAAATGGGCCAATTGAGCAAACATTATCACAGGAAAACCTATATAAAAACATGTTATTTTTTCCCTATTTTTTAAAAAACAAAATGTTGGGTTAAACATATAAATGTGTTATCAAAAGAAAGCCCTGAATATGTGTAAAAAAACCTGTGAGTGGACTGAACGAATTAGGGGAAAAATATGGTCAGACAAAGGACTGCTAAGAAGGTCAAAATTTCTCTCGCCTTGTGTTAAAAAGCCATAATCACGAAGGGGTTAATTCATTGTATCAAATTTCAGTGATACAATAAGTAAAACTGTGACAATCTCAAACTACAAATTTGTGTGCAATAAGATGCCAATAAGATGCATTCCATAATTATTGTCCATGTCCCTGATTTGGAGAAATAAGATAATGAGCATAAAATTATTTTATCATCCTATGTTTGAATTCAGTTGTGTTTGAGACGATATTTATGGTGAAACTGGGAGTATGTATAATAACAGTGTTATAGCAGTGATATATTTTTGGTCAGTCCATCCTAGTCATTTACTAATAGCAGTGACATGTTTCTGTTCAGTCCATCCTAGTATAAAAGTAAATTATTAACAATGATGTATTTTTGGTCAGTCCATCCTAATATAAAAGTATATTATTAACAATGATGTATTTCTGGTCAGTCCATCCTAGTCTAAAAGTGTACTATTGGGGGCGTGGCCTGGCAGCCATACTGAGCGGTCACGCTTTGGAGAGGCTCTGCTGCTGATAAATAATATCCATCGCCATCCGTGCAACACAGCTGTTTTTACACTATACTACTGCCTAATATCTACTAATCAGCCACTGGGCTACCTGATGGGATTGATACTTTTGTTTTTTTTGGAGACTAAGGCGCCACCTGAGCACTTGGGCCTGGAGCCGCGGCATTGCATACCACTTCTGCCCGGCGGGGAACCGAGCAGGTGCAGGAGGAGGCGCTTCATTTCTCCAGCTTGTCAGCGGTCATGGTCCTTTGGAGGTTTCGATAAGTGGCACCCGTGGTTGTTTGTGTGCATCTTGCTGGCTGAAGACTACGGGAGGTGGCAGTGTGGAGGTGACATGGAGGCCCTGCTGTTATCATCATTCACTACTGGATCTTCATATATGCCTAGTGAGTGACTGATTCCGTTGTTGCTCTTGGCCCCAACGGGCATAGGCCTAGCCAGACGCTGCCCCTTTTAGGTATAGTGCACCTTCCATTTGTTATTTTTATCCCAGTGCCTCTTTCCTTGCCAATAGTTTAATTACTTGGATCTGTCTAATGCTGGTGTCTTTGAGGAGTTTATTGCCTTGCACAGTTGGGCCAGCTGCATGGCTCTGGATTGCAGACTCCCTTATTATCTTCCCTATATTTGTTCCCCCTTCTGCCCCATGTATAATTGGCTAACTAGGCCTTGAGTATCGGATCATAATTGCTTATCTTTGATCACAAATTATATATACTGCAGCTACAGGGGAGACTGATGGTCTAAGGCTGCAATATTGCTTTCTGGATGTGAACATTCTCTCTAGATGCCAATAGCAGGCCTGCATTTAGGATACAAGAGCGGCTGGGGGACCTACTGTTGCTGTACTACTTGCCGGCCGTGGCCAGTAGTCTTCCACGCTATCTATGAATTGAATACTACTTATTCATACGCTGCAAACTCCCCTACTTGTTCTCTCTCCTATTTATGTTGCCCTCTGCTACCCCGTGTATAATTGAATACCAAGGTTCTACATTTGGGATACAGGAGCAACTGGAGGACCTACTGTTGCTGTACTACCTTCCGGCTGTGGTCAATAATCTTACACGCTATCTATGAATCGTAAACTACTTATTCATACACTGAGAACTCTCCTGTTCGTTCTCTCTCCTATATATGTTCCCGTCTACTTCCCTATGTATAATTGAAAACCAAGGCTCATGTTCTTGATTGTTGCTCTCTTGTTCCAATTCACATATGTAACCTTGTGACACATCATGTTTCACGGCTAAGTCTTGGAGGTTCCTGCCTACACTATGTCCATCTCGGATACTATTATTCGCCCAAATTGAGCTTGCCTGCGTTGATCTGACTTACAGTTGTTCTCCACATTCATTATGGTCAAAAAGACATCAGACTATAAAAAGAAGCTAAGTAAATTTGCCAGAAGAGCTATGGCAGCGGAGGAGGTCATGGCTTTGTTGGAATCCCCCTCCGCACTGGCTTCCCCGGCACAGTCTTCGGCCTCCGAGGAGGGGGTTTCTCTAAATCCCAATTTGTGGAAATAATGGCGGCAATCGCTACCTGCCAAGTGGTCTTGGCCACCAAAATTGACAATGTACAAGTAGATCTTAACCTATTAAGAGACCAACAAAATCTTCATGAAAGTATTACTGATGTTAAACAACGCATTTCTATGGTCGAAGACACGCTTCCCCCGGTGGTTGCCTCGGTGGATGAACTAAAGAATCAAGTACGATCACTACAATCAAAAGTGGATGACTTAGAAAATAGGTCAAGATGCAGTAATATCCGTATACTTTGATTGCCGGAGGGTCTTGAGGGCCTTGACCCTGAACAATAAATGGAGGCCTGGCTGAGGGAACATGTTGGAACGAAGGGTCTCTCAACATCCTTTACTATTGAGAGGGCTCATCGCATACCGGTGGGCCAGAGACCTCCTGGATCTCCCCCTCGCCAGATGATCATTAAACTTCTAAATTACAGAGATCCAGATGCCATACTTCGTATGGTCAGGATAAAGGGCCAAGTACGCTTTGAAAATCAACAAATTTCCTTTTACCCCGATTTTTCAGCTTAAGTCCAGAGTCAAAGACGCAAGTTTGTGGAGGTGAAACGCAGGCTACGAGAAAAAAATATTTCCTATTCCATGTTGTTCCCAGCTAGATTGAGAGTTGTTCATGACAGGAATATCATCTTCTTAACGTCACAAACGGAAGCTGTGGAATAGGCGGATGCCCACTAATGTCTCTTCATCGCTTCAAGTTATAGATGCTGTATCCCTGAATTCATTTATTGACTTCTCTGTGCTTGCATTCCCCCCTCTTTCCTCTTGGATGGACTGGCCATTGACCCTTGGTGCAGTTGGTAGGAGGCTAGATGATATCTGGACTTGGTCTGTTCCTGACGGACTGTTCGAGATAATGCTGAGATCTACGGAACTTGCTGCTGCAGTTTTCGTGGAAATCCTGATGAGTGCCTGGATTCGTCCCTGAACTGCAAACTACCTCTGAGGAACTGCTCTGCTCTGTCTGGAGTGATGATGAGGGTGCTGTTGATTCCCACAGTGCTGCTGAGAAAGTTTGCTCACATCTATGTAATATTCTGCTACTGTGGGAGATGTTTGCATCTGTTTGATATGTGGGTATCGTGGGGGTGTGGTGTGACGGTGTGGGGCGGTTGGGGTCCTCCTTGGGATTCCAAATGAGGTGGGGTCCTGTTGGGGGTCTCGGCCGCCCTGCGGCGTCTCTCTGCAGCCTTTGGGGCGGGGATAATTATACTGCAGGGACGGTCTATTACCATTGAGCAGATCTGCGCTGGGGGATGTTGTTTTGTTTTGTTTTTGTTTTTTTTTTCCTCTGGGGATGTGGCAGTAATGTACTGTTGTTATGCTTTACTGATTAAATAATGTTGGGAGATGATGAAAAGCAGTTATGTTCTACTTATCTGGTGTCTGGGATGGGCGGTGTGGGCTGGACCGCATATGGTCAACTTGATCACTAATTAACTGTTTTATGTGTGCTGGGAGGGAGGGAGGGGAAGGTTGTTTTGGCTGTCAGGCCGCGGGAATGGGTTTGTTATGAGATAAAATGTTTGTCAGGTTGGGGGTGATAGAGGTAGGGTGGGATGTTCGGATAGGGGTTGGGTCAGTAGTTAGCTTAGGGATTCCTCTCTCTTCTGGGCCGGGCGCTCCTCGCCCCCAGAGGGCCCCACCATATGGCCAGGGATATAGCATATAATATTTACATCTCTAATGACAATACTAAATTGTAAATTCTTGTCATGGAATGTGCATGGATTGAATGATGCAGTGAAACGATCCTTAAACTACATCAAGAAACAAGCTCAAGGGGTGGTCATGTTGCAGGAGACCCATCTCGCTGCAAGCAGAGTTCTGTCTCTTAGAAGACAATGGATACAAAGCCATTATCATGCCACATATTCTACATATGCCAGGGGTGTCTCCATTCTTATTACTAAACTAGTTTCATTTGAATTCATTGACCTTAAGACAGATCCACAGGGACGATACATTTTCTTAACATGTAAACTACAGGGAACTCTATTTGTTTTACTGAATGTTTATATCCTGCCACCAGTCCTTAGAGACGACCTCATATATATTTCTGACAAACCACACCACCACATAGTATGTATGGGCGTGTAACGGTTTGTTTGACTCACAGACACAGAGTTAAGATAAAAACACAGTTTTATTAAATACAATAGGACACAAAGAACCCTCACAGGTCCTGTAATATAACACATATAGTACAGACACACGACAGGTTAATTATGCCCACACAGGTCCAGCATATATTTAGGAGACAAACAGTTTATGCTGACACGGGTCAGGCGAATGATAAGGTTTCCAGGTTCCAGCAATGCAGGAGCTAATGTTCAGAAGAAAGGAGAACATTCCCATATGTTCTGGCAATCAACTGCATGAGAAGACGCCACAGAAGATTCCACAGTATACTAGGCCACTGAGGAAATCAGGAGAGCTACCGGTGCTAAACGGAGGCAACACTTGCAACCGGTTTTAATAAAGTGGAGCACAACCAATGGTAGAGTACCGGTGCTATAACTGAGGCAACACTTGCAACCGGTTTTGACAGAATGGAGCAAACCAATGATAATGTACCGGTGCGATAACGGAGGCAACACTTGCAGCCGGTTTTGTCAGGTAAATGGTAAACACGGAGGCAGCACTTGCAACTGATTTAAACAGCGTGGAGCGAACCAGTGCAATATACCGGTGCAATCACCGAGGCAACACTTGCAACCGGTTTTGATAGAGTGGAGCGAACCAGTGCAGTATACGGTGCAATCACAGAGGCAACATTTACAACTGGTTTTGATAAAGTGGAGCACAGCCAATGGTAGAGTACCGGTGCAATAACGGAGGCAACACTTGCAACCGGTATTGACAGAGTGGAGCAAACCAATGGTAATGTACCGGTGCTATAACAGAGGCAACACTTGCAACCGGTATTGACAGAGAGGAGCAGCCAATGGCAGAATACCGTTGCACTCTCGGAGGCAACACTGGCAACCGGTATGGAACGGAGGACTATGCCAGAGGCGCTCTGAGCAAATGAGAGACAGGCAAGCCTGCAAGGCACAGGTGCCAAACAGTAAGGCACCGGAAATCAGAATGTCACCGAGGCGACTAGACCACAACGGGGAACTGCCAAGTCAGGATCCAGGAGCAGGAACATTAGCCAGGCTGGATCAGGACACAGGAGCAGGAACGTCAGCCAATCCGGGTTGGTACACAGGAGCTGGAACTTTAGCCAGGCCAGGTTAGTACACAGGAACAATCACTGGAGAGTAGTCAGGCAGTCCAGGTCGGTACACAGGCACAGGAACAGGAGAGTAGTCAGGCAAGCCAAGTCGGTACACTGGAAACCTTAATACAAACGTAGAACTGGCACAGGAACACCACGAAAGGGCCGTGATAAGGTGCAGGACCCCAGTATATAAAAGCAATACTGGGCAGGCTAAACACAGGGCAACCAATGAGGACCTCATACAGGATAACTGACAGAAAAATAAAAAACAAGGAATCACGGGCACCGTGATAGGGCGACTTTAATATAGCCACCGATTCTAATTTGGACGGGTTGGGTGGGATGGCTGTTGACTCCAAGTTGCATAGAGATACCTTCCTCAATCTCATAAGTGACATGGGGTTCATAGATGTATGGAGAACTCTTCATCCTGCAGGTTCGGGAGTTCTCATGTAATTCGGCTACTTATAAAACTTTATCTAGAATAGATTATGTGTTCACTAATCAGTTGACTTTGAATTTGGTTACGGACTGTTGTTTTCTGACCAGGGTAGCTTCGGATCACTCCCTGTTATTACTAACATTACATCTGGACCAGAGACCTAGACCCAGGGTGTGGAGGCTCAGTCCCATGTGGTTGACTAATACCCATTTGGTGTCTAAACATAGAGACAATCTATGAGTATTTTGCTAATAATGTTGACACTGCTGCTCAGTGCATTGTTTGGGAAGCTGCTAAGGCGACTGCAAGGGGCTCCTTGATATCTCTTATATCTATGCAAAATAGACTTAAGACTAGGGAAGCAGAGGCACTGGAGTCTGAGGCTGCTGAGGCGGAAAAACAATTTGTAGAAAAGGGAGATTCAATCGATTATACTAATTTTTTCTCCTGTTCATTAATATATTCTATAAAATTGTCTGAATTCAGTGCTCGACATTTTTTTTTTTTAATCAGAATGTCTTTGAAAACGGGGATAAGGCGGGGAAGTTAATGGCTCTCTTATTCGTCAATATAAAGGAACCCCGTCGATTTCTTCGCTCCGCGATCCTGGGGGTGAATTGGTGGTACATCCACAGGTGATTAACTTGCAATTCCAGTGCTTCTATTCTCGTCTTTATGAATCTCAAATTTCTAGCTTTATTGACCAATGTGAACTTCCACAACTTTCATTCGATCATAGACAAATTCTAGATGCTCCTATTGTTTTGAGAGAGGTGGTGGAGGCTATTCGTAGCTTGCTGACAGGCAAGGTTTCGGGCGGAGATGGTCTTCCTGCGGAATGGTATAAGGAGTTTGTGGATATCCTGGCACCACATTTATTAAATACCTTTTATGCTGCTATGGACAATGGCCATCTCCCTGATTCTATGAATAATGCTTCCATTATTGTACTACCCAAACCAGGAAAATATCCGGAGATTTGTGATTCTTACAGACCCATTTCCTTGCTGACCATGGATGCTAAAATTGTGGCGAAAATCCTGGCTACTAGATTGAATACGGTGTTGGGGACTATAGTACATGAAGATCAAACTGGATTTATTCCAGGTAAATCGACATCACATAATCTTAGAAGGTTTTTTATGCATTTACAAATCCCTCATGATACCTTGGGGTCTCGATTCTGTCGAATGGCCATATCTTTGGCACGTGTTGCGAGGATTTGGGTTCGGCCCGTCCTTCATTAGCTGGATATACATTTTATATAGCAACCCCAAGGCTACTGTGGTAACAGGTGGACTGAGCTCACAGTCCTTCTCCCTACATTGTGGCACTAGGCAGGGCTGCCCAAACTCTACTCTAGTTTAATATCCCAGCTCCAGACCAGCAGAGAAGGCTGAGGACTGAATCTGGGGATTGCAGGAAAGCCTCAGGAACACTCTGCCAAAGTAGACAGGTTAGATATACTCCTTACAGTAACAAAAAATGATCCACACTCAGGTTACAACGTCAATCGATTAAAATCACAGATCTTTATTACTTAAAAGCTTGAAAGACTTGGAAACATACAGAGAAAATAACACTCCAACAAACTCCTAATACATTTTGGATCTTAACGGTCCTTACTCGTTGTAATAAAGATCTGTGATTTTCATTGATTGAAGTTGTAACCTGAGTGAGGATCATTTGTTGCTACTTTGTGGATTTGGAGGAGTGGACTTTGTTGTCTGGCACTGGCCGTGGTTTTTGTCAAGGTGCACCAGACAATGATGCATGGCTTGGAAAACCAGCGGTGAGTGAAGTTTCCCTTTGTGGCATACACAGAGACTTTATTTATTTATTTATTTTCTGTAATTTGAGCAGCTTGAAAGTTTTTCTCTGTTTAGATACACTCCTTACCAATCTTTCAGTGATGTTGAAGTCCAGGAACAGCTACAGCTAGGGAGATATGCTGGAGGACACCACATAAAGAATGCAGCAGCAGAATACCTGATTGTACTCTAGAGGTTGCAGCTAGTGAACAAAACTAGCGAGTGCAAGGAAGCTGGATCAAATGCAGCTTGAGGTGGATGGAGTCTGGAGTTCACCACTGGGATCAGTAAAGGTAGCTGGGACAAAGATTGCCACTTGAGGTGGCTGGAATTTGAAATTTGCTGATGGGAGCGGCACAGTTTGCTGTGTTACTGATTGCTACTTAAGGAGTGTGGATTTCACTGCTGGGAGTGTCAAAGTTAGCTAGGTTGCAGATTGCTGCTAGAGGTGTCTGGTGCTTAAGAGTTGGAGCAAGGTAACCTGGCTAGATGGAAATGGACACTTTAAACTTACATAAAGGAGTGTTCCCAAGAGCTAGTTGTAGCCACAGTACTCACAGAACACTGGATCCGGATCCTGAGGAATGGTTTCTCACACTACCCACTCCTCCAGGGGCACCCTTAAGGGGCCCAGGAGCTAGTTTGGATGGGTAGGCATAGCGGAAGCCCTTTGATAGTAGAAGCATTCATATTCACAGCAGGAACCCAGAATCATTCATCTGAGCTATAGCCCTTCCACTTGATGAGATACCTCAAGTACTTCAGGAATCAAGGATCATGTAAATTAGCTATTCCTCCTGTCCTTCTACTGTGACCTGTTGTGGTTTTAGAGATGTGAGGCAATACTTATTGCTCACACAGGGCTTCAGCAAGGAGACATGAAACAAGCACAAGATCTGCATATTGGAGTGAAGCATTAAATGATACATCACAGGGTTGAAGACCTGAGTATCCTGTAGGGACCAATGAATTGGAATCCAGCTTATCTCATGGTTGTCGTGACTTTTTCTTGTAGACACCCAGATTATATCCCCTACACATAAATTTGACATGGGCTCCAACGTTTGTCTAATGCTTACTTTTATTGGGTCTGAGTCGATACTAAGGAAGAGGCTCGAACATCCACCACAGGAACACCGGATACTTGGAGTTCCAGTACAAAGGTATGTGGGTTGTATCAAATACAATATAATAGCAAAGTGTTGCATGAGAGCTCAGCCAATGGAAATGACTGTACCAGCTGTCCTGCTGCTGATTGCAGTAGCACCTCAGGTACTGTTGTAGGTTCTGTTCTAGGTTGGCTTGGGGGTGGTAGGCTGAAGAGAAGTGTAGTGTGATGTTAAGGAATTTTCAGAACACTCACTCAAAGCAGGAAACAAACCGGGAACATCTACTAGAAGTCATTTGTTTGTGCATACCAAGTACATGAATATATCAGCAAGTTCATCTGAAGTTGGAAGTTTAGGTAGCAGGATGGCATTGTTCTATTTTTAAAAAAGGTTGACAACAACATAAAAGACAGTCTTGTCTTGAAAGGGAAGATCCATGAAGTGAAGAAATGAGAAGAAGCTGTAGGAGACCCAGAGGCCTGGAGTGAGGTATCTTCATGCACACATATTATGGACAGGAAAATACATATCCAAACACTTGGTTTTGAGGCTGGGCCACCATAAAGTATGTGAGAGAAGACTGAAGGTATGCTTAGTGCCAGAGTGACCAGCCACCATCAGTTACCCTAATGGAGTACTTCTTTTCATAGACTGGAATGCACAACAGGTGGAAGACTGAATCCATGGGTTATTTGATGTTGGGCAGCATTTAGTTTCCTCATTTGGGCACGAGATAATAAGGATCTAAGAGTAGGGTAAGATATGTTTAGGAGCAATGAGTACAGGAACAAGCTGATACGAAAAAGCATCCACTTTTGTGGCACATACATGTAGTGCTGTCTGATAACTGATGATCAACTTATTTCCTATGGTAATCATAAAAGCAGGTCCAAATAATATTCATAGTATTTGGGCCATGGAGAGTGTTATTTCAATATTGTCTGAGTTGTTGTTCAAGAGTAATTGAATGATAAAGTATCTCCCTCCCACTCCTTTTACTGATATAACGCTGCTCACCTCAGAACAGAAAGGTGGTGTCCAGATGGCTTGCTAAGAGGGACAGTCTTCAATTAGCATAAGCGAAAAACCTGAAAAAACCTGTCAAGGGGGGCAGGGCTTTCATTTTTCTCACAGTAAGAAGATTGTCCCCTGCTGTTATCTGTCTGGTCTATGGACCACATTCCACATCTGAGGAGAGGTGGCTTACAGTAGGTAAAAGGGGCGGGAGGGGGATACTTTATCATTCAATTACTCTTGAACTACAATTCTCACAGTAATTAAATAACACTCTCTATGGCCCAAATACTATGAAGATTAATTAGAGCTGATTTTATTTTGGAATATTACTATCCCTTTAAGTTTCAGGAGTACAAGCATTGCTAAAACATGAATGTAAAAAACAAAAATCCATTGCAAGTATTAAGTATTCATGAGATTTTGAGGTAGTTTTTGTTAACCCCTTAAGGACCCATTACAGTCCTGGCACGTCATGGTCCAACATGCGATAAGGACCCATGTGGTGTCAGGACTGTTATGGAATTCAGGGCTCCCCACGTGGCTGCATGAAGTTTGGGGAGCCCCCCCCAAAAAAATGGTCCGTGGTCCTTAAAGGAGCAGTAAACTTTTGTTATGAAAAAATATATATTGTAGGGATTTTCCTACTGAGTAAAATAAGGGTACTCCCACTGCCGAGAGATTTATATTTCCAGAGTTATTACAGTTTAAACCCATGGTTTTTTACATTAGCAGTGCCCTCTAGTGGTCAAATTCTAATTAGTTTTTCCTGTTACATTCTAGTGGAGAGGAAAGTCAAGAAAGTCAGTGATATACAGTTCTCCATAGAATGTGATAGAAACTGCCTGTCACTTCCTGTCAGTTAGAACTATCAGGAAGGAAACACAGTAAATTCACTTCCTGTCAGTTAGAACTATCAGGAAGGAAACACAGTAAATTCACTTCCTGTCAGTTAGAACTATCAGGAAGTAAACACAGTAAATTTACTTCCTGTCAGTTAGAACTATCAGGAAGTAAACACAGTAAATTCACTTCCTGTCAGAACTATCAGGAAGTAAACACAGTAAATTAACTTCCTGATTATTTAAACTGCTATAAATTTTGAATAAAACATCTGACAGAAATGGGAGTGACCTTGTTTTATTCAGCAGGAAAAGCTCTGTAAAATATGTATTTTCATAAAAAAAGTTTACTGCTCCTTTAAGTGCTGGCCACGTGAGCACATGACCGGTCAATTCTTCTCCGTCCTATTGGACCTCTACACTTCCCCTAGTTCCCTACGTCCATCCTTACCCTTTCACCTCCACTTCTTCATTACCTCCTCTCCCTCATGATCCTAGTTCTTCTTTCTCTCCTTCTCCCCCTTTTCCATCTCCATTGCTTCTCCCATAGAACTCTGTCAAAGAGCTCACAAATTGAGTTCCCCCTTTATTCCATCTACAGGGTCTACAGCGTATTATTCACCTCTCGCCAATTGTGCCTCTTGACATTTTAGGTATGTAAGCAGACACCTGTATCTATGTTAATTGATGGCTGTATTGTTTTTTGCATCCATGCTATTTTGGAGCACTGTTTTGTTATACCTTTGTTCCTATTCAATATATAAATCTTAAACCTATCCTATATTATAATTTGCTGAGGATGTTTGTCAGAAGCCGTCATGCGCAGCAGAGACGGCTGCGTGCACTGCAGTCACGCGCAGTACAGACTGCCCCCATTGCGGCTGATATAGAGCGGTGTGCTCCGAATACGGACTGGAATCCTCTCTGCGCACCTTCCTGGGACCACTTGGTATCAGGAAGGTGCGCAGAGAGGACTACAGTCTGAATTCGGAGCGCCCCGCTCTGTATCAGCGTTGGAGCAGGCAGTCTGTACTGCTGGCCCGTGTACACAGGCTTTAAAACTAGTTCTCAATAAAGCTTTTTTTTTTAAAAAAAAAGAAAGAGCAATTCTTACATTTCAACTTCTTTATAAGGCAATTCAGCAACATCTTGCCAATGTGCACAGGTAAAACAAAGAAGCCAATCTCATATTAGGACATCTGTGATCATGTCGTTTTTAACCCTTTGAGGGCTAGATAGTATCACGCTGCCCGTGATTCGTGCTGTGCAGTGTCAGTCACTTGCTGAGTATCATGATTGGCTGTCTGTGATTATCCCTCCTCACACAGCCTTTTTAAACCCAGGCTGAGCACTTCCAGGTTGCCCTTTCGTGGTGTTTCTGACTTCACTCTGCCTGACCTGCTTGTCAGGCTTCTGGGCCTGTTCCTGCTGTTCCTGCTGTACTTGATGTACTTGCTGTACTTGCTGATCCTGTGTTCCAGTGTTCCAGTGTTCCTGTATGCTAGTGTTCCGGTGTTCCAGTGTTCCTGGGTGCCTGTATTCTAGTGTTCCTGTGTTCCAGCACCTCGTGGGTTAATCTTACTGAGTTCCTGAATCTCCTGCTCCAGCCGTCGCTCTGGCGACATTGTTCTTCTCTCTGCTGATTACATTGTTGGTTCCAGTGTGCGGACGCTGGTTTACTCCACTAAAACCTGGTTCCTATATACATTGTTGGTTCCAGCGTGCGACGCTGGTTTACGCCACTAAACCTGGTTGCTATATACATTGTTGGTTCAGCGTGCAGACGCTGGTTTACTCCACTAACCCTGGTTGCGATATACATTGTTGGTTCCAGCGTGCGACGCTGGTTTACTCCACTAAACCTGGTTGCGATATACATTGTTGGTTCAGCGTGCGGACGCTGGTTTACTTCACTAAACCTGGTTGCGATTACATTGTTGGTTCCAGCGTGCGGATGCTGGTTTACTCCACTAAACCTGGTTGCGATATACATTGTTGGTTCAGCGTGCGGACGCTGGTTTACTCCACTAACCCTGGTTGCGATATACATTGTTGGTTCCAGCGTGCGACGCTGGTTTACTCCACTAAACCTGGTTGCGATTACATTGTTGGTTCCAGCGTGCGGACGCTGGTTTTCTCCCCTAAACTTGGTCGCAATATACATTGTTGGTTCCAGCGTGCGGACGCTGGGTTGCTCCATTAAACCTGGTTGCGAGATACACTGTTGGTTCCAGCGTGCGGACGCTGGTTTACTCCATTAAACTTGGTGGCGACATTTACTGTTGGTCCCAGCGTGCGGATGCTGGTTTACTCCATTAACCTGGTGGCGACATCTATTATTGGTCCCAGCGTGCGGACGCTGGTTTACTCCATTAACCCGGTGGCGTTATTTACTGTTGGTCCCAACGTGCGGACGTTGTTTTGCTCCTGAATGATCCAGTACTTTGGCCAGGTCGCTTTCCACTCCTATGCAGTCGTCTGATTATCCCTGGCAATAGACTTCTGCTGAGAAAGACCATAATTCCTATTTCTCTCTGCTGTCTTAGCCATCTGACAGCTGGTCTACGCACTCAGGCTGCTCTGCCTGGTATTGGTAAGGCCGGTAGAACCTTGTACGTTACCATCCTTAAGGTTGCCTTACCCGGTATTGGCAGGGCCGGTAGAGCCTACTACAGTACTCCTTTGGGCTGCCCTGCCCGGTATTGGTTAGGCCGGTAGAACCGGTATATGTCATTTCACGGTTGCCTTACCCGGTATAGGCAAGGTCGGTAGAGCCTGTCATGATTACTGTCACTTGGGTTGCCTTGCCCGGGATTTAGGCAAGGCCGGTAGAACCTATTATATCTGCTATTACTGCTGTATTGTTATGTATGTTTACCCTATGGGGACTGCCTTTAACTTTTAATAAAGTTAAGTTTTTACCAAACCTTAAGTCTGAGAGTTTTCAAATCCGTGACAGATAGGTGTGAAATCATTGCTTTGCAATGTGTGGCGCACCACTCTGGTAAGGTTCATTGTCTGTTTTGGTGGAATTGGGTTTAGCATAGCCAGATATCCCTTTAACTCTTTGAGTGCCAGTGGGGTAGATGACAGATTGCAAAGCAATGCATTGCCTACCCTTCTGGCACTCAAAGGTTTAAATGCAAAATGCTTATGAAAACTTCACTGTGTAGAACTGAAAAAGAATCAGTACAGCCCTGTAGTATGTGTGTGTGTTTTTCATAAGAATCCGATATGTAAGGGGATATCTGGAAATCCTAATTGCTTCTGCCATTCTCTAGTTCATATTAGTAAGTGCACTCTATTATACAGCATGCTTTGTCAACTTACAAACAGCACCTGCTTCATTCACTGATAAACAATGAAATCACTGATTTACAACAAATAAGAAATGTCATTACTGTCCAAACCACAAAAGCCAAATGTAATCCAGTTTTGCAGGAGTGGATTGCTGTACAGGATGCTCTCATAGATTGTGAATGTGATATAGGTAAACATGAAAAGAGTTAGATTTATTTTTCTTTTTTACCAATTTTTTCATAATTCCTACTTCAAAATTGTAAACAAACATTACATCAAACTATACGGACACATTCTGCCAACATCTAAAACCTACACCTCCATCCTTCAGTACAGACTTTAAGGACGAGATGTTCAGAAAGTGGCGCTAACTGAAATTGCCTGTTATCAGAATAAAAAAGTTCTTACATCATGATCCATCAATTCTCAGACATGTTTCTGTCATTTTTTGCATCCAATTCCGCCATCTCCGTCAAAGGGAAAAAGCCATCTTAAAAGTGGGTGTGGCTTAGTCTTCCATCATAATGTAAGGTATTTTCAGAAAAAAATGTTCGTTTGAACGTCATTTTTTTGTCTGATTAACGTCATTTTTTCCCCGACATAATAAAAATGGTCTAAACTTGGAGAAGAAAAATTTGTTTCAAAGACAAAAAAAGTCTTTTGTTTCTTTGAAAATGTTTGTTTCAAAGACAAATTGAAAGACAATTTTTAAGATCTTCTTACCGTCATTTTTAATTCTTTACACGAATTTTCAAATGTGACGGATTTACTTCTGAAAATATCATCCTTCTTTTACCGCCAACTCACGATCCAACATGTTTTTCATTATGAAGACTTTCTGAACATCTCGCCCTAAAGCTTCTTGTCTTCAAGCTCCAATTTATCCTGTTGTGCTAGACCCCCACTTTAAATGCACATTTCAATATGAAACTCCAGAAACGAATCCAACTAATATGAATACCTAGGGGGAGATTCGCTCAGCATTGATAAAGAAGTGATAAAGAGGGGATAGAGTGGAGATAACTTCTCCAGTTTATCACTTCTCCAATTCCTGTGTTACTCTATGTAGCCTATGCACTAAGATTTCTTCAGCTATAGTGAATAGGCTCCATAGAATAAGATAGGAACTGAAGAAGTGATATCTCTGGAGAAGTCATCTCTACGTCATCTCCTCTTTATCCCCTTTTAGTGAATCTCCCCCAGTTCTTTTTTTATAACTCTGAGAGTTTTACAATTAAAATAATAGCTAATGATACAGTTTGCAATTATCAAATATAAGCAAATTATACGGTAAACAAACCATTTTCTTATATTGGACGGACGGTTATTTATCTGAAATAGCTGCATAACATTCAAAACATTTTACAGCACATCATAAACTATTATTAACCCCTTAACGACCCTTGACGGTCATAGTACGTCAGGGGTAGATCTGAGTTAACAACCCATGACGTACTATGACCATCATGAAATGCCAGGCTCCCCCTGCAGCTGCGTGTCGTTCGGGGGGTCCGGGATCCAAATAATAAAAAAAAAAAATGCTCCATGGTTCTTTAGTGACCGCCTCATGCCTGAGCGGCTGGTCATTAAGGGGTTAAGAAAATTAATGTGCATTAACAGTGATATTATTCTATAACAACAGTTCATTAATTGTATTGATTTATTTTAACTTTTATTGTTTTAGTTGTAAATATTAATGCATTGATTATAGGGGTGGGCGAAAAGACAAAAAATTTACCAGCAAGAGAAATTAACAGGTGAAAGTAAAAGTTGTGAGTAAACTTAGTCCTAGAGGAACATGTGCCTTGAAAAAATTGTTAGCAGGCTGAGTCCCTTTGTCCATGACACTTATCACCTGCTTGTACACATGACATGCTTGTAAAATATAAGCTACAAAAAGGACAAAAACAGGGTGTGCCTCTAGTGTAGATCATCAAAGCTTTTTTCATACCACCAGCAAAATAAAATTCACAGGGTGGATACTCATCATAAAAACAAAAGCTGAGAATCCCATATATGATTTCCAGCAAACCATACATCTGGACAGTTTAAAGTGTCCAAGTAACAGTATATGAATTCTCACCAATGACTAGACTGCTCTCAAGATGAATTTGTTCTCCCAAATAGCAAAAAACCATACCAAAAAAAAAAAGATGTCCAAGATCCAAACACACAAACTAGGTAGCCACTGGTCTAATCTTGATGCACCTTAATCGATGGTTAAAGGTGCTTGCCGCAAAGCTAGATTACACGATGGAAACACCAGTGAACTGCTAGGTAGTAGTACTGACTATTCTCCAGAAGGTAGTGTAGCAAAGCAGATACTAGATAGCTAAAGGCTAACAACTGAGCACTGAAGGGATGGTGGAATGTATAGATATTGATGCAAAAATGGACATATATGCAACAGTGCGCGCTTTGATGTGCCCATGTACAAAATTGCGAAAATTCACCCATGTGGAAGTGTTTAGATGTGAACGCAAAGGACTGCACAACATAGAGCATCCTCTAGGTGGTAGGACTTGGATAAAGAGAATAACCATGGTGAAGGGACCAGATGAGAACAGGAGAGTGAAGAAAGGAACACTCCTTAGGGCCATAGCCTTTCCAAGATACCGAAGATGACCCAGAAGCACACAGGAATCCAAAGAGCCTCCCCCTCAATGTCCTCATAGCCATCAACCACACCTGGGGACGAGGTGCAGGGATACATCTCAGGGTAAGTGCAAGAGAAACCAGTTCAAGTGGCGAGACACTCCGGATGAACACAGAATTGGTACGGTCAGTCAAGTCTAAATTCCACATATTTGAGGCAACATAGAATCTGAAATGGGCCAATGAAGCCAACACCCAGTTTCCTGGAAGGGATGGACACTGGTAATTTCCTGGTGGACAGCCAAACCTTATCCCTTGAAAAGCCACTGGTGCTCTACACCATGTATTAGCTGAAGAACTGTAGGCAGCTTTAGCAGCTGCATGATTGGCTCTCAAGGTCTGAAGAGTAGAACAAAGAGCTTGTAGTGACTTGTGGTCTTAGAGACTGGAGAATTGGGCAAATACCTTGAAAAAGCAGCATGATGTAAGCCATAATTAGCATACAAAGAGGTCATCTAGTGGAGGATGGACATGGTTATTATAAGCAAACTCTGCTAGAGGCAGAAAGTCCACCCAGTAGTCCTGCTGGTAGGATGTGAAGCATCTTAGATAGTACTCCAAAGTCTGGTTATTCCCACTCACCTTTGGACCGAGGATAAAATACTGATGAAAGGAGGACTTAAAAATGGAGAGAGCGACAAAAAAGTCTTCCAAAGCATAGAAGTGAACTGGAAACCCCAATCTGAGACCACTTCATCATGAATGCCATGTTAACTACCAAAGTCTCAAATAAACAGGGAAGCAGTTTCTACAGCAGAAGGAAGCTTTGCCTCTGGGCAAAATGAGCCATCTTGTACAACTTATCAACAAAAACCAAGATGACAGTATAAGAGTGAGCAAGCATCAATTCCACAATGAAGTCCATAGAGACAGAAGACCAGGGACAAATTGGAACAAGAAGTGGTAACAGATTACCATCTGGTTTAGTGTGTGGACATTGAGCAAACTTTGCAGGAAATCACATAATTGTCAATGTGGGAAGACATGGAGGACCATCATAAGTTACTAGGTTTACTGGGGTGTCCAGTCAGAGGAACATCAATTAGAAGCTGAAGAACTTCAATGCATGAAGCAGCAGGAACAAACACTTGGTCTTGGTAAAGGAGTAGACAATCTTTAGAACAAAGACACTCTTGAGGTAGATCCAACTCTTGCATGGGGCAAGAATTGAACCAGGAATAAATATCTCAAAATGCCAAAAGGAAGTGACCAGGGGCAAAGATAGTGTCTTCACAAGTTAAAGCGTTTTTAGGGAACTGACAGGAGAAAGAGCAATAGCCATTCCATTCTATGATTCGGGTCATTAAGTTAAGTGAAACTGTGATTTGAAGAAGAACAGAGACCATCTGGCCTGGCAAGGCCTCAAGAACCACTTGGCTGTCTGGAGGTATTATAGATTCCAATGATCCATGAAAACAGTGAAGGGAAACTTTTCACCTTCCAGAAAGTGGTGCCATGCTTCCAGGGAGAGTTTAATAGTCAACAGCTCCCTGTCACTGACATCATAGTTCTTCTCTGAGGAAGACAGTTTACAGGCAAAGAAGGCACCTGAGTGGGTCCATTGCACTAGGACAGCATGGCACCAACAACACTATCAGAAGTGTACAGTTCCAAAAGACAGGGGAGGTTGGAATCAGAATGCTTCAGGATGGGAGCCTGGGCAAAAGCTTCTTAAACAGAGTCAGACCAGAGAAAACAGATCTTTGTGCTGTTCAAATGAGTCAGAGGAGCAATATGCTTAAAATAATTCTGGATGAACCTCCGGTAGAAATTAGCAAAAGCCAGTCAGTATGACATAGATTTTTGGAGGATGCATTTCAATACTGTTAAAAAAGAAGAAGAAGCCAAAAAATTCAGTCATGAAAACTTCAAAGGAACATTTCTCCAATTTTGCAAACAGCCTATGAATCCTATCAGATACTTTGTCCTGTTGGAGAGTAGAGGGTTACATTTTTAGAAACCAGCATGGGCTTTCTAAAAATTATTTTTAAATACTTGTGTGTAAATTACCTCATTTTTAGAAACAATGGGCCTCTTTACCTCAATGGAGGGGTGAAATATCTGGATGAGTTTTATGATTATTCATAGCCAGTTGTAGATGCAAGGTCTAGAGAATTGCTATAATCTTACATAAAGATCTCAGACATAGGATTATAGGGTGACATGGTTATATGAAATGTGTTGACCTCTTGACCATCTCACTTGTGAGAAAATACAGACTAGGTGTCACATGGAGAAAATGTTAATATGGTATAATTGTGTCTTCTTCTGCATTCATGGATTATTAGTAGAAGAATGCATGACTTCATAGGGAAATGAGATGACTGAGTAGCCAATCAGAAAAATGCAGATAACATATTCTAACATCACATTATAATTAGATGGCTCTTTATCCAACTAGAGTAGGCTGTGTTTTTCTGATAAGACATTTTTACTTTAAAAGGTACTGAATTTCTATAGAGAGCCTCTTAGTTTCCTGCTCGCTTGGCTTCCTGACTTTTCTGTTTCCTGATTTCCTTGAAGCAACGTGCAAAGGAACTCTAAGAAACTTACACTTATTCTCTAGTAACTATATTTTTCTTTATGTTAATTTTAGAATTATATATATATATATATATATATATATATATATATATATATATATATATATATCTCATATATATATATATATATATATATATATATATATTTCCATTATTTTTGAGGAAAATGTTTTATATAGTTTTGCTAAATATAGTCCTGGCCAGCTGTATGCACCAAAACATCTCATAAGCCTTGTTTATATATTAGTTAATCTAATTATTGATACTTCTAGAATAATATATTGTGTTTCTGGAAAGGTTATTTTAGCTAATATTTGATCTGGGGAATTCTTTGAATTCTTTCATTAACCCTCCAACTGCTGTTTGTCTATTTGGTGTGTGTTTCAAGGAATTTCTTTGTTACATGTGTGTTAGGGACTAACTTTTGTAAAGTGAAAGTTTCTTTTAAACTCTCACTAGACAAAAGAAGCCACCTGTCGAAGGTATCCAAGAAAGGGTTAGACAAGAGAACCAATTAGGTTGGATATCTTCACATAAATGGATAAATAATAATATAATTTTGAGAACTTTACACAATACTAGGTATTGACAAGCTACTTCACAGTAAATAATTGATTAAATAATCAATTATGCATATTTGTGCAAAAACATATAATGTATCTAAGTAAATACTTGAGTGAAGTAAGTAAATGAGTGAATACCAATTTCAATAGATACACAGTAACTCAAACCACAATTATGACCATTAAGATTACCAGCAATTGAAGGGTTAACCACACATAGGTATGTTCAGAGGTATTAACTTACAATAATTGAACCCAGCAGCATAGAAAAGGATAATTGATCCTTACAATTAATTAAAATACAGTTGGCAGCAGCATATATGAATACCTCTGCCCCAGAAACTGTATAAACTATGCTAATTGAGGTTTAATGTATATTGTCAGGTGAGTCAGCTTTAATATTAAGCCAGGTCCTCTGACAATTTTCTTATACCATATATAATAACCAAATTTAGAGAAACTAACTGGAATAAAATCCCAGACTGAAATCACTATAATTTAATTATCTACTGATTTCAAATATTGCATACCTTCTGAATAAAACATATAATTTGCAATTACTATAGTCAATAATAGATTATACCAAGAGTATACTCAGAATCAATCTAATAATATATGTCTAGACAGTAAACCAAACTTCATGAAACATTTATCATAAACATGACAATATCAATCCTATGTAAAACCAATAGGGTACTCCAAGGGTTAATCCACTTATTAAGATAGGATGCCACACCCAAGATGGTGACTTCTTTTGTCTAGTGTGAGGTTTAAATAAACTTCTCACTGTACAAAAGTTTAGACCCAAAAACATACACAAAGAAATCTAAAAAAACCCCTCAAAATAATTAGACATATAGCAGTTGACGGGTTAATAAATTAATTAAAAGAATTCCCCTGACATACCGCCAGACTTTCCTGACACAGTTATAACAGCCAGATTAGAAAGGAACTACCTGTATCTACTTGGTCACACAAAATTTTGGGGCATGTAGGGTAAACCTCCTTTGCGCCCTTCTCACAGCCAGATTAGGAAGTTACTTGGATCACAGCTGCCTATGTCTGCCCAGGCCATCACATTGAATTTTGGAGATTTTGGTGTAAATCTCCTTTCTCCCTTCCTGTCCCCAATCCCCCCGGATACAGATAATAGATTTCCTGCCTACAAAACTCCTTAGACAATACGCCATTTTTAAATTACTTTCTTTTCCTAACTAGCTCAAAAATATGTTGCTTTCTTTTCCTCTCACAAACACAGATTGGTATACTGAGGCAAAATGTTTCATTCATCCCTACCCAACAACATTATGAAATAATACAGCAGAATCAGGCTAGTGTGTCCACTATTCTGATTACTGGTGGAAGTTGTGTCATCACTTCACCACATCCTGTGGTGAGGTTAATGGAAGTAATGATAAGAGATAGGTGGATGTTCCATTTCTGGTTACCAGTACTGGTGAAGTAAGTACAACAAGTCATCTCAGATGCATTTGCGGAGAAGGAACTCAGTCAAGAAGATCTCTTTTTATTGTTCCCTAAAAACGTGGATGTGGGAATACTTTTCCTTTGAAGGTAGAACTGTACAATTGTCCACATCCACCCTAAAAAACCCATAAAGCATAAGCTACCTGAGGTGCATGTTGAATATGTGCTGCTTCCACCCAACCCTCTGTCCCCCCCACCATCAAGAATGTGGCCCAATTTGCACAAAGACGTTGTTAAGGTAACTCCTCATCAGCCTAGAATGTGCACATTATCTGGCTTGTAATAATTTTGTGCTATGGTCCAGGTCCACTCCACTAATAGAAAAAATGTAAAATATAAGGCATCAATGGACAATTAAAAACATCCCATCATACAAGTCCCCACAAATAATAATGCAAACCAAACTCCTATAGTGTTCTATAACACTCCAAGGAAAATACAAAGTGCACGTTGGTGTTTGTTCCCATCTGTATAGCCTTTTTGATACATGATTTCGACTGCAGGTTTGGTTTGATACTTGTACCATTTCACCTTTTTTGTACTCTTTTCTCAGTATAATTTGCTTGTTGTTCTTTTTGTTGGTGATTATTTATCATTTCCTATGACCTGTGTCATTTGGTGGACTGTGATAGACCACCTTTGGGGTTTTTATTTACATTATTATGTGTGGGAACTGGCATGATCTGAGGTTGTTTATTGTCCATTGTCTGTAAATGTTTTTTATATGTTTCCACTATAGAAACATAGAATTTTACAGCAGATAAGAAATGTTTGGCCCATCTAGTCTGCTTGTTTTTCCTTCTGGAAAAACCTCAAACTTTATTTGGTCCTTGGTCTTGTCTTATGTTCAGGATAGTCTTATGCCTATTCCATACCACTTCTTCTAGTAGGCTATTCCACTTTTTTATCACCTTCTCAATGAAGTAAAACTTTCTTACATGACATCTAAGCTTTTTTTCCTCAAGTTCTAGACTATGACTTCTTGTCCTAACATTTCTATTCTTTCTAAATATACGCCTCTTATGTATTTCTTTCATATACATCTCTCTTTCTCTCCTTCAAGTTATACAATTTCAGATCCTTTAGTCTATAATGATAATTTTTATCCTGTAAACCATGCACCACTTTAGTAGCCATATACTGGACTCTCCAGAATATTTATATCCTTCTGGAGATGCGGTCTCTAGTACTGTGCATAATGCTCTAGGTGAGGCTATCCAGAGTTCTGTCGACCACATCCCTCTTTCTGCTATTAATTCCTCTAGCTATCGAACAAAGCACTCCCTGCCACTTTGTTAAATTGCATTCCAACTTTTAAGTCATCAGAAATAATTACCCCTAAGCCCCTTTCCTCTATCACTGACAGCACAGAACCCTTTATACTTGTATACCTTTAGATTTGTAACTAATTTCAAAATTAAAATGCAGCTGCCATGCTATCATTCATTATTCTAATTTACCTAAATAATTTACCATTTGGTTTATCCCCCCCAGGAATGTCTACCCTTTTGCATATCTTTGTATCTTTGTAAGATCTCACCTAGAATATGGAGTTCAGTTTTGGATACCAGTTCTAAAAAATGATATTCTAGAACTGGATAGAGTACAGCGAACAGAAACAAAACTAATTAAGGGAATGGATGACCTGACATATGAGGAATGACTAGACAAACTTGGTTTATTTACTCTAGAGAAAAGATGACTAAGAGGAGACCTTATCACATTGTACAAGTATATGAGAGGTCAATACAAGGATCTCTGCGGTGAGCTATTTATTCCAAGGCCTGATCAGGTGACCAGGGGACACCCTTTGAGATTATAGGAAAAGCGGTTTCAACTTCAGCAGAGGAAGGGGTTTTTTACAGTGAGGTGTTTTAAATTTTGAATTCCTTTCCCAAGGATGTGGTTATGGCAAATACAATGGATACTTTTAAGAGAAGATTAAATACATTTCTTTCAAAAGGGAACATGCAGGGTTATACTGTTTAGTAGTAAGCAAAACAAGAAGGTCTGATAAAGACTAACTTATTTGGGAGCAGGAAAGCTATATGATCCTCATGTCTCTGGGTTATGAGGCAAAGGTTGACATTATTGATTTGTGTCTTGTTTCGACCTAATTTCCTATGTTACTATGTATCTTCTGCAAAAAGGTATACTTTACCTTGAAGACATTTTGCAAGATAATTAATACAAATATTAAAAAAGAATGGGCCATAGATTTCTAATGTTTTCATTAAAGAGGTTGCATTTTACTATTGGTTGAGCAGTTCACTTCTGGTAATATCCCAGTGCTTTTCATCAATTCCTCCTTTTTTCATGATTTATTATTATTATTATTATTATTATTGAAGAACATCATTGGGTAAATTAATCATCTTGTGAGAACTAAAGATGTAAACTTTGAGCGATGTATTATTAACTTTAAATTTGAGAGGGGATTAGCCAGCCACCTGTTTTTAAGAATGTCTGTTTGTACGTCTGTCCTTTATTGATGCATGTTTTATTATTTGTAATGTGATATCGATTTGTTGTGAAGATATTCTTTTCCACATTCAATTCCTGTTAGGCAAGCCAGGTGTGTTGAATAAGGGTTTTTGTTTCACATACAGCTCATTTGCAAATCCAAAAGTTATTTAGAGTCGTACAGGTGAAAGGTGGTAAAAGGAGGAGGACAGATGCACTACAGAGTGGTAACATAAAAACGTTGCTTTTTTTCTAAAACAAGCTTATACCCCTTGTAACATAAGAAAGGAATTTACAAAATGTTGAACCACAACATCACACCTTTCAAAGCATGTTTTTATTTATGACCGGTTTACTTATTGACTTGTTATCTATTCTAAAAATTGTAACAGAGGCTTAAATATTGGTTAGCCTTTTCAAAAATGACAATACATTCAGGTAAAACAATTAGAGAAATTGTTAGCAAAAAGGACTATGGCAAGGAATGCCTTGAAAAAAATATTAGCAGGGCTATAGCAAGGCGCAGCTTGAAAAAATGTTAGAAGGCTTATAGCAAGACAAGCTTAGAAAAATATTTTGAGGCTTGCAGCCAGTTAAGCCTTGTAAAAAATTGTGTCCAGGTCTATGGCCAGGTAAGCCACCACCAGGAATATTATATACCAGCCAGCACTGAAATTATGGTGTTTGCTAATTTTGCTAATTTAGTTAATTATACAGAGCAAAATGCAATGCAAGCTGACATTTCCAGATTTTGACATATGCTGATTTACTGTCTGCTTTTCGAAATGGTGGCAAATTCATCATTGACGGTGCCACTGTTTAGAAGTAGATTTTGGGAACTGAGGGGGTGGACTAAGATATTACTACAAGTAACATGGATCCTAGAACAGGTCAACATTGTAGATGTTTTAGGCTGGTGTGAGTATTTTTGGCCCACATTGTTGTTGATGGTGGGGTCATACAGGGTGCACAGAGAAAGCAGTATCTTTCAGGTGAACAGATTCCATATATAGATCAAGAGGTTATGCTTCATATGTAGCCTCTGAAAACAGACAATGTACAAAATGGGTAAAATAACCTTTTGGGAACAAGTTTACAACTTTTGGCTTTGAAGCATGCATAAACATTTGACCTATGGTGCAGTATTAAAGGGATAGTAATACTTCGTTTTATCTTTATTTTATTTTGTACGCATTAAAAAAACCATGAAGAACGATATGTCTTATCTCTCAAACCTTTATGGTTTAAGAGATATTCACAAGCAAAGTATCCCCCCCACACCTGTTCAACCAGATCAGAAGGCAGGTGCCCAGGTAGATTGCAGAGAGGGACAATCTTCAATTAAGATAAGGGAAAAACCTGAAAAACTTGTCAAGGGGGGGCAGGGCTTTCATTGTTCTCATAGGAAGAAGATTGTCCCCTGCTGTTATCTGTCTGGTCTATGGACTGGATTCCACATCTGAGAAGAGATGACTTACACTAGGTAAAAGGGGCGGGAGGGGAAACTTTGCTTGTGAATATCTCTTAAACCATAAAGGTTTGAGAGATAAGACTTATATCATTCTTCATGTTTTTTTAATGCCTACAAAATAAAATAAAGATAAAACGAAGTATTACTATCCCTTTAAAGCTCTATCAATGTCTTTCCCAATGCATTATATTTTAAATTGCTCTTCACAACTCTGTGTTAATGAACATTTCCTTGTTCCCAAGACTTTGATCTAAACCTCTGCACATCAATTCATATCTTTGCAGACTGTAGGTTTACTAAGTTAATTGACCACCCTGTGTACTCATATATTTTGTTTGAAATGTATGTCATACTCTGTAAATATAAATTCAGTGTTATTTTTGCTTTATTTGTTAACCCATGCCTGAAGAAGGGCCCTTAGTGTCCTGAAAGCTTCTAACATCTCTGTCCTCAGTTAGCCATTAAAAGGTATTACCTTTATAACACTCTTGTGAGTTTTTTGCTACACTGAATCCTATGTTAAATTGTTAAAATTATGCCCTTCATTTGTAGAACAAAGAAAAGAAAGTCCCAATTTACATTAAAATACCATAATGTATATGTATCTATAACAATATACATGCATCTATTGATCTATCTCATATCTATCTATCTATCTATCTATCTATCTATCTATCTCCCTATCTATCTACCTTCTTATCTGCCTATCTATCTATCTCATATCTATCTATCTATCTATCTATCTATCTATCTATCTATCTATCTATCTTTCTATCTCCCTATCTACCTATCTATCTACCTTCTTATCTGCCTATCTATCTATCTCATATCTATCTATCTATCTATCTATCTATCTATCTATCTATCAATATATCTATCTATCTATCTATCTATCTATCTATCTATCTATCTATCTATCTATCTATCTCTATCTATCTCATATCTATCTATCTATCTCCTATCTATCTATCTATCTATCTATCTATCTATCTTTCTATCTCCCTATCTACCTATCTCATATCTATCTATCTATCTATCTATCTATCTATCTATCTATCTATCTTTCTATCTCCCTATCTACCTATCTATCTACCTTCTTATCTGCCTATCTATCTATCTCATATCTATCTATCTATCTATCTATCTATCTATCTATCTATCTATCAATATATCTATCTATCTATCTATCTATCTATCTATCTCTATCTATCTCATATCTATCTATCTATCTCCTATCTATCTATCTATCTATCTATCTATCTATCTATCTATCTATCAATATATCTATCTATCTATCTATCTATCTATCTATCTATCTATCTATCTATCTATCTATCTTTCTATCTCCCTATCTACCTATCTATCTACCTTCTTATCTGCCTATCTATCTATCTCATATCTATCTATCTATCTATCTCATATCTATCTATCTCATATCTATCTATCTATCTATCTATCTATCTATCTATCTATCTATCTATCTCCCTATCTACCTATCTATCTACCTTCTTATCTGCCTATCTATCTATCTCATATCTATCTATCTATCTATCTATCTATCTATCTATCTATCTATCTATCTTTCTATCTCCCTATCTACCTATCTATCTACCTTCTTATCTGCCTATCTATCTATCTCATATCTATCTATCTATCTATCTATCTATCTATCTATCTATCTATCTCATATCTATCTATCTGTCTATCTATCTATCTATCTATCTATCTCATATCTATCTATCTATCTATCTCATATCTATCTATCTATCTATCTATCAATATATCTATCTATCTATCTATCTATCTATCTATCTATCTTTCTATCTCCCTATCTACCTATCTATCTACCTTCTTATCTGCCTATCTATCTATCTATCTCATATCTATCTATCTATCTATCTATCTATCTATCTATCTATCTATCTCATATCTATCTATCTCATATCTATCTATCTATCTATCTATCTATCTATCTATCTATCTATCTGTCTATCTATCTATCTGTCTATCTATCTATCTATCTATCTATCTATCTATCTCATATCTATCTATCTATCTATCTCATATCTATCTATCTATCTATCTATCTATCTATCTATCTATCTATCTATCTATCTGCCTATCTATATCTCATATCTATCTATCTATCTATCTATCTATCTATCTATCTATCTATCTATCTATCTATCTCATATCTATCTATCTATCTCATATCTATCTATCTATCTATCTATCTATCTATCTATCACCAAAAGACGAAGCACAGAAAGGAATCGGGGACCCTCCACAGTGGCCAGAACAAAGCAGTCCTGTGTCAATTTTTACAAATTACTTAAATGTAAAACCTGAGTAGAGCATATTTTATAACAATGTATTAATTCACTTACAAAGAATGAGGATTTTGTCACTTATTTTAGCTAAAATATGTTTAAGCTCTTTAACCTCTCCAAGGTAGTCTATTTTAAGTGAGTACAATCTAATACATATTTCCATCATTACAGTTTAAGAAAATGCTTTATATTAAAAGCTAAATCCGTCTGCCGATGCTCCCTTATGCCCAGCATTATATTGCTCTCCAGAATATTGCCTAGTGTGGTCATAGCCCATTTTTCACAAAGCCGATGTTGAGTATTGAACAGTCGCTGCCCCCAAAGTAAAATAATCCCATACCCATGATTTCAGGTTAGGGAAAGGCAGAGAGGGATTGGTATTTTGACTGTTACCACTACAAGTGCCTTCTTATGCTGTTACTGTTTAGTTACTGGTGCTTCTGACTAGGGATGGGCGAAAATTTACGCCTCAAACTGAAATTGGCGAAAAATGGCACTTTCCACTTGGTGAAAAATTTTCTGCAAAAAGTGCAGATTTTCCGCTTTTTTCGCATAGCCCATTCCATTGAAATCAATGGGAATATAGAAGTTAAACACAACACATAGTAAATATTCTTTTATTTCCCAAAGGCATTGTATAAAAAGGGCACGAGGGTGCCAGTGTTGGTGGGGTGTTGGGAAAGAATCAGTTGAACAGGGGATGATTTTTGGGGGGTTGTTTACTGGGATTGCAGGGCACTTAATAAAAAAGAAATCCTAAATAAAATAAAATAAAAACCATAAGACATGGTATAAAGGGGTCTGAGAGGGGTGCCTGTGTTGGTGAATGAATGAATCATTTGAACAGGGAATTTGTTTTGGGGGTTTCTTGACTGCTATTGGGGGGACATTTGTATGTAAATTGATAGAGACAGGAACCCCCTGACATAAGCTGATTTGTTGTTATAGGCCATTGTAGGACCTAGACTTATTAGAGGCCCAAGCCCTGAAGAAACATTGATTTGTAGGATTTAAGCTTGTTTGGCACAAGCCCTAAGGAAAAGCTGATTTGTAGGACTTAGGCTTCTTAGAAACAAACCCTCCAAAAATTGTTTATTTTTTTTGTAGGACTAGTTTTTATTTATTTATTTTCAAAAGCAAGAACTGAGAAAAAAAAATGCCAGCAGGTCATGTTGGCCAGTGGCCATTGTCAAATGTCCTCCTGCTGCTGAGTTGTTTAAGCAGCAGGATGATTAGGCAGCTGAAAGGGAATGGGATCAAGAATAGCAGTAACATGGACGATGGATGGTGAAGGTTCCACTTGCCACGACTGGCTCCAGTGATGCACCTGAGGCAGTAGCAGCACAATAAGTAGCCCCCAGTCTATGTGGAGAAAAGAAGACGTTGACCAATAATTCTTCTTCACCTGCCCCTCCTCCAAATTCATGGGTGTGTTCTTATTAGAATAGAAATTTTCCCTTGAGAGCAGGAACTGTGGCTTTCATCAGCAAATGCAATGTGCACAGTGTTTGTGGTAAATAACACTTGGGGGCACAACTGTATCCAAACACCATGACACCAGAACCCAAGTACTGCCGCTGTCACTATACCCCTTGTCCAGACCTCGCTAATGACACGACAACTTGCTCATGGTTTAATAGTAATGATGAACCCTCCCTGCCAGAATCCTAGCATATTCTGTGGGATGGAATTTCCTCAGATGCCACCTGATGACCTGGTATCGATTCTTCTCCACCACACTGGCATGTGTGTTCAGTGCACCACACAGTGTGCAATGGGTAGAGATGAACTGCCATATGAAAGAGGTGGATTGGCAGGAGATGTACTTGTTACCCTAGAAGAAGAAGGTGATGTTGATGGTGAGCTAGTTGTTTCGCTCGTCATGGAACTTCCAGTGTCTGTCAGGGTTTCTTTATTCTTCCTCCTCTTTGATCTCCATCTTTCTGGAGAGTCAGGGGGTATAGTAACAATGGTGCTAGATTTCTGTAACTGGTGTTTGGCTTTAACATGTTTGGGGTAAATGTCATGGTGTCTGTGTTTCATTTGTGTTATCAGGGCGGTTGTGCCAAGGTGTGTTCCCTCCTTTCCCCTTCTCATTAACTTGTCTCAAATTTTGCACTGTACCATTGTTGATGATAACTGCACTGTGCCTGCCGAAAGAGAATAATAGTCCCATACCCATGACTTCTGGGGGGAGGGATAGGGAACAGGTGGAGAAGACTGGCCTCTTTCTTCTTGTCCTCCACATTCCCCTTCACTTTCTGTGGAAGCAAATAATGTTGCTGCTACTGCCTCAGATTTAGCACTGCAACAAGGACCAGGAGTATTGCTGGCGCTGGCAAGTGGAACCTGTCCTAGTCCTGCATCACTTGTTGACCCCATTCCCACTGTGTAGACGGTGGTCTGTTGCACACTAGTCTGCTCCTCAGCATCCTGCAACTCAGCAGCAGCAGGAATTAGAGCAGTTGCAAATTCCACAAATTCCATAAGCTTATTGCTAGTGGTGGTGGTAATGACCATCCTCATTCCTGTCTCCCATTCCTTCTCACTTTCTAATAAAAATGCCATCAATGTCTCTTCCACCCCAGCTTGTCCAACACCACCACCATTAGTCCCTATGTGCAGCTGCTCTATTATAGGCATCTCACTGATGCTTGGAGGAGGTGAGGAGCAATGTGACAGAGGGTCCCCTGCTGTCAAACTTGGCATCAAATTTCTCTTCCCCACCCCCCGAGTACTACAAGATACACTAGCAGCAGGCAAAGTATTGGTGGCATCAGGTTCAGCACTGGCAGCAGGTACAACACTAGTGCCTGCAGGTACAACAATGGTGGCACTGGCAGCAGGGGCAGCATGTCTTGCAGCAGGCATAGGCATCTGACCTGTCCGTCTCTTACTAGTACTACACTTTTCTCACTTCCTTTCCATTCCCTTTTCTCCCTCCCTTCCCATTAAGTTCCCCAAGATCCCTTGGGGTGATATAGGGGGACTAGACAGCATTGCTTCAATAGTGGTCCCTTCCTCCTCCTCCTCCTCCTCAGACTCAGTGGACACATAAGGGTCCTTCCAGCTCCTCCATTGATTATTTTTCACCCTGCTCATAGTGATAGCAGTCACAATGAGCCTCTTCTGCCTCAATTTTTCCAAAATATCACAAGAGAACAGCACAGCACGTCTTTCTTGCTCTGTAGCTGCTTTTATTGTGTATGCCTTCAGCGAAAACATCATGTTTTTATAGAGGAAGTGCAAAAATAGCGTAAATCAATGGGAGGAAACTTTCTAGCCATTGAAAAAATGGCAAAAGATTTTGACCAATAGGCTAAATATGCAAACATTTTAAGCGCTAGTTTTAAAGCGGATTTTCCTGCAAAAAAGTGGATAACTACGTGGTTTTCATGAAATTTCTCACAGAAAAACAGCGACAGCTTTCGCCCATCCCTACTGCTGACCCTGCTGATGTCTAACTTATACTACTGTTACTACTAGGAAGTGGAACAACTTCTCCCACCACTGCCTGTTCCATGTCACCACCACTTCTACTTCTACAACCACTTCCATCATCATCTCCCACCAATAATACATGCACCCATTGTGAGCAGGGAAGATACTTCTGCAGCACCATGATGAGGAACAAACTGCTCTGACTACTGCTGCTGCCATATCATCATCATCAGTGGTATCTATTGAGTAGCACTTGATGGTGTTAGTGATGAACTGAGGTGATACCTTGTGTTCCATCAGGACAAAGTCTCTGACAACCTAGTCGGTATTCAATTGCCCTACCAGCTAAAAGCACAATGGACGCTAGGCCATTATTTATTTCATTTTAGTCCTGTGTAGCAGGACACAACTATTCCTATGATGTCACTCTTACATTCTAGAAGCGAATTTTATTATAAGGGGTGAATGAATGTAATTATAGAAATGTTAGATGTTAAAGAGTTATGTTTATGTTTCTGTTCTAACATTTCCCCCTTTTATGGGTAGATCACATTCTAACCCTAATTCAGACTCACATCGTTCATGTCACATTCATTCTAAAATCAAAAGAAAAGTGTGTTGCTACAACTAAAATGATTTAACAATTCCATAGTATTCCTCTTGTTGGCAATTTAGATATTCATTACCAGAAAGTCATTTTTTTAACTTAACTTATCTTCCATAATATCCAAAATTAATATTGCATTTATTATGAGAAATCATTTTATATTTAACTGAATCTTATAATTATATATAGATATCATATGTTGAGTCTGAATATATAAATGTTTGCATTTACTTTATATTAGTGAACATAGCTAACAATTTAGTACCATAAAATCTGTCCAGAAATAGAAGACTTTAAACCCCAGGCCAAGGTTCTGCCTCTATGTCACACCAGGAGGTTTTTCATCTAGCACTAAGTTACATTAAATCAAGTACAAAAAACATAAACAACATTAAAGACATTTACCTAAAACACTTTTTTATACAGATGTACTGTCTCATGTACTTAGTCAATAAATCACTCTCTAAGATCCAGTTTTCATTATTTCCTTTGTCCTTTATATTGGATTAGTTACAAAGCCCATATACACAGGCTGATCCGGAGCGGAGAGCTGTAGATGGCTCACAGCCTGTCTGTGCTCCCGGCTCTGGGGCAGCAGCAGAGGCACTGGCTGACAGTTTGGATGACAAACTGTCACCCAGTGCCTCCGCTGCTGTTCCCCCGGAGCCAGGAGCACAGAGAGGCTGTGAGTCATCCGAAGCTCCCTGTTCTGGATCAGCCCGTGTATATGGGCTTTGTAACTATGTTGAATAAAATCGCAGATCATTGCAAGAGTGGATATTCAGATTCTTCATCAACAATTTAAACCTATAAAATTATTTTATTTGCTTTTTATTTAGAAAATGTTTTATCAGAAAGAATACATTGGGGGTTATGCACTAAGGTGTAATAAAGAGGTGATGACTTCTCCAGTGATATCACTTCTCCAGTTCCTATGTTATTCTGGGGAGGCTTTCCACTAAGATCTCCAAAGTTGGAGAAATCTTAACGTATTGGCTCCATAGAATAACATAGGAACTGGAGAAGTCATGGGTTATGCCCTAAGGCATGATAAACAGATGATAAAGCAGATATGACTTCTCCAGTGATATGACTTCTCCAGGTGCTATGATATTTTATGCAGCCTATGCACTAAGATCTCCAAAACTTAAGAAATGTTAGTGAATTGGCTCCACAGAATAACATAGGAATTGGAGAAGTGATATCATTGGAGAAGTGATATCTTCACTATATCACCTCTTTATCATGCCTTAGTGCATCCCCTGCATTGAGATTTATCTTGTTATTAAGGATATCCTGGAGTGCTTTTACAGTAAAGAGTTTCATATTTGCACAAATAGAAAAACAATATATATACTCATGCATAAACATGCATTAAAAATGTGTATACGGTTACATATTGTTTTTTGATACAAGTAAGCAGTTATTTTTTATGGAATTTAGGCTGGGAGAAGATTTTTCTTGGTAGGTTTTTCCAGGTTTTCAGAGCTCTGAAGGAAAAGGCAGATTTACCTGCTTCGGTCTTGTAGTGTGTAATACTTAGTGAGTTGTTAGCAGTGGAGTGGAGGTTATAGTTAGTATGGAGAGCTGGAGTGATCCTACTGCTCAGGTAGTGTGGAATAGTCAGTGAGTTGTTAGCAGTGGAGCAGAAGTTATAGTTAGTATGGAGAGCTGGAGTGATCATATTGCTCAGGTAGAGTGAAATAGTTAGTGAGTTGTTAGTAGTGACAAGAAGGTTATAGTTAGTATGGAGAACTGGAGTGATCATACTGCTCAGGTAGTGTGGAATAGTCAGTAAGTTGTTAGCAGTGGGGTGGAGGTTCTAGTTAGTATGGAGATCTGGAGTGATCATACTGCTCAGGTAGTGTGGAATAGTCAGTGAGTTGTTAGCAGTGGAGCGGAGATTATGGTTAGTATGGAGAGCTGGAGTGATCCTACTGCTCAGGTAGTATCACGGTGCCCGTGATTTGCTGCAGTTACTTGTCTGTCACCAGTAGGGGGCTTCTATTGGCTGTCTGCAGATAGCCCGCCTCTTATTGACTATTTAAACCTGGATTGGGCACCCTTTGAGTGCCCTTTCGTGTTGTTTCTGACCTTCTTGCTATCACTATGCTAGTGATAGCTGGGCCTCTGTTCCAGTGATCCTGAGTTCCTGATCTCATGTGTTCCTGAGTTCCTGATCTCTACTGTTCCAGTGTTTCCTGCATGCTGAAGTACTTCCAGTCCTGGTTCCGGCCTAGTCTCTGGTGTTGCAGTTCCTGCTGAACTTCTCTGCTGTTTTCTGACCTGACTGATCGTTGCTGGTTCCTGTCATCTCATCACCTGTCTTCAGTATCCTGGCGACCTTCTGCCTGGTCGCGTTGGTGACACAGCTATACAAATCTGTGTTGGTCCCAGCGTGCGGACGCTGGTTTGCTCCTAAGCCTTGCGGCTATACAAACTCGCTTGTTACACCAGTGTGCGGTCACTGGTTTGCTCCAAAGCCTATCAGCTATACTAATCTGTGTTGGTCCCAGCGTGCGGACGCTGGTTTGCTCCTAAGCCTTGCGGCTATACAAACTCGCTTGTTACACCAGTGTGCGGTCACTGGTTTGCTCCAAAGCCTATCAGCTATACAATTCTGTGTTGGTCCCAGCGTGCGGACGCTGGTTTGCTCCTAAGCCTTGCGGCTATACAAACTCGCTTGTTACACCAGTGTGCGGTCACTGGTTTGCTCCAAAGCCTATCAGCTATACAATTCTGTGTTGGTCCCAGCGTGCGGACGCTGGTTTGCTCCTAAGTCTTGCGGCTATACAAACTCACTTGTTACACCAGTGTGCGGTCACTGGTTTGCTCCAAAGCCTTTCAGCTATACAAATCTGTGTTGGTCCCAGCGTGCGGACGCTGGTTTGCTCCTAAGCCTTGCGGCTATACAAACTCGCTTGTTACACCAGTGTGCGGTCACTGGTTTGCTCCAAAGCCTATCAGCTATACAAATCTGTGTTGGTCCCAGCGTGCGGACGCTGGTTTGCTCCTAAGCCTTGCGGCTATACTAACTCACTTGTTACACCAGTGTGCGGTCACTGGTTTGCTCCAAAGCCTATCAGCTCTACAAATCTGTGTTGGCCCCAGCGTGCGGACGCTGGTTTGCTCCTAAGCCTTGCGGCTATACTAACTCACTTGTTACACCAGTGTGCGGTCACTGGTTTGCTCCAAAGCCTATCAGCTCTACAAATCTGTGTTGGCCCCAGCGTGCGGACGCTGGTTTGCTCCTAAGCCTTGCGGCTATACAAACTCACTTGTTACACCAGTGTGCGGTCACTGGTTTGCTCCAAAGCCTATCAGCTCTACAAATCTGTGTTGGCCCCAGCGTGCGGACGCTGGTTTGCTCCTAAGCCTTGCGGCTATACAAACTCACTTGTTACACCAGTGTGCGGTCACTGGTTTGCTCCAAAGCCTATCGGCTATACAGTTTTGTGTTGGTCCCAGCGTGCGGACGCTGGTTTGCTCCTAAGCCTTGCGGCTATACTACTCGCTTGTTACTCCAGTGTGCGGTCACTGGTTTGCTCGCTAAGCCTAACGGCTATACTATTCAGTGTTGTTTCCAGCGTGCGGACGCTGGTTTGCTCCAAAGCCTTGCTGCTTAACGATTCTGCTAATTTGCCAGTTCCATCTGACTGCTGCTATTATCTCTGGGCTGCCCTGCCCGGTATTGGTAAGGCCGGTAGAACCTTTTGTCACATTCCATCTGAGGTTGCCTTACCCGGTATTGGCAGGGCCGGTAGAGCCTACATTGTGTATCTATTGAGGCTGCCTTGCCCGGTAATTTGGTAAGGCCGGTAAAACCGTTATGCTATTCCATCTGCAGGTTGCCTTACCCGGTATTGGCAAGGCCGGTAGAGCCTAAAGACTGTCCTGTCCGGTATATTGACAGGACCGGTAGAGTCTGCCTTCTGTCTGTGCTATATTCTGTATATATATATATGTATGTTATTGCCATCCTAAGTTATCATTTATTATTTCAATAAAATTGATTTTTTTTTACCTAAAACTTGTGTCTGAGAGTCATAATAAACCGTGACAGGTAGTGTGGAATAGTCAGTGAGTTGTTAGCAGTGGAGCAGAAGTTATAGTTAGTATGGAGAGCTGGAGTGATCATATTGCTCAGGTAGAGTGAAATAGTTAGTGAGTTGTTAGTAGTGACAAGAAGGTTATAGTTAGTATGGAGAGCTGGAGTGATCATACTGCTCAGGTAGTGTGGAATAGTCAGTAAGTTGTTAGCAGTGGGGTGGAGGTTCTAGTTAGTATGGAGAACTGGAGTGATCATACTGCTCAGGTAGTGTGGAATAGTCACTGAGATGTTAGCAGTGGAATGGAGGTTATAGTAAGTATGGAGAGCTGGAGGGATCATACTGCTCAGGTAGTGTGGAATAGAAAGAGAGTTGTTAGCAGTGGAGTGTAGGTTATAGTTATTATAGAGATCTGGAGTGATCATACTGCTCAGGTAGTGTGGAACAGTCAGTGAGTTGTTAGCAGTGGAGCAGAGGTTCTCATTAGTATGGAGATCTGGAGTGATCATACTGCTCAGGTAGTGTGGAATAGTCAGTGAGTTGTTAGCAGTGGGGTGGAGGTTATAGTTAGTATGGAGAGCTGGAGTGATCATACTGCTCAGGTAGTGTGGAATAGTCAGTGAGTTGTTAGCAGTGGAGAGCAGGTTATTGTTAGTATGGAGATATGGAGTGATCATTCTACTCAGGTAGTGTGGAATAGTCAGTGAGTTGTTAGCAGTGAGGATATAGTTAGTATGGAGAACTGGAGTGATCATACTGCTCAGGTGGTGTGGAATAGTCAGTGAGTTGTTAGCAGTGGAGCAGAGGTTATAGTTAGTATGGGGAGCTGGAGTGATCATACTGCTCAGGTAGTGTGGAATAGTCAGTGAGTTGTTAGCAGTGGAGCTGAGGTTATAGTTAGTATGGGGAGCTGGAGTGAACATATTAGTGAGCATGCATGCATGCATGTATCCAAATGTTAATCCATCGATATGAATAACATACATTGTATGGATGAAATGAATGTGCAGATGAAGATGATCAATCAAAGTGGGCTATATGATCATATTCAATATTGGTTCATTAATATGAATAGCATGGATTGTATGAATGGAATGAATATGCAGATGAAGCAAACCAGTCAAGTAAATAAACTTGATGAATGAATTGATAAAATCAATGGAATATAGATTGTTTCCTATTAGGATCCTCTGATCAATTTTTAAAGGAATCCCTTAATTGTACCACTGATCTACTTGATGTCTCTGGTATAGACTTTTAGATGCAGTTAGGACTTAGTTAAAGCATGGTACTGTGTTAGCCATAGAAAAAGCAAGGAGACAAGCAGAGTAACAATTTCATTCTAATTAATCCTGAAAAAGTTACTTAGTTCTCTTGAAATTCTGTATACTCAGCCAATAAAGGTATCATTTTTACACTGCTAGTATCACATTTCGCGGCTGCCGCCGCTCTGTTCATGGCCACTGCCGGGTCCTCTCTTCGGGCACATATGTGATGTACTTCCGGCTTCCTCAGCCAATGCACATGTGCCAGTTCCTTAGCCCCCTACGTGCGGACCTATAGGTGTCCTCTACATGTCTCTGCTTCCGCTCTTCCATTGGGCACAGTCCTATAGTCCAGTGGGAGTGTGGTTATGTGTCTTGCCCATTGGACATTTAATAGTCCATTTGGGCATTTCTTATTAGTTCCACTGTTTGATTGGGCTTGGTCCAGTAGCCCATTAGGGCTTGAGTCTGCCTCCTCCACCTATTGGAGGATTACTGTTTAAATACCCAGTCATCCCTTTAGTCCTTGCCTGTGAGCTTGTGTTTGTATTCCTTTGTAGTGATGAGCGAGCATGCTCGGCCGAAGCTCGGTTCGGCTCGAGCATCGCTCTGCTCGGCACATGGCGGTACTCGTACGAGTACCGCATGTGCTTGCCCGCCATGTTCGGGTCTCCTCCCCGCACGTTTCGCGGCTGCTGCGCAGCCAATAAACGTGCAGGGAGGCTCTGACATCAGTGTAATGCCAGCAGCCATGTTGGCTGCTGGCATTACACTGATTGGCTGGCCAGAACCCGTGATCGGGTGCTGTATAGCACCTGACCAGCGAGTTCGGCTCAGTCTTAGCCAGGGAGAGATGAGGATAGGAAGGGAAAGTCAGTGTAGGGAGAAGAAAAGCGAGTTTGAAAAAAAAAAGACCCAAAAGTCCTTTTTAGGACTACTGTGTGTGGGGGCAGCAGATATATTTTGTTTTGGGGGGCAGAGTTTAAAAAAAAAACGTCACATATTCCGTTCACTGTGCCTAGCCGCAGATTAGCAGCACATTCTGTTTAGTGTGCAAAGTTTCAGATTAGGAGAACATTCTGTTTAGTGTGCAAAGTTGCAGATTAGAGCACATTCTGTTTAGTGTGCAAAGTTGGAGATTAGCAGCACATTCTTTTTAGTGTGCAAAGTTGCAGATTAGCAGCACATTCTGTTTAGTGTGCAAAGTTGCAGATTAGAGCACATTCTGTTTAGTGTGCAAAGTTGGAGATTAGCAGCACATTCTTTTTAGTGTGCAAAGTTGCAGATTAGCAGCACATTCTGTTTAGTGTGCAAAGTTTCAGATTAGGAGAACATTCTGTTTAGTGTGCAAAGTGTAAAATATCAAAGTCACATATTCCATTCACTGTGCGTAGCCGCAGATAAGCAGCACATTCTGTTTAGTGTGCAAAGTTGCAGATTAGGAGAACATTCTGTTTAGTGTGCAAAGTGTAAAATATAAAAGTCACATATTCCATTCACTGTGCCTAGCCGCAGATAAGCAGCACATTCTGTTTAGTGTGCAAAGTTGCAGATTTGCAGCACATATTCCGTGTAATATGAAGAAGGCGGGTAAAAAGGGACGGGGAAGTGGACGTGATCCTGATAGTTCAAGTAAATATACAGCAAATACTGTTTGGTAACAATTTTTCGCCTAAAATCGTTTTTATCTTCCTTTTTGTGTGTTTTACGGTCAGTCTGTAAAAATGGCGTACTACGGGCGAAACATCGTTCCCAGCAGCGACGTTGGAGTCCAAGATGCATCCAGACATCCTCCCTATGCTGTCCCTGAACCATTTCTGTGGTGTTTCCATCATTTTCTGCCCTTTTCCTATGGACCAGGCACCCTCTCCTCATCAGAGCAGGGGGTGCCTGGTGTAATGCTCGAGTCCTCCCATTGACTTCAATGGGGCTCGGGTGCTCGGCCGAGCACTCGAGCCTCCGGGGGCGCTCGGTCAGAGCACCCGAACACCCGAGCATCGGGGTGCTCGATCATCACTATTCCTTTGTATTCCTTTGAGTTCATTAGTGTTTCTGCTGCCCTCTGGTATCCTGACCTGACTAGTCTGACCTCTGCTGCTCTCTGGTATCCTGACCTCGGTAGTCTGACCTCAGCTGCTCTCTGGTATCCTGACCTCGGTAGTCTGACCTCAGTTGCTCTCTGGTATCCTGACCCGGCTGGTCTGACCACTGCTACTCTCTGGTATCCTCATCCGGCTTGTCTGACCTCCACTGCCCTCTGGTATCCTGACCTGGCTAGTCTGACCTCTGCTGCTCTATGGTATACTGACCCAACTTGTCTGACCACTGCTGCTCTCTGGTATCTCGATTCAGTTTGTCTGTTTCCCCCTCTTCTGGCCTCCTGGTCCTGGTTCACATGGTTCCCAGCTACTCTTATCCTGGTTGCTTCCAGGCTCAACTGGGGTGGAATAATCTGGTTTCATTACCAGCACTTTTATCCAACTTCGGCTGCAGCAAGGGAGTATCTGGCACACTGTCAACGCACCCAAGCATCGCCCCCTAGAGTCAAACCCAAGCACCATCAAGTACCTAGGTTGCTTGGGTCCCTACTTGCCCTGAAGTGACAGCTAATCTCCTGTTTAGGATTTAGGTCATACATAAAAATACTGAAAATCTTTCTGATATGCAGATAATCATCATGAAAAAAGATTCAGGACTAAACAAAATCTATCTATGGATTTTCCTAAGAAAAACAGAACCAAAAATATTTTTTTAAAAAATCGAACTTAAATTGGAACAGTTAAATAAGGGATAACCTTTTTACTTTTCACATTTATTTTTAAAGATAGAACCCATTTTTTCATATACCTTCATATTAGAAACCTTGAAATGTATATTTAACCCTCTGAGTGCCAAAGGGATATGCAACGCGTTGCAAACCAATGCTTTGCATACCCCTCTGGCACTCAGAGTGTTAATACAACTCACATATTAGGTAGATTTATGAAAATGTCCTCCTATTTTTTTTACCAATAAATCTCACTTCATATTTCATATACCTTCCAACAATGATAAGCTTAATCTATTGAACAATAATAAGTATATATTATAAATATGCATTGTAGCAACAAATGCTAATGTATACTCTAATGTGTATTATAGTACTATCACAAAGTAATTTATTTAAATGCTGTTCCTAAGCGCTCCAGTTTTTTAATTTTTTTTTTCTCAAAATTAAATAACTTTTTCTTTTCATGAGCCTCACTGCTTCATCTTTGAAAAGAAATGCAATGTATTCATTCTCTACACCACAGAGTCTCACCATAATTTTTCTCAATATAAAACATTTGTCCTGAGCTCCACTACCCAGCTTACAGTGCATTAACCACTCTCCTACCACTGGAGCATGCATTTCAAATCATACTCTACCACACTCAGCATGCAGTTAAACACAACCATATCGTGCCTGGATATGTAATACAATGCTTTACCTGTAAAAAATGTGTACAGCTGCTACAGCTCAACAACTGTTTAACAAAACTCTTTTTATCTCTGAGAACTGTGCATATACTTTTATATCTTTCTACAGCATCATCACAATTGTTAGTACTCTTAAAGGAATAGTAATGTTTCACAAAAACAACAGCTCCAATTAATCTTCATAGTATTCATAGTATCTTCAATACTGTCAGAGTTGTAGTTAAAGAGTAATTGAATGATAAAGTATCCCCCTCCCGCCCCTTTTACCTAGTGTAACACTGCTCCCCTCAGATGTGGAATCTGGTCTCTTGACCAGACAGGTCACAGCAAGGGACAATCTTCTTACTGTGATCATAAGGAAAACCCTGCCGCCCTGACAGGTTTTTCAGGTTTTTCCCTTATACTGAAGATTGTCCCTCTCTGTGATCCATACAGACAGTCTTGATGCTCTGAGATAAGCAGAGTAACATCAGTAAAAGGGGCGGGAGGAGGATACTTTATCATTCAATTACTCTTGAACTACAACTCTGACAGTATTGAAATAACACTTTCTATGGTTCAAATACTATGAAGATTAATTGAAGCTGATTTTATTGTGAAACATTACTATCCCTTTAACCCCTTAAGGACTGGCCACACACGCATGTGGCTGGCACTTAAGGACCACTGACCTTTTTTTTTTTTTGAGGTCCGATTCAGGGCTCCCCGAACAGCGTGTAGCCGCGCAGGGAGCCCTGAATTCCAGCACCATCCTTGGTCCTTTAGGGACATCCACCCCATGATGTACATGTATGTCATGGGTCGTTAAGGGGTAAGCATCAACAGCAATAGTACTAATAATTTAACATTGCATGTTGCTGTATGTATACATCTACATGTATAAATGCATAGTATGTGTCATGGTATCAATTACTGTTAGAGTAACATGTTCATTTCTGTTTATTAGCTGTTAACACATTCCATGACTTTCACTCAGAATATGTTTAGACATTTAAAAGAGAGAAGGGGCTATTAGTTCTTAGGGATCGTACACACACATATTGGGGATTATGCACTAAGGAATGATAAAGAGGTGATAATGTGGAGATGACTTTTCCAGTGATATCACTTCTAAAATCCTATGTTTTCTGCAGAGGCTATGCACTAAGTTGGAGAAATATTTGTGCATTAACTCAATAAAATAACATAGGATTTGGAAACATGATATCACTGGAGAAGTCATCTCTGCTTTATCACCTTCCTATCACACCTTAATGCATAACCCCTAGAGCAGTGGTTCTCAACCTGTGCTCTCAGTGGCTATTAACAGGCCAGGATTTTAGAATTTCCTTTTAAGAGCACAGGTGAGTTAATCAATACAACTGAGACTCTGATCAACACACTTCTAGCAGGGAAATTCCTAAGTCCTGGTCTGTTAGTGGCCACTGAGGACATGGGCTGAGAACCTCTGCTGTATAGTATACAGTCTGTATGTGTCTGTGTATAAAGACGGGCACTATACAGTATAGGAGGGACAGTCCCTGTCTGACACCCAAATCCCTCTACTCCTCTATTTAGGAGATCACACTGTGTGGTGTGTATACCAGTGTATCAGATTGCTCCACATCAATAAAACCCACAGTAATGTGGGTATAAACGTCTGTATATATCTTATAAATTAGTCTGTGTACAAAATGCTATCATCTTCTTCTAAATAATTCACTTACAGAAAGAGTAACTTAACCATTTCAATGCCAGAGGGGATGCAATGCATTGTGTACCCCCTGGAACTCAAAGGGATAAAAATTCTCTACAATGGTCTGGCACTGTATAGCAGTGGTTCTCAACCTGTGCTCTCAGTGGCTATTAACAGGCCAGGATTTGAGAATTTCCTTTTAAGAGCACAGGTGAGTTAATCAATACGACTGAACCTCTGATCAACACACTTGTGTTCTAGCAGGGAAATTCCTAAGTCCTGGCCTGTTAGTGGCCACTGAGGGCATGGGCTGAGAACCTCTGCCCTAGAGTGTCAGACATACAGATCTAACTAGTACAGAACTAATGAGTATGCCATATTAACAAACCTCTAACAAATTGTCTAATACTAGTTGAAAAGCCCATGTACACGGGCCACAGTGCCACCTAGCACCCTCGACTGGTGGCTGGATCCTCTTTTCTCAGTGGCCGCGCTGCAGTCATGTGCAGTACCATTGGTCCCAGGAAGATGCGCAGAGAGGACTCCGGTCTTAATTCGGAGCACCCCACTCCTTATCAGCCATGGTGCGTTCGGGCAGACAGTACTGCACATGACTACAGAGCAGACAGTCTCTACTGCGCATGACTGCGTTGTGACAAACGTTTTAGCAAATTATTATATAGGATATTTGTATATTAGCCCAGTTCAACATTAACAAATATCAATAGAAATATAATCGCTCAGTATTTCTACAACCTCTTTTACGAACATTACTTTAAAACCAGGCATAATTTTCCTTAATCTGAAAGAACTACAAAATGTTAAGACTTTAGATTTGACGTTGTGTGCATTAACCCTTCTATGCCTGTGCAAGTTATAATTTATGCAGTGCATTTTAGCTTTAAAAATATTAATTCAAGCATAAGAAAAGGGACTTGCTTATATGTGAGAAATTTAACTGTATATTTATTAAAATGTCTTTCTTTGCCTGGTCTGATGAGAATGATCACAACTCTGATTCTTTCGAAGACTTGAAACTTTATTGGCAGAAAGGGAACTTGATCAGACTGTAACCTTGCTTGTAGTAGTCTTTTAGAAGAAAGACTATTTTTTCCGGTATCCTCTTTTAAAACTTGGTTGAGAGATGGCTGTGTTGATTAATGCACCAGCTGTAGAATCTGTTCAAACTACAAGGTCACAGTTTCTAGTCCTGTGAAGGTCAGCTCAGCCTTTCACCCCTGTGAGGTAGATAAAAATGAGACCAGGACATACTTGAAAATGAGAGACAATATCAATGTATTCTTTGGGGTAAAATAATCACAAAAAGGTTACTTTGCCATCTTTCAGTATCATTGAGTTAAACATATTTTCATTACATTTCTAAGTGTTTTCTTGTCTTTCCCTATAGAAATATTTTTTATCTGTCTCATTAACCACCTGACGTTGTTCCCACAAACCACATCAAAGTTCTGCATCTGTAGAGATATAAGGCTAACACTGCTAGACTGCTTTCCTAAGCAAGTTTAGAAATGAAATCCATACTTACACTATTGGGACGTCTTTCTTAGCCACTGTTTATTGCTGTCCTGCAGAAAAGTGTTGAGCACCAGGAACAGGACCTTCTTCCCCTTGTGTTTGTGGTTCTCTGAAAACTCACGCGGCTCCTTGGTCCTCTGTAGTTTTACCCTTGTGGTAAAACACTTTGTCCTCCATCTGGATTTTAATCTGGAATATGATTTTTTTCTTCAGAGTATTTAAACACGTATTCCCTCCTTAAAAAGACTGGAACGGACCAGACTGTAGATTCTTTGCATGCAGATGTGTTATGGTAATCTGTCATTGTGGGATGGTCTCTCCAATGTAACATTTTTGCCAAGGGTAAATATATATACCATTATGTAATGTATTTCCGTTTAGTCCTGCACTCTTGTCTTAGGCTTTTGTTACCATTCGAACTCAGGGTTTTTTTTATTTTTTTGAAAAACATAGTCCATGTTGCAAAGCTGAACCAATTATTCTTATAGGCTTGGATGTAGATGCAGTTCCACTTTATAGAAGGAATGGAGAGAAATTGCTGTCTTGATAAGCATATGGAAAGATGCTATTTCATTGTATAGTTCTCTTTCTCTCTCTCTGTTTCATGCATTGGCAACCTTAGTTATATATCGTGTAATTTCATTAGAACACATGCAGACTCAGAACAATTAAAATTATATAATGCGTATCTCAGTTATTGTAGTAGGACACAACTATTCCTTCTTACATTCCATGAGCTGATTTTGTTAGAAGGGTTGAGTGAGTTTAATACAGACATTTCTTCAAAATCATTGACATCAGTTTCATCATTAATAATTGATTCATCATCATCAGGATCATCCTTTTCCTCACCATCACCACCATCCACATATTCCCCATCCCCTCGACATTCATATTCTCGTAGCATTTTCTCAAACATTTTGTCACTTTTCCCTTTAGGAGGATTCACAGAAGCTTGAACACTACTATGTAGTGCCAGTGAACAGTTATTATCATTGAACAATGCACAACTTGGTTCCCGTGCTAAATCCTCCTCCTCCACTGAACCAACAACACTACAATGAAACTGCTCATCATCATCTATAGACTTAGTAGTACTACTAATACTACAACTAGTAGTGGAAATTTTCAAATAACTTTTCCTAATGGCCACCTCCTCCTCATGAGGAATAGCTTCATTGTAGTCACTTGCTTCAATAGCTGCCACAACAATTGTCACTACAACTAACATGTAGTGCACACCCCCTATCCATCCTTTCCCTTGACCTATTCCCTGGACATGTTTGTTGGACATAGTGATAGAACTGTTGATTATTAACATACACCACACGGCTGCTAATGATATTTAAAATATTGTTTTGTCCCTCTGTGATCTATTTTACTACTGCAGTCAGTGTCTCTCACTTTTATGGTTGGTCATTATAGTTCACATCAGAAACCTCCTTCTTGTCTCTATCCATCAAGGATTTTTGTGCTTTTTTATATGTATTTTTTTTTAGTTGTCTGTGTCAGTCACTGTATACAACTCACTCACACATATCCACATTCCCTGTAACTGAAAGCAACGAAATCCCCTCCTTGCCTGTACACTTCTAGATAGTGCCACAATTCTCTGTCTCAAAAACTACTGCAGTGAAATTTTTACAGTACTATGAACAATGTACTATTGGAATCTCTACGGCTTGCACTAAAATAATAAAGCTCACATCAATCAGAGAAGCACCACACCTTAGTATATCTTTTCCCTTGCCCCTCTAGTTGTTTCAGATGTGTTACAGTGTGGCTGTGTGTGGATGGAACACAGTGTGTCAAGCAGGAACCTTTATGGATATTTGTCTTAATCGTCATATAAAATGTATTGTCTAGTACCTGTCAGTGTTGCATTTCTCAGTCTCTGGCTAGCTGGCTGCTTGTTGTCACTCAAAAACACTCTTTTTAGGAGAGTTCACTCTAACTTCTGCAAAGAAAACAAGAAAAACAAAGGAGAGGCACCAATAGTGTTTTAACTGATATAAATAAACCAGCTAATAAGAATGTGAAATGCACACTCACATTTAATTATTGTTGAGAGACAGACATATACCTGCAGTCAACAAACAAAGCATGCGGGGTACTTTACCTGTCCCTGCTTGGGTGTCTTGTCCTTAGCAACTTTCTCAGGACCGTCTGTCCGTCCAAAGTGTCTCCAGGGGTTTGTGTTGCATAGTACAACTTGTAGTATAAAATCAAATGAAAGCCATTCCAATGTTAAATATCTAATATACATATTTATTAAAAAGACTTTAAAAAAAACAACCTTGTACAGGCTGAATAGGTTATGCATTTCTTCATCTAAACAGCAATTCTCTCAATAATCAGCACTGCTCCTCTCAACCTTCTGCTCTCCATGGCTCTTATCACAGCCTCCCACTCCTGCCTACAGGACTTCTCCCACTCCCGCCTATAGGACTTCTCCCACTTTCTCCTGTGCTGCACCTGAGCTCTGGAATTCCCTCCCCCACCCCATCAGACTCTCCCCCAGCCTTCAGATCTTCAGACGCTCCCTGAAAACTCGCCTCTTCACGAAAGCCTATCAACTGCCTCCATAAACATTATCACCAAGATTCACCCCTTGCCTGGACCACTGCACTCAATAGCACTTCTCACTCCTACCCACTGACTGGCAGTTCATGTGACAGGAGGCAGTTACACCCAATAGCACTTACTCCTTCTGTGCTCAGCCTACCTTCCTCTAGACTGTAAGCTCTCACCAGCAGGGGGCCGTCTGATCCTTCTGTTCTCCATATTTGATTTGTACTACTTAATAACTCTGTATGTCTATTCCCTGTTGCACAGCACTGCAGAATTAGTTGCCGCTATATTAATAAAGAATAATAATAATAATAATCTGGCAATAACTAAATGACAGCAGCTACACATAAAGGACCCTAACCAAAGCAAAAGACACACAATGTCAAAAGACACACAATGTTATACATTTGTTTATCTGTTTGTGTGAATTGATTTCTGGACCTTATGCCATAAAGAGATAAAATACATTATAATGTGGTCTAGTTAAAGGAGATGTAACATTTCCACATAATAACTTGTTGCTCACCTTATTATTGCCACTGCCAGATAAATCCCAATGGCCCCTATGTATTTGCCCTTGTATCATGGTTCAAGAGATAGCGTCTTCCATCAGTCCTGGATGTCACAGTCCATAGGAGTGGACATGACAACTACTGGTAGTTGTTTTGTTTTTTTTAACTCTAGCAGTCAGAGTGCGTGAGTCTACATAAAGCTTTATGGACAAGAAGAGTGGTCCTTCCTTAATGGGATAAAACTACCATATGCAGTGGGTGGATAGCATGGAACTGTCATGTCCGCCTCCATGGGTATTACATCCACTGTTGATTAAACATGTTATCTGGTGAAACAGGGAGTGAGAGGAAAATTTGTAAGGGTCATTAGAATTTTCTGCCCATAGTAACTTAAGTGTGAAATTATTACTAGGAGGATATACTTCTCCTTTAAAGTAACTCACTATATAAGAATCAAATGAACTGCTAGCTGATGCTCCTCTGTTACCTGCCTTATCCCCACTGACAAGTACAAGCTCCAGGTTAACAGAGTATAGTACAGAAGAAGGCATTGATAGCAAAATAAACAATGTAGAACCCCTATTGGTACATTTATTAATGTCAGCATAACAAATGCTTTTACGGCACAGCATTTAGTCTGCTCTGCTAACCAGATCAACAAGGACCACTGTGACAATACCAGCGGACACCCAGCCTTGGTGTCCCCGTCAATGGTCACTTCTTCCGCTACGAGCCAGATGGACATCCAACAGCATACCGCAATATACCCCAAACTAGGAAAAACTAGTGTCAGGGTAACCAGCACACCCTCTGCATACAGCAAGCTTTACCCCACCAGACAACACCAGTGTAGATTAAGACAAGAACTGCCTTTATTGGAACAAACCACACATATGTATACACAAACCTTACATTGAAATACATGGGCCAACCAGATACAATAGGGACATAATTCAATCACAACATATAAGACAAAGGACCAGTAGTAGATGGTCTAGCAAATACAATGACTCAGACATGATTACATTTCAAATACAAAAGGGTTGCTGAACTCAGACAGTGGACACAAAGACTTAACACACGGCAGGGGGTCTCAGAACAGTTCACAATACACTGGCTTGAGTGGCTACAATACACATTGAAGTAACTTTAGCTAAACTCAAATAATTAACCCCTAACGGCCCAGTCCCCTGAAAGCAGGCTATTATTTTTAGTCCTTTTGGCACAGTTGTCCGCCAATATAATGTCCAAAAGTTCTACATAGCAATATTAACTCCAATAGTCGTAACACTGGTTAAAACAGTCCACAGAGTCTGTAGGAAGGGGGCTAGCCGCCAGGCCCCTTTAGGAGCCAAAGGCCCGGTGGTTCCTGTGACAAACACCAAGGAAGGGTGTTTGGATCATGATAAAATAATCATGGGTGTTGTGTATATTATTCATTTACCAAACGTGTCTCCTTTACTAAAATTAGCTTGTATCAGTTCATACACACCAACATAAGTCATATTCATGTAATGAAAAATTTCTCCACATTGAAGGAATATGTCTAGGCCCTACTGCTAAAGCTTAAAAGATGTAAGACAAGTTAGCTTCAAACTGAAAAAACAGAAATAGTATTTTTGTTTTTGGCAAAACACACATATTGAATTGTGACCATTTTGGCAACGCACAATTGAAGCAAGGCGTTTTCTTGGACTAATCTATAGCAGAATCTAGAAATTCAGTTCTGATTTCCTTGAGCCTCAACAAAATGATCTTGAATTATTCTCTCATCATAGTTCGAAACGATTCTATTGAGCTCATTGAAGGATTCATAGCAAAAGTTTTTTAGCTGCCTCTTTAACTTCATGATTTCTCAAACTGTATATCAAAGGGTTTAACATGGGAGTAAAAACACCATAAAGAATAGAAACATACTTGTCCTGATTTGATACCAAATGACTTTTTGGCCCCAGGTACATGGTCATATTTGTCCCATAGAACATTAACACAACAGTCAAATGGGAAACACACGTAGAAAAAGCCTTTGTTCTTCTAACTGAAGACTTAATCTTTAATACTGAAATGAGAATACAAATGTAAGATGCCACGATGAAAGTAAAAGGTGCAAAAATTGTAAATAAGCTTTGAAAAAATATTGTTATTTCATATGAGGATGTGTCCCCACATGTTAGCTTTAGAACAGCTAAAACCTCACATGTAAAATGATTTATTATTTTGCTTCCACAGAATACTGCAGGTTTTGCTATAGAGGGAAGTGCTATTGATAGGAAACTTCCCACCCATACAATCACTGTTATATTTCTACAGACCTTCCAGCTCATAATAACTGTATAACGTAATGGATGGCATATCGCTACATAACGATCAAATGCCATTACTGCCAAGAGTAGGCATTCAGTTTGCCCCACGATTAGACCTGTGCACATCTGTATCATACACCCAATGAATGAAATTCTTCCTTGCACAAGAAATAGGTCTACTAACATTTTGGGAACAGCGTTTGAAGAGTAGAACAGATCCAGAATTGATAAAATGCAGAGAAAATAGTACATTGGTATGTGCATTAGAGGACTCCATATAACTATACAGATTAAACTAATATTTCCAAATAAGGTCAATATGTACATAAATAAAAAGAGGACAAAGAGTAGAATTCTAGTAAGTAGGTTCTTTGAGAATCCAATTAAGATAAATTCTATAATAACAGTTTGATTCCCATTCTCCATCTTGTTGGTCTGCATAAGGAATCTCATCTCTGTAATGAAAAAATAATCATATCTTAAATTAAGCATTTATCATAAAAATATTCACCAATTATACTTAGCTTCAAATTTCTATTTTATGAAAATATATACTATTTTTAAGAAATGTTCCCATATTCGTAAAATTACACTACTAATAAGCCTTGCAATATGAATGATTTTGTTTTTAAAGATGAACTGTACCTATATCAATCTCTCACTCATATGTTTAACCCTGAATGATGTATGACGGCCCAGGATTGTCAAGCTGATCCAGACATTAAAGGGATAGTAACACTTCATTTTAACTTTATTTTATTTTGTAGGCATTAAAAAAACATGAAGAATGATATAAGTCTTATCTCTCAAACCTTTATGGTTTATGAGATATTCACAAGCAAAGTTCCCCTCCCCGCCCCTTTTACCTACTATAAACAATCTCTTCTCAGATGTGAGTCTGGTTGTATGACAGTACAGATAACAGAAGGGGACAATTTTCTTTGTATGAAAACAATGAAAGCCCTTCCCCCCTTGACAAGTTTTTCAGCTTTTTCCGTTATCTTAATTGAAGATTGTCCCTCTCTGCAATCTACCTGGGCATCTCCCTTCTGATCTGGTTGAACAGGGGGGGGATACTTTGTTTGTGAATATCTCTTAAACCATAAAGGTTTCAGAGATAAGACTTATATCATTCTTCATGTTTTTTTAATGCCTACAAAATAAAATAAAGTTAAAATGAAGTATTACTATCCCTTTAAGGACTGGTGATGCCATGGAATTCTGGGATGACAGCGTGGCTGCATGTTGCTATGACATCCCAGAATTCATTGCAAGTGAAAAAAAGTGCTGTGTTCCTTAACTGCCATACGCCGTTGGACTGGCCGGTTGTTAAGGTATTCAAGGACAATTATCACGTTTAACTAAGTCTGTTGCAGTGCAACTAAGTTTATTAAAAATACCTGTTGCTCCTATGTGCAGCCACAAGGGATTCAAGGACAATTACCACGTTTATCTAAGTCTGTTCCAGTGCAACCAAGCTTATTAAAAATGCCTGTGGTTACTATGTGCAGCCCCAAATTTTAGGAGGGATAGATAACTGATCTCTTTGGCAGGAACTCAAACTGAAAGTCTATGACTGCAAACTTATGGGTTGTATATTTAGTCTCTACAGAATTGCTGTGCCAGCTTAAGGGGTGTGGCCATGGGTGGCGCTAAGATCACTTAGAGTGCCTTGCTGAGGGGCCCCTAGGATGTAAATACAGCTCTGAAGCATACATGAAAAACCAGTGTACAATCGGATCCTCTCCAAAAATAAAATATGTTGTAGGGTTTATCCCCCTGAGTAAAACAAGAGTACTCCCACTGCTGAAAGGTGTTTCATTCAAAAGTTATTTATTTTCAAAGTTGAATTTTTTAGGTGCAATATCACAGTGGCCTGAAATTGTACAGTGGCACTGTTGCTACATCATCCTATGGAGATTTATGGTCCCAGAACCAGAGCTGTCCATAGGATGGTGTAGCAACAGCGCCACTGTACAATTTCAGGCCACTGTGATATTGCCCCTAAAAAATTCAACTTTGAAAATTAATAACTTTTGAATGAAACACCTTTCAGCGGTGGGAGTACTCTTGTTTTACTCAAGGGGATAAACCCTACAACATATTTTTTTTTACATTTTAAGTATTACTATCCCTTTAAAAAAAAATACACCCAGCTCTAATGTTGGGTTAGATATTAAGACCCAATGTAAAACTTTCATTTTAGGTGATTGTTCCACTTTAAAGCCCCATTTAAACCAATGGGCATTTTGGGATTTATTTTATCTCCTCTAGTTTCCAGATTACAGTCAGTATCTGTTGCATCTATCACTCCTTGACGGTTTTGCACTTTCGGAAAGGAAAGATGCTTTTACTCATTTTCAAACAATTTGATCAGTTGTAACTTTTGAATAAAAGAACTGATAGCAATGTTAGTAACTTTGTGCTATTTAATTATTATTATTATTATTATTATTATTATTATTTAGCAGGAATAGCACTTTACTACATATTTATAAAAGATAGTTTATTTTGCCTCCAAAACAATATTTTATTATATGTTTAGGTTTATTTAGATAGTTAGGGCAAAACTGGAGGGCATGCCTATCAGACATTAATATTCTATATTGCTTTCCACCCCAAGTGAGAGTTACTGTTGTCCTATATTTACTCATATGCATAAACTGACATACAACTAAAACTAAATATCTCATAAGCTATTGTGTGAAATAAAAAAAGAAGCTAAAGTAAATATAGAAGATTTTGAAAGCGGACCCGTTGTCACCTTTATATAACTAGGACTTATATGAATTCATTAATATTAACATTACTAGTTGATGTATTAATTCCATTAATTACCCTCACCGTTTTTTTTTTTTTTTTTTTTTTTTTTTTAAACATTTTTATTGAGAGGACAGATATAATACATTACAAAATCATAGATAATATGCATAGTAATCAAGGAAGAGACACGGTGCAGACAGTCAGGTAAGTATTATAACGTGAAAATACAGCTGTCCCATTTTAGTTTTTATATTTGAAAAAAACTAAACCAAACCAAACAAAAACCAAACCCTCCCCCTCCCATCTCTTTACCGTAATCATATCTCAAACAAAACTTAAACCACCCACCCTCCCTCAGTCCCTGGGAGATGAGCACAACACCAGCCACGTCAAACTTCACCAAATGTGACAGAAAACAGTGTAGGCGCCAGTTACAGGTAGAACATTTAAATAGATAAGTAAATAAGCAGCCAGATACTCCAGAGAAGGTGGTGGCACAATCGTGGATGTCAGAATACCCCCCAAGGCATGACCAATGGATGACCTTAGTGACCAATAATCTTCCTCATTATAAGGGACTTTACCTGCATAAGGGAACCCCAAATAAATTCCATCAAATATGGGGTCTATGGACCTCTTACTGTAACTCTATAATACTTTACCAATGTGGGGTATATAATGCATAACTATTACCCTCACCGTTTTTAATCTTTTAGTTATTTAGGCCAGAAACTTCTAAGATCTTTCTATTTTCTCAACAGGTTGTCTGGGATTGCTGTTAAGCATGCTGACCCTTCCTTCTTGTATTGAGTTCCCACAAAACAAATGCAGGGAGCAGAAGTGACTCTCATTTAAGAGGGGAAAAAATGAATCTTGATCTTATTTTGCACAAAGGGTCTTGGCCGATGTTGCCCAAGGATTTTGTGGACTTGGGTAGGAAACATTTCACTGACCAGCTGTTGGAAGAAGCCTCTGATTTAGTGTAAATGTACACTATATCGGCTGACATTGTATGGATAGTGAGCATAATGTGTGAGCATGCAGAACAAGAGTCCATTATGTATGCATCCTTGATCTTGGGAAGTGCTTTTGATCAGTATGGTGACTAGGGATGGTACAAAAACTGTGACGAACGCACATGGGAGAGAAAAACGTGACTTGAGCAGCACCTGAGAAGCCACACATGCCTTGAGCAAATTACTTCATTTTGTTCTTTCTCAGTGTGCGTTTGTCACATTCTTTGTTTTTATAGCCTCCCTAAGTGTAAGGGAATCCCAGGCATGGGCTCTTGCTTCCATGTGTCTAGAGGATATCAGCTGCACCCCACTGGCGAGGTCCACATAGACGAAAATGTATGTCTGGGGTTGTGTTGTTTCTCTTGTGCAGGGAGGATTTGCCTGACATTTTGGGGCTGGACTTCCTGTTGGTGGGACCAGACTGATGTGAATATGGAAATTTCCTCTCTGCAATGGCACCTGGGAGCAAAAAACGTGACTTGAGCAGCACCTGAGAGGCCACACATGCCTTGAGCAATTTACTTCATTTTGTTCTTTCTCGGTGTGCATTCGTCACATTCTTTCTTTTTGTAGTCTCCCTAAGTGGAAGAGAATCCCAGGCATGGGCCCTTGCTTCCATGTGCCTCGAGGGATTCAGCTGCACCTCACTGACGAGGTCCACATAGACCGAAACGTATGCCTGGGGTTGTGCTGTTTCTCTCGTTCAGGGAGGATTTGCCTGACATTTCGGGGCTTGACTGTCTGTGAGTGGGACCAGACTGATTTGAATATGGAAATTTCCTCTCTGCGATGGCCCATGGGAGCAAAAAATGTGACATGAGCAGCACCTGAGAGGCCACCCATGCCTTGAGCAATTTACTTCATTTTGTTCTTTCTCGTGTGCGTTTGTCGCATTCTTTGTTTTTGTGGATGGGCATGAGAAAAATCACACTCGGCCGAGCTTGACATTTTTTAGCAAAAAGTGCCAATTGTGCAATTCTTTCACTACCTAGATCATTGCATTGAAATCAATGGGAAGACTGAATTTCCCCCACCATATTTCCCTTCTTTTCCTGCAGGCATAGTAGAAAAGGGATGTCAGGTACTCCCAGCATATAATTTCTGCATTTGTGAGAGACAGAGACAGAAACAAAATTTCACAGTTAATTAAAATTGGAGTGTAGTTTACAGAGTCTTGGAGGCAGAACATTTGTGCTCTGTGTTTGGAGATTCTGAGAGACTCTGTGGGAGAGCAAGGGAGAAAGTAGATTGACCCAAAACACCCCTCAGTCCTGTTTGAATGACCAGGAAGACTCAGACAGCCATGATCCAAGTTTTTTCCTCACCAGGCTGTTATCTCTGTGTTAGGGAACTTTTCCCTTTTTGCTTTGCATTTTGTGATTCCTTGTCTGGTTTTCCATTTGTTTTTCCTTGTTATCCAGATCCTGGTTCCCCACCTTGTCTTGTGTTTGCCCTGAGCCTTTATAGACCCTCTCTGCTTTTGGGTGGGGTGCTATCAAAGTGTCCCAGGTTGTGACCCAGAGTTTTCTGCCCTTTCCCTGAGTTTTATCTTGTGTATTGACCTGGCTCTTCCTGTGACTTCCCTCCTATTTTTCGATTGTCTGTATAAGAAGCACATGAACTGGTTGAAAGTAGGATCACACCTAGGCACAACTTCATTGAGTTCCCACCTGAAGCAAAACCATAGGTCTATCGACATCCCCTAAAGCTAATGGATCACTGCTAAAGCACGCTGCTAGTGGACAATGCCAGGGAGTGAAATAGCCATAACAGCACAACAGTAGACTCTAGACAAGGTAAAATGGTTACTACTCCATCAGGGGCTAGTAATGCTAGGGGCTAGAGAGCAGTGCTAGGGATTGGAGATCCAATGCATAGGCTACACCCATAGAAATTGTGCTGTGGCCTAAGTTGTATAGAGATACTAGCCACAAAGCTAGATACAGAAGAGCTGAAAGATGTTCTGGAAAATCTTGCTAAGGGTTGTCAATACACTATTAACCCCTAGGAGATAACTACCAAAGGCAAAGGAAGACCTAGGACCAGTAGTGAGACACATAGGTTGAAGAACCTAACAGCAAGGAGAACAAGTATCTAGTAACAGAGATAGTACCCAGAACAGAAAGGCAGGAATCAATCATCAGCAGAAGCAGGAGAGGATGCTGAGACTGGAAGGCTGCTGCTGGAACGGGTACTGAAGCAAAGTCAGACAGGTAAGGTTAGCAATGTGGAGGCAGATACAAGAACCAAACTGACAGGCAGAAACAAAGTAAGGTGCAGGCTAGGGTCTGCAACATAGGGACTGAAACAAGTCAAAACTGGCAGACAGGATCAAAGTCAAAAGCAGGCTGAAGTCGGCAACAAGGAGACAAGACACTAGGCAATAACCACCACAAAGAAAAACACAACATGGAACACTTAGATAGCATGTCAGAGTCAGGAGGTGACATGCTGAAACCTTGCAGAGAGGGCTTCTGCTCCTGTGTAGAGGAGTATGACTGAGATTGTTTTTGAAAGAAGACATTTCATTGCGTGGCCACACATACATCCCCCACCACCTCTACAAGCACGTTGTTAAAGCAATAAAGTTACAGTTCTTCCACTATGTACTGATATACCACAATTAAGTTTTTAGTTAAAACCTGAACAAAAATATTCCAAACGTATGCCTGTAGAATAGTAAATGTGCCAAAATGTTGGTGGTTGAAATGCTGCCCGTTTAAGTTTTTGTGGGAAATATATATGCAGTGGCAAAAAGATGGGCATTTATGTATCTTATGATTCTAAGGGCAGAAATTTTTAGCAGGAAAATGTTTTCTTGTGAGAATCTTTTTTTTTACTTTTCACACATCCCTAATAGTGACTACTGATATACTATGCAAGCTGAAAAAACAGAAATCCAGGTTCTGGAGGTATTAAACATTATATGTAACACTTTTATTTATTAAGAGGCTGTAGTTTGATGATAGAAACTGCAAGTGTTTTTTGTGACAGGTCCACTTTAATTATAATTTTTTTTGTGTTGTTACCCATTCGTATAGCCAAATTTCTTTGTTTTGCAGTTTAGGATACAGTTAAAGAGATAATGTCATACTGCAAATGAATATCCGATTATTCCTTATACTTTTTAACAATGCTCTGTACCTTTCACAATGCCCATATCAGTGTAGTTTTATAGTAATTCTATTTTAAAACGTCTACCTCCCACCCCATTTCTGACATCACTCTTCTTTCTTCAGATCAGAAAGCCGGTCTTGATGGATCACAACAAGGGACAATATTGTGTGAGCATAAGGAAAACCCTATTCCCCTTTGTTAAGGGCGTGCAACGTTTTCCTTATACAGACACAGACTATATTGTCTGGTCAAGTGAATGGCTTTCAGGTCTGAGGTAAGAAATGTGAAGTCGTGAAAAGGGGCAGGAGGGGGTAAACTTTAAAATATGATTACAATAAAACTACTCTGATATGGACACTACAAAAGGTACAGAGCTTTATTAAAATATATAAGGAATAATTGGATATGCATTGATACCTCTTTAAGTCTGGTTACAACTGCAGTTCAGCAACAAGGTCAAACTTGAGTACCCAAAAGTTGCCCTGCTACTGTCTGACTGCATCAGTCAGCATTCCTGTTTCACATCACTGCTGCCAGCATAGTTATGTATTATTCCAGATAATTACTTAATGTTTTGCTTGAATACTTTTAGATCACACAGCATTCATGTTTTACCTCTGCACTGGCAAACTGTTGTCCCATTATTTCATTCATGTCCAGCTAATACCCCCTTGGCATTATGTACAAAATGGAAGAGCAATTCTGGAACAAGCTAACAGCACTGTAGGGGAGAAAGAAAAATTTACAAAACTCTAATTGCTCTAAATGGGTGTTTAACACCTTGAATTCTAGACAGATATACAATGCATTGATTGGGAATGCATATGAGCCCTTTCTAGCATTTAAGTATTAAAGAGAACGATTGAATTGATTGGAAGTTATATTTGTTTCCTACGTGTCTTTCCGAATGCACGGACCAAGAAACAGACCCACAGGACAGAGGTAATTCTGAGAAACACATACCCTGAACCTGGGGACTGAATCTGGGGCCAGCAAGAGAGCACAGGAGCCTCAGGAACATTCTGCAAAGGTTCAGTGATGGTGAAGCTCAGGAACAACTACAGCTAGGGATCTGTGCTGGTGTATGCAGCATTGAGAATGAAGCAGCAGAATCCCTGTGTCCTCACTACAGGCTGCAGCAAGTGGGCAGACCTACCAAGTGCAAGGAAAGCGGGCAAAATGTAGCTTGAGGCTGATGGAGTTCACCACTGGGAGTGGAGAAGGTAGCTGGGATGAAGATTGCCACTTGAGGTGGCTGGAATTTGCTGCTGGAAACAGCAATACATCCTGGGTCACTGATGGCTGCTTAAAGGGATAGTAATGTTTCAAAATAAAAACAGCTCCAATTAATCTGCATAGCATTTGAGCCATGGAGAGTGGTATTTCAAGTACTGTCAGACTTGTAGTTCAAGAGTAATTGAATGATAAAGTATTCCCATCCTGCCCCTTTTACTGATATAACACCGCTCACCTCAGAACAGAAATGTGGTGTCCAGATGGCTTGCATAGAGGGACAATCTTCAATTAGCATAAGGGAAAAACCTGACGAACCAATCAAGGGGGCAGGGTTTTCATTGTTTTCACAGTAAGAAGATTGTCCATTGCTGTGAGCTGTCTTGTCTTAAGACCAGATTCCACATCTGAGGGGAGGCGGCTTAAACTAGGTAAAAGAGGCAGGAGGGAAACACTTTATCATCCAATTTCTCTTGAATTACAACAGTTATGAAATAACACTCTCCATGGCCCAAATACTGTGAAGATTATTTGGAGCTGCTTTTATTTTGAAACTACCCCTTTAAGGGGGCTGGAGTCTGGATTTCAGTGCTGGGAATGTCAAGTTTAGCTAGGTCATAGATTGCTAGAAGAAGATGAAGTGTGGCGTTCAAGAGCAGGAGCAAGGTAACTTAGCTAAATGGAAATGGACACTTTGAACGTACATAGAGGAGCATGCCCAAGTGCTAGTTATAACCACAGGGACCTACAGAACATTATTATTGGAACATGATGAGTGAGAAAAATTTCTGGCATGACTTTTCATGAAAAACTGATGATTTTTCTCTTTTTTAGCAAAACTTTTGTCCTTTTCGCCAATGCAAGATTTTTGTCCTTTTCGGCAATCCAAACAAATTTTTCACCTATTCCAACACACTTTTCTCCTATGTTTCCTATGGTGCAACATCTCCCAGCATAATATATCTTCTTCTGAGGGCTGTAGTGGAGAAATAAGTAGCTGAAAGTCAAATTTGTGTGTCCTACAGCAACATATACCATGAGAAATGTGTTAGCATGCAGAATGCATTTGTCTTTTGCCCACAACACTAACTTCCTGCTTAAGTGACACTGGTACTAGTGATGAGCGAGCATGCTCGGCCGAAGCTCGGTTTGGCTCGAGCATCGCTGTGCTCGGCACATGGCGGTACTCGTACGAGTACCGCATGTGCTCGCCCGCCATGTTCGGGTCTCCTCCCCGCACGTTTCGCGGCTGCTGCGCAGCCAATAAACGTGCGGGGAGGCTCTGACATCAGTGTAATGCCAGCAGCCATGTTGGCTGCTGGCATTACACTGATTGGCTGGCCAGAACCCGTGATCGGGTGCTGTATAGCACCTGACCAGCGAGTTCGGCTCAGTCTTAGCCAGGGAGAGATGAGGATAGGAAGGGAAAGTCAGTGTAGGGAGAAGAAAAGTGCGTTTGAACAACAAAAAGACCCAAAAGTCCTTTTTAGGACTATTGTGTGTGGGGGCAGCAGATATATTTTGTTTTGGGGGGCAGAGTTTAAAAAAAAAAGTCACATATTCCGTTCACTGTGCCTAGCCGCAGATTAGTAGCACATTCTGTTTAGTGTGCAAAGTTGCAGATTAGCAGCACATTCTGTTTAGTGTGCAAAGTTGGAGATTAGCAGCACATTCTTTTTAGTGTGCAAAGTTGCAGATTAGCAGCACATTCTGTTTAGAGTGCAAAGTTGCAGATTAGCAGCACATTCTGTTTAGTGTGCAAAGTTGCAGATTAGCAGCACATTCTGTTTAGTGTGCAAAGTTGGAGATTAGCAGCACATTCTTTTTAGTGTGCAAAGTTGCAGATTAGCAGCACATTCTGTTTAGTGTGCAAAGTTGCAGATTAGCAGCACATTCTGTTTAGTGTGCAAAGTTGCAGATTAGCAGCACATTCTGTTTAGTGTGCAAAGTTGCAGATTAGCAGCACATTCTGTTTAGTGTGCAAAGTTGCAGATTAGCAGCACATTCTTTTTAGTGTGCAAAGTGTTAAAAATAAAAGTCACATATTCTGTTCACTGTGCCTAGCCGCAGATAAGTAGCACATTCTGTTTAGTGTGCAAAGTTGCAGATTAGCAGCACATTCTGTTTAGTGTGCAAAGTGTTAAAAATAAAAGTCACATATTCTGTTCACTGTGCCTAGCCGCAGATAAGCAGCACATTCTGTTTAGTGTGCAAAGTTGCAGATTAGCAGCACATATTCCGTGTAATATGAAAAAGGGACGGGGAAGTGGACGTGATCCTGATAGTTCAGGGCGCGGGTCAGGACGCGTAGAAACTGTGCCTGGTGCCAGAGTACAAGAAAGAAAGACATCCACCATACCTAGCTTCATGTCTCAGTTTACAGGGCGTCGCAGGACATCACTCTCGAGGTCAGACCACTGCGAACAGGTGGTCGGTTGGATTTCAGGTGATACTGCTTCCAGTCGGTTAAGCACCACCCTGTCTTCCACCAAGTCCACTCTCAGTAACCAAGAGTCTGGTCAACATAATCCTCACCCTGATCATCCTTCCTCCCACCATAGAGGGTCTGGTCAAAGAAGTGATCCCACACTGGGATATAGTGAGGAGCTCGTCTCATCACCAATCCTTCATTTGAACCTCTCTCCAAGCACGCTTGCAGAGGAACATGAAATCTTGTGCCCTGATTCACAACCTCTAGAGGGTACCCAATCACAAGAAGATGACAGAGGGGAACGGCATTTAAGGTCAAAGGAAGTGGATGATGATGATGAGACACAGTTGCCATCAAATCAACCACTATTACTGTCTCAAGACCTTGATGAGGAGGATGATATACAGTTGTCAATGACTGAGTATGTGGTGGGATCAAGAAATGAGGAGGATGATCAGAGTGAGGAAGTGGAGGAGGACTTAGTGGACGATGAGGTGACTGACCCCACCTGGGAAGGTGGAGAGCCGAGCGATGACAGCAGTCCTGAGGGTGAGCCATCTGCAGCACCGCAACAGGCTGGAAGAGGCAGTGGTGTGGCTACAGAAAGAAGGCGGACCGCACCAAACCGGCCCGCAAATGTTCCACGGAGCACCCCCTTGCGTAAATCTCCCTTGCCAAGGGCTAGGTGTTCCGCGGTATGGCGTTTTTTTAAGGAAAGTGCGGACGACAAAAAAATTGTAGTTTGCAACCTGTGCCACACCAGAATGAGCCGAGGCATGAACACTAGAAACCACACCACCACCAGCATGATCCGACACATGGCATCCAAGCACCGTAATAAGTGGGAGGAATGCCAGGATCGCCAATCTGTGTCTGCAGGCCACACCACTGCCTCCTCTTCCCCTGTTTTCGGTGCCGGCCAATCGCCTGTCGAAGGCGTAGGCCCGCATACCTCCCGCCCTGCACCTGTACCATCTGAAGCACCATCAGCGACCACATCCACTTCCCTGTCCCAGCGCAGCGTCCAAATGTCGTTACCCCAGGCATTTGAGCGCAAGCGAAAATACCCAGCCACCCACCCACAGGCCATAGCACTAACCTCACACCTTTCCAAATTACTGGCCATCGAAATGCTGCCATTTAGGCTTGTGGAGACTGAGTCCTTCCGCAGCCTGATGGCAGCAGCTGTCCCTCGGTACGCAGTCCCCAGCCGCCACTACTTTTCCCGGTGTGCCGTCCCCGCCTTACACCACCATGTGTCCCGTAACATCACCCGTGCCCTGACCAACGCAGTTACTGGGAAGGTCCACTTAACGACTGACACATGGACAAGTGCTTGTGGCCAGGGACGCTACATTTCCCTGACGGCACACTGGGTGAATGTCGTGGAGGCTGGGAGCGACTCGGCCCCTGGGATGGCACAGGTGCTACCCACGCCGAGGATTGCGGGCCCTACCTCCATCAGGGTTTCCGCCAGCACCTACGTTATTGGCTCCTCCTCCTCCGTTTCCACCTCCAAATTCTCTGCGCACAGCGCCACTCACCCATCAGCCGGTAGCTGGAAGCAGTGTAGCACTGCATTGGGGAAGCGTCAACAGGCCGTGCTGAAGCTGATCTGCCTTGGGGACAAACAGCACACGGCCTCAGAGCTGTTGCAGGGGATTAGTCACCAGACCGAGCAGTGGCTCTCGCCACTCAACCTGCAACCAGGCATGGTTGTGTGTGATAATGGGCGTAACTTGGTGGCGGCTTTGGAGCTCGGCAAGCTCACACACGTACCATGCCTAGCGCATGTATTTAATTTAGTGGTTCAGCGATTTCTAAAAACCTACCCCAATTTGCATGATCTCTTGACCAAGGTGCGCCGCGTGTGTGCACATTTCCGTAAGTCATCAACAGCTTCAGCCGGCCTGTTGAAGCTGCAGCAGCGCTTACAATTGCCAGCTCACCGGCTGCTGTGTGACGTGAGCACGCGCTGGAACTCCACCTTCCACATGTTGGCCCGGCTTTGTGAGCAGCAGAGGGCAGTAGTGGAGTACCAGCTGTTACACGGTCGTCGCCTCTCCGTTCAACTTCCTCTAATCAGAAGTGAGGAGTGGGAATGGATGTCAGACCTCTGTGAGGTTTTACGCAATTTTGAGGAATCGACACAGATGGTGAGCGGCGATAACGCTATTATCAGTGTAACCATCCCACTTCTGTGTCTACTGAAACGCTCGCTGCTCACAATTAAAACCGACGCTTTGCATGTGGAAGAGGTGGAAATGCGGGAGGAAGAGCTTACACAAGGTGATAGCCAGAGCACCCTCACTTCGTCTTCTCAGCGACAACTGGAGGAGGCGGAGGAGGAGGAGGAGGAGGAGGAAGACACGGTTGCCTCCGCTACAGAGGGTAGCCATGGAACTTTAGTTCCATCTCTTCAGCGTGGGTGGGCAGAAGAGGAGGAAGAGGATGAGGAGATTGAGAGTCATCCTCCTGGTGAGGACAGCGAAATCTTGCCTGTTGGTACTGTGGCACACATGGCTGACTTTATGTTAGGCTGCCTTTCCCGTGACCCACGCGTTATACGCATTTTAGACAACACGGATTACTGGGTGTTCACCCTTCTGGACCCCCGCTACAAAGAGAATTTCTCATCTCTCATTCCTCCGGTGGAGAGGACAAGCAAAATGGTGCAATACCAGAAGGTTCTTGTTGAAAAATTGCTCCAAAATTTTCCATCTGACAACGCTGGCGGCAGAGTACGTGCTACCTTGGCCAACCGAGAAGGGGAGAAAAGGGGAGCACACAGCAGTTCCGACAAAGGCAGGGCAACACTCTCCAAGGCGTGGGACACCTTCATGACACCGCGCCAGCACCCTCACCCTGATGCGCAGCCTAGTGTCACAAGGAGGGAAAAGTTTTGGAAGATGGTGAAGGAGTACATAGCAGACCGTGTCAGCGTCCTCAATGATCCCTCTGTGCCTTACAACTACTGGGTGTCCAAGCTGGACACGTGGTATGAACTGGCACTCTACGCCTTGGAGGTGCTGGCCTGCCCTGCCGCCAGCGTTCTGTCTGAGCGGGTATTTAGTGCTGCTGGTGGCATCATAACAGATAAGCGTATCCGCCTTTCCACCGAAAATGCTGATAGGTTGACACTTATAAAAATTAACAAGGCCTGGATTTCCCCTGACTTCTCCACTCCACTGGAGGAAAGCCCCGGGGGAACATAAAGTCACTTTAGATATGTTATTTACAATGATGGGAATAATCTGTATTCCCATTCACCCCTTCCACCCAAAAAATGGGTATATGGTTGACTCTCTTCCATATACCCTGGGATATAATTTTTATATAGGGCCAGCTCACCAGCGGGCCCTGTGATATAATTTTTATATAGGGCCAGCTCACCAGCGGGCGCTTTTTGACAATTTTTGTATAGGTCAGCTCACCAGCGGGCCTTCTCATATAATGTTTTATTGGGTCAGCTCTCTAGCGGGCCCTCTCATATAATGTTTTATAGCGTCAGCTCACTAGCGGGCCTTCGCATATAATGTTTAGGATGGTCAGCTCCGCAGCAGACCCTCACCCATAATGTTTTAGATGGTCGGCTCAGCGCACGTTTCCCTCTTAATCATGGCCCCAGTTCAGAAAAATCAAGGAAATTTTTTGCAGAATTTGCCTCTGCGCATGTTTCCCTCTTAATCATGGCCCCAGTTCAGAAAAATCGAGGACATTTTTTGCAGAATTTGACTCTGCGCACGTTTCCCTCTTAATCATGGCCCCAGTTCAGAAAAATCGAGGACATTTTTTGCAGAATTTGCCTCTGCGCACGTTTCCCTCTTAATCATGGCCCCAGTTCAGAAAAATCGATGAAATTTTTTGCAGAATTTGCCTCTGCGCACGTTTCCCTCTTAATCATGGCCCCAGTTCCGAAAAATCTATGAAATTTTTTGCAGAATTTGCAGATGATATACAAGTAAATATACAGCAAATACTGTTTGGTAACAATTTTTCGCCTAAAGTCGTTTTTATCTTCCTTTTTGTGTGTTTTACGGTCAGTCTTTAAAAATGGCGTACTACGGGCGAAACATCATTCCCAGCAGCGACGTTGGAGTCCAAGATGCATCCAGACATCCTCCCTATGCTGTCCCTGAACCATTTCTGTGGTGTTTCCATCATTTTCTGCCCTTTTCCTATGGACCAGGCACCCTCCCCTCATCAGAGCAGGGGGTGCCTGGTGTAATGCTCGAGTCCTCCCATTAACTTCAATGGGGCTCGGGTGCTCGGCCGAGCACTCGAGCCTCCGGGGGCGCTCGGTCAGAGCACCCGAACACCCGAGCATTGGGGTGCTCGATCATCACTAACTGGCACCTATTCATGATGATGTCGAGTGATAAATTAAGTACAACCTATAATGTGGCAGATGCGTATGGTAATGGTGGTGGGGGACTGGCGTGATATGATATATATATATATATTCCTACAGCAGTTTTTACCATTATCATGTTTGTGTCAAATGTAAGCTATCATTCTTCTCAGATGACCGATACACATTACTTATTGGTCATAGCAGTGGTCCAAAGTGTGGTATATGGTAGCAACCATTCTTCACATCTCTCCTCATCATCATCATCATCTGTGCTACTTTTGGATTCTGAGTGAAGTGTCTACATACTGTGGACTTCATGGACTGAGGGGTTCCTGAGGAGCTGCTACTACTACTGGGGCTAGATGTTGATGCAATTCTTCTGCTACTACTACTTGGTATCAAAAGTGAAGCACTTCCAGCAGCAGCAGATGCACTTGTCATAGCTGAGATTGTGGATGTTAATAACCTGTGTTGCTGTTGTTGTTAATGCTGGTTACTCAACAAAAATGTGTGTGGCTGAGTTGAACGTGGACTTGAAAGTGGCGATGATGCTGATGATAACTATCAGGATGACTGTGTACTTTTTGTCATCTTTGCTTGTCCAGGGTCAGAGTTTCCACTGGTTTTCTCAAACAGTTTATGGACTGGTCAATGTTCTTTTCAGTGGTGGAAGATTGAGCCTTTGCCTTTCTGCTAACTTTCTGGCCATGTAACCATTTATCTAACCCTCAACTTCATCTGTATCTGAACAAGAGAAAGATACTGGAGGGATATATTCTAGATCTGCATCATTAGGTCATCCTCAGCATCAGCATCACCCGCCACTTCGTGCCCACTACCCTTACATTCATCTAAGCTTTTAAAGGGCCCAAACAATGTCTTTTTATGTCTACTTTCACAAAGAACACGACTACTTTGAGGACAAGTGTTTTGGTGCTTGTTTGTTTCACTGTCAGATGCAGCAGTTGGTTCAGCTGCTACACCATCCTCCATTATGCCTTCATCAACACTAGAATTTGACTTGTCATCTTTAGTGTTCTTCTTATATTTTTTTTGTATAGTACTGGTGGTGTTGGTGCTGAAACTTTTGCATCCACCCCGGGATGAGAGAGATCATCATCATTTATTGCACATGATGCAGCAACTATTGCTGCAGTGGGTTTTTGAACTACCACTTTACTCCCATGTCCCTGCACTGCTCCACCTTTTCCCCTCCCCCTTGTGCATTTGCTGAACATTACTCAACTACTGTGTGTGTTTTTACTCTCTACAGTACACAACACAACTGATGGAGTGTTATGTTTTGCCTTAGTCCTCAACAAAATTCTTAATGTCGTCTGCTGTCTATAAAATCTGCCTCAGTCACATAGCTCATGCCAGGCTCCCAGTCAGCTATCTGTCTTCTGCTTATTTGTTTATTTATTATAATTTTTTTTATTTTTTTGTTTTTATTTTTTTTTTTATATATTTATATCTCATCACAAAAAAAAAATCAACAACCTCTTTCCCAAGACTTCCCCATCACAGAGACAATAAAAGCAAGATCAGCAAGCAAATGTAACCAGCTGTGTCACATGGCATCTTGGGGTATTTGGAGGTCAACCTCCTTCCTCCTTTCTTCTTCCCCAGAGGGCCTTCAGATTCCCCTAATACAGAGAACAAATATCCCACCTAAAAGACTCTGTAAACTAGGATTCAATTCCCCTTTATTTGCCTGTCTTCTTTAACTCAAAAATGTGCTGCTTTTTCCTCTCACATACACAGAGTGGCTGCTGTGAGAGCCTCACACCCTTTTATATGACTGCAGGAAAAGCAGAGAAAACTTTCATGTGGTAGGGAAACATTTTTCTTCCCATTGATTTCAATGCAATGAGCTAGGTAAAAAAATAGGAAAACTGCACTTTTCACTAGAAATTATTCCCCATTTGGGAAGTGCCATTTTTTTGCCGAATTTGGCTTGAAGCGAAAATTTTCACCCTTCCCTAATCATGAGGAATTGGTTTTCACATTACTTCCTTCTCCATGGTGTTGGAGATGTATGGCAGTACTTATTGCCCACACAGGGCTTCAGCAAGGAGACATGAATCATGGGCAAGATATGCATATTGAAATGAATCGCCAAATGATACTTCACAGGGTTGATGACATGGAGTATCTTGTAGGGACAGACAGATTGGGATCCAGCTTGTCTGATGGTTGCCATAACATGACATTGGTTCCTCGTAGACATCCAGACCATGACCCACAAAGAAATTTAGCAAGGAAGTCCAAAATTTGTCTGCTTCTTTCTTTTGTTGGGCCTGAGCTGATAGTAAGGAAGTATGGTTCCCGTATCAGTGCTCCACCAAGGAAGAGGCTCGGGCATCCACCTCAGGAAAACTAGACACTTAGGGATCAAGAAGAAGAAAGGTATATGGGTTGTATCAAAGTACAACAAAGAAAGCAGAGTAACCCAAAGAATGCTGTAAGAGTTGATGAAAGCTCGGCCAATGGAATATAAAAAGTGTCAGGCTCTCACAGCATACCATTCTGTGGTTGTAAGAGGAACTGGAAAAAGGAGCAGCACGTTTTGAGCTATGAAGATAGGCAAATTGAAGCTTAGTTTAGGGAGTCTTTTAGGTAGGAGATTTGTTCTCTGTATTCAGGAAGTCTGGGGGCACTTTGGGAGAGAAGAAGTGAGAAAGGATGTTGACCCCGGATACCTGAAAATTTGTTCTGACTGACTGGCAAAACATAAGCAGCTGTGATCCAAACTCCTTCTGGATCAGGTTGTTATTATCTTTGTGCTGGGGGAGTCTGGGGATGTGTGAAGGGAGCAAAGAAGGTTGACCCCAAATACCCCAGCATTCTGACTGATTTGATTTGAAAAACACAGGCAGCTGCTCTCAAAGCAATTCCCTTGCTGATCTTGCTGGCATTATCTCTGTGCAGGGGAATGTCTGGGGGTGTAAGAAGGAGGCAAAGGAGGTTGACCCCAAATCCCCCAGCATTCTCTCTGACTGATTTGATCTGAAAGCCACCGGCAGAAGCAGTCCAAGCAATTAAGCAATTTCCTTACTGATCTTGCTGTTATTGTCTCTGTGCTGGGAAAGTTGTTGATTTTGTTTTTGAGTTATAATTTTTCTGGACAGTGATAGCATACAGTGGACAGCTGTTAAAAAAAAAAAAAAAAAATATATATATATATATATATATATATATATAATGACAGGGGCACTCACTGGATCTCCAACATCCAAGTCAAAATTCAAAAGTTACTACCTTGGTGCACGTCCCATATAAAGTAATATAATCTCCAAATGTACTCAGCCTAGGGATGTCCCAGCGTTGCACGAGACAGCACTCAATTTGAAGTCACTAAAAAGTATTTCTTGCATCCACATAATACTATATATATATATATATATATATATATATATATACTGTATATGAAGAAGGAAAGAGAGAATACAAGGAGAGTGCTACTGTAATGCAAATATATTTAAAAATAAAACACAACGTATAAACAAGTAGTGATCACAATATAAAAACAATACAATAATGTATAGAACACTAAAAGTCGCATACAATAGAGAGCGAAGCTCCTGAATCCACTGGAAAATAAAATATATATTGCGATAATATGTCTCTTGGTTTTAAACAAGTGCACTTGTATGGTGTTTTTAATCTCCAATCGTATATACAGGATTTTGGCCTTATATATATCAAATTTAAAGGGATAGTAATACTTCGTTTTAACTTTATTTTATTTTGTAGGCATTAAAAAAACATGAGGAATGATATAAGTCTTATCTCTCAAACCTTCATGGTTTATGAGATATTCACAAGCAAAGTTTCCCCTTCCCGCTCCGTTTTCCTAGTGTAAGCCATCTCTTCTCAGATGTGAATCTGGTTGTAAGACCAGACAGATAACAGAAGGGGACAATCTTCTTTGTATGAAAACAATGAAAGCCCTGCCCCCCTTGACAAGTTTTTCAGGTTTTTCCCTTATCTTAATTGAAGATTGTCCCTCTCTGCAGTCTACCTGGGCACCTCCCTTCTGATCTGGTTGAACAGGGAAGGGGGAAAGTTTGTTTGTGAATATCTCTTAAACCATAAAGGTTTGAGAGATAAGACTTATATCATTCTTCATGTTTTTTTAATGCCTACAAAATAAAATAAAGTTAAAACGAAGTATTACTATCCCTTTAACTATTGGCAACAGTGTCTGTAATAAGCGGGCAGAGGGAGGTTTGATGTATAATACGTATACACCTCCTGTTTCCTATGTCAAACTCCTGCAGGCAGGAGTTACAATATTCCCAATTTTAGCCCAATATTATCCTATCCCGTCTAGTTGAAATTAAGTTGAAAAATATGTATCCTTCAAATTGGCAGCAGTGTATTTGTGAGCACCGTGTTATAATAAATAGACACAATACCTTCAGCCTAGTTGTGCTGTTCTGCTGTGGGAAGATGCAGTGCTTTCAGTGATCCTGGTGCTCTCTGTATGCTGTATCCAGTTGGCATGCCAATATAGATACGGTCACAGCCGTGCCGTTGTTCCGGTCTCAATCAATGGTGATATATCAAGTAGCGATGATACCAATGCAATATTTTCAAAAGCTCTCTTGAATGGGTGGGAGCTGTACTCTTCTTTCATAGTTAATGAGATGAGTAAATATGAAAACAGATTTATTATACAGAGACTACCCCTTAGGTTATTAGCCATTTTCTCAAAATTCCTCCTAGTTCAACATTGTAAATGAACATATTTTGACAGTGTCTGAAATCTATACCTATGTCCACCAGTAGAGGCTTAAGATCTTCTTTTTTTTCAAGCTCCAATTTAGCCTATTGTGCTAGATCACCCCCTTAATATACATATTTCAGTATGAAACCCCAGAGACTAATCTAACTAATATGAATACCAGTTCTCTATTATTTTATTATTTTTTTTTATCTCTGAGAGTTTACAGGTTCTGTAATTGCTCATTATCCATTTTGCAATTATCAAATATATAAATTCTGCATAACAAACCTTTAATTATATTGAATGGATTGTTGATTTTGTTTTATTTTTTTTTAATCTGAGATAGTTGCATAACTTTCAAGACCATGCAAAAGCAATAAGCATCACATCATAAACTATTATTCATTGTGCATTACATTAACATGGAAATTATGCTGCAAAAACAATTAATTGTATTGTTTCACTAACTTTTATTAATGTAAATTAATTATTTTTATTAAAGTAAATATTAATGTATTTATTCTAGAGGTGAGTGAAAAGTCAAAAATGTTCCCAAAGGAGAAATTAGCAGGATACTCAGTAGTGGTCTCACTACTCTGTTTAATCATGAGTAAGCGCAGTTTAAGCGCGAAACGCGTTGATTATCATCTGGACATATAATTGCTGTTTACCCACTCTGTAAGTCCTGCTGTGCTTTTTTGAGACATCTTTTATATGCAGGTATGATTTTATACTTTAAAAAAAGGCATATTGATTTTGAGACCACTACTGAGTATCCTGCTGATTGATCCAGACATCATAGTAGTGCAGTTGTTCGTTTAAGCTGTGGAAAAGTTGAAAGGTAAAGGAAAACCTTTTTTTTTCGTTTGCACACTTTTCTGTTGTGCTTTGGACACCATTAGACGTTCTCTTATTCTATGATATCATATATTGTGTTCCAGAGATTATTATACGTTGAGGTGAACGGAGCCGCTAAATCAAAGTGTTTTATGGCATTGGAGCCCAAAGGAGAAATTAACAGCTCTAAGTAAAAGTTGTGGGTCCTAGAACAACATACACCTTGAAAAGATTGTTAGCAGGCTGCGTGCCTTTATCTTGTGTTTATGACACTACCCACCTGTTTATGTTAGCAGGCTGCGTGCCTTTAACCTGTGCCTATGACACTATCCACCTGTTTATGTTAGCAGGCTGCGTGCCTTTATCCTGTGCCCATGACACTATCCACCTGTTTATGTTAGCAGGCTGCGTGCCTTTATCCTGTGCCCATGACACTATCCACCTGTTTATGTTAGCAGGCTGCGTGCCTTTATCCTGTGCCTATGACACTATCCACCTGTTTATGTTAGCAGGCTGCGTGCCTTTAACCTGTACCTATGACACTATCCACCTGTTTATGTTAGCAGGCTGTGTGCCTTTATCCTGTGCCCATAACACTATCCACCTGTTTATGTTAGCAGGCTGCGTGCCTTTATCCTGTGCCTATGACACTATCCACCTGTTTATGTTAGCAGGCTGTGTGCCTTTATCCTGTGCCTATGACACTATCCACCTGTTTATGTTAGCAGGCTGCGTGCCTTTATCCTGTGTCTATGACACTATCCACCTGTTTATGTTAGCAGGCTGCGTGCCTTTAATCTGTGCCTATGACACTATCCACCTGTTTATGTTAGCAGGCTGTGTGCCTTTATCCTATGCCCATGACACTATCCACCTGTTTATGTTAGCAGGCTGCGTGCCTTTATCCTGTGCCCATGACACTATCCACATGTTTATGTTAGCAGGCTGCGTGCCTTTATCCTGTGCCCATGACTCTATCCACCTGTTTATGTTAGCAGGCTGTGTGCCTTTATCCTGTGCCTATGACACTATCCACCTGTTTATGTTAGCAGGCTGCGTGCCTTTATCCTGTGCCCATGACACTATCCACATGTTTATGTTAGCAGGCTGTGTGCCTTTATCCTGTGCTCATGACACTATCCACCTGTTTATGTTAGCAGACTGCGTGCCTTTATCCTGTGCTCATGACACTATCCACATGTTTATGTTAGCAGGCTGCGTGCCTTTATCCTGTGCCCATGACTCTATCCACCTGTTTATGTTAGCAGGCTGTGTGCCTTTATCCTGTGCCTATGACACTATCCACCTGTTTATGTTAGCAGGCTGCATGCCTTTATCCTGTGCCCATGACACTATCCACATGTTTATGTTAGCAGGCTGCGTGCCTTTATCCTGTGCCCATGACACTATCCACCTGTTTATGTTAGCAGGCTGCGTGCCTTTATCCTGTGCCCATGACACTATCCACCTGTTTATGTTAGCAGGCTGCCTGCCTTTATCCTGTGCCCATGACACTATCCACCTGTTTATGTTAGCAGGCTGCGTGCCTTTATCCTGTGCCTATGACACTATCCACCTGTTTATGTTAGCAGGCTGCGTGCCTTTATCCTGTGCCTATGACACTATCCACCTGTTTATGTTAGCAGGCTGCGTGCCTTTATCCTGTGCCTATGACACTATCCACCTGTTTATGTTAGCAGGCTGCGTGCCTTTATCCTGTGTCTATGACACTATCCACCTGTTTATGTTAGCAGGCTGCGTGCCTTTAACCTGTGCCTATGACACTATCCACCTGTTTATGTTATCAGGCTGCGTGCCTTTATCCTGTGCCCATGACACTATCCACCTGTTTATGTTAGCAGGCTGCGTGCCTTTATCCTGTGCCCATGACACTATCCACCTGTTTATGTTAGCAGGCTGTGTGCCTTTATCCTGTGCCCATAACACTATCCACCTGTTTATGTTAGCAGGCTGCGTGCCTTTATCTTGTGCCCATGACACTATCCACCTGTTTATGTTAGCAGGCTGCGTGCCTTTATCCTGTGCCCATGACACTATCCACCTGTTTATGTTAGCAGGCTGCGTGCCTTTATCCTGTGCCCATGACACTATCCACCTGTTTATGTTAGCAGGCTGTGTGCCTTTATCCTGTGCCCATAACACTATCCACCTGTTTATGTTAGCAGGCTGCGTGCCTTTATCCTGTGCCCATGACACTATCCACCTGTTTATGTTAGCAGGCTGCGTGCCTTTATCCTGTGCCCATGACACTATCCACCTGTTTATGTTAGCAGGCTGTGTGCCTTTATCCTGTGCTCATAACACTATCCACCTGTTTATGTTATCAGGCTGCGTGCCTTTATCCTGTGCCCATAACACTATCCACCTGTTTATGTTAGCAGGCTGCGTGCCTTTATCCTGTGCCCATGACACTATCCACCTGTTTATGTTAGCAGGCTGCGTGCCTTTATCCTGTGCTCATAACACTATCCACCTGTTTATGTTAGCAGGCTGCGTGCCTTTATCCTGTGCCCATGACACTATCCACCTGTTTATGTTAGCAGGCTGCATGCCTTTATCCTGTGCCCATAACACTATCCACCTGTTTATGTTAGCAGGCTGCGTGCCTTTATCCTGTGCCCATGACACTATCCACCTGTTTATGTTAGCAGGCTGCGTGCCTTTATCCTGTGCCCATGACACTACCCACCTGTTTATGTTAGCAGGCTGCGTGCCTTTATCCTGTGCCCATAACACTATCCACCTGTTTATGTTAGCAGGCTGCGTGCCTTTATCCTGTGCCCATGACACTATCCACCTGTTTATGTTAGCAGGCTGCGTGCCTTTATCCTGTGCCCATAACACTATCCACCTGTTTGTACAATACAGAGACATCTTTGAAAAATATAAGATACAAACAGGACAAAAACAAGGAGCACCTCTAGTGTAGACAATCAAAGCTTTCTCAAACCACCACCAAAAACACCACAGAATAGATAGTCTTAAAACAAAAGCTTAGAAACCCATATATGATTTCAAGCAAACTACACCTTTCAGCTGCCCCAGTATGAGAAATCATCTGTATCAAAGGGATAGTAATACTTCGTTTTATCTTTATTTTAATTTGTAGGCATTAAAAAAACATGAAGAATGATATAAGTCTTATCTCTCAAACCTTTATGGTTTAAGAGATATTCACAAGCAAAGTATCCCCGCTCCTGTCCAGCCAGAGCAGAAGGGAGGTGCCCAGGTAGACTGCAGAGAGGGACAATCTTCAATTAAGATAAGGGAAAAACCTGAAAAACTGTCAAGGGGGGCAGGGCTTTCATTGTTCTCATAGTAAGAAGAGTGTCCCCTTCTGTTATCTGTCTGGTCTATGGACTGGATTCCACATCTGAGAAGAGATGGCTTACACTAGGTAAAAGGGGCGGGAGGGGAAACTTTGCTTGTGAATATCTCTTAAACCATAAAGGTCTGAGAAATAAGACTTATATCATTCTTCATGTTTTTTAATGCCTACAAAATAAAATAAAGATAAAACAAAGTATTACTATCCCTTTAAAGACTAGGCTATACTTTTCCTGAACTCATTCTCCAAAACAGCAAACCCATACAAAAAGACAAGCAACATGGTCCCCTGTAGTGTCATACCATCCAAATAAACATATATCCTCACATGTACCCACATGTATTGACTAGGGATGGGAGAAAAGTGTGGAAAATTTCCTGCATGACTTTTTGTGAAGAAGTAATGATTTTTTTCTTTTCCCGAGAAAAGTTTTGCCTTTCCACCTATGCAAAAATGTCCTTTTTGCCTATTTTAATACATTTTCCGCCTATATTTCCTATATGTACTACATTTCCCAATGTAATATTACTTCTTGTGAGGGTTGAAGTTTAGAAATAAGTGGCTGAAAGTCAAAGTTGTGAGTCCTACAGCAAAATATGGCTTGAAAAATGTGTTATCATGCAGAGTGCATTTGTCCTTTGCCCACAACATTTACTTCCTGCTTAAGTCACACTGGAACATATTCATGAAGCTATCAAAAGATAAAAAAAAAAGATACATCCTACAATGTGACAAATGTGTATTGTAATGGTGTGGACTGGCATGGCGTGATTTGTGTATGTATTTTTACCATTGTCATGAGTTATCTTACTTCTCAGATTATTGACACACATAACTTGTCACTCATAGCAATGGTCCCAAGTGGGGTAGATGTGACAACACGTTTTCACATCCCTCCTCCACCTCCTCATCTGTGCTGCTGTTAATATATTTGTTCTGGCTTTGTCTATTATATGTGGTTTCTGCTACCTGATACTCAGATGGTATAAGATGTTGGTACATTTTTAAGTATCTTAGTCTCCCAACATTGTTCGGCAGTCATTGACAATATAACCAGCCACACTGAAAACCCATTCAGACTCAGCGCTTGCTGGAGGACAACTGAGGGTTTCCACTGCAGTATGTGTCAATGCTGGCCACACACACTGCTTTGTTTGACAGTATTTCATGGGGTAATTGTTTATACCTAAAACATAACTATCAAGCAAGTATGCAGAAACCATCTCACATACAGTTGGACCACTTCTAGGAGCTACACAGTGTTCCTGTGTGTCAGTTACCAACCCATTCTCAGGGAGCAAGTCCCAAAGAGATGTGCCACTGGAGCATCCACCACCAGTTGGTTTTTGCTGCCCCTGCTGAGACCCATCATGAATTGCCTTGTGATCCAAATGCGATATTCTGGTTGATGATTCTATACTGCCTAGATGTTTGTTGTGCCCTCACTTTCTCCCTCTCATCCACCACAATGCAACCCTCCACTCGATAATCATGTCACAATATTCCTTGACAGAATCTGATTACTCAGAGAGTTGCTGCTGATCACCTCCTTGTTGTGACAAAGTGCTGATGGCCCTTTGGCAGAAATTATGAAATTTTGTGTTTAAAGTGGGGTCCAGCAAAGTGGGAAGAATGTATTCCTCATTGCTTTTAATAGACACTATGCAAGGATCTTGTTCAAAGCACGCTAACAAGTCATTTACCAGCTGGTGCATGTATGTGTTGTCTGTCTGGTAAGAATTCTCAGCCATGCTCCTCATTTTTTTCTGCAATAAAAATATCAGTGGTAGAATTTCACTAATTCTTGCCCCAATGCGACTCATCAGCATGGTTGCCTCCTCAAAGGGTTTCAGCAGCTAACAAACATCATCCATTAGTTGCCATTGGCCAGCTGACAAGTAGGCTTCCTCCAAAGCCTACCAGTTTTTCATGGTGTATTCGCTAATGGTCTTATTCTGCTTGTACAAATGCTCTAGCATGAACATAGTGGAATTCAATCTGGTAGGGACATCCATTTTCAGCTGGTGGTGGGGCAGGTTGTTACTCTCTTGTTGGAATATAGAGCTTTGCTTGCACTGTAGGAACAACTAAAATGGGCACACATTTTGCAGGCAATAGTAGGCATCTCTTTGAGGGTTTCTGATTTTGCCAGGAAACTGGTTACAACTAAATTTAGCACGTGGGTAAAGCAGGGCACATGCAGCACAAAGCAGCGATTACATTGGAGCCCTTATCAACAGACACAAAACCAGCTTTTAAGGAGTGGGGTACAAGCCATTCCCAGTGGCGTAACTATAGGGGTCGCAGGGGTTGCACCTGCGACTGGGCTTGTCACTCTAGGGGCCCGGCCTCCCCCTGCGACCCCCTTGCCATTCCACAGGCGTACTTTGGGATTGTTTTTGTGAAGTTTTTGACTCCTGCCCAGGAACTCAGTCAGTGTGGGTTGGCAGGACATGGCAGAAGAACCATGTGTGGGCAGTCTATGACTCTTGCCATCTTCTACAGCAAACCCAGAGTCATCATACTCCTCTGCAGCAGGAGCCATATGTGTTATTTGGAATGAACTAACTGTTGGCACTGGCAGTAGCACACTCTCTGACACATAAATAACTTCACTAGTTCATTTTTCTGCCCTAGAGCCCTGGGAACTTTTTAAAGTGCTTCTGCTGCTGCTAGTTGTGGCACCTTTGGCCTGCTGTGTGTCTTCCAGTGAGACATGTGGTTGTCCTTCAGGTGGGATCTCATAGAGGAGGTGCCTAGGTGTGAGCCTGCTTTTCTCCTGCTCATGGGCTTTTTGTACAGAAACAGATAGCAACATGCTTAGCTTGAGGATCCTGAGTGAAGTATCTCCATACTGTGGACTTCATGGAGTGATTGGTTCCTGAGGTGGTACTGCTGCTACTACTGGGGCTAGATGTTGATGCAATTCTACTGCCACTACTACTAGGTGTCAAAGGTGCAGCACTTACATAAGCAGCACCAGAGGCACTTGTCATATCTAACATTGTGGATGTTAACCTGTGTTGCAGTTGCTGGGTACTCAAAACAGGTGTGTGTGTGGCTGAATGGTACTTGGACTTTGAAGAAGCGATGCTGCTGATGATGACTGATAGGGTGACTGTGTGCTTTTTGACATCTGTGCTTGTCCAGGGTCAGATTTTCCAGTGGCTTTCTCAAACAGTTTACAGACAGGCACAGTGCTCCTTAACCCTTTGAGTGCCAGAGGGGTACGCAACGCATTGCTTTGCAATCCGTTGCGTACCCCTCTGGCACTCAAAGGGTTAAAAGTGGTGGAAGATTCAGACTTTGACTTTCTGCTAACCTTATAGCCCTGTCATCATCCTCACTCTCAACTTCATCTGTATCTGAACAAGAGAAGGATGCTGGAGGCATATATTGTAGATCTTCATCATCATCAGTCATCATTAGGTCATCCTCAGCAGCAGCAGCATCACCTGACAGTTCTTGCCCACTACTACCCTTATATTTCTGTAAGCTTTTTGAGGTCTCATACAATTTCTTTTTTACTTTTACTGTAACAAAGTTCCTTACCATTTTGAGGACAGGTGTTTTGGTGCTTGTTTGTCTCACTGTCTGATGCAGCAGGCGCTTCAGCTGCTACACCTTCCTCTATTATGCTAATTCCAGCATCATCAACACTGGAATGTGACTTATCGTCTTCAGTGTTCTTCTTATATGGTTCTTTATTTCTACTGGCACTGGTGGTGCTGGAACTAATTTTGCTGGGACCTTGACAAACTGCATCCTCCCTTGGAGTAGAGGGATCATCATCATCGATTGCACATGCTGCAGCAATCATTGCTGCATCCAGTTTTTGAACTACTACTTTACTCTCATGTCTCTGCACTGCTACACCCCTCCTTCACTGGACATTACGCAACTGTGTTTTTTTTACTGTATGGTACACAACACAACTGATGGAGCTGTATGATGCCTTGCCTAAGCCCAGTCAGCTGTCTGTCACTGTCACCTTTATTATTATTTATTATTATATACTTTATTATTTAGTTCTTTATTCTTTTTTTTTTTTTTTTTTTTTAATTTCACATTGTCCAAACGTCCACCCTGTTGTCTTATCACAGTGTGTAAAAAAAAAAAAATTATAACTGAAAAACAAAATCAACAATGTCTTTTCCCAGACTTCCCCACCCAGCACAGAGACAATAACAGCAAGATCAGCAAGCAAATAGATCCCTAGCTGCCTGTGTCTTGCCAGACAGTCACATGGAATTTTGGAGTATTTGGGGGACAACCTCCTTCCTCCCTTCTTATCCCCTAGAATGCCCTACTGACTCCCCTAATACAGAGAACAAATGTCCTACCTAAATGACTCCCTAAACTAAGCTTCAATTCCTCTCCTCTAGCTAAAAAACATGCTGCTCTCTCCTGTCACAAACATAGAATGGCTGCTGTGAGAGCCTGACAGCCTTTTATATGGTTGTAGATAACTTTCCTGTGGTGGAGAAATATTTTCCTTTCCATTGATTTCAATGGGTGGATATACACGTATATATATATATATATATATATATATATATATACTACCAATGTGGGATGGCATTGCCTGTCACGTTATGACCGTTGGGCGCATGTGTATGAGATATATACACACTGATGAACATAGACATATGCAACGCACAGGTAGACACACACACAGTGAGCGGCCGAAACATGCACACATGGACACACATATGCATACCTCCCAACATTTCAAATTGCCAAAGAGGGACATTTGTGTTTTCGAGGGTATTGCTGCGGGCGTGGCTGGTGGGATGGGCATTACTGAGAATGTTAGACTACTTCATGACCTATTGAGACCTCTTTGTGTAACCTAAAAAATGACTTATAACAAGACCAAATGATTTTATTTACACAGACTAATTTATAAACACACTAGCAACATGGGACGGCATTGCCCGTCATGTTATGACCATTGGGCGCACATGTTTGAAATGCAGACACACTGATAAACACAGACATATGCAGCATACAGGCAGACACATACCATACATCCCAAGTGTCCCTCTTTAGGAGGGACAGTCCCTCTTTGAGGGCCAAATCCCTCTGTCCCTCTTTCCCACCCTGTTGTCCCTCTTTTTAGGAGGTCAGACTGTGTGCAGGGCCGGCTCCACCTATAGGCGAGGTAGGCGCCGGCCTAGGGCGCACACGTACTGGGGGCGCGGGCATGCAGCGGAGAAGAGCTGCGCCCACACACCACGCCAGGAACCACAACACAGTCAGGTCTGTGTTGCTACAGCGCTCCCTCATCTGGTCGGATCTTTAGTAATGCAGAGCGCGCTGGGAGTCATGATCTTCCGCCTCGCTCTGCATTACTGAAGAGAAGACTGCGCGGGAGATACAGGTATGTGATGGGGGGCAAGTTGGAGCTGAGGGGGCATAGTGGAGCTGAGGGGGCAAGTTGGAGCAGATGTGGGGCAAAGTGGAGATGATGGGGGCAAGTTGGAGCTGTTAGGGGAAAGCTGGAGCTGAGGGGGCATAGTGGAGCTGGTGGTGGCAAGTTGGAGATGATGGGGGCAAGTTGAAGCTGATGAGGGTCAAAGTGGAGCTGATGAGGGTCAAAGTGGAGCTGAGGGGGGGCAAAGTGGAGCTGGTGGGGCAAGTTGGAGCGGATGGGGGGGCAAGTTGGAGCGGATGGGGGGGCAAGTTGGAGCGGATGGGGGCAAGTTGGAGCTGCTGGGGGCAAGTTGGAGCTGCTGGGGGCATAGTGGAGCTGATAGTGGAAAGTTGGAGCTGAGAGGGCATAGTGGAGCTGGTGGGGGCAAGTTGGAGCGGATGGGGGCAAGTTGGAGCAGATGGGGGGCAAAGTGGAGCTGATGGGGGTAAGTTGGAGAGGATGGGGGGCAAAGTGGAGCTGATGGGGGTAAGTTGGAGCTGAGGGGGTAAAGTGAAGCTGAGGGGGCAAAATGGAGCTGGTGGGGGCACGATGGAGCTGATGGGGGCAAGTTGGAGTTGATAGGGGCAAAGTGGAGCTGTGGGCCAAAGTGAAGCTAATAAGGGGCAAGTTGTAGCTGGTGGGGGGCATCTCTTACAGGCATCTCCAGAACAGGGGCAGAGTGGCTCAGGGGGCAGAGAGAGGACAATCATGAAAAGAGGTTGGGTATAAGTAGGCAGGGTATAAAGGGGTGGGACACAAGGGGCGGAGCGAAATGGGCGGCAAAATTAGGTTTTGCCTAGGGTGGCAAAAATCCTTGCACCAGCCCTGACTGTGTGGTGTGTATTACTTTGCTCTACAGCAATAAAGCAATAAACTTCAGTATATGTGTGTATACATTAGTCTGTGCAAATAAAATACTTTGGTCTTGAACTAAATCATTTATTCAGTTACATAAATAGCCAGTAATAGGTCATGAAATAACCTAAAAATTCTTACTAATGCCCCGCCCACCAGCCACACCCCCAATAATATTACCTAAAACTAACGTGTCCCTCTTTGGCCCTGTGAAATGTTGGGAGGTATGCACATACACACAGTGAGCGGCAGAAACATGCAAAAGACATGTACACACAGACACACTGGAGATGCACATATGGACACACATATGTAACAGAGATGTACACACACAGACACGCAACATATAAGAGCAGAAACACATGTGCTCATGAGTTGTGTACCCCTCTGGCACTCAAAGGGTTAAGGTATAGAGAGGCATGTCAGAGTTAAATAGCAGTGGGAAGTGTGTTCATACCTGGGAACACTGACTTGTGAAGTCCCTAGAGGGGACTGATGTGGTGCTGATGTGGAGAAACAAATGGGGCAATCTGGGTTAAAAGTGGGTGGGGCTTAATCGTGAGTAGGGGGCGGGGCTTAACATAAATGTGAAAAAGTGTTAGTAATAGGCTGGGGAAGGAGGAGAAGTGGGAGGGGAATGCAAGTTTACAGTGTGAGGGGTTTGAACACACTCCATGAGGGGTAAAACTTGATACAGAACCCTGTGGCAGTCAGTGGGTTAAGTGTGAATCTGATGGCTGTCTGTCCTGTGTCTTGCATGGCAAATGGTGACAGTGAAGAAGTAATTCAGCAATGAGGGCCTACCTTAACCCTTTGAGTGCCATTTTGTTCCCCTGCTGATGCAGCACCATTCAGTGGCTTTACTACAGGTCCTGCTGAGGCCACTGGGAGTCAAGGTGAGTGACTGTGTGTCAGCCATCTTTCTTTCTGGCTTTGTGTGTGTGTATGGGTGTTTGGTGCTGTGTGAGTGAGGCATGTATGTGTTATACCTGGGAATTTTTACTTGTGGAGTCCCTCATGTGGTGCTGATGTGGAGAGAGCAATGGGGCAATCTGGGTTAAAAAGGGGGCGGGGCTTAATCGCGAGTAGGGGGCGGGGCTTAACATAAATATGGAAAAGTGTTAGTAATAGGCTGGGGAAGGAGGAGAAGTGGGAGAGAAATGCAAGTTTACAGTGTGAGGAGTTTGAACACACTCCCTGAGGGGTAAAACTTGATACACAACCCTGTGGCAGTCAGTGGGTTAAGTGTGAATCTGATGGCTGTCTGTCCTGTGTCTTGCATGGCAAATGATGACAGTGAAGAAATAATTGAGCAATGAGGACCTACCTTAACCCTTTGAGTGCAATTTTGTTCCTCTGGTGCTGCACTACAGGTCCTGCTGAGGCCTCTGGGAGTCAGGGTAAGTGACTGTGTGTGTGTGTCAGCCATATGTATTTCTGGCTTTGTGTGTGTATGTGGTGTATGTGGTGCTGTGTGTGTGAGTGGGGGCATGTCTGCTTGGTGCTGTGTGAGTGCGGCATGTGTGTGTGTGTGTGGTGCTGTGTGATTGGGGCATGTGTGTGTGTTTGTGTGGTGCTGTGTGAGTGGGGCATGTGTGTTTGTCTGTGGTGTAGGAGCAAGTGGCGGCCATATTGTTTTTTTCTGACTTTCATAGTGGTGGGTGGGCTGCATAGTGGGGGCGGGCCAACTCCCTGCATGATTGAATCACCCAATGGGAACAGTAACTCCTCCTTAATACCACCCCTGGGTGTGTTTTGGCAGGCACAAAGTCTTCTTTTATATATATATATAAGATATACAGATGTTTACACAAACAATAATGTGAGTTTTAATGCTGTGGAGCAATGTGATACACAGTGTGATCTCCTACACACAGGGACACCAGGGTGATACACTTATATACACACCACACAGTCTGATCTCCTAAACACAGGGACACCGGGGTGATACACTTATATACACACCACACAGTCTGATCTCCTAAACACAGGGACACCAGGGTGATACACTTCTATACACACCACACAGTCTGATCTCCTAAACACAGGGACACCAGGGTGATACACTTATATACACACCACACAGTCTGATCTCCTAAACACAGGGACACCAGTGTGATGATACACTTCTATACACCCACCGCACAGTTTGATCTCCTAAACACAGGGACACCAGGGTGATACACTTCTATACACACCACACAGTCTGATCTTCTAAACACAGGGACACCAGGGTGATACACTTATATACACACCACACAGTCTGATCTCCTAAACACAGGGACACCAGGGTGATACACTTATATACACACCACACAGTCTGATCTCCTAAACACAGGGACACCAGGGTGATACACTTCTATACACACCACACAGTCGGATCTCCTAAACACAGGGACACCATGGTGATACACTTCTATACACACCACACAGTCTGATCTCCTAAACACAGGGACACCAGGGTGATACACTTATATACACACCACACAGTCTGATCTCCTAAACACAGGGACACCAGGGTGATACACTTATATACACACCACACAGTCTGTTCTCCTAAACACAGGGACACCGGGGTGATACACTTATATACACACCACACAGTCTGATGTCCTAAAATTAGGGACATCAGGGTGGGAAAGAGGGACAGAGGGATTTTGGTCTAAAAGAGGGACTGTCCCTCCTAAAGAGGGACACTTGGGAGGTGTGCATATGTACACACACACACATGCAACATATATGCGCAGAAACACATGCGAGCATGAGTTGTGCACCCCTCTGGCACTCAAAGGGTTAAGTTATAGAGAGGCATGTTAGAGTTAAATAGCAGTGGGAAGTGTGTTCATACCTGGGAACTTTGATTTGTGTTGTCTCTGGAGGGGAGTTATGTGGTGCTGATGTGGAGAGAGCAATGGGGCAATTTGGGTTAAAAGTGGGCAGGGATTAATCACGAGTAGGGGCGGGGCTTAAGAGAAATGTGAAAAAGAGTTAGTAATAGGCTGGGGAAGGAGGAGAAGTGGGAGGGAAATGCAAGTTTACAGTGTGAGGGTATCACGGTGCCTGTGCTCCCCTTGTTATTATATTCCTGTCAGTTTACTCTGTGTGTGCTCCTATTGGCTGTCCTGTTTTGGTCCCACCCATTATGGCCTTTATATACTGGGCTCCAGCACCCATACGGTGCCCTTTCGTGGTGTTCCTGTACCAGTGCTAGTTTTCTGCTCAGTGATTCCCAGTGTACCGACTTGGCCTGTCTGACTACTCTGCATCTGTTCTCCTGCTCCTGTGTACCGACCCGGATTGCCTGACTATTCTTCAGTGCCTGCTCACGTGTACCGACCCGGCCTGTCTGACGTTCCTGCTCCTGTGTACCGACCCGGCTTGGCTGACGTCCCTGATCCTGTGTACCAACCCAGCTTGGCTGACGTTCCTGCTCCGTGATTCAACCCGGCTTGGTTGACGTTCCTACTCCGTGATTCAACACGGCTTGGTTGGCGTTCCTGTTCTGACAGCCTATTGTCGCCTTGACGACATTCTTACTCTCCAGGCTATCCTGTTCCCGTGTTGTTCAGCAGAGTGTGAGAGTCAGTTTCCGTTACTTCTACGGCAGTGTGTCTTTGGGCCTAGTCTCCATTACTGCTCCTGCAGGGTGCAAGTGTCCGCCTCCGTTACTGCTCCTGCAGTGTGCCATTGGCCTAGTCCTTTGTTACTGCTCCTGCAGGGTGCAAGTGTCCACCTCCGTTACTGCTCCGGAAGTGTGCCATTGGCCTAGTCCTCCGTTACTGCTCCTGCAGGGTTCAGGTGTCCGCCTACGTTACTGTTCCGGCAGTGTGCCATTGGCCTAGTCCTCCGTTACTGCTCCTGCAGGGTTCAGGTGTCCGCCTACGTTACTGTTCCGGCAGTGTGCCATTGGCCTAGACTCCATTACTGCTCCTGCAGAGTGCAAGTGTCAGACTCCGTTACTGCTCCAGCAGTGTAGCATTATACCTTGTCTCCGTTCTTGCTCCTGAAGAGCTCAAGTGTCTGCCTCAGTTACTGCTACGGCAGTGTCCTCCATTACTGCTCCTGCATAGTGCAAGTGATTGCCTCCATTACTGCTACGGCAGTGAGTCATTGGTCTAGTCTCCGTTACTGTTCCTGCAGTGTGCAAGTGTCAGTCTATGTTACTGCTACGGCAGTGATCTACATTACTCTTCTCCTGTTAGGACTCTGGCAGTTCACGTTTGTTCTGCTAGCCTGTTCCTGGGTGTTAAGCATCCTGAAGCTCTCTATATGGAAAGAGCGCTATCACAGAACTCTCAACACATGGGACTGTTTACACTCCTTGAAGACCTTTAACCCATTGCAATACCTTTGTTCTGGGAATCCAACAAATTCTGCCTGACCTGTGTCAGTATAGACTGCTATGTACCTTATGGTTGTACTGGACCTGTGTGGGCATATATATTGTTAACCTGTCGTGTGTCTGTATACTACAGGACCTGTGAGGGTTCTTACAGTACGAAAGGGCCATGATCTCAGACAGTAAAGGTGAAGGAAATACACAGAACTTTCATTGGAGGATGGATGTACATGAGCAGCGTTTGGACCAGTTGGCACTGGCCATACAAACTATTCTTGAGCGCATGGTGCATCTCAATAAACCAGTTCAGAAGCTGGTGGTCCCCCCAGTTTTGACACCGGAGAGTCAGTCCTTCGCAACTGTTGCCTCAGTCAAATGGTTAACCGCTTCTGATCCGTTACCACTCAGATACGAAGGCGAACCCACCCTGGGCAGAGGGTCTATTAATCAATTAGAGATATTTTTGGAGTTAACCCCTCATGCTTTTCCCACTGACCCCAGTAAGGTCAGGTTCATGATATCACTATTGACGGGCAGAGCCTTGGCATGGGCCAATCCCTTATGGGAGAATGCTAAACCTTGCACCAGGAACTTCAGGGAGTTTGTGCAGACATTTCGGAGAGTATTTGAAGTTCCTGGTAGAGCCGCCTCTGCTGCAAAACGATTGATGGAGATACAACAGGGCAATCGTACTGTGGGCGACTACGCTATAGAATTCCGTACATTGGCAGCAGAGGTAGGGTGGAACAACGAGGCATTGGTGGCAGCCTTTGCTCAAGGTCTTGCTGACCATATTAAGGATGAAACAGCAGCTAGAGAATTGCCTAGTGATTTGGACGAATACATTGATTACGCCATTCTGATTGATTCTCAAATCCGTGAGAGATTTGTGGCTAAAGACCATAGGCTACGGCCTAGAAACATTGGGCATAACAGCTTTTTGATCCCACCCACGCCTCCCTCGTCTCCCATACCTCTTGATCATAAACAGGAATCCTGTGAACCAATGCAACTAGGATTCATCAGACTAACTAAGGAGGAACAGGCACACCGCAGGAGACAGGGGTTATGTCTATACTGTGGTAAAGCTGGGCATCTATTACGTATCTGTCCTGTACGTCCGGGAAACAAACGCACCTAGGGTACCTTAGGGGACAGGTCCTAGGTGGTGTTCAGCAGCCCCTAGACCCGATTATGCAGAAACCCACAATCCAGCTGGTATTCTCTTGGGCAGAACACTCTGTGGAGGTTCTGGCCCTGGTTGATTCCGGCACGGCCGGTTACTTCATGGATAGTTCATTTGCTGCGCTACATAAAATTCCATTGGTTAGAAGGGAATCTCCCTTAGCCATTGAGGCCATTGATAGCAGACCGTTAGAACCAGCTCAGGTCACTATGGAAACTATTCTGCTGTCTATGACTATTGGGGCCCTCCACATGGAGAAACAGCAATTTCAGATAATTCATTCTCCTCACCATGTGGTCATTTTGGGTTTCCCATGGTTACATTTGCATAATCCCCAGTTTGACTGGCAGAGTTGTGAGATCACGTCCTGGTCCAAGTACTGTATGGAGCATTGTGTGACTCATCCTGTTAAGATCCTGTGTGCCTCTCCCTCCGTGCCAGCCGAATACCACCAATTCAGTGACGTTTTTAGTAAGGGAGAGGCTAGCACAGCATATGGCATACGATTGTGCCATTGATTTGCCCCCTGGGGTTGTGCCCCCTAGGGGACACACGTACCCACTTTTTTGCAATGAAAATCAAGCTATGGAGAAATACATTGATGATGCCCTTAAAAGAGGGATCATTAGAAAGTCGACCTCACCTGCTGGTGCTGGTTTCTTCATTGTGAAAAAGAAGAATGGCGAGTTAAGGCCGTGTATCGATTATCGAGGATTAAATAAACTGATGTGCAAGAATGCCTACCCCATACCACTCATCACTGAGCTATTTGACAGGTTAAAAGGTTCTTCCATTTTTACAAAATTAGATCTACGAGCTGCCTATAACCTGATCAGGATAAGAGTTGGGGTTAAGTGGAAAACAGCATTTAATACCAGATCCGGGCATTATGAATATCTAGTTATGCCATTTGACCTCTGTAATGCACCTGCTGGGTTTCAAGAATTTATTAACGATATCCTCCGTGATATGCTACAGTCCTGTGTAGTAGTTTACCTTGATGATATACTCATACACTCAGCTAATTTGTCCCAACACATCAAGGATGTGTACGAGGTCTTGCTTCGTTTACGCAAGAATAAGCTATTCTGTAAGATGGAAAAGTGCGAATTTCACAGGTCCAAAGTGCCTTTTTTGGGTTTCGTGATCTCTAAGGATGGTATTGTTATGGACCAGGAGAAACTTGCAGCAGTATTACAATGGTCATGGCCCAAAGGGTTAAAGAGTGATTCAGCGCTTTTTGGGGTTTGCCAATTATTACAGAAAGTTTATCCAAAATGTTTCCACTGTTGTTAAACCTCTGTCTGACCTTACGCACAAGGGTGGTAATTAGTGATGAGCGAGCACCCCAATGCTCGGGTGTTCGGGTGCTCTGACCGAGCACCCCCGGAGGCTCGAGTGCTCGGCCGAGCACCCGAGCCCCATTGAAGTCAATGGGAGGACTCGAGCATTACACCAGGCACCCCCTGCTCTGATGAGGGGAGGGTGCCTGGTCCATAGGAAAAGGGCAGAAAATGATGGAAACACCACAGAAATGGTTCAGGGACAGCATAGGGAGGATGTCTGGATGCATCTTGGACTCCAACGTCGCTGCTGGGAACGATCTTTCGCCCATAGTACGCCATTTTTACAGACTGACCGTAAAACACACAAAAAGGCAGATAAAAACGACTTTAGGCGAAAAATTGTTACCAAACAGTATTTGCTGTATATTTACTTGTATATCATCTGCAAATTCTCCCAAAAATTTCCTTGATTTTTCTGAACTGAGGCCATGATTAAGAGGGAAACGTGCGCAAAGGCAAATTCTCCCAAAAATTTACTCGATTTTTCTGAATTGAGGCCATGATTAAGAGGGAAACGTGCGCAAAGGCAAATTCTCCCAAAAATGTCCTCAATTTTTCTGAACTGGGGCCATGATTAAGAGGGAAACGTGCGCTGAGCCGACCATCCAAAACATTATGGGTGAGGGTCTGCTGCGGAGCTGACCATCCTAAACATTATATGCGAAGGCCCGCTAGTGAGCTGACGCTATATAAAAATTATATCACAGGGCATATGGAAGAGGAGGAGGAGGATGAGAAGATTAAGAGTCAACCATATACCCGTTTTTTGGGTGGAAGGGGTGAATGGGAATACAGAGTATTCCCATCATTGTAAATAACATATATAAAGTCACTTTATGTTCCTCCGGGGCTTTCCTCCAGTGGAGTGGAGAAGTCAGGGGAAATCCAGGCCTTGTTCATTTTTATAAGTGTCAACCTATCAGCATTTTCGGTGGAAAGGCGGATACGCTTATCTGTTATGATGCCACCAGCAGCACTAAATACCCGCTCAGACGGAACGCTGGCGGCAGGGCAGGCCAGCACCTCCAAGGCGTAGAGTGCCAGTTCATACCACGTGTCCAGCTTGGACACCCAGTAGTTGTAAGGCACAGAGGGATCAGTGAGGACGCTGACACGGTCTGCTACGTACTCCTTCACCATCTTCCAAAACTTTTCCCTCCTTGTGACACTAGGCTGCGCATCAGGGTGAGGGTGCTGGCGGGGTGTCATGAAGGTGTCCCACGCCTTGGAGAGTGTTGCCCTGCCTTTGTCGGAACTGCTGTGTGCTCCCCTTTTCTCCCCTTCTCTGTTGGCCAAGGTAGCACGTACTCTGCCGCCAGCGTTGTCAGATGGAAAATTTTGCAGCAATTTTTCAACAAGAACCTTCTGGTATTGCACCATTTTGCTTGTCCTCTCCACCGGAGGAATGAGAGATGAGAAATTCTCTTTGTAGCGGGGGTCCAAAAGGGTGAACACCCAGTAATCCGTGTTGTCTAAAATGCGCATAACGCGTGGGTCACGGGAAAGGCAGCCTAACATAAAGTCAGCCATGTGTGCAAGAGTACCAACAGGCAAGATTTCGCTGTCCTCACCAGGAGGATGACTCTCAATCTCCTCATCCTCTTCCTCCTCTTCTGCCCACCCACGCTGAAGAGATGGAACTAAAGTTCCATGGCTACCCTCTGTAGCGGAGGCAACCGTGTCTTCCTCCTCCTCCTCCTCCGCCTCCTCCAATTGTCACTGAGAAGACGAAGTGAGGGTGCTCTGGCTATCACCTTGTGTAAGCTCTTCCTCCCGCATTTCCACCTCTTCCACATGCAAAGCGTCAGTTTTAATTGTGAGCAGCGAGCGTTTCAGTAGACACAGAAGTGGGATGGTTACACTGATAATAGCGTTATCGCCGCTCACCATCTGTGTCGATTCCTCAAAATTGCGTAAAACCTCGCAGAGGTCTGACATCCATTCCCACTCCTCACTTCTGATTACAGGAAGTTGAACGGAGAGGCGACGACCGTGTAACAGCTGGTACTCCACTACTGCCCTCTGCTGCTCACAAAGCCGGGCCAACATGTGGAAGGTGGAGTTCCAGCGCGTGCTCACGTCACACAGCAGCCGGTGAGCTGGCAATTGTAAGCGCTGCTGCAGCTTCAACAGGCCGGCTGAAGCTGTAGATGACTTACGGAAATGTGCACACACGCGGCGCACCTTGGTCAAGAGATCATGCAAATTGGGGTAGGTTTTTAGAAATCGCTGAACCACTAAATTAAATACATGCGCTAGGCATGGTACGTGTGTGAGCTTGCCGAGCTCCAAAGCCGCCACCGAGTTACGCCCATTATCACACACAACCATGCCTGGTTGCAGGTTGAGTGGCGAGAGCCATTGCTCGGTCTGGTGACTAATCCCCTGCAACAGCTCTGAGGCCGTGTGCTGTTTGTCCCCAAGGCAGATCAGCTTCAGCACGGCCTGTTGACGCTTCCCCACTGCAGTGCTACACTGCATCCAGCTACCGGCTGATGGGTGAGTGGCGCTGCGCGCAGAGAATTCGGAGGTGGAAACGGAGGAGGAGGAGCCAATAACGTAGGTGCTGGCGGAAACCCTGATGGAGGTAGGGCCCGCAATCCTCGGCGTAGGTAGCACCTGTGCCATCCCAGGTTCCGAGTCGCTCCCAGCCTCCACGACATTCACCCAGTGTGCCGTCAGGGAAATGTAGCGTCCCTGGCCACAAGCACTTGTCCATGTGTCAGTCGTTAAGTGGACCTTCCCAGTAACTGCGTTGGTCAGGGCACGGGTGATGTTACGGGACACATGGTGGTGTAATGCGGGGATTGCACACCGGGAAAAGTAGTGGCGGCTGGGGACCGCGTACCGAGGGACAGCTGCTGCCATCAGGCTGCGGAAGGACTGGTCTCCACAAGCCTAAATGGCAGCATTTCGATGGCCAGTAATTTGGAAAGGTGTGAGGTTAGTGCTATGGCCTGTGGGTGGGTGGCTGGGTATTTTCGCTTGCGCTCAAATGCCTGGGGTAAAGACATTTGGACGCTGTGCTGGGACAGGGAAGTGGATGTGGTCGCTGATGGTGCTTCAGATGGTACAGGTGCAGGGCGGGAGGTATGCGGGCCTGCGCCTTCGACAGGTGATTGGCCGGCACCGAAAACAGGGGAAGAGGAGGCAGTGGTGTGGCCTGCAGACACAGATGGGCGATCCAGGCGTTCCTCCCACTTATTACGGTGCTTGGATGCCGTGTGTCGGATCATGCTGGTGGTGGTGAGGTTTCTAGTGTTCATGCCTCGGCTCATTCTGGTGTGGCACAGGTTGCAAACTACAATTCTTTTGTCGTCCGCACTTTCCTTAAAAAAACGCCATACCGCGGAACACCTACCCCTTGGCAAGGGAGATTTATGCAAGGGGGTGCTCCGTGGAACATTTGCGGGCCGGTTTGGTGCGGTCCGCCTTCTTTCTGTAGCCACACCACTGCCTCTTCCAGCCTGTTGCGGTGCTGCAGATGGCTCACCCTCAGGACTGCTGTCATCGCTCGGCTCTACACCTTCCCAGGTGGGGTCAGTCACCTCATCGTCCACCAAGTCCTCCTCCACTTCCTCACTCTGATCATCCTCCTCATGTCTTGATCCCACCACATACTCAGTCATTGACAACTGTATATCATCCTCCTCATCAAGTTCTTGAGACAGTAATAGTGGTTGATGTAATGGCAACTGTGTCTCATCATCATCATCATCCACTTCCTTTGACCTTAAATGCCGTTCACCTCTGTCATCTTCTTGTGATTGGGTACCCTCTAGAGGTTGTGAATCAGGGCACAAGATGTCATGTTCCTCTGCAAGCGTGCTTGGAGAGAGGTTCAAATGAAGGATTGGTGATGAGACGAGCTCCTCACTATATCCCAGTGTGGGATCACTTCTTTGACCAGATCCCCTATGGTGGGAGGAAGGATGATCAGAGTGAGGATTATGTTGACCAGACTCTTGGCTACTGAGAGTGGACTTGGTGGAAGACAGGGTGGTGCTTAACCGACTGGAAGCAGTATCAGCTGACATCCAACCGACCACCTGTTCGCAGTGGTCGGACCTCGAGAGTGATGTCCTGCGACGCCCTGTAAAATGAGACATGAAGCTAGGTATGGTGGATGTCTTTCTGTCTTGTGCTCTGGCACCAGGCGCAGTTTCTACGCGTCCTGACCCGCGCCCTGAACTATCAGGATCACGTCCACTTCCCCGTCCCTTTTTACCCGCCTTCTTCATATTACACGGAATATGTGCTGCAAATCTGCAACTTTGCACAGTACACAGAATTTGCTTCTTAACTGCGGCTACGCACAGTGAATGGAATATGTGACTTTGATATTTTACAGTTTGAAGAATTAACAGAATTTTTTCCTATTCTGAAACTGTGCACAGTAAACAGAATTTGCTTCTTAACTGCGGCGACGCACAGTGAATGGAATATGTGACTTTGATATTTTACAGTTTGATGACTTTAGAGAATTTTTTCCTATTCTGAAACTGTGCACAGTAAACAGAATTTGCTTCTTAACTGCGGCGACGCACAGTGAATGGAATATGTGACTTTGATATTTTACAGTTTGAAGACTTAACAGAATTTTTTCCTATTCTGAAACTGTGCACAGTAAACAGAATTTGCTTCTTAACTGCGGCGACGCACAGTGAATGGAATATGTGACTTTGATATTTTACAGTTTGAAGACTTAACAGAATTTTTTCCTATTCTGAAACTGTGCACAGTAAACAGAATTTGCTTCTTAACTGCGGCGACGCACAGTGAATGGAATATGTGACTTTGATATTTTACAGTTTGAAGACTTAACAGAATTTTTTCCTATTCTGAAACTGTGCACAGTAAACAGAATTTGCTTCTTAACTGCGGCGATGCACAGTGAATGGAATATGTGACTTTGATATTTTACAGTTTGATGACTTTAGAGAATTTTTTCCTATTCTGAAACTGTGCACAGTAAACAGAATTTGCTTCTTAACTGCGGCGACGCACAGTGAATGGAATATGTGACTTTGATATTTTACAGTTTGAAGACTTAACAGAATTTTTTCCTATTCTGAAACTGTGCACAGTAAACAGAATTTGCTTCTTAACTGCGGCGACGCACAGTGAATGGAATATGTGACTTTGATATTTTACAGTTTGAAGACTTAACAGAATTTTTTCCTATTCTGAAACTGTGCACAGTAAACAGAATTTGCTTCTTAACTGTGGCGACGCACAGTGAATGGAATATGTGACTTTGATATTTTACAGTTTGAAGACTTAACAGAATTTTTTCCTATTCTGAAACTGTGCACAGTAAACAGAATTTGCTTCTTAACTGCGGCGACGCACAGTGAATGGAATATGTGACTTTGATATTTTACAGTTTGAAGACTTAACAGAATTTTTTCCTATTCTGAAACTGTGCACAGTAAACAGAATTTGCTTCTTAACTGCGGCGACGCACAGTGAATGGAATATGTGACTTTGATATTTTACAGTTTGATGACTTTAGAGAATTTTTTCCTATTCTGAAACTGTGCACAGTAAACAGAATTTGCTTCTTAACTGCGGCGACGCACAGTGAATGGAATATGTGACTTTGATATTTTACAGTTTGAAGACTTAACAGAATTTTTTCCTATTCTGAAACTGTGCACAGTAAACAGAATTTGCTTCTTAACTGCGGTGACGCACAGTGAATGGAATATGTGACTTTGATATTTTACAGTTTGAAGACTTAACAGAATTTTTTCCTATTCTGAAACTGTGCACAGTAAACAGAATTTGCTTCTTAACTGCGGCGACGCACAGTGAATGGAATATGTGACTTTGATATTTTACAGTTTGAAGACTTAACAGAATTTTTTCCTATTCTGAAACTGTGCACAGTAAACAGAATTTGCTTCTTAACTGCGGCGACGCACAGTGAATGGAATATGTGACTTTGATATTTTACAGTTTGAAGACTTAACAGAATGTTTTCCTATTCTGAAACTTTGCACAGTAAACAGAATGTGCTGCTAATCTGCAACTTTGCACACTAAACAGAATGTGCTCTAATCTGCAACTTTGCACACTAAAAAGAATGTGCTGCTAATCTGCAACTTTGCACACTGAACAGAATGTGCTCTAATCTGCAACTTTGCACACTAAACAGAATGTGCTCTAATCTGCAACTTTGCACACTAAACAGAATATATGAAGTTTTTTTTTTTTTTTTTTTTTTTCCCCCCACACAAAATAAACTGCTGCCCCCACACACAGTAGTCCTAAAAAGGACTTTTGGGTCTTTTTTTTTTTTCACAATTGCTTGTCTTCTCCCTACACTGACTTTCCCTTCCTATCCTCATCTCTCCCTGGCTAAGACTGAGCCGAACTCGCTGGTCAGGTGCTATACAGCACCCGATCACGGGTTCTGGCCAGCCAATCAGTGTAATGCCAGCAGCCAACATGGCTGCTGGCATTACACTGATGTCAGAGCATCCGTGCACGTTTATTGGCTGCGCAGCAGCCGCGAAACGTGCGGGGAGGAGACCCGAACATGGCGGGCGAGCACATGCGGTACTCGTACGAGTACCGCCATGTGCCGAGCAGAGCGATGCTCGAGCCGAACCGAGCTTCGGCCGAGCACCCGAACCCCATTGCATTAAATGGGAGGACTCGAGCATTACACCAGGCACCCCCTGCTCTGATGAGGGGAGGGTGCCTGGTCAATGCCCCCCTTCATCTCCACAATGCCCCTCTTCCACAATGTCCCCCTTCCACAATGTCCCCTTCCACAATGTCCCCCTTCATCTCCGCAATATCCCCCTTCATCTCCGCAATGCCCCCTTCATCTCCGCAATGCCCCCCTTCCACAATGTCCCCCTTCCACAATGTCCCCCTTCATCTCCGCAATGTCCCCCTTCATCTCCGCAATGCCCCCTTCATCTCCGCAATGCCCCCTTCATCTCCGCAATGCCCCCCTTCCACAATGTCCCCCTTCATCTCCGCAATGTCCCCCTTCATCTCCGCAATGCCCCCTTCATCTCCGCAATGCCCCCTACCTCCAGTCCCTGGTGGTCCAGCGGAGCGTCTGCAAGATCTGTGCCTCCTCCGGCACAGATCCCTGCCACCCGAACATGGCGGGCGAGCACATGGCGGTACTCGTACGAGTACCGCCATGTGCCGAGCAGAGCGATGCTCGAGCCGATCCGAGCATCGGCCGAGCATGCTCGCTCAACACTAGTGGTAATCCTTCCCAATGGTCTGAGGCAGCTGATCATGCCTTTGAGACACTGAAATCCGCCTTCACATCTGCTCCTGTACTGTCCCACCCCAACCCTTCCCTTCCATTCACGTTGGAGGTCGATGCTTCTGAGATTGGGTAGGGGCAGTACTGTCACAGCGCCCGGTGTCAGGGGCCACTCTCAGACCATGTGGGTTTTTCTCTAAAAACTGTCTAGTGCCCAGAGTCACTATGAAATTGGCAACAGAGAACTCCTGGCCATTATTCTCACTTTGAAAGAGTGGCGTCACCTGACTTATCTCTCAGAGGCTAAGAGATTGTCCTCTCGTCAGGCCAAATGGCCTAGTTTTTATCCTGCTTCAACTTTGTAGTATCCTATTTGCCAGGTTCCAAGAATGTTAGGGCTGATGCCCTGTCTAGACAATCTGGACCAGAAATTGAGAAGGATGAGGTCCCTGTACCCATCATTCAGCCTGATCGCATCCTGGTCACCCTACGTACTAGTATCACTTCACCACTGGGGGAAGAGATTCTGGCTACCCAGGCTATGGCTCCTCCAGAAACCCCAGTGGGCAAGTGCTTTGTGGATGAGACATTTCATACCCATTTACTCGAGACATTCCACTCTTCTAAGGCTGCAGGGCATATTGGGAGGGATCAACTAATATGGTCTCTCTCACAAGTTTTCTGGTGGCCTTCCCTACTGGCTGAATGCTCTGCATTTACCACAGCTTGTACCACTTGTGCCCATGTCAAGACCCCTAGACACCTCCCAGCGGGCCTACTCCAACCAGTGCCTAATGGTGAACGTCCTTGGTCCCACGTATCCATTGATTTCCAGGGAGAACTGCCAGTGTCTAGGGGTTACTCATTCATCCTGATGGTGGTTGATAGATTCTCTAAGATGGCTCATTTCATACCCCTTCCTAGCCTCCCCTCTGCCCAGGAGTTGACAGTTGTTTTCGCTAAACAGGTGTTCCGGTTGCATGGGGTACCTAGAGTTCTAAGATACTCGAACCGTTATATATAGAGAAAGACTACCTGGGCTTTATATATAAAAAGCCTCCATTTATTGGTAGTTCATAAAGGAAATTACAAAAAATAAAAATTGTAGATATTTATAATACCTTAGGCAACTGCTAAAACAATCAGCAAGGGTCTATCCCCCAACAAGTGTATATATATATAGTAACCCAACGCGTTTTGTCACTGTAGTGATTTCCTCAGGGGTCTCAATATTATTTTATCATCAATAAAGGGGACTAAGAGCTCCAGCCCTCTAGCCAGATGCCCACACCCTGCAGACCACTGAAGGTGAGTCCTAACATGAATGTGTTTGAAACTGTTTGCTTTGGGTTTTTTGTTTGGGCTTTTGCCTAATCTTGGGGAGCCTGGAGAACTCCCACACTTCTTGCTGCTATTCATATTTATTCACTTGGGTTCTTAAAACTTATTTGTAAAATTAATGTATAAGTTAATGTGAGTTAGCGCTGTGAGGTTTCTGTTCCTTTTGGTTTAGGGTTGAAAGCAGGCTCACATTTAGGCACTTACTTAATGAGATCCCACCTGAAGCATAACCACAGGGAGACACACCATCAACAGATCAGAGGTGCCACAAATAGCAGAAGCACTCCAAAAAGTTCCCAGGGCTCTGGGGAATATAAGAAAAGTAGTGATGTTATTGATGTGTTAGAGAGTGTGACACTGCCAACAGTTAGTTAATTCCAAATAACACCTATAACTCATGCTGCAGAGGAGTATAATGACTCTGGGTTTGCTGTAGGAGATGGCAAGAGTCATAGACTGTCCACACATGCAGCCTCTACCTCAATCACCTGCTCTAGTCATATAGTTAAAGCAACAAAGTTACAGTGTTCTTCTCCCATATCCTGCCAACCCACACTGACTGAGTTCCTGGAAAGGAGTCAAAAACTTATCATAAACAATACAAAACTATGCCTGTGGAATAGTACACTTCCCAAACTGTTGGCGGTTGACATGCTGCCCTTTTCTTTTGTTTAAAACAAAGGCTTTAAAGAACTGATGTTGTGTGTTGCACCTTGCTGGAATATCCCATGCAACAGTTATTGTTCAAGAATGTTTGTGCCAATTTTACTTAAGCAGGAAGTTAGTGTTGTGGGCAATGTACAAAGGCAGCCTACTAACAACCATTTCAAGGCATATGTTGCTTTACGACTCACAGCTTTGACTTCCAGCTATTTATTTCTCCACTGCAGGCCTCAGAAGAAGTAATATTGTGGTGGGAAATGTTGCAGTCATAGGAAACATATGCAAAAAATGTATTGGCAGTGGCAAAAAGAGAACCTTCTAAGTTTTGAAAAGGAGAAAACTTCCGCAACAAAATGTTGTCTTGTTTTTTTGCAAAAAATCATGCAGGAAATGTTTCTGATTTTTCTGACACCCTACTAGCTACCTGCTCTTTCTTTCTGCAATTTTAAACCCCAGAACTTCCTATAGCAGCTTCCTTTTGATCAGTGAGCAATAAAGTCTTCTCAATATTGATTGTCTCCCTCAGTATTTCAACATGCTCCTGTTTCCTCAAGGCTTGGGCCTTAATTGTAAGTCTTACAAATCATCTTCTACAAAATACTTTATCCCGTCAAGCATCAGTCTGCCCCAGTTGCAGCTTCAGGAGGTACCTGTCTCTGTCACATTACATATCAATTTCTTATTTTATTTATTTATTTAGTTTATTAACTGCGCCCCAATCACAGTCAACAAACAGTCTCAAAAAAAATTCCCTGTTCAACTGATTGTTTTCCATATTCCACCAAAACAGGCACCCTCATACCCGTTTTATATTAAAATAAATAACATTTTCTATGTATTAGATTTCAATAGAATGAACTAGTCGAAAAAAAAAAAGTAGTAAAACTGTACTTTTCACAGGAAATTATTCACCAAGTGGATAGTGCCATTATTCTCTGATTTTGGTTTGAGGCACCTCAGCAGATCGGACCTGCCATTAAAAGGAAGGGTAAGAAGTGACACAGGACAGAAGTCATGACACCTAAATGTATCTAGGGTACAGGTGAGAGAGAGAAGAGGCAGGAGGCAACCAGTGGTTCAGGAAATGCTACTATATGGTTCCCAGGTGTAATATAGATACAGTTGGAAGCATAGTCAAGGTCAAGCCGTTGTCCAGGGATATAGAAGGCAGCATAGCCTAGGGTCAAAAGCTGAGGTCCAGGGAAATAACAGGCAGTGTAAGTACAAGCACATTTAGTTGGATCAAGGCTCAAGATAGTCCCACCAGCTTGTTCACCACCACCTCCACCCTCACCCCCACCACCCTCTAGCTGCTGTGTGGTAGTAGTGAGACTGCTTGTAGATGACATGTGTGACTTAGGGTCCCCTGCTGTCACACGTGCCATCATCTCCTCCTCCTCCTGAATATCACAAGGCACACGGGCAGCTGACCTGTCCTGTTCACATTGCTACCAGTCTCTGCCTATCTACACATACTTGATAGCTTCTTGATCTTTGTGCTCATCAAGATGGCAATACACCAACCTCAGCCTCTCTCCTTCCCCATGCCATTTCAGCTGTCCCCTTTTTCTCCTCCTCCACTGGTCCCATTCTCTGCTGTATGATGTTCAAATAAAATCGTCTAAAAATGGGACAGGAAAATAAAAGAATTCTAACAAACAATCTTAGCACTGGATGCTATGTGTTTCGGGACATCTGTAGCAGAGAGGTGAAAGGGTTATTGCCTTTACAAAGGCACAAAGTCCATTAAACTGTGTTCTTATAAGCTGCTGTGAAACTATGGCAGCAAGGGGAGAGGTCACATGCCTTATCCGTGCAAGGAGGCGCACAAAGAATTAAAGCTTAAGGTATGCGGCCCATGCAATGGATGGAAGTGACATCCAGGGCAGGATGACCCACTGCTCCTACCTGTACCGGAAGAAGAGTCTGGGCAGCGGCTTGCAGAGATGGAAGGTGGAGCGGAGTAGGATAGTAACTGAATGCTAGAGGGATATACAACAGTGACTGGAAGTGAGTTGTGCAGGGTTTCCCAGATGGGACAGTGGCACATCCCAATGCCTGGTCTCGTAATTTGCAGGCTTTTTGGACAAAGTCCCCAGGCAAGACTACTGCTGTACTACAGCTTTTTATCTTTAAAAAGTGAGTCAGGTGTGTGTGTGTTCCAAAGTTGTGTGTGTGTGGGGCTTGTGTGTGTCTCTGTGGTGTAGGAGAGAGTAGCAGCCATTTTGTTTTTTGAGTCACTTGTATACTGGTGGGCAGGCTGGATAGTGGAGGCGGGCCAACTCCATGCATGATTTTCATAGGAGTAGCAGTTTCCTGCAACTCCTATGAAAATCACTCCCCCGTTGAATCACCCAATGAGAGCAGTAACTCCAACTTACTGCCACCCCTGGGTGTGTTTTGGCATGCACAAATTCTTATTTTATATATATATAGATAATACAATTACATTGTCAGTACTACAATTTTTGAGTCATATTTCCTAACTGCTCCTTTAACTTCATTATTTCTCAAGTTGTAGATCAAAGGGTTTTAGCATTGGAGTTAGAATACAATAAATAACAGCAAAATACTTCTCTTGGTTTGGTAAGTCCCAGATACATGGTCGTACTTGTTCCATAGAACATTAATACAACAGTCAAGTCGGAAACATGTAGAAAAAGCTTTACTCCTTCCAACCACAGAATGGATCTTCTATACTAAATTTTATAATATTTATTTAGAAAATGTTTTACCAGGAAGAATACATTGAGATTTCTCTCGTTTTCAAGTATGTCCTGGATAGTTTTCAGTAAAGGGTTACATATTTACACTAATTGTGAGGCATTATATACAAACATACATAAACATTAATATACACACTTATTAAATAATGAGAGTATATACAGTTACACACTGTTTTTAGATATAAAGAAACATTTGCTTTTAAGGATTTTAGACTGAGAGCAGATGTGATTGTTTCCGGCAGATTGTTCCAGATTTTTGGAGCGTTGAAAGAGAAGGCAGATCTTCCTGCTTCTTTCTTGTATTGTGGTATACGCAGTGAGTTGTTAGTAGTGGAGCGGAGTTTATAGTTAGTATGGAGAGCTAGAGTGAGCATACTGCTCAGGTAGTGTGGTAGTTTTCCAGAGAAGTGGTTGTGTACTAAGCAAGAAAGATGAAGGTTATGTCTAGATTTGAGTGTTAGCCAATTTAGTTCGTTAAGCATGTCACAATGATGGGTAGTGTAGTCACATTGGAGGATAAAGAGGCATAATGAATTATGTAGAGTGTCAAGTTTACTGAGATGGATTTCTGGTGCTGGAGCATATACTACTTCACCATAGTCTATGATTGGCAGCAGCATCTGTTGTACAATATGTTTTCTCACCTGGGTACTTAAACATGATTTGTTTCTAAAAAGAGTACTTATTTTGGGATAAAGTTTAGAGGTTAATTTGTCAATATGGTGACCAAAATTGAGGTTAGGGTTAAGCCACATACCAAGATATTTGTAGGAGTCTACTGGGGCCAGTTTACGATTAGACTCTGTTACAATGGATAGGTGGATATTGTCGAGATTACGCAGTTTGTGCTTTGTGCCAAATATCATTGTGACTGTTTTATCTGTGTTTAAGAAAAGTTTGTTCTGTGTTATCCATCTTTCCACTTTGTAGAAATCATGTTGTAATTCGGTTTCAAGTTGTGATATGCTTGAATTTTTAGCATAGATTATGGTGTCATCTGCATACATGTGTACTGAAGATGATTTGCAAACCGTGGGCAGATCATTTATAAAAAGAGAAAATAGAAGAGGGCCAAGAATGGAGCCTTGGGGAACTCCACTTGTTACTTTGAGCAGAAAGGAGTCATTGTTTGCAGCTGACACATACTGCATTCTGTCTGATAAATAGGATCAGAACCAGTTTAGAGAATTATTACCCAATTCTGAGTTTTGGAGTTTGCTGATAAGAATATTATGGTCTACTGTGTCAAAGGCCTTAGCGAAATCTAGGAAAATAGCTCCAGTGAGTTCACCATTTTCCATGCCAGTCTGGATATCATTGGTTACTTTTAGAAGAGACGTGACTGTTGAGTGGTTTGGTCTAAACCCTGATCGAAGAGGGGTGAAGAAACTGGTATGTTGGTAATATTTATGTAGTTGCACATGTACACATTTCTCTATGATTTTAGATAAAGTGGGGAGGAGAGATATTGGTCTGTAATTTGATACCACATTTTTATCCCCACTTTTGTGGATAAGCACAACTCTTGCCACCTTCCAGGATTTGGGCATATACCCTGATGTCAAAGAGGCATTAATTAGAGTTGCTATCGGTTGGGCTGTGACCATAGCACTGAGCTTTAATAAAATTGCTGGTAGCTGGTCAGGGCTCGATTGCGATTTCAGTTTTGGGTTGGGGAGGTGATCATATACTTCACTTTCATTTACTGGCCTGAAACTGAATTCATTTGCACTGTTGGACCAGGCAGCAGGTGCCAGTGACTGTTCTGAACTTGGTGGAACTTCAGAGTGGCCTTTGTTTTGTTTAATCAGTGTGGTGGCACATCCAACAAAGTAGCTGTTGAATGCATTGGCTATGGCTGTGGAGTACTGTATGGTTTCATTGTCTATTGTTATATTTGATGGGTGAGAATGGTTAGGTGGATTGTAGATGTTTTTATAACCTTCCAAAAGATGGCTGGCTTTGAAATGTTATTGTCCAAGTTAATAGTAAAATATTGTGCTTTTGCTAGTTTTGTTTGTTTTGTACATGTATTCCTTACTTGCCTATATATAGTGTGATCATGAGGGGACCAGTTTGTTTAAATTTTGTCCATAATGAATCTCTGAAACTGTATAATTGAATCACGTCAGCTGAGACCCATGGTAGATGTGCCCTCCTAACCCTGACCTTTCTTAGTGGGGCATGGGTATTACAGACCTGTAGGAATTCTGAGTTAAAAAAAGTCAATAGCTGAATCAAGGTCAGGTATTAGATGTAATCTATGCCATGAACAATTTTTTAAATCATTTAGGAAGAACTGAAGGTTAAATTTTCTAAATTATCTTGTGAGTATGACTTTGAAACATGATTTGACTGGTTTTATTTTGTTGACACAGTAAACTATGGAGTGGTCACTAAACACGTTAGCTAGTACACCTGAATCTTGGATTCTGCTTGTGCAGGATGAGAGGATCCAGTCTAGCAGGGTATGGTTGGATGTTTTAAGATTTATGCGAGTAGGGGAAGATATTTGCTGTGATAAACAACTAACAATATTTTTCATTCCTGTAATCAAGCCAATTAATATTAAAGTCTCCAAGAACCCTCAGCTCGCTTTTCTTGTTTTGTGTTGCAATCTCCTTTAGGTGTTGAGCTATGTCTGATATGGTATGCGCTGGGGTAGTTGGCGGTCTGTAGATGCCTTAAATTATGATTTGTTTTGAGTATGGAAGACAAATTTTGCCAGCTATGTATTCATAAGAATCAGAGTTATAAGAGTCTTTTAGAGGTGTAAAGTTTATTGGCTCCTGTATGTAAATGATTATACCTCCTCCTCGCTTTGCATGGTCTTTCCTAAAGCATGAATATCCATCTATGGCAACAGCAGTGTCTGGAATTTTTGGGGATAACCAGGATTCAGTAAGAATAAGAATTTTTGGTTTGTATGAGTAACACCATGCTTTTAATTCATCCATTTTGCGCAGTATACTGCGTATGTTGCAATGCACGAATGACAGATCCTCTTTAAAGGGGAGGTTGGATTTATTTCTATTTTAGGGCCAGGGTTGGTTTCTATATCATTTGCCAAGGCAAGTAATAGAATGCATAAAAATTTAGTGAGTTGTTTGCGGTGAACATATAGTGAGAGGGTGCATCTGTTACTATAATTACTGGGGCTGTGTGGGCTTGATTTTAGTACTCTCCACCAGCATTCAGTTGATAGTGCACATGTATGCAAAAGTCCATGATGAATTATTATGTTATGGTGAGGGTGCGGGGCATGGTTGCAAGGATGAGAGCAAATCTGTATTATTAGTGGAATGGTTAGAACAGAGAGTAGTAATCTGTTCATGTTGGCATGCATGCGAGGAGGATTGTAGGGGAGATATAGGTAGACAGAAACAAACTGAGATTAACTTCTAATTATTGTGAATCAGAAGCAAGAAAAAAAAAAAAAAAAAATCAAATTGTTATATTACTAATATTTACCTATTCTCTCTAGTTCCATTTCATTCCTTAGTTGTTTACTTGCATGTGGTTTGAGTTCTGCAGTAGCTGTCATTCTTTCCTGTCCGCTCTCCTGTCAAACTCTCATATTTAAAGGGATAGTAATGTTTCATAATAAAAGCAGCTCTAATTAATCATCATAGTATTTGGACTTTGGAGAGTGTTATTTCAATTCTGTCAGAGTTGTAGTGCAAGAGTAATTCAATGACAAAGTATCCCCCTCCCGCCCCTTTTACTGATGTAACACTGCTCAGCCAGATCAGAAGGGAGGTGCCCAGGTAGATTGCAGAGAGGGACAATCTTCAATTAAGATAAGGGAAAAACCTGAAAAACTTGTCAGTGGGGGCAGGGCTTTCATTGTTCTTATAGGAAGAAGCTTGTCCCCTGCTGTTATCTGTCTGGTCTTACAACCAGATTCACATCTGAGAAGAGATGGCTTACACAAGGTAAAAGGGGCGGGAGGGGAAACGTTGCTTGTGAATATCTCTCAATCCATAAAGGTTTGAGAAATAAGACTTATATCGTTCTTCATGTTTTTTTAATGCCTACAAAATAAAATAAAGATAAAATGAAGTATTACTATCCCTTTAACTCTCGCTGCACTTTTTTGCTCCGGTGTACTTTGCTCCCAGGTGTAGTGGGTCCCCTTGAAATTCACCCCCTTGAAATTCCCCCTATCTGTGTGTGAATTTAAACTGGTGAGATCTCCATGCTGAGGCTGAATGAGCTATACAAATGTAAGACACCACAATGAAATCAAAAGGTGAAAAGATTATAAATAATAAAACTAATTAAAAATATTTTTTTAATAAGTAGACTGTCTATGCATGCTAATTTTATAACTGCTACAACTTTGCAAAGAAAATTATTCACCTTGTGATCCTTAAATAATACATTCCAACTGTCATGCTGGCTAACACAAATTGAGGCAGACCCACAAGGTGTGTGGGAGGGCGTTACATCAGAACAGAGGCAAAAACAACAAATAGTAACACTCACTGAGTAATTGTAAGCAGGGAATGAAAAGTACAACTGACCCAGCTGGAAGATGGGTGGCCATAAGTTGGCCGACAAATCTAATTCTCAAGGCTGCTGCTGCTGAGAGCAGCTCAAAGCTAGGGTGCAATGCTTGGAAGTGTTGTCTACTGCAAGTATCTCACACAGGTGAACACTGGACTAGGAGCTCACAAACAATGTAGCATGATCAAAATCAGCAAACAGAATCAGGTCTGGAGCAAAGCAGATGTCAGGACAGGTGGCAAACAAGCATGGTCAGAATTTAAATCCAAGACCATAACCAGAATCCTAGCACTTGAAATCTAGACAGTGAGACACTATACAAGTCCACTGAAGTGCCTGGAAGGTTGCTTCATATAGGCTTCAGCTGATATGTCCTGGAAACTGACTGGAAAACAGACATAACAGAGCTGGAGTGAATACAGCAGGAGTGCCCAAATAAACAGGTATAGGTGCAGATAATAGCACAGCAGGACTCCCAGGACTGTATTCTTACCACTACACCCATAATCACTAATGTTTTTACAGGACTTCCAGCCCATAATGACTGCATAATGCAAGCTATGGCATATTGCTACATAGTGATAGAAGGCCATCACTGCAAGAAATAGACATTCTGCTTCTCCAAGGAATACAATTGCATACATTTGTAGCATACAACCACCTAATTAATTCCTTGTTTGCTCAATATATGTCTCCTAACATTTTGTGCACAGTGTTTAAAGAGTAGAAGAAATCCAGACTCAATGGCAAATATAGGGAAAGAAGTATATGGGTGTGGCAATGAGGACTCCAAATACTCCTACAGATGATAACAACATTTTCTCAAAAGATCAACATGAACATTTATAAAAACAGGACAAAATGTACCATTCTAGTTGCCAGAATTACAAATAATCCATTTAAACAGTTATATAACTTTCGTTTGGTTTCTGCTCTCCATATCTATGGTTCAAATAGAGAGGCTTAGCCCTGTAATTAAATTAACTGTCAAACACTGTATTAAATATTTTGAATCATGTGAAAAACCATGCAATATGAAATTTATATAAGCTGTAGGGATAGTGCGTGGTTCTATGCAGAACATGGGGCAATGCTAGTGGGACAGTGTATGGTTCCATGCATAAAGTGAGACAATGCTGGTAGGACAGTGTATGGTTCTATGCAGAACATGGGGCAATGCTGGTGGAACAGTGTATGGTTCCATGCATAAAGTGAGACAATGCTGGTGGGACAGTGTATGGTTCTATGCATAAAGTGAGACAATGCTGGTAGGACAGTGTATGGTTCTATGCATAAAGTGAGACAATGCTGGTGGGGCAGTGTATGGTTCCATGTATAAAGTGAGACAATGCTGGTAGGACAGTGTATGGAGCTATGCATAAAGCGAGACAATGCTGGTAGGACAGTGTATGGTTCTATGCATAAAGTGAGACAATGCTGTGGGGACAGTGTATGGTTCCATGCATAAAGTGAGACAATGCTGTGGGGACAGTGTATGGTTTTATGCATAAAGTGAGACAATGCTGGTAGGACAGTGTATGGTTCTATGCATAAAGTGAGACAATGCTGGTAGGACAGTGTATGGTTCCATGCATAAAGTGAGACAATGCTGTGGGGACAGTGTATGGTTCTATGCATAAAGTGAGACAATGCTGTGGGGACAGTGTATGGTTCTATGCATAAAGTGAGACAATGCTGTGGGGACAATGTATGGTTCCATGCATAAAGTGAGACAATGCTGTGGGGACAGTGTATGGTTCTATGCATAAAGTGAGACAATGCTGTGGGGACAGTGTATGGTTCTATGCATAAAGTGAGACAATGCTGTGGGGACAGTGTATGGTTCCATGCATAAAGTGAGACAATGCTGTGGGGACAGTGTATGGTTCTATGCATTTCATAAAGTGAGACAATGCTGTGGGGACAGTGTATGGTTCCATGCATAAAGTGAGACAATGCTGTGGGGACAGTGTATGGTTTTATGCATAAAGTGAGACAATGCTGGTAGGACAGTGTATGGTTCCATGCATAAAGTGAGACAATGCTGGTAGGACAGTGTATGGTTCTATGCATAAAGTGAGACAATGCTGTGGGGACAGTGTATGGTTCTATGCATAAAGTGAGACAATGCTGTGGGGACAGTGTATGGTTCTATGCATAAAGTGAGACAATGCTGTGGGGACAGTGTATGGTTCCATGCATAAAGTGAGACAATGCTGGTAGAACAGTGTATAGTTCTATGCATAAAGTGAGACAATGCTGGTGGGACAATGTATGGTTCCATGCATAAAGTGAGACAATGCTGGTAGGACAGTGTATGGTTCTATGCATAAAGTGAGACAATGCTGGTGGAACAGTGTATGGTTCTATGCATAAAGTGAGACAATGCTGTGGGGACAGTGTATGGTTCTATGCATAAATTGAGACAATGCTGGTGGGACAGTGTATGGTTCTATGCATAAAGTGAGACAATGCTGGTAGGACAGTCTATGGTTCTATGCATAAAGTGAGACAATGCTGGTGGAACAGTGTATGGTTCTATGCATAAAGTGAGACAATGCTGGTGGGACAGTGTATGGTTCCATGCATAAAGTGAGACAATGCTGGTAGGACAGTGTATGGTTCTATGCATAAAGTGAGACAATGCTGTGGGGACAATGTATGGTTCTATGCATAAAGTGAGACAATGCTGTGGGGACAGTGTATGGTTTTATGCATAAAGTGAGACAATGCTGTGGGGACAGTGTATGGTTCCATGCATAAAGTGAGACAATGCTGGTAGGACAGTGTATGGTTCTATGCACTTCATAAAGTGAGACAATGCTGTGGGGACAGTGTATGGTTTTATGCAGTATGTGCTGCAATACTGGAGAGACAGTGTTTGTGGAACAATGTGTTTTTCTATGCATTTGTGCCAGTGTTTGAGGGACAGTGTATGGTTCCATGGATAAATGGTAGTGGAAAAAAAACTGCAGTTTGTCTTGTGAATTCCCACCAAACTCAAAAAGTGCCAGTTTTCACCATTTTATCTTTTGTGTCGAAACAATTCCCCCATTCTTACACTTTTGAGACAAACGTTTTGCACCCATCCCTAGAGCTGGGAGGCTGCTCGTTTGTTAAAATGGTCATATTATATTTTTATAACATCCATGAATACCTTATATTATTTCCTCTTCTTGGTTTATTTAGTATTAAAATGCCCTAGATAATACAATTACATTGCCAAGATTGAATGAATTTCAGTCAATAATTTCCAAACTTTTACTTTAACTTCACTATTCCTCAAACTATAGATCAAGGGATTTAACATTGGAGTCACAATGCAGTAAATAACTGCAAAATACTTGTGTTGATTTGGTGAAAAGTGATTTGTGGGTCCCAGGTACATGGTCATACTTGTTCCATAGAACATTAATGCAACAGTCAGGTGGGAAACACATGTGGAAAAAGCTTTACTCCTTCCATCCACTGAATTAATCTTTAATACTGCTTTTATAATACAAATGTATGAAGCCACAATGAAAACAAAAGGTGTAAAGATTATAAATAGACTATTAAAAAATATTGTTTTTTCATAAGTGGAAGTGTCTCCGCATGCTAATTTTACAACTTCTAAAACTTCACAAAGAAAATGATTAACCTTGTTATACTTACAGAATACAGGGGGCTTTGCTATAGTGGGAAAAGACGCTGTCAGAAAACTTCCAACCCACAAAATCACTGTAATGTTTTTACAGGTCTTCCAGTTCATAATGACTCTGTAGCGCAAGGGATGGCATATTGCTACATAGCGATCAAAGGCCATCACTGCAAGCAGTAGACATTCAACTTCTCCAAGGAATACAGTTGCACACATTTGGAGCATACACCCACCAAATGAAATTCTCGCTTTCTCAAGAAATATGTCTCCTAACATTTTAGGAACCGTGTTTGAAGAGTAGAAAACATCCAGAAATGATAAAATACAGAGAAAGTAGTACATGGGGGTGTGCATTTGAGGACTCCACATAACTGTACAAATGATTACAACATTTCCACACAAAGTCAGTATGTACATCAATAAAAATAGGCCAAAAAGTACAATTCTAGTTGACAGATTTGTGGAAAATCCATTTAAAATGAATTCGATAACCGTAGTTTGGTTTCTGTCCTCCATCTCTATGGTTCACATTGGAAAGCTTAACCATGTAATTAAAATAAACTGTAAAACAATTTTAAACCCTGTGAAAAGAATGCAATGAGACATTTATAAAAACTTACCTGCAATGTATCACACACCCCATTAAATGGTTAGTGAAGGACTGGATTTCATTGCACGGGATAAAAGGCAATCACTGGTTCTATTTCACAGATTCCATTTGAAGTCTACAAGGAAATATAAGTAGAGATAAAAGTTATCATCAGTAATGGAATCCAAACCAAATGTTGTCATGCTATTAATCTGTATTTAACCTGAACATTCCAATGCCATTTCTCCAACCAGTTCTAATGGGGTTTTCATACTTTTTTTCTGTAATTCTAGGACTACCAGAATGAATTGGAAAATATTGAGAGGTCAGACAGTGTATGTGTGGGTCTGGGAGAACCAGTGGAAATTGGAAAAAGGCTGGAGTATAAGAAAGTACATGTATTTAGGTCTGGGACTGCCAGTGGACAGTTGAACAAGGCTAGGTTTTCAGGTTGTGTGTGTGTGCGTGTATGCGTGGTGTGTATTTGTCTATATTTAACCTCTACATTGCAATGCCATTTCTCCAACCAGTTCTAATGGTGTTTTCATAATTTTTTTCCTGTAATTCTAGGACTACCGGAATGAAGTGGAAAATATTGAGAGGTCAGACAGTGTACGTGTGGGTCTGGGAGAACCAGTGGAAATTGGAACAAGGCTGGGGTGTAAGAAAGTACATGTATTTGGGTCTGGGACTGCCAGTGGACAGTTGAACAAGGCTAGGTTTTCAGGTTGTGTGTTTGTGTGTGTATGCGTGGTGTGTATTTGTCTATATTTAACCTCTACATTGCAATGCCATTTCCCCAACCAGTTCTAATGGTGTTTTCATAATTTTTTTCCTGTAATTCTAGGACTACCGGAATGAAGTGGAAAATATTGAGAGGTCAGACAGTGTACGTGTGGGTCTGGGAGAACCAGTGGAAATTGGAACAAGGTTGGGGTGTAAGAAAGTACATGTATTTGGGTCTGGGACTGCCAGTGGACAGTTGAACAAGGCTAGGTTTTCAGGTTGTGTGTGTGTATGAGTGGTGTGTATTTGTCTATATTTAACCTCTTCATTGCAATGCCATTTCTCCAACCAGTTCTAATGGTGTTTTCATAATTTTTTTTCTGAAATTCTAGGACTACCAGAAAGAAGTGGAAATATTGAGAGGTCAGACAGTATACGTGTGGGTCTGGGAGAACCAGTGGAAATTGGAACAAGGCTGGGGTGTAAGAAAGTACATGTATTTGGGTCTGGGACTGCCAGTGGACAGTTGAACAAGGCTTGGGATTAATATTTAGTTAGGGCTTGTTGATCCAGGGAGAAATCTGATTGCCATTTGGAATCAAGAAGGAATCCCTCCCCCCCATTCAAGGCAGAATTTTAAATTGCTATATTGAGGGGTCTTTTTTGCGTTCTTTTGGATCAACGATGGTAAACAGGAATAGAAAAAGGGTTGAACTAGATGGACGCAAGTCTTTTTTCAACCTAAATTACCATGTTACTATGTTACTAAGGCTAGGTTTTCAGGTTGTGTGTGTGTGTGTATGTGTGTGTGTGTATTTGTGTGTTTATTTCTACCAGTGGACAGTGGAACAAGTCTTGAGTGTCAGCCATTTTATGTGGTTTGTGACTACCAGCGGACTTTAGGACAATGCAGGGGTGTAGGGCATTGCAGGTTTATACTGTAGCAATAGGCAAGTTTTGGTTTCAAGTCTTCAAGTGGACAATAGAACATGGCTGGATTGTGATAGAAATTGTATGAGAGGTATTGGGGCTACCACTGAAGAGATGAATAAGGATTGGTTGCCAAACAGTGAGTGATTGATGAATAGTTCTAAGACTTAGTTTTAGTGCCTTTATTTTATTTTTTTTTGTTTTTGATGGCAAAACCAGGGACAAATTGCAAACTGATCTTTCTTTTTTCCTTTTTTTAGGTGCAGATTTCTTTGATTTCTGTTACTAGTATTTTTAAAATGAAATATACTATAATATATATAATTAAATTCCCTACACTAAAGTATCAAAAATATCTTAACCCACACTATAATTCAATTATATAGAATATTATCTTGCAAGGGCAGCAGCAGAATAAAAACTAACACCACCACTTTATGTGTTATTACATAAACCAAATCTAAAAGAAATATCCCCACGCCCTAAAATAATATAATAAAATCTATCATGTGTGAAAAGACAGAGGAAAAGGAAAAAATATAGAATTAATGAATGAAAATGCCACTACAACCTTATAGGGATTAATGGATAATAATGGATCAATATAGAATCAATAATTATTAAAGAAATAGTAATACTTCATTATTACTATCCCTCATGTTGTAGCCCTTAAAATTCTGAATTCAGCGATACCAGCGGCATCTCTCAAACCTTTATGGTTTGAGAGATATCTGCTTTCAACGTTCTAGCTGAGAGCAGGGGAATCCGGTCAGCAAGCAAGCGGCGGCTCTGCAGGAGTCCTGAGATTGCGTTATAGAAACAGAAATCCTTCACTAAAATGGTCTTTTACGTTTGCAAGCACACGTAGAAGACAATTTTAGTGAAGGATTTCTGTTTCTATAATGAGATCTCAGCACTGCTGCAGAGCCGCCGCCAGTCCCGGGACCAGATTCCCCTGCTGTCAGATAGAATGCTGACGTCAGGGGAGAGGGAACTTTGAAAGCGGTTTTCTCTCAAGTCATAAAGGTTTGAGAGATGCCGCTGGTATCGTTGAATTCAGAATTTGAAGGGCTACAACATGGGGGATAGTAATAATGAAGTATTACTATCCCTTTAAATATACAGTCCCCTGTATAATCCCAAGGAATAAGCTAGTTCTCCCATCCACAGGCTAACAGTCCCACAAGATCCCAATCAGACTGACATAAAAAGGGGAACCAAACACTCTCCTTACTAGATTATACAAAACAGAATGATTACTGGTCTGCGGAGAAAAAAAAGCAGTGACTGGAATGGCCGCACAAAGGTTCATATTGTATCGGTCATTCTTTCTATATTTTTTCCTTTTCCTCTGTGTTTCCACATGTGAAAGATTTTATTATAGTATTTTAGGTAGCGTAAATATTTATTTTAGATTTGTTTTTAAAATTAAGCTGGATCAAAGCTGCACCGGTTTATTCATAAATATATTGTTTTACAGCTTTTATTGTTTCTTCCTAGTATGGATGAGTAAAATGATTCTAGATCGTCATTATTCATTTGGTTTTGAAAAACAAGAAGCACCTCTTGTGAAATGGATGCTTCATTTCAAGTTTATTTTCCTGTATGAATCAATCAAGTAGATGGAAGTGATCACATATGGCCTGAAAAAGGTACATTTGCTTACCTTTAGCCATCAAACAGGTTCCTGTCTTGGCCACTCATCTGAACAATGTAGGGAACTTCTTTTACAGGATACAAGACTGCTGAATGACTCTCCCCTCAATCTCCTCCACATTTTACATGCTGCTCACTGCTACTCTATCAATTTATATACTCCCCTCTGCTATCTCATCTCCCCAGTGCTGCCTTCTCTCGCTACCCCACCAGACTCTCCAAAGACACCTCAAACTCACAACACCGAGGGTGTATGCTTCTCTTATAGATGCATACAGCACTGCCAGAGGATCATACTAAGTGGATCACTTTCAACACTAGAATCTTCATTTGTTACTGAAACACGTTCTTCATACACAGTAGGATCAACAAAAAAATAGCTGGAGCAGCAACAAAAGCAGGTAGAGTTGCAGCAGTAGCTGTAGTTTTATTTATAAAACTTCCAGCAACAGATTTTGTTTATGACAGAGGGAATGCTATGGAAGTCTGGTTGCTATTCTTACCTTCACCATCACAAGAACCATCTTCCTCCTTTTAAGGTATCAGCCGAACTGATGGTGTATATGAGACACTGTCATACTGTGAATGGTGGGATGTTCCATCTTATTACTTCCATAGTCAACAACAACAGCTTCAATTTCATTATTTTTCTGTTACTGTTGGGACTGACAGATTCTTGCAACAATTTATCTGCATCTTTCATTATCTAATCTGTGATTTCAGCAGTATCTTTATCACGATGAGTAACTTTTTGTCATTAGCTTGGAAAAATTAACCTTTTTAACAAGGGCGGCTTCCAGGGATTGCTGCTTTAGACAACTAGGTTTAATTCTCCACTGTCTAAAAGGAAATTACAAGTAGATTCAGTGAACTGGGATTCAGGATTTTAAGGTATATTACTATTTGTTTCACCAAGAGTACTAACATTACTAGTAGAAGGACACACAAATAAGCAAGTTGACATTTTTGAATAGTTACCCATTACATTTTTGCTAATTCTTAGCTTTCACAGTTTTACATATCCTGTGCAGCATTAATACCAGTTAAAACACATAACGTTGTTGAGATGAGAGTGGCAAAGTACATTTTATGACATAGATCAGTGGTTCTCAACCTGTGCCCTCAGTGGCCACTAACAGGCCAGGATTTGAGGATTCCCTTGTTAGTTAATCAATACGACTGAGCCTCTGATCACCACACCTGTGCTCTAGCAGGGAAATTCCTAGGTCCTGGCCTGATAGTGGCCACTGAGGGCATGGGTTGAGAACCACTGACATAGATGATTACAAGCAGTAGTTGACTGTGGAGACTGGAAAAATATAATTATTTGTGACAATAATGATAGTGAAGAGTCTGGACACTGACAGAACATCAGTTTTGATTGAGTAGTATATACTCTAACTAAAATTACAATTATTTTGCTAACTAAAACATTGTAATAGTTTTGATTAATTATGGCTATTTCAGTGGTAGAACAGGCCTTTCAATCGATGTGTATGTTTAGAATGAAACAGATAATGGATGATTGATGTTACAGGTAGGGAGGTTCAAAAATATTTGCCTAAAACTGAAATCGGTGAATAATGGCACTTCACGTGTGGTGAATAATTTCTCACTAAAAGTACAATTTTTCCGCTTTTCCCACTTTTTTCCCCTAGCTCATTGCATTGAAATCAATAGGAAAAAAATATTTTCTCCACCACAGAAAAGTTTTCTCTAATTTTCTACAGCCATATAAAATGGTGTCAGGCTCAGCATGCCATTCTGTGTTTGTGAGAGGAGAGAACAGCACGTTGATTGAGGAAGAGAAGATAGGGGAATTGAAGTTTAGTTTAGGAAATCTTTTAGGCAGGATATTTGTTCTCTGTATTAATAATATAGTAATAATAACTAGTATTTATATAGCGCCTTTCTCCCAGTGGGACTCAAAGCGCTTTCAGCGCACGCTCTCGGAATTAACCAAATAGGCAGCTGAAATAATAGATGCTATTATTACCCAATCAATGGTACTCATTTATCTACCTCGGAAGGATGAAGGGCTGGGTTGACCCTGCAACCTTGTGGTTGGAATAGGCTCCATAGTCAGGGACATTCCCACTGAGCTATCTCACCAGTATTAGTGGGGCACTCTAGTGAGAAGAAGAGAGGAAGGAGGTTGACCCCCTTATACCCCAAATTCCACATAAATGACTGGTAAGACACAGGCAGCTGGGGACCTATTTGCTTGCTGATTTTGTTGTTATTGTCTCTGTGCTGGGGATATCTGTGGAAAGACGTTGTTGACTTTGACAGACTGTGAAAGTTATAAGACAGGGTGGACAACTTAAAAAAATGAAAAATAATAAAAGAATAATAAAATAAATAAAGAAATATATTAGGTGACTGTGACAGACAGATGACTGGGTTTAGGCAAGACATCATACTCTATCAGTTGTATTGTGTACTGTAACATAAAAACACACAGAGAAGTTGAGTAATGTCCAGCAAATGCACAAGGGGCAGGGGGAGGTGCAAGGTTGGAGCATTGCAGGGATGTAAGAGTAAAGTAGCAGTTCAAAAACACCTAGCACCACCAGTTCCGGTACAAATAAAGAACCATATAATAACACTGAAGTTGCATTCAAGGTGTTGATGATGGCAATAGAATAATAGAGGAAAATGTTGTAGCTGAACCACCTGCTACATCAGATAGTGAGACAAAAAAAAATTAGTAGTGAACTTTGTTACAGTAAAAGTAAAAATTAATTGTTTGAGACCTCTAAAAGCTTAATGGAATATAAGGGTAGTGGGCAAGAATTGGCAGGTGATGCTGATGCTGCTGAGGATGACCTAATGATGACTTATGATGATGCAGATCTAGAATATGTTGCTCCAGATTCATTCTCTTGTTGAGAGTGAGGATGATGATGACATGACAATAAAGTTAGTAGAAAGTCAAAGGCTGAATCTTCCACCACTGAAAAGGAGCATTCTGCCTGTCTATAAACTGTTTGAGAAAAACATTGGAAAGTCTGATTCTGAACAAGCACATATATCAAAAAGTACACAGTCACCCTATCAGTCATCATCAGTATCATCGCCTCTTCAAAGTCCAAGTCCCACTCAGCCACACACACCTGTTTTGAGTACCCAGCATCAACAACAGCAGGGTATTAACATTCACAATGTTAGATATGATGAGTGCCTCTGCTGCTGCAGGAAGTGCTACACCTTTGAAACCTAGTAGTAGCAGTAGAACTGCATCAACATCTAGCCCCAGTAGAAGTAGTAGCAACAGCACCACCTCAGAAACCCCTCATTCCATGAAGTCCACAGTACGGAGATACCTCACTCAGGATCCTCAAGCTAAGCACGTTGCTATATGTTGTCTGTGCAAAAAGCCCATGAGCAGGGGGAAAGCAGGCTCACACCTAGGCACCTCTTCTATGCGATCCCACCTGAAGCATAACCACAGGTCTGACTGGGAGACACACTATCAGCAGGCCAAAGGTGCTGCAACTAGCAGCAGAACTATAAAAAGTTCTCTGGGCTCTAGGGCAGAAAATAGAAGTTTTACATGTCAGAGAGTGTGCTACTGCCAGTGCCAACAGCTCACTCCCAATAACATGTATGGTTCCTGCAGCAGAGGAATATGATCACTCTGGTTTTGCTGTAGGAGATGGAAAAAGTCATAGACTGCCCACACATGCTGCCTCTACCTCCACCACCTCCTCCAGTCATGTTATTAAAGCAATAAAGTTCCAGGGTTCTTCTGCCATGTCCTGCCAGCCCAAACTGACTGAGTTCCTAGTAAGAAGACAAAAACAATCCCAAAGAATGTTGGCAGTGGATATGCTGCTTTATTGTTTTGTAGAAAACCGAGGTTTCAGAGAACTGGTGTCATGTGTAGCTCCACGATGGAATATCCCAAGCCGCAGTTATTTTTCCAGGATGGGTGTGCCTGAATTGTACAACCAGGTGGTTCGTGTGGTGGGCAAAGGGCTGAAAAGTGTGTATGTCAAGAAAATCTACCTGACTAGAGATGTGTGGACAAGTGGACAGAGCACAGACTATGTGACTGCTCTCTGGGTTTCCCTCCCAGCACCAACAGTGGACAACAATAGCTTTATAGTATCAGGTGTCAGCCAGTAATCATGCTTCTGGTTCTGGTGGTGTGATTAAAAGGCATAATCAACAGCAGCAGTATAGCCCATACCATCGTAACGCCACCTTGTGCATGCAGAGTTTTGAGAGACAGTCCCACAAAACTGTAAATGTTTTAATGAAGCTAGGTGATAGAGGAATGACTTGTACCGCGCTCCTTAAAAGCTGGTTTTGTGTCTTCTGATAACGGCTCCAACATAATCGCTGCTTTGAGAATAGGTGGTATGGTGCATGTGCCCTGAATCCGAGACACTCAAAGAGATGCTTACTATTGCCCGCAAAATCGGTGCCCATTTTAGTCACTCTAACAGTGCACACAACTCTCTATATTCCATACAAGAACGTAACAACCTGCCCCATCACCAACTGAAAATGGAGGTCCATACCAGGTGGAAGTCCACAATGTACATGCATTTGTACGAGCAGAATAGGGCCATTAGCGAGTACACCATGCAAAACTGGAAGGCTTTAGAGGGAGCCTTTTTTATCACCTGACCAATGGCAACTAATGTGCAATGTATGTGAGCTGCTGAAACCCTTTGAGGAGGCAACCATGCTGGTGAGTCACACTGGGGAAAGAATCAGTGAAATTCTACCACTGATATTTTTATTGCAGAAAACAATGAGGAGCATGGCTGAGGATTCTTACCATAATGACAACACAGACATGCACCAGCTGGTAAATTACATGTTAGCGTGCTTTAAACAAGATCCTCGCATAGGGTCCATTAAAAGCAATGCTTTGCTGGAACCCCGTTTCAATAAAAAAATTTAAGAGTAATGACAATCAGCAGCAATTCTCTGAGGAACTGGAATTCTATCAAGGAATATTGAGATATGCTTATTGATGGAGTGGAGGGTTGCATTGTGAAGGATGAGAGGGAGAAAGTGAGGGCACAACAAACATCTAGACAGTATAGTGAGAAGGAAGGCAGCAAAGCATGTCAACCAGCAGAAGCAGCTACATCATCAACCAGAACATCCCATTCGGAACATAGGGCAATTCATGGGTCTCAGCAGGGGCGTAAAAAATCCAGCATTGGTAGTAGTGTGGTGGTAGTGGTGGTGGCACATCTCTTTGGGACTTGCTCCCTGAGTATGGGTTGGTAACTGACACACAGGAACACTGTGTTTCTCCCAGAAGTGGTCCCACTGCATGTGGGTTAGTTTCTGCATACTTGCTACATTTTAGGCAGAAACAGTGACCCCATGCACTAACGGCAAACAAAAGCAGTATGTGTGGCCAACATTGACACATATTGCAGTGGAAACCCTTAGTTGTCCTCCAGCAAACGTTGAGTCTGAGAGTTTTCAGTGCTGCTGGTTGCATTGTCAATGACTGCAGGACACGGCTATCAAGCAGCAATATTGGGAGACTAACATTCTTAAAAATTAAAAAACATCATATATCACACATGACAGACAAAGACAGGTCAAATGCAATAACAGCAGCACAGATGAGGAGGTGGAGGAGGGATGTGAAAAAGAGCTGCCACCATCTACCCCACTTGGTACCACTGCTTTGACCGAAAAGTAATATGTGTCAATAATCTGAGATGGAGGATAGAGATTTCATGAGAACATGACAATTTTAAAAACTATATACTGTACATACACAAATCACACCATATCAGACAGTCCCCCACCACCACCACTACAATACACATCTGCCACATTGTAGAATGTATCTTTTTTTATCTCTTGACATCATCATGAATATGTGCCAGTGTCACTTAAGCAGGAAGTTAGTGTTGTGGGCAGAAGACAAATGCACTCTGCATGCTAACACATTTGTCAAAGCATATGATCTTGTAGCAAATATATTCGTTAATACCTTTATTGCTACTAATGTTTAGCTAACTAAACAGATTTCAGATGCAAGCTTTCAAGACCTCTTAGGTGTTATGCCTGAGGAAGAGACCTAAGAGGTCTTGAAAGCTGGCATCTGAAATCTGTTTAGTTAGCTAATAAAGGTATCACTGACTATATTTGCCTCCTGAATTTCTACAGCTCACACGTTGCCAACTCTCATCTGTTATATTCTTGTAGGACTCACAACTTTGACTTTCAGTTACTTATTGCTCTACTACTGCCCTCAGAAGAAGTAATATTGTAGTGGGAAATGTAGTCCCCATAGGAAATATAGACAAATAATTTGGTAAAACAGGCAAAAAGGAGGAACATTTTGCATTGGTGAAAAGGAGAAAACTTTTGCAAAAATATCGAAAAATCTGCAAGTTTTCATGAAAAGTCATGTGGGAAATTTTCCCCACTTTTAGTCCACCCCTATTTGTCCATATTTCTTGTACCCTGCCGCACCACCACTAGTCACAGCTAATGGCTGATGACTATATGTTTAAAAGAACACATCCCCTGGAGAGGAACAAAAATTGACTTTAATTGCACTCCAAAATTAACCAGAAATGACCAAATAATTAAAGGGATTGTAATGTTTCAAAATAAAAGCAGCTCCAATTATTCTTCATAGTATTTGGACCATGGAGAGTGTTATTTCATTATTGTCAGAGTTGTAGTTCAAGAGATGTATCAAAAGAATGAGAGATTAAAAAAATCATATTACAAGAGAGTTTAAAAAAGAAAAAAAAGTCTAAATGACTGGGCTATTTTGACTTGCCCAATAGACAAGATGTGAAAAACATATTGAAAGGTCAATAAGTAAATCACATAGATCTGGTAAACACAGAAACACAGTAACAAAGCTAAGGAGGTTGAAAAAAGATAATCATCTATCAAGTCCAGCCCATGTCAAATCACCCATGTTGATCCCCCCAACATCTAACACCTCCTAACCTCCAATCCCCCTGTCAGTAAGTGTACCTCAAGGCTCTGTTCTGGGACCGCTTCTCTTTTCTCTGTATACACTCGCCCTGGAGCAAATAATAAAATCCTTTGGCTTTAACTACCATCTTTTTGCAGACAATACACAAATATCTTTCTCCACAAGCTCAATATCACCTGAAATACAGCAGCGGGTCTCAGATTGCCTTACTGCTGTCTCTTCCTGAATGGCTCATTGTCGCTTAAAACTGAACATGTCCAAGACTGAGCTCCTTATCTTCCCTCCTAAATCCTGCACAACACCTCTATTTTCTATAACTGTTGAGAGGGCTCCACAATTTACCCTGTAGACAAGGTCCTCTGCCTTGGGGTGACTTGGGATTCTTCTCTTTCCTTCTCCACCCACATTAATGAAATAACCAAAACCTGTCTCTTCTTTCTTCAGAATGCAGCAAAAATCCATCCAATCCTTTCTCACTCTACAACAGAAACCCTCATGCATGCTCTTATCCTTTCTCGCCTGGACTACTGCAGCTCTTTACTTATTGGTCTTCCTGCTAACCATATCTCTCCTTTCCAATCAATTCTTAATTTGTCCACCAGAATACTCTTCCTCTCCTCCAGAACAGTACTCACCCCACCACTTTTTAAATCACTGTCATGGCTTCCCATAAAGCAGCATATCACATTCAAAATCCTCCTCATCACCTTCAAGACTCTCCATCACTTGCCCCCGCCTTATATCTCATCTTTGATATCCCAACACATGCCTGCACGTCCACTACGCACCACACATGGTGGACGACTCTCGGCCCCTTTAACCACTATTGCTGTTTCACGACTGAAGGCTTTCTCTCTTGCTGCTCCCTACCTCTGGAACGCCCTACCACCCAGTATTCACCAAGCCTCAACCCTCAACAACTTTAAATCCAAACTAAAAGAGCACCTTTTATCTCTATCAACAGATTATTATGAAAACAGTACCTCATATGTCAAAAACTGCACTTCCTCCTCTACCAGATCGTATCTGTATGTCACCCATCCTATACTTGGATTGTAAGCTCTACGGGACAGGGACCTTTCATCCTCATGTATACTCACATGTTGTTCCCCTTATGATTGTCTTTATAAGCACTTAATCACCGCACTCATTGTGCCCCTTCTACATCATGTAAACTGTAAAGTGCCAAGTACACTGGTTGGCTCTATATAAATTAAATACACAATACAATACTATTGATGAATTAAACCTACTTACATTTAGTTTTTTTTCCATTGCATGCATGTCTATTCATCTATATTAATTATAGGAAACATTGTGTTACATTCTTACGGTCTTCACTGTCTTCTTCAGCCTGTTCTTATAGAAATTAGCAGAATTGCTAACTCCTGAGACCTTGTAGATCTGTTCCCATGTGTATTTTATGTTATCTGCAATAAATTGCTCATTATGAATTTCAGGTTATCTATTTATTGTTTATGACAATTGATCTAAATATACATTCATTTGTTTGTGAGTTCTGAACATCATTTCAAATAATACAATACAATATACAAGTTACAACACAAAGCACCCTATGAACAACACAAAATTGGAGAAATTTTAGAGCAAACCAACTGCATCTTATCGGCAAATAAAAAAAATCTGTCTTTTAAAGCGGAACTACCACCATAGCTAAAGTCGCCCTGCAATAATTAGGCAGGTGGCAGTTAGCTTAATAATAGTTATCTTACCACTTAGAATTACTCCTTTCTAAAGAAATCTTTAAACCTTTGAGTGCCAGAATGGTACGGAATGCATTGCAATGCATTGCCTACCTGTCTGGCACTCAAAGGGATAATCTTCTGAGACTGATGGCCAAGTTAGTGCAGTCTGTGAGCCAGCGCCGTCAGTCCCTTCCGATTACCATGTGACATGCTGCAATAGACTGGAGCTGACAGCACAGGAGCACAGACAAGATGTCTGCTCTGATGCCTTGCTTCCAGCCTCAGAACAGTAAGGATTTCTTTAGAAAGGAGTCATTCTAAGAGATAAGATACTTATCATTAAGCTAGTCGCCACCTGCCTAATTATTGATTGATTTGCATAAGTGTTTTGCCACTTTACTTGTGCATATGGTCAATAACTTCAGATAATTTTATAATCCTATATAATAATTAGCTAAAACATGTGTAATGACACAATCATGCACAGTAGAGACTGCTGTGCGTGCTGCGGTCATGCACAGTAGAGACTGCCCGTGACGAGGCTGATACAGAGCTAGATGCTCCTTCAGGAGCCTCCAGCTTTGTATTAGCTGCACCGCGGGAAGTCTCTACTGCGCATGACTGCCCCGCGACCACCTGGCAGTGGCACTGTGGCCCGTGGAACGTGCTCTTCAACTAGTATAATATAAATGACTTTACTTTAACTGTAAATGATTAGAGAATATACATTAACTAATCAGATGTTCTTTGGACCCCTATTGGTACCGAGTCCATATCATATGTGCTTTGGACCCCTGTTGGTACCCAGTCCATGGTTCCTCTTGTTCCTTGTTGCCTCTCTTATCTCCAACAGACAAAAAAAACATCACTCTCAGGTTGCAGTTGTTGTGAAGGGAATTACAATTTAAGAACAGCTTCATGATTTCTCACCAGTGGATGCTGCTTCATCCGTTATAGGTCCATCATTAAACATATTCAGATATGAAAAGAAATACAATTAACTTGGTACATATAGGTTCATAGCTGACTCAGTGACATCTGTGCACCTATAAATAGGTTGTAAATCATTCCTCTCACTCCTCTCTCTCGAGATAATACTTAATATCATTTTATAGAGCAATGCTTCAGTATGAAATGTGAGTCCACTAGTCCAATATCATTATATAGATAAGTGTGCATAATGGTTGGCATGAAGATGCTCCAAGGTACTATGCAGAACAGTGTACATCATATCAGTGTACGGACACCCAGCATCACTATTAGGAATGGGTGAAAGTTTTCACCTCAACACAGAAATAGGTGATTGTGACGGACCACTGCACAAATGGCACCCAAAAGAGCTAAGCACATTTTGCCTCTACTCCCCTGACCCTGTTCAAGCCGAGTACGGCCACAGGAGCTGGGCGGAGATCTATAACCCTACAGTGAGACTAAACCAGGCTGGGTGGTGGGACGAGGATCACCTTGTTCACCTTATTTCTGAATTGGTCTGGGATTTAGTCAAAACAGAGGATTTTTGCAGTTGTTGCTCTTTTATTGTATTTTTCAGTATATGGTGTTATGTCATAATTCTGGTAGGTTTTAACTAAGTTTAAGAACAATAGGGTCACTTAACTGAGTCCGGTGAAGTGTGGAGACACTTCCCTGATAAATCTGGACATGCCAGCCTGGTGCACATTTCCTGACTGAGTCTTGTTAATGCGTTTGATTAGTTGTCTGTGTCTTTCATCCCGTTAGTTTCTGGGAAGTGTGTAAACACCTGTGTTTTCTGTTGAATTATGTTTGACTGTAAGGTGTCACAATGTTTGGACTTAATTACATTATCTTCCCAGGCTGAGTTGCTCCAAGAAGATACCCAAAGTATTCAATGCAAACCCCCTACTGTTTGTCCCTATAAAAGAAGACCTGTTGAGCAATAAAGTGTGTGATTTGTCCCAATACTATGTGTCATCTAGTTATTGGGACAGGGAGCTGCAAAGAGCACTCCTTGAACCAGGAGAAAGGAGCCCTTGGCGGAGGTACTGAGTCGCAGTACAGAGTTCTGTCACAATTTGGTGGAAGTGATGAGATTGTCCCTCTTCTGCAAGAGTGACTTGGATAGCGCTGGAAGTGCTGGATGGAGCGCTTCTAACTATGGCTGAAATGGGAGACACTGAAGGAGCTAGTGGAAGCTCGGGGATTGATTGTTAGCAATAAAGCATGAGCAGTGCTGATAGCAGCCCTGATGGAAGGTGACTGGACCAGCTCATCTGTCTTGAACTCAACAATAAAGAAACAGAGTTCCAAAGGGAGATGTGGACTAGGCTGCCGTTCTTTGGGCCCAACCCAGCTGCAGAGGATGTCCGGCGGATTATGGACAATGTTAATGCTTATTTGCAAGCGGAACTAGAGAGCCGAGAGTGGAGAGAGGAGAGACAGCAACAATGGGGGCCTTGCTTGCCCCACTGACATCAGCACCAGTAAGCCGCAAGAAGATTCCATATAATGCATTTAAACCGTTTGTGGAAGCTGAGGATGATATTGATGGGTACCTGCAGTATTTTGAATGGCAGTGTAACCTCCAGGATGTAGACCCGGTGGATTGGGTCCTGATTTTGGGCAGCAAACTAAAAAGGAGGGCATTCAATGTGGATATACGGAAGCTGGAGAAAAACACCCATGCTGAATGGGCATGTAAACTACACAGAGCAGCCCTACAGTGGATACAAGGGTGACAGGCTGACAGCATGTAGGATGTGATACAACTATTGTTGATGGAACAATTTTATAATGGATTACCCCTGGAGACACAGGAATGGGTCTGGGATAAATGACCCTTTACCATCAATGACACTGCTAGGATGGCAAGCGAGTATTATGACGCTAGGAGGACAACCCCGGGTTGGAGGGCCACCCACGGTACCTAACACAAGACAGGACTCTCTCACCAGAGTCCGATGTCATGCCTGCCAACAAATTGGACACGTCCAAAGAAACTGCCCTGCCAGAAATCAGAGCACCCCATGGCCTTGGCCAGGACCTGCAGCTTCCACATGAGCAGCGGTTCATTGCTACCAGGCAGAAACCAACTACCACTACTCAGCAGCAGCAGCAACCGGCGTGGAAGAGACCTGGGGGATCTTACATGAAGTTGACCCGGTACAGGCAGCAAAGGCAGACAACCGACAGCACCACCGACAACAAGTCTGGATCAATGGGAAACCAGAGCAGGGGTTAAGTGACTCTGGAGCTACCATAACCCTTGTGAAGACCCACCTTGTTCAGGATTCCAAGAGGACCAATGAAACTGTTGTAGTTAGGGTAGCAGGGGGAGCTGTACCAACTACCTACTGCCAAGATACAGCTAAACTGGGGAGCCAGAGCGGGCCTAGTTGAGGTCGGCTTGATGAAGAAATTACCTGCTGATGTGTTATTTGGAACCTTGGACAATTAACCTCGGCTTTCTCTGTTCGCCCACGGAGGAAATGTGCCCAGTGACCACCAGGAGCCAAGCTCGAACTGTGGAGGCTGACTCACTCTCGGATGAGGCTCTGGTAACGGACCCCAGTCCTACCCGCATTCAGATAGCTAGACAGATTCCCTGGGATACCCCTGCCAAGTTTGGAAGGGAGGTGCAGGGAGATCCTTCCCTACAGGTATACCATAGTAAGGTAGATTAGGGCCAAGGGGGGATCGAAGGAGAGCAGTTTATCTTGCATCAGGGACTCCTATATAGAGTGACAGAGAAACATAACCCAGGTTCCAATCACAGTGTGAATAGGCATCTGGTAGGGCACCTCGGGGTAAGCCGCACCAAGTACCAACTGACCCAAAACTTCTATTGGCCTGGGGTATCCAAGGACGTTCTGCAGTATTGTCAGAGAGTTGCCAGTGCATATGAAAGAAAGATCACAGCAAGGCTAAGCTGTACCCCCTCCCCATTGTGGAGGAGACTTTAGCCAGGTAGCGGTCAACATAATAGGGCCCCTAGCCAAACCCAGTCCTACAGGGAAGATATATATTTTAATGGTGGTAGATTATGCCACACGGTATCCTGAGGCAGTTGCATTACCCAATATACTGGCCAAAACCTGTCACAGTGTATCTTACCTCAGTTACAGCGTCGTTTTGCTGGTCGCTGCTGTGTGCCTGGGGCCGGGAATGACGCTCTGGCGTCATTACCCGCTTCTCTCCTGGCTTGCAGTCTGGCCGCATCTGGCACCTTCGGCGGTCTTCCGTATCCTTTCCCTAAGCGGTGCGGCTGGTTCAGGTGATGCAACTTTGGGCGTGAGTTTTGACGCACCTCTTGGGCACGAGTCAGTAAAGTAACACAGGCATCTGTTTTATACCTTGGGGCTTTGGAGTCTCCACCTTCCTACTTCCTGGCTGGGTATAAGAGGGGTATGGACACTGAGTTCAGTCGCCCTTACGTTGGTGTCTGATGCAGTGGTTTATGCTTCTTGTGAGTTCCATGTATAACCAAGGCTTGTCTGACCAACCAATCTGGTGCTGACCTGTGGCTCTGTCTGACTATCCAGTCTGTGTTTCCCGGCATATTGATATCCAATCTGGTGAAGACCTGTGGCTCTGGCTGACTACCCATTCCGTGTATGACCTAGGCTTTGTCTGACCATCCATTTTGGTGCTGACCTGGGGCTCTGTCCTACTATCCATCCAGTATTGCCCCTGGTGTAGTTGGATAACCTATCTGGTGCAGACATGTGGCTCTGGCTGACGTCCCGCTCTGGTATTGACCCCTGGCTTGTCTGATTACCCACTTGGTCCTGGACATAGGCTCTGGCTGACTATCCGCTCTGTCTTACCCCAGGTGGTCTCTACCAAGTATACTGACTGCAGGCGTGAGTCAGTAAGAGTTTTCCTTGCTTTCTTATCCTGTGGGAGATCTCAGGGTCCGCCTATACTGACTGCAGGCGTGAGTCAGTAAGACTCTTCCTTGTTGCCTTACCCTGTGGGAGATCTCTGGTGCCCTGCATCTGTTGTTGCATTTCTCATTGACTCTTAGACTACCAAAGGCTGTGTGCCTAGTGTCTAGCTGATAGTTCTACTCAGAACTGGCCAGAGTCGATGGCTTCTCCAGTTACCCTCTGCACCTTTCTGTCATTATTGCTATGTATTATATTATACTGTTTAATAAAGGTGGTTTTAATATATACTGTACTGACTATTGGTTTATTCTTGAGTACCCGTGACAGTATGTAAGGGCCATGACCACGGATGGTACTACTAATCCACCTTTTGGACAGGATGGAGGTTCAAGATGAATGCATCGATCAATTATTCTTGGCCATGCAGACCTTGCTCAACCGAACTGCACACCTTCAACGCTGTAACACACAACCGGTGGCCTCTTCTGCTCCTTCCTCAGCACTGACGGTTCCTACCGTCCCTGATGCAGGCATGATCAGAGGATTGCAGGCTCCGCTCCACTCCCACAACGTTATGGTGGGGATCCTGAATTATGCCGTGTGTTCCTTAACCAACTCGGTGTATACATCGAAATGGTACCACGTGCCTTCCCTAATGAGGGCAGTAGGGTTGGCTTTATTATATTGGTCCTTTCTGGCAAGGCATTGGCATGGGAAAATGCCTTATGGGAAACAGATAAACCCATAGTTCATAACTTTACGGAGCTTGTGGCCTTGTTCAAACGAGTTTTTGATTTGCCGGGTCGCATGATCTCGGCTTCTAAACACCTAATGACCATCCACCAGGGAGCTTGAACAGTGGCCGAGTACGCTATCGAATTTTGTACTCTGGCAGCCAAAGTAGGCTGGAACAATGAGGCCCTGGTAGCAGCCTTTTCCCATGGACTGTGCAATATTATCAAGAATGAGATTGCTGCCCGTGAATTGCTTAAAAGTTTGGATGATCTAATCTCATTTACCATCCTAATTGATACCAGGGTCAGGGAGCGACCCTCATTTAAGGAGTGCCTGCAGAGGCCTCCATCCAGACTGGCTCCTCACATTTCTCACCCATCCAGTCCTCCTTTACCTCCAATGCCTCCTAGTTTTGACTTAGGGGGCAGAGAACCTTTGCAAGTTGGTGCTACAAGTCTTTCAGTGGAAGAGAGGGCTTTCTGGAGGAGGGAAGGACTGTGTTTGTATTGTGGCAAGTCACAACACCTGATGAAGTCCTGCCCGGTGCGTCCGGGAAACGCTCGCACCTAAGATCCTGCCGGGGACCGATCTTAGGTGGAATTTCTCAGCTCCCAAACATCATTCTGGACAAGCCCATTCTGGAGGTGATCCTGTCTTGGGCCGATTTTTCTGTCTCAGCTCCAGCATTGCTGAACTCGGGTGCCGCTGGGTAATTTATTGATGCGGAATTTGCAGCATCAATAACTATGTTCCTTTGCAGCCTCATTCCTCTCCTTTGGCCATTGAGGCCATTGATGGTTGACCCCTGCTACCATCACATATTACACAGGAAATGTCCCTGCTAACCTTAAAGGTGGGAGCGCTTCATACATAGGTCCTAAAATTTCACGTGATCAACTCTCCCCATTATGCCATTGTTCTTGGGTTTCCTTGGTTGAAAGCTCACAACTCCAGGATCAATTTGTGACATTGTGGCTTGGGCTCCACAGTGTATTTATTCCTGTCTCTCCCATCCTGAGAGACTGGCATGTGCCACTACCTCAGTCCTGCCTGAGGAATATTCGACTTTCAGTGATGTATTTAACAAAGTTCAAGCCGGGGCATTGCCCCCACATATGTCATATGATTTCTCTGTGGAGCTGATGCCTGGTACTACACCACCTAAGGGTTGCATCTACCCTCTGTCTGTGGATGAGAATAGGGCCATGGAGGAATACGTTTCTGATGCCCTTGCAAGGGGCATTATTCAAAAATCCACGTCCTCTGCTGGTGCTGGATTCTTTTTTGTGAAAAAGAAGGACTGAGAGTTAAGCCTGTGCATTGACTTCCATGGATTAAACAAATTGATGGTAAAGAACGCTTATCCTATACCCTTGATTACTGAATTATTTGACCAATTGAAGAGGTCCAAAATATTTACTAAACTTGATCTTAGGGAAGCATACAAACATGTCCGAATGAAGTAGGGCCACGAGTGGAAGACAGCATTTAATACCCGGAGTAGGCACTACGAGATTGTGGTTATGCCCTTAAGTCTCTGCAATGCTCCTGCTGTCTTCCAGGAGTTTATCAATGATGTTTTGAGAGAATTGCTACAAAGTTGTGTGTGGTCTATTTGGACGACATCCCTATTCACTCTCCTACGCTGGAGGCACATCTCTCGGATGTGTCCACAGTATTACGCTTGCTAAGAGAGAATAACCTTTATTTCAAGTTGGAGAAATGTGAATTTCACAAACCTCAAGTAACATTTCTGGGGTACATTATTTCCGCTTCTGGGTTGGCCATGGACCCACAGAAGTTGTCAGCCGTGTTACAATGGCCTCTCCCAGTAGGACTCAAATCGCTCCAAAGATTTTTGGGTTTCGCTAATTATTACTGTAAATTCATCAAAAATTTCTTGACAGTGGTCAAACCACTAACCGATATTACCTGTAAAGGTGTTAAGGTCTCTGAATGGTCGTCCAGTGCGTTGCTCACCTTCGAGACCCTCAAGGCAGTGTTTGCAGGAGCTCCCATTTTGGTCCACCTGAATCCCATCCTACCCTTTACCCTGGAGGTTGACGAGTCTGAAGAAGGAGTAGACACCCTCCTCTCACAGCTTCGAGCTCTAGGGGAGGCTTTACACCCTTGTGGGTATTTCTCGAGGAAACTGTCCAAAGCTGAGAAGGTTTATCAAATTGGGGACAGAGAATTACTGGATATCATCCTGGTCTTAATTGAATGGCTACATCTCCAGGAGGGCACTATCTCTCCAGTTTTGATTCTTACTGATCATAAGAATTTCACGTACTAGCAAGCCAGATGGGCATTGTTCCTTTCAATTTTGAGGTTTTCTACCTTACTGGATCTAAGACTGTGAAGGCTGATGCCCTATCACGTCAGTTTTGCGCCCACTCTAAAGATGACTCTCCTCCCACTATTATTCCGAATACTTGCTATGATTCAAACCTGTATCATCTCTCCTCTGGAAGAGGAGATTCTTGCCGCTTAAACATCCCTGGTGGAGAAGCCCTGCAGGAGGTGCTTTTTACCTGCTCAGTTGCGTACTAAAATCTTGGAGACGTACCATACATCTAAGACGGCTGGCCATACTGGATGAGACCAATTGATTTGGTCCATTTCTAAATTATTCTGGTGGCCTAGTCTCCAGTCGGACTGTTCTGCTTTCAGAGTAGCTTGCACGACGTGTGCCCAAAATAAATTGCCTCGACATTTACCTGCAGGCCTCCTCCAACCAGTGGCCAATGGGGAACGTCCTTGGTCACATTTGTCCATCGGTTTTATGGTTGACCTTCTGGCATCTATGGGCTTCACCGTTATTCTGATGGTTGTGGACAAATTCTCTAAGATGGCCCACTATCACGGTGCCCATGATCTTCCTCTGTCACTCTTTGCTGTGGTGCGATCCCATAGGCTGAGCTTGTTTGGCCCGCCCAGTATTGCTATTTATACCCGGCCTTTGGCACCTGTCAGGTACCCTTTCGTGATGTTCCTGCTCCGTGAGTTGACCCGGCCTGGCTGACGTGCCTGCTCCGAGATTTGACCCGGCTTGTCTGACGATCCTGCTCCGTGATTTGACCCGGCCTGGCTGACGTTCCTGCTCTGTTACCTGACCCGGCTACGTTGCTGACCCTGCCTGTGTTCCTGCTGTGTGTTGTTCCAGTGTTGCCTGGGCGACATTCTGACTTCCGCTGTGCTTGTGGCATGGCTGACTGTGTCATTGCCTCCTGTGTACTGGGCCTTTTTGTTCACTCTTGCTGAGCCTGCTGCCTCCATTACGCTGGGCCTCCGTTTACTCTTACAGAGCACTGTGCCTTCTGTTAACACTTGCAGAGCCATGCCTCCATTCACTGAGCCTCCGTTAACACTTGCAGACCAGTTGTCTCCGTTCACTGAGCCTCCGTTAACACTTGCAGAGCAGTTGTCTACGTTCACTGATCCTCCGTTAACACTTGCAGAGCAGTTGTCTACGTTCACTGAGCCTCCGTTAACACTTGCAGAGCCATTACTTCCGCTACCCTGAGCCGTCCGCTACACTTGCTGAGCCTTGGGTCTCCGTACAGTGCCCGTGGGGGTGCCATTGGCTCTATCCAGCTAAGCTCTTGCAGTGTAATTCGTTTCCATTATAACGCCCGTGGGGGCTATTGGCTCTATTATCCTCAGCTCTTGCAGTGTAGTTGGTCTCCGTTAGAGCGCCTGTGGGGGTTCCATTGGCTCCATACAGCTAAGCTCTTGCAGTGTAATTGGTTTCCGTTACAAAGCTTGTGGGGGCTATTGGCTCTATTATCCTCAGCTCTTGCAGTGTAGTTGGTCTCCGTTACAGCGCCCGTGGGGGTGCCATTGGCTCCATACAGCTAAGCTCTTGCAGTGTAATTGGTTTCCGTTACAACGCCCGTGGGGGCTATTGGCTCTATTATCCTCAGCTCTTGCAGTGCACTTGCTCTCCGTTCACGCACTGGTTGGGGTGCTAGTGGCTCTAGCTCATTAAGCTCTTGCAGAGTATTTTGGTCTCAGTCAAACACACCACAACAGAGACTGATTGATTTCTATGTACTTTAACCATTGAGTACCCTGTATGTTACTTATGCCTGTCCTGTGACAGTATATATTTATTTCTCTGTATACTGGGCCTGAGAGGGCATCTGTACTTTACTGTTCATTTCAGTTATTCTGTATTGCCTATAGAGGGCAGTCTTTCTTGTCTTTTAATAAAACTGTGTTTTATCCTAACCTGCTGGTCTGAGTGTCCTACAAAACCATTACAGTACGAAAGGGCCATGATCTCAGACAGTAAAGGTGAAGGTAATACACAAAACATCCACTGGAGAATGGATGTTCATGAGAAGTGTTTGGACCAGTTGGCACTGGCCTTACAGACATTACTTGAGCGTACGGTTCACCTTGAGAAACCTAACCAGAATCCGGTAGTCCCCCCAGTTTCGACACCGGATAACCATTCTGTGGTTCCTGCTGCACCTACCAGAGGCCTAACGGCGCCGGTGCCGTTACCGTTGAGATATGATGGCGAACCTACCCTATGCAGGGGGTTTATTAATCAATTAGAGATATTTCTGGAACTGATGCCTCATGCGTTTCCTAACGACCGGAGCAAGGTCGGGTTTATGATATCCTTGTTAACGGTCAAAGCTCTTGCATGGGCCAATCCCCTATGGGAGAATGCCAAACCCTGCACTCAGAACTTCAGTGAGTTCGTAAGAAAGTTCCGCAGAGTGTTTGAGGTTCCTGGTAGAGCTGCCTCTGCTGCCAAAAGGTTGATGGAGATACAACAGGGTGACCGTACCTTGGGCGATTATGCCATTGAATTTCGAACATTGGCAGCAGAGGTGGGATGGAATAACAAAGCATTAGTGGCAGCTTTTGCTCAAGGCTTGTCTGACTCCATCAAAGATGAAATAGCTGCCAGAGATGTACCCAGTGACCTGGATGAATACATTGATTATGTCATGCTTATTGACTCCCGCATTCGTGAAAGGCATTTTGCTAAAAGGGCGAGATCCAGAAATTAAGGGCATGACAGTCTTTTAAACCCACCCTCGCCTCCCATTCCTCCTGAACGTTCACCCGAACCTGGTGAACTAATGCAGCTTGGGTTCACCAAACTCACAAAGGAGGAACGGGCGCACCGTAAAAGGCAGGGCATATGTTTATATTGTGGCAAAGCTGGGCACTTATTACGCACATGACCAGTACGGCCGGGAAACGGACGCACCTAGGGTACCTTGGGGAACAGACTCTAGGTGGCGTACAGCAGTCCCTAGACTCAAGTACACAGAAACCCACCATCCAGGTGGTATTCTCTTGGGCTGATCAGTCTGTGGAGGCGATGGCCTGGTAGACTCCGGTGCAGACGGGTACTTCATGGATCACTCTTTTGCCGAGTTGCACAAAATTCCGTTGGTCAAAAGGGACACTCCCTTAGCTATTGAAGCTATTGACGGTAGACCTTTGGAACCTGCATTTATCACTACGGAAACGATTCCTATTATTATGTCTATTGGGGCTCTCCACAAGGAGGAATTACGTTTTCAAATAATTCATTCCCCTCATCATGCAGTCATTCTGGGGTTCTCATGGCTGCTATCACATAATCCCCAGTTTGACTGGCAGAGATGTGAGGTCAGATCATGGTCTGAATACTGTACGAAACACTGTTTGTCACATCCTGTCAAGATTTTATGTACTTTTCCCTCCGTGCCAGCTGAATATCGTGAATTCAGTGATGTATTCAGTAAGGGGGAGGCTAACGCATTGCCTCAGTACAGACTGTATGATTGCGCTATTGATCTGCCTCCAGGCGTGGTGCCTCCTAGGGGCCGCACTTACCCATTGTCCTGTGATGAAAACAAGGCTGTGGAGGACTATATTGAAGACACCCTCAAAAGAGAAATCATACGCAAGTCTACTTCCCCTGCTGGTGCCGGTTTCTTCTTGTAAAAAAGAAAAATGGTGAACGTCCATAGTCCCACATATCTATTGACTTCCTGGGAGAACTGCCAGTGTCAAGGGGGTACACGTTTATCCTAATGGTGGTCGACAGGTTCTCCAAGATGGCTCATTTCGTGCCCCTCTCTGGCTTTCCTTCGGCCCAGGAATTGGCGATAGTTTTTGCCAGAGAAGTGTTCCGCTTGCATGGGGTACCCAGAGTGGTGGTGTCTGACCGTGGGAGCCAGTTTGTGTCCAGATTCTGGAGGGCATTCTGTAGCCAGATGGGCATTCAATTGTCCTTTTCCTCCACCTACCATCCCTAGAACAATGGGGCAGCTGAGCTTGCCAATCAGGGACTGGAGCAGTTCCTGCAATGCTTTGTGACCGATCATCATGACAATTGGGCCTACCTGTTGCCGTGGGCAGAGTTCGCCTGGAATTGTGCAGTTAATTCATCATCCAGGAGCTCCCCGTTTCTCATCAATTACGGGTTCCAGCCGTGCCTTCTCCTGGACTCATTTCAGTCGCAGCAAATTCCAGCTCTGGACGAGCATATTGAGCGGCTCCACTCCACTTGGGCACAGGTTCAGAGGACCCTCAGTCAGTCATTCCAGCAACATCAGCGGCATGCCAATCGTAGACGGCTGCCAGCAGTCTCCTTCCAGGTTGGGGACAGGGTATGGCTCTCCTCCAGAAATCTCAATTTCCAAGTACCTTCCAATAAGTTGGCTCCCCGGTTCATTGGTCCGTTCAAAGTTATCTGCAAAGTGAACCCTGTCTCGTACGAATTGGAACTCCCAGCTTCTATACGCATACATAATGTGTTCCATGTGTCTCTGTTAAAACCCTTGGTTTGCAACCGCTACACTACCACTCCGGTGGTCCCTGGGCCGGTGGACGTTCAAGGCCAAGAGGAGCATGAAGTCCAGAGTATTATTGATTCTAGGAGATTTAGAGGGAAATTGCAATATTTGGTCCATTGGAAGGGATATGGCCCTGAAGAACGTTCTTGGGTAGATCAGAAGGACCTCCATGCGCCCAGATGATTGCGCAATTTCCACTCTGAATATCCCCAGAAACCTAGACCTCCTGCTAGGAGAGGGGGTCTTTGAGAGGGGGGTACTATCACTCTTTGCTGTGATGCGCTCCCATTGGCTGAGCTTGTTTGACCCACCCAGTATGGCCTATTTATACCCGGCCTTTGGCACCTGTCAGGTGCCCTTTCGTGGTGTTCCTGAGCCAGTGTTGCTGAGTAGCTGTGTTCCAGTGATCCTTCTTCCTGTGTACTGACTTGGCCCGTCTGACTACGCTCCTTAGTTCCTGCTCCGTGATTTGACCCGGCCTGGCTGACGTGCCTGCTCCGTGATTTGACCCGGCCTGGCTGACGTTCCTGCTCCATGACCTGACCCGGCTACGTTGCTGACCCTGCCTGTGTTCCTGCTGTGTGTTGTTCCAGTGTCGCCTGGGGGACATTCTGACTTCCGCTGTGCTTGTGGCAGGGCTGACTGTGTCATTGCCTCCTGTGTTCTGGGCCTTTCCGTTTACTCTTGCTGAGCCTGCTGCCTCCGTTATTCTGGGCCTCCGTTTACTCTTACAGAGCACTGTGCCTTCCGTTAACACTTGCAGAGCCGTGCCTCCGTTCACTGAGTCTCCGTTAACACTTGCAGAGCAGTTGTCTCTGTTCATTGAGCCTCCGTTAACACTTGCAGAGCCATTGCTTCTGCTACCCTGAGCCTTCCGCTACACTTGCTGAACCTTGGGTCTCCGTACAGTGCCCGTGGGGGTGCCATTGGCTCTATCCAGCTAAGCACTTGCAGTGTAGTTGGTCTCCGTTACAGCGCCCGTGGGGGCTATTGGCTCTATTATCCTCAGCTCTTGCAGTGCACTTGCTTTCTCTTCATGCACCGGCTGGGGTGCTAGTGGCTCTATTATCCTCTGCTTTCGCAGTGTCCTTGGTCTCCGTTAAACGCACCGGGTGGGTGCCATTGGCTCTATACAGCTAAGCTCTTGCAGTGTAATTGGTCTCTGTTACAATGCCCGTGGGGGCTATTGGCTCTATTATCCTCAGCTCTTGCAGTGCACTTGCTCTCCGTTCACGCACTGGTTGGGGTGCTAGTGGCTCTAGCTCATTAAGCTCTTGCAGAGTATTTTGGTCTCAGTTCCCTGCTCAGCATAAGCAGTAGTCTCTGTCCTGCTCTATTACTGGTGTTTTCTCATCTAGCACCACTTATTGCTCATTTACCATCTTATGGGCGTGTCAAACACACCACAACAGAGACTGATTGATTTCTATGTACTTTAACCATTGAGTACCCTGAATGTTACTTATGCCTGTCCTATGACAGTATATATTTATTTCTCTGTATACTGGGCCTGAGAGGGCATCTGTACTTTACTGTTCATTTCAGTTATTCTGTATTGCCTATAGAGGGCAGTCTTTCTTGTCTTTTAATAAAACTGTGTTTTATCCTAACCTGCTGGTCTGAGTGTCCTACAAAACCGTTACACCCACTTTGTACCACTTAAGAGCTTAGCATCTGAGCAGGAGTTGGCGACGGTGTTCGCTAGAGAGGTCTTTCGGCTCCATGGTGGGGGAGAGAGTTTGGCTGTGATCCCGCAACCTCAGCCTCCAGGTTCCCTGTAAAAACCTGGCTCCCTGTTTCATTGGTCCCTTCCGCGTCCTGCAGAGAATTAACCCTCTGGCGCATGCTCTTGACCTTCCTGCTTCGATGCGCATCCACTATGTGTTCCATGTCTCCTTGCTTAAACCTCTGATATGTAACCGTAACACCTCGGATACAGTCCGTCCATGGGTGATCACGAGGAATATGTGGTACAGAGCATACTGGACTCTCAGTGGGTCAGGAGGCAATTACAGTATCTGGTACATTGGAAGGTGTACGGTCCAGAGGAATGCTCCTGGATATCTTCTAGAGATGTGCATGCTCCTATCTTGGTGCGTAAATTCCGTGCTCAGTTTCCAAGGAAGCCCCGACCCTGTCTGCGAAGGAGGGGCCTTTAAGGGGGGTTACTGTCACAGTGTGCCTTATCTCAGTTCCAGCGTCACTTAGCCGGTTGCTGCTGTATGTCTGGGGCCGGGAATGACGCTCCGGCGTCATTACCCGCGTCTCTCCTGGCTTGCGGTCTGGCGCCTTCGGTGGTTTTCCATGTCCTTTCCCCAAGCGTTGCGGCTGGTTCAGGTGATGCAGCTTTGTGCACGAGTTTTGACACATCGCTGCGTCACGTTCGGGTGCGAGTCAGTAAAGTGATGCAGGTGTCTGTTTTATACCTTGGGACTCTGGAGTCTCCACCTTCCTACTTCCTGGCTGGGTATAAGAGGGCTCTGGAAACTGAGTTCAATCGCCCTGACGTTGGTGTCTGATTCAGTGGTTTATGCTTCTTGTGAGTTCTGTGTATGACCTAGGCTTGTCTGACCAACCAATCTGATGCTGACCTGTGGCTCTGTCTACCTATCCGTTCTGTGTTTCCCCCGGGTATGTTGATATCCAATCTGGTGCAGACCTGTGGCTCTAACTGACTACCAGTTCCATGTATGACCAAGGCTTTTTCTGACCATCCATTCTGGTGCTGACCTGGGGCTCTGTCCTACTATTCATCCAGTGTTGCCCCTGGCATAGTTGGATAACCTATCTGGTGCAGACCTGTGGCTCTGGCTGACTTCCCACTCTGGTAATGACCCCTGGCTTGTCTGATTACCTACTTGGTCTCGAACATCGGCTCTGGCTGACTATCCGCTCTGTCTTACCCCAGGTGGTCTCTACCAAGTATACTGACTGCAGGCGTGAGTCAGTAAGAGTTTTCCTTGCTGTCTTATCCTGTGGGAAATCTCAGGGTCCACCTATACTGACTGCAGGCGTGACAAAACCGTATCTGCTTCTCTGCTCCAGGTATTCTCTCGGGTTGGTTTTCCCCAGGAGAATCATCTCAGATCAGGGTACCCAATTTACTGCAGAGGTAACCAGCCAACTTTGGAAACTGTGTGGCATAAAATCTATTAAGAGTTCCCCATACCACCCGTAAACCAACAATTTGTGCGAGCATTTTAATAGGACTCTTAAGCAGCTCATCAAAACCTTTGTGACAACCTATAAGAACTGGGAGAAATTCCTGCCGCACCTTTGCATATTGGGAGGTTCCCCAAGAATCAACAGGGTTTTCCCCTTCAAACTCCTATACAGACGGTAGGTGAGGGGGCCACTGTACTTAGTCTGAGAACATTGGGAAGGTGAGAAAACCGTAGAATGGACCCCCATAGTACCCTTCATGCTGGAATTCAGGGACCGCATGCAGGAGTTGACCCAGGCTCAACACCCTCAGTGCATACGGTATGACCGGGGGACAAGGGAGCATAGTTTTCAGATAGGACAAATGGTTTTAGTACTTGAACCCACGAGGTAGAACAAGCTGCAAGCGGCCAGCAAGGCCCATACCGAATGGTAGGACAAATAGCTAACACCACGTATACTGTCACCTCCTATGACAGTGATGGGGTTAACCGCATGTTCCATGTGAACATGCTAAAGCCCTGCAGGGAGGAGCTCGAAGAGGTAGCCACTATCTGTGCCTCCGAAGACCTAGAGGGGCTCCCGTTACCCGATTTCTTAGGAGAAAGGTCCAAACCAAGTACCTGGGACAAGGTCCAACCAGGGGAAAATTTAAGAACCCTGGAAAAAGAGCAGGCTGATGACTTCTTAAGACAGAAGCAGCATGTCTTTTCAGGGAGACCTGGTTACACTACTTTAGCCCAGCATAAAGTAAAAACCCCAGACCCGACCCCCCTTAGGCAAACACCCTACTTTATCCCTGAGTCTGTGAGGGAGGGGATGCGCCAGGAGCTACAAGAAATGCTACGTTTAGGGGTAATTGATCCCTGGGCATCCCCAGTAGTATTAGTAACTAAGATGGGGATGTGTGTATTACAGAAAACTGAATGAAAAAACAGTTCCTGATGCGTATCCCATGCCGCACGTAGATGAGCTATTAGATCATATGGCTAGTGGGGAAATAACTGACCACTATCAACCTCTGTAAATAATATTGGCAGATCCCTTTAGCTACTGATGCCATCCCTAAGTCGGCATTCATCACCCCGTTCGGCTTGCATCAGTTCAAAGTCATGCCATTCGGGATGAAGAACGCTCCATTGACATTTGAGCAGATGATCGATCGGTTACTTCATGGCCTCCAGGACTATGCTTGTGTGTACCTGGATGACATTGCCATCTATAATGTGACATGAGAAGAGCATCTTATCCACATAGGAACAGTGCTAGACAGGATTAGCGGGGCCGGGCTCACCTTGAAGCCTGAAAAATGTCACATTGGGATGACGGAGGTCCAATATTTGGGACACCAGGTGGGTAGCGGAAAGCAGCACCCAAAACCAGCTAAAATTGAGGCAGTAGCCAGGTGGCCAACCCCCCGCACTAAAACCCAAGTGACTGCCTTCTTAGGAACAACAGGCTACTATAGGAAGTTTGTTCCCAATTACAGCAGTATAGCCAAGCTCCTTACAGATTTAACCTATAAGAACCTTCCTCGTCGGGTAACTTGGACCTTAGAGTGTGAGGAAGCCTTCCTCCAGCTAAAGGATGCCCTTACTAATAGTCCAATACTACTGGCCCCCAAATCAACTAAATGCTTTTTTGTCGGTGAGGACAGTCAGGAGCCTCCAGTGGCTTACATAAGCTGAAAGTTATTAACCAGAGAAGTAAGCTACGCAGAGATAGAGAAGGAGTGCCTCACTGTTGTTTGGGCACTCAAGAAACTTCAGCCTTATCTGTACGGACGCCAGTTCTCCCTGATCACGGATCATAATCAGTTGGTACGGCTTAACCGGTTTCACAGTAGACAATGTCAGACGATTATGGTTGAGTCTGGGACTACAACTGCTGGACTCTACCATTCACTACAGACCCGTTAAACAGAATGGCAATGCTGACGGTCAGCAGACAGAATGTGAATCAACCCCGTGAGCAGGCCCCGGACAGTCCTGAGTTGACCCGTTAGGATCAAGCTGGGTCTGCTGGACATTTGGTTAAGAGGGAGCATTGTGATGGCACCCAAAAGAGTTAAGCACACTTTGCCTCTACCCCCTTACCCCTGTTCAGCCCAAGTACGGCCACAGGAGCTGGGCAGAGAACTGTAACCCTACAGCAAGACTAAATCAGGCTGGGCAGTGGGACGAGAATCACCTTGTTTGTCTTATTTCTGGATTGGTCTGGGACTTAGCCAAAACAGAGGATTTTTGCAGTTGTTGCTCTTTTATTGTATTTTTCAGTATATGGTGTTATGTCATAATTCTGGTAGGTTATAACTAAGTTTAAAATGTAATGTAAATGTTTAACTAACTTATACAAGACAGCAGACATTAAGAACAATAGGGTCTCTTAACTGAGTCCGGTGAAGTTTGGAGACACTATTTTATCTTCACCTATTGATTATTGTGGACATGTAAGTCTGGTGCACATTTCCTGACTGAGTCTTGCTTATGCTTTTGATTAGTTGTCTGTGTCTTTAATCTCTGGGAAGTGTGTAAATACCTGTGTTTTCTGTTGAATTATGTTTAACTGTAAGGTGTCACAACGTCTGGACTTAATTACATTATCTTCGCAGTACAGAGCTCCGTCACAGCAATAAATTGAACTTCCGGTCTCGTAGGAATCTTTTTGTGAAAAGTGCAGTTTTCTTTCACCTAGCTCTTTACATTGAAATCAATGGGAAGACTGAATTTCTCCCCACAACAGGGCAGTTTTCCCTTCTTTTCCTGCAGGTATATAAAAGGGTGTCAGGCTCTCACATCATGCCGTTCTGTGTTTGTGAGAGGAAAAAGCTATAGAAGATCAATGAAATAGATTTGATGTTTAGTTTAGGGAGTTTTTTAGGCAGGAAATGTATTCTCTGTATTAGGGGAGTCTGGGGGCACTTTGGGGGGAAGAAAGAATACAAAAGGTTGACCACCAAATACCTGGAAATTCAGTGTGACTCACTGGCAGCTGTAGTCTAATTTCCTTGCTGATCTTGCTGTTATTATTATCTCTTTGTTGGAAAAAACTGGGGGTGTGAGAAGGGAGAAAAGGAGGTTGGCCCGAAATACAGGGGTGGCCGAAATCTCTCTCCATGTTCCCATGAGAAATTCTGCGAAAACCATGTTGTTGCCCACTTTTTCACAGTAAAATCTGCTTTAAATCCAGTGATTAAATGTTTAGCATTTTTTGCCCATTGGTCAAAATTGTTCACCAATTTTTCAATGGCTAGAAAGTTTCCTCCCATTGATTTATATGGTTTTTCGCCTTTCGCTATAAAAACGTGACATATTTGCGGAAGTGAAACACAATACAAGCATCTGCCAGATGAGGTAGACATTCTGTGCTGTTCTGTTGTGATCTTGAGGCAAAATTGAGCAGGAAAGGCTCACAGTGTCTGCTATCACTATGAAAAGGTTTAAAAATATTAAAAGGAGGAACTGGAAGGACCCTTATGTGTCCACTGGGTCTGAGGAGGAGGAGGAAGTGAGCACTACTGAACCAATGCTGTCCAGTCCCCTTAAATCACCCCTAGGGATCTTGGGAAATTTAATGGAAAGGGAAGGAGAAAAGGGAATAGGAAGGGACAAGGGACAGAGAAAAGGGTAGTACTAGTGAGAGCAGCACAGGTCAGCTGCCTGTGCCGGCTGCTAGACGTGCTGCTCCTGCTGCCACCATTGCTGCCCCTGCCTCCACTAGTGCTGTGCCTTCTGTCAGATGTGCTGCCCCTTTTGCAATCAGTGCTGTGCCTGCTGTCACCAGTACTGTGCCTGCTGTCAGACCTGCTGCCTTGTTGCAACCAGTGCTGTGTCTGCTGCCAGTGCTGTACTTGCTGCCACCAATACTGTGCCTGCTGTCAGATGTGTTGCCCCTGCTTCCACCAATGCTGTGCCTGCTGCCAGTGCTGTACCTGCTGCCACCAGTACTGTGCCTGCTGTCAGATGTGCTGCCCCTGCTGCAACCAGTGCTGTGTCTGCTGCTAGTTCTGAACCTGCTGCAACCAATGTTGTGCCTGCTGTCAGACGTGCTGCCCCTGTTGCAACCAGTTCTATGCCTGCTGACAGTTCTATGCCTGCTGACAGTGCTGAACCTGCTGCCACTAGTGTTGAACCTGCTGCTAGTGTGTCTTGTAATACTCAGGAGAGGGGAAAGAGAAGATGACACCAAGTGTGACAGCAGGGGACCCTAAGTCACACTTGCCATCCCAAAGCAGTCCTGCCAGTGCTAGTACTACTACTAAGAAGATCCAGCATCTTGTTAGTGTTAGGAGTGAAGGAGGGGTGATCATCATATTACTAGTGTCTGTAAGAAGGAAGACTCTGGGGCTGGACTTGATGTGGTTGGTGTTAGTAGTAGTAATAGTAATGGTGAAGCTGCGGCGGTACTAGTGTTAGGAAAGTAATAGAGGGAAGCATTTGAGAGTGTCCAGACTATTGGTCAAGGGAGCCCACACCATTCCTCTGGCTCTGGGAGTCCACCCCTCCCTTCACTACAGTGTCCAAGTGGAATATTGTCCAGAACTGTTGTTGGGGGAGAGCAGGTGCACAATTAATACCACTACCACCAGCAAGAGCAAAGATGAGCTGCCCGTGTCTGCTGCTACTGCTGACAGTCTGCCTTCTTCAGGTCAAAAGGAAATGGCAAGTGTGACATTAGGGGACCGTCTGTCACATTGCTCATCACCTCCTCTAACCAGCAGTGAGATGTCTGTAATGGAGCAGCAGCAGCATGTAGGGGCTAGTGTTGGAGGTGATGATGATGGTGGAGAAACTGGGTTAGAAGAGAAATTGATGGCCTTTTTAGCAGAAACTGAGAAGGAATGGGAGACAGGGATGAGGATGGGCATCGGCATCACCACCACCACTACTAGCAATGAGCTTTTGGAATTTGCGGAATTTGCAACTGCTCTAATTCCTGCTGCTGCTGAGTTGCAATGGCAGCAGGATGCTGAGGAGCAGGCTAGTGTGCCACAGACCACAGAGGACAAAGTGGGAATGGGGTCAACAAGTGATGCGGGACAAGGACAGGTTTCACCTGCCAGCAGTAGCAATACTCCTGGTCCTAGTTGCAGTGCTTAATATGAGGCAGTAACAGCAACAGCAGCAACATAATCCACTGAAAGCACAGACAGCGAAGGGGAGTGTGGAGGAGAAGAAGAAAGATGCCATTCTTCTCCACCTGTTCCCTATTCTATCCCCCGAAGTCAATGGTGTGGGGCTATTTTTCTGTTAGGGCAGACACAGTGCAATCATCACCAATGGCACTGTGCACAATTTGTGACAAGTCAGTGAGAAAGGGAAAGGAGGGAACACACCTTGGTACATGTTGTCTTTAACATGAAAAACATGTTAAAGACAAACATCCACCACAGAAATCAAGCACCGCTGTTACTGTACCCCCTGACTCTCCAGAAAGGCAACAAGAGGTGAAGCGAAGATCAAAGAGGAGGAAGAATAGAGAAACCCAGACAGACACTGGAAGTTCCATGATGAGCTCACCATCACCATCACCTTCTTCCTCTAGGGTAACAACTACATCTTCTGTCAGTCCACCTCATTCATCGTTACCTCCTCCTCCAAATGATAGCTGTTGATGTTAGGCTATAGCAGTTCATCTCTACCCATTTCACAGTGTGTGGTGCACTGACCACACATGGTAGTGTGGTGGAGGAGAACTGATACCAGGTCATCAAGCAGCATCTGATGAGATTCTATCCCACAGAATATGCTAGAATGCTGACAGGGAGTGTTCATCATTACTATTAAACTGTCAGCAAGTTGTCATATGTCTTTAGAGGGGTCTGGACAAGGGGTATAGTGACAACGGCAGTACTTGGGTTCTGGTGTTATGCTGTTTGGATACAGTTATGCCCCCGGATGTTATTTACCACACACTGTGCACATTGCAGTTTCTGATGAGAACCACAGTTCCTGTTCTCAACCTCACTCAGCCAGACAGTGATAGATGAGATGGGCCTGGACACCATTGTAGTTGATGACCTTATCAAGGATATTATCTATACTTTAGATCAATGCTATAGACTTTAGTTGGAATCTGTTATTAAAACCAGTGATAACATTTACTGATTCCAATGTAATAATTGGAGAAAATAGGGACTACTGAGGCCATGTACAGACAACAAACCAGTCTATACCCTGTTTTACAGCAAAGTGAGACTGCAGGTGGATGACAGAGAGGTGATTCTATATAAAAATAGAAAACTCCTATGTCAATGAATTTTAAATTTAAGAATCCTATATAATAATTTGCAAAAACGTGTGTGACAACGCAGTCATGAGCAGTAGAGACTAATGCGTGTGCTACTCTACTGTGTATGACTGCCCCACGACCGGCTGACAGTGGCATTGTGGCCCGCGTAACGGGCTCTTCAACTAGTAAATATATATGTATAAACTCTTCTGTCTACTTATTTTTAATATTTTATTCAACTGTTTATGAACCAGGGGTGTACAAGGCCCTTAAAGGGTTAAGTAAATTGGTTTATTCTTTAACAAAATGCTTGAATATTTTCTGTTAAATTTATATGCTGCACTTTCATAAATGACCTCTGGTGAACCAGACTGAAAAGGGATTATATTATGTTAATTGTATTTTAATAATCTAGTCAAAATAATTGCATTGTGCAATGAAAGTCCAGTCTTGGAAATTACAGTATCTGGGGAAGAAGCAAGATTGTACAACAATAATAAATCGCTAGAGAAATGCACAATCTTGAAGACCTTAGAGAGGCAATTTTAGAATACTTAGTAATTGTCTACCGAGATTAATTTTCAAACAAATACATAATTTGAATGTTGCACAAACTGGCAAAATAATAATTATGATTATTTGCTCAAAAATATATCTATGAACTTGCAAAGTTTGCCAAATGCATGATATAGAAAGATAATTTCAAATGTTTTCACCAAACAACTATTAAAATAATCAAAACTACAATTCAGACAAAAATGACGCTAGATGAATAGTAGTAATTAAGTGACCATTTTATAACATTTTATTTGACCTCTTCCATTTTGTTCATAGAGTTTTATGGTAGAAGTCCAAATGTCATATTTAGCAATGGCACCCATTGCTTTGTCCACAGGCAATTCCTTTGATTGATCATTGGTTAAGGGTAAAGTCAGTTTCCACATAACTTGTTTTAGAGAATTTTAAGATGACAAAACTGCCATAGTCTTTGTCAGTAATACCTCCACGTAAACATAAAAACAGTAAAGAAAAAAAAAAAAAAAAAAAATCATGTCCACTGTGTCTTATTGGCATCTAATTTGGATGATACCACAAATTACACACAAGTTGTTACAGTTATCAGTTTTATAACATTCTTTAAAAAGAAATCAACTGGAGTGCTCAGTCATACAGACCTGAAAGTGCTAAACCATATATATCTTGTATGGGATCCACAGACCCACAGATACATTATCAGTAAAAAAAACAAGAAAAAACAAAGGATAGGTCTAAAAATAGCACATATCCCAACATATTAGTAACTGAAAAAGAAATAACACAAAATAAATAAGTATACATTTATTAACCCCTTAACGACCCTTGATGGTCATAGTACGTCATGGGTAGATCTGACTTAACGACCCATGACGTACTATGACCGTCATGGAATTCTGGGTTCCCCCCGTGGCTGCGCACCATTCAGGAAGTCCAGAACCGGAAAGAAAGAAAAAAAAAAAGGTCTGTGGTCCTTAAGTACCGGCCGTTTGTACTCGCGGCCGGTCCTTAAGGGGTTAGGAAATGAATAGTAATATACTCCAGACACTGTAACCACAAATAAATCAACACACCCCAACATAAATATAAATAAAAATTAGTATAATAAAAAGCCCCTTCCAATGAATGTGAACAACTCAAAAATAGCCTAAACCTCCTCATCGTGCATAGACCAATAAGTCTAAATGATACCTAGGTAAAGTCACATTCAGAGAGGACAGGCTGAACTTTAATTACAAAAATAGGCACCAGACAAATAATAATATCGAAGTATTTTACCAGGACGAATACATTGAGATTGTTTCTCATTTTCAAGTATGTCCTGGGGGTATAGATATTATTACCCAATTTAATGAGACTTATTTTATCTATCTCGGAAAGATGAAAGGCTGAGTCGACCTTGCCAGGACTAGAACCTGTGACCTTGCGGTTTGAACAGATTCTACAGCTGGTGCCTTAGATTATCTCTTCTCATACATATAGCAGCATGATATAAATTATTGTATGAAGTACTTATAGATGTCACAAATTCAGATATCAAACTATGGAGAGCAAAATTCTGAATCAAGGAGAACCAGCATGTCGATCAATAACATGGAATGGGAAGATGATGATGGTAAATGCAGTTTATAGTACACTGAAATCAACCGCTAACAATTGCAACTGAGTCTGACTACTAATCTTGTAACTTCCCAATGTTCACAAAAAGACAACACTAGTTATCATAAACGGTCACATATCTCGCCCATCTTCACCTTAGTATGGGCTCCTGCAGAGCATTCTGTGGCATAATGGGAAACAGGAGCTGTCACTCACAAGTTTCATACTATATATTAAATAGGGATGAAATTTCCAGCAGGACTTTTCACAAAAAAAAAAAAAAATGATTTGCTGCTTTTTTTCAAGAATCTTCCCACCAATAGACAATACATACAATTTTCTCCTATTTGCCACTGTCAATAAACTTTCTGTGGGAACTTTGCCAGGGGAGGGCTGGCAACTTGTGGCCTGGAGGGCAACTGCAATCAAGTTGCCCGTTTTTACAATTGCTCCAGCCCACTGCCCGAGACCCCTCCCTTTTGTTAGTTTTAAAGTTTCCGTTAACCCTTTGAGTGCCAGAGGGGTATGCCACGCATTGCTTTGCAGTGCGTGGCATACCCCTCTGTCACTCAAAGAGTTAGTGTTGTGAAGTAAGGCAAGCAATACCGCAAAGCTTACAATTGAAATGGGGTTACACTGGTGCAACTACAGAGCTTACAGTGTAAGTAACGCTGCACTAGTGATACTATAGAACTTACAAGAGAAACTGGTTATGCTACTAGTGTAGTTCCACTTGGATTGCAGCTCCATTTCAATTGTAAGCTCTGTGGTATCACTAGTGTAGCTACATTTGCAGCAACAAGCGGGAGTGGCCCACCAGCCCAGACATATGACCGGCCCAGGGGGCTATTGCCCCCCTGCCCCCCCAGGCCAGCCCTCCCCTGAACTTTGCCATATTTCTCCTAGGTTTTCTATGACTGAAAGATTTCCTGCCACAATATTACTTTTTCTAAGGCCTGAAGTGCAGAAATAAATAGCTGAAAGCAAAAGTTGCGAGTCCTACAGCAACAGATGTGTTAATAAAGTGGCGCTAAGATGAAAGAAAAGATGGAAAATATATCAGTACTGATAAGCAGCCTGGGAGCCTACTCTGGAAGTGTAGACAACAAACATGTATAACAGAGAAAACTGTAGTGCTGATGTATAAAAAAGACTTCCAGGTTACTAAAACAAAGTGATTTGAACATATACTGATAAAACCTAATATCAATAAACGCTAACAGACCACAGAAGGATATCACCCACACATCCGAACATACACAATTAATGGGATAGTAATGTTTCACAAAAAAAGCAGCTCTGACTAATTTTCATAGTATTTGGGCCATGGAGAGTGTTATGTCAATACTGTCTGAGATGTAGTTGAAGAGTAATTGAATGATAAAGTATCCCCCTCCTGTCCCTTTTACTAATGTAACACTGCTCACCTCAGAGCAGCAAGACTGTCCTGATGGATCGCAGAGAAGGACAATCTTCAGTGATCATAAGGAAAAACTTAATCTGTCAAGTGGGGCAGTGTTTTCCTTATGATCACAGTAAGAAGATTGTCCCTTGCTGTGACCTTTCCGGTCAAGAGACCAGATTCCACATCTGAGGGGAGGTGTCTTACACTAGGTAAAAGGGGCGGGAGGGGGATACTTTATCATTCATTTACTCTTGAACTCTGACAGTATTGAAATAACACTCTCTTTGGCCCAAATACCATGAAGTTTGATAGGAACGTTTTTTGTGAAACATTTCTGTCACTTTAACTAAACATCAATGATATGCCTCATTTCATTCAATGTGGCATATTATAAATGTTAACTGTGAATGAACACCTTTTTTTAGATCAATGATTACGGGGTTCATTTAATGTGGCATATATGTTTAGTTAATTGTGTATGTTTGGATGTGTGGGAGGTACGGGGGGGTGGCCTTATAGACGGTTTTGTTTCTGCCTTTTGGGGCTTCCTGCCCATGCAGTATCACCCATTTTTTCGACATATGTGGCTGTTAGGGTGATATTAGTATGGCTTTTTTCATGTTATAGGATGTTATGGCTATAAACATCTGACTGCTACAGACAGAGGCAGCTTTGTGAATAACCACAGGGGGAGTGGAGGGGTATGCCCCTGAGGAAGCAGAAAGAAATCTGCGAAAACGTTGGGGCCGGTCTGTGGTTCTAGCAGACGACGGGTCTTTCTCCACGCCCCTTATGGTTATTCTCCGCTCCACCCCCTCCCTGAGTATCCCTCGACTTTGGCTCTGCAGCAGAGCCGAGATCGCATTAATAAAAAAGAAAACTTTCACTGAAATGGTCTTCAAAGTGTGCTTGGTTTGCAAGCACACATAGAAGACCGTTTCAGTGCAAGATTTTTTTTTTTATTAATGCGATCTCGGCTCTGCTGCAGAGCCACCTGATGATCGTACGTCAGGCTTCCCTGCAGTCAGCTACAACTCTGACTTTGGAGAAGGGGCAGGGAGAGGGCAACTTTAGGAGCGATTATCTCTCAAACCATAAAGGTTTGAGAGATGACACTGGGGCAATACATTTATTTTTAATATGACTTTAATATAGGGCTTAGTAATTATTAAGTATTACTATCCCTTTAATGTATAACAATTGTATTATAGCTGTGAAAATTCCTGCTTGGAGGAAACAGGAATTGGAATGGGTTAAATTGATTTGTGGTATTTTCATTTTCTGCTTCGTCACTATGGTTTACTGTAGAATTACATCTTTTTTACTTGATGAGTAAGGTCTGAAATGTCTTGCTTCCAATTAGTATGGATGTGATTTTTTTTTTTTTTTTTTGTATTTGTGATTGCAACCATAATTAATCTCAAGAGTTTCTAAATCATGTGTGTGAACATATAAAACCTCCTTTTTTATTGCTTATTCTTGCTAAACGGATAATTGACTTGAAAGGATCACCTCAACAAATTAAAATTACTTATAACCTTTTTCTATTATTTTGCTTGACACTGCATATTATTTATAAAATGTATTTTTGTTCATCGTTTACTGAACTTTTTTTTATAAATATATAATACTAGCAGTTTGGGACGGCGTTGCCCGTCATGTTATGCAGGAAATGTTTCTTTTTTTTTAAATAAATGTTATGATAGTGAATTATAGCGTAGGGTGTACGTGTCAGAAAGGTACACACAGTGATAGACAGAGACACATGCAACACACACATATACACACACACATGCACTGACAACACAAACAGTGACACACAGCTGCAAATCGGAACATAAATACATACAGTGTGAGCAGTGTAAGTAACATACCTCCCAACATTTCATATGGCCAAAGAGGGACACTTGTGTTTTCGGTGGTGTTACTGGGGGCGTGGCTGGTGGTGTATTTTAGAGAATTTTTAACCCTTTGAGTGCCAGGGGGGTAAGCAATGCATTGCATCTCCTCTGGCACTGAAATAGTTAAGTTACTCTTTCTGTAAGTGAATGATTTAGAAGAAGATGAAAGTATTTTTTTTACACAGACTAATTTAACAGATATATACAGAAGTTTATTCCCACATTACTGTGGGTTTTATTGATGTGGAGCAATCTGATACACTGGTATATACACCACACAATGTGATCTCCTAAATAGAGGAGCAGAGGGATTTGGGTGTCAAACAGGGACTGTCCCTCCTATACTGTATAGTGCCAGTCCTTATACACAGACACATGCAGACTGTATACTATACAGCAGAGGTTCTCAGCCCATGCCCTCAGTGGCCACTAACAGGCCAGGACTTAGGAATTTCACTGCTAGAACACAAGTGTGTTGATCAGAGGCTCAGTCATATTGATTAACTCACCTGTGCTCTTAAAAGGAAATTCTAAAATCCTGGCCTGTTAATAGCCACTGAGGGCACAGATTGAGAACCACTGCTATACAGTGCCAGACCATTGTAGAGAATTTTTAACCCTTTGAGTGCCAGGGGGTAAGCAATGCATTGCATCTCCTCTGGCACTGAAATGGTTAAGTTACTCTTTCTGTAAGTGAATGATTTAGAAGAAGATGAAAGTATTTTTTACACAGACTAATTTAACAGATATATACAGAAGTTTATACCCACATTACCGTGGGTTTTACTGATGTGGAGCAATCTGATACACTTGTACATTAGGCTGACCAGACCTCACCTTTAACCAGTGACACATATGAAAAATGCATACTGCAGGGCTGCTTTGATTTTGGTGCACTCCTGAAATATGCTTATTTCCTATGTGTCCCCGGTTAAAGGTGAGGTCTGGTCAGCCTACTGTATATACACCACACCGTGTGATCTCCTAAATAGAGGAGCAGAGGGATTTGGGTGTCAAACAGGGACTGTCCCTCCTATACTGTATAGTGCCAGTCCTTATACACAGACTGTATACTATACAATGCCAGACCATATATAAATAGTTTGTCATACATGCTATACAGTGAGCTATGTACAGCATGGAGATGATTGCAGGAACTGGCACCTCTACTTACAGACAGACTGACAAACAATCTGCTCTCTTTCTCTCTCTTTGTGCAATATATAAATACAGTCACATCCATGTCTCTGCCATTTACCAGCTCAGCTGAAGCCTTGCTCTGCACTGCCTGATCACCTCTCTGCCGTTGTTTCCACTTTCTCAGCAAGCCAGTATCCTCCTGCTGATTGTTTAGAAATCAGCTCACTTGTAGTAATTAGTAGAGCTGTGTAGGCTCAAAGACAGGGAATGAAGAAGCTGCATAATACAGATTGGACCATGGCCTTCCAGCTGTAGCTTGAACATTGTTCCCATCATCCTCAGCGTGCGTGTGTGTATATGTGTGTATGTGTCTGCTAGTGTGTGTGTGTGGGAGGGCATGTGCATGTGTCTGTGGTGTAGGAGTGTGTGGCAGCCATTTTTTTTTTCAGCCTTAGATAGTGGTGGGCGGGCTGGATAGTGGGGGCAGGCCAAAAATCACACTCCCACAGAATCACCCAATGGCAGCAGTAATCCTTTTTACTGCCGCCCCTGGGTGTGTTTTGCCAGGCACAAAGTCTTCTTTTATATATATAGATAATAAAAGGTAGGTTAATTTTATGCTGATTTCTTAAAAATCAAACATCTGACTATTTCTCTATGGAAAGAGTTGGTGAATATTTTAAAAATGCCTTCATGAAGTATACAGATTTAATTAATAATTAAATTATAATTCCATGTTGATACAGTGTTTGAGAATGGGCTTTATACACACCTGTCGATCACTATTTGGTGTCTCTCCCATTTCTAAATGAAACTGTAGGAGTGCAGCACCTAAAACCATAAGTTAGTAGCCAAGATATAAAGGAATACAATTTCTCAAATGGAGCCCTGCTCTGGGACGGTCCTTTGAAGAAAACATGCTTTATGTTGCATTGTTTAAAGGGATAGTAATGTTTCACAATAAAAGGAGCTCCAATTAATCTTAATAGTATTTGAGCCATAGAGAGTGTTATTTCAATATTGTCAGAGTTGTAGTTCAAGAGTAATGATGAAGTTAAGTTCCTCCACCCCTTTTTTTTTTTCTAAATATAATGTATTATCAGATCACTCCATACACATACAAAGAAAAAGGGTACATGTAAAATCTTTCAAGTACAGCAAGACTATGCAAACATTTATAACAATAAAAAGAACAGATGCATATTAATATAGCGTACAGAGTCGACCTGAGGTTTTTATAATAATTCAACCCAAACTCCAAACATCTACCCAAACTGAGCTAATACTATATCCCTCGATCCCAGTTCCTCTCTCCCCGAGCCCGCAGCACCCTCCAGCCCCACCCACCAGCCAGTGACTTCACAAAATCCCGTCATGTACAGGAGTCATACACAAAGGTGTACAACAAATATACGTCACAAGCATCCACACGGCAAGCAGACATCATCTCAGTCAACCAGCTCCAAAAAGTTACACATCGCCTGGAGTTACAATAGTACTTGCTCTAGCTGTCCAACAGGTCTGCCACCGTCCCCAGATCTTATCAAACTTAGCCGGAGTACCTCGGTGTAAGTAAACCAATTTATAATGTGGAAAACACTGTGAAACTAGGTTTATCCACGCCCTACAATTGGGAGCTCTGTTTGACATCCAGTTCAAGGCCACCACCTTTCTCGCCATCAACAAGAGCTCACGCAGAAGAGATTTGTCATTTGCATCCTCAATCTCATCGGGGAAGATAGACAGTAAACAAATCTTTGGAGTCGCAGGAATAGGTCTTCCCAACACCAGGGTCACAATACTAGTGAAGAGCGAGCACCCCAATGCTCTGGTGTTCGGGTGCTCTGACCGAGCGCCCCCGGAGGCTCGAGTGCTCGGCCGAGCACCCGAGCCCCATTGAAGTCAATGGGAGGACTCGAGCATTACACCAGGCACACCCTGCTCTGATGAGGGGAGGGTGCCTGGTCCATAGGAAAAGGGCAGAAAAGGATGGAAACACCACAGAAATGGTTCAGGGACAGCATAGGGAGGATGTCTGGATGCATCTTGGACTCCAACATCGCTGCTGGGAACGATCTTTCGCCCGTAGTACGCCATTTTTACAGACTGACCGTAAAACACACAAAAAGGAAAATAAAAACGACTTTAGGCGAAAAATTGTTACCAAACAGTATTTGCTGTATATTTACTTGTATATCATCTGCAAATTCTGCAAAAAATTTCATCGATTTTTCTGAAGTGAGGCCATGATTAAGAGGGAAACGTGCGCAGAGACAAATTCTCCCAAAAATTTCCTTGATTTTTCTGAACTGAGGCCATGATTAAGAGGGAAACGTGCGCAAAGGCAAATTCTCCCAAAAATTTCCTTGATTTTTCTGAACTGGGGCCATGATTAAGAGGGAAACGTGCGCTGAGCCGACCATCCAAAACATTATGGGTGAGGGTCTGCTGCGGAGCTGACCATCCTAAACATTATATGCGAAGGCCCGCTAGTGAGCTGACGCTATAAAACATTATATGAGAGGGCCCGCTAGAGAGCTGACCCAATAAAACATTATATGAGAAGGCCCGCTGGTGAGCTGACCTATATAAAAATTGTCAAACAGGGCCCGCTGGTGAGCTGGCCCTATATAAAAATTATATCACAGGGCCCGCTGGTGAGCTGGCCCTATATAAAAATTATATCCCAGGGCATATGGAAGAGGAGGAGGAGGATGAGAAGATTAAGAGTCAACCATATACCCGTTTTTTGGGTGGAAGGGGTGAATGGGAATACAGAGTATTCCCATCATTGTAAATAACATATATAAAGTGAGTTTATGTTCCCCCGGGGCTTTCCTCCAGTGGAGTGGAGAAGTCAGGGGAAATCCAGGCCTTGTTCATTTTTATAAGTGTCAACCTATCAGCATTGTCGGTGGAAAGGCGGATACGCTTATCTGTTATGATGCCACCAGCAGCAATAAATACCCGCTCAGACAGAACGCTGGCGGCAGGGCAGGCCAGCACCTCCAAGGCGTAGAGTGCCAGTTCATACCACGTGTCCAGCTTGGACACCCAGTAGTTGTAAGGCACAGAGGGATCATTGAGGACGCTGACCCGGTCTGCTACGTACTCCTTCACCATCTTCCAAAACTTTTCCCTCCTTGTGACACTAGGCTGCGCATCAGGGTGAGGGTGCTGGCGGGGTGTCATGAAGGTGTCCCACGCCTTGGAGAGTGTTGCCCTGCCTTTGTCGGAACTGCTGTGTGCTCCCCTTCTCCCCTTCTCGGTTGGCCAAGGTAGCACGTACTCTGTCGCCAGCGTTGTCAGATGGAAAATTTTGGAGCAATTTTTCAACAAGAACCTTCTGGTATTGCACCATTTTGCTTGTCCTCTCCACCGGAGGAATGAGAGATGAGAAATTCTCTTTGTAGCGGGGGTCCAGAAGGGTGAACACCCAGTAATCCGTGTTGTCTAAAATGCGTACAACGCGTGGGTCACGGGAAAGGCAGCCTAACATAAAGTCAGCCATGTGTGCCAGAGTACCAACAGTCAAGATTTCGCTGTCCTCACCAGGAGGATGACTCTCAATCTCCTCATCCTCTTCCTCCTCTTCTGCCCACCCACGCTGAAGAGATGGAACTAAAGTTCCATGGCTACCCTCTGTAGCGGAGACAACCGTGTCTTCCTCCTCCTCCTCCTCCTCCTCCGCCTCCTCCAATTGTCGCTGAGAAGACGAAGTGAGGGTGCTCTGGCTATCACCTTGTGTAAGCTCTTCCTCCCGCATTTCCACCTCTTCCACATGCAAAGCGTCAGTTTTAATTGTGAGCAGCGAGCGTTTCAGTAGACACAGAAGTGGGATGGTTACACTGATAATAGCGTTATCGCCGCTCACCATCTGTGTCGATTCCTCAAAATTGCGTAAAACCTCACAGAGGTCTGACATCCATTCCCACTCCTCACTTCTGATTACAGGAAGTTGAACGGAGAGGCGATGACCGTGTAACAGCTGGTACTCCACTACTGCCCTCTGCTGCTCACAAAGCCGGGCCAACATGTGGAAGGTGGAGTTCCAGCGCGTGCTCACGTCACACAGCAGCCGGTGAGCTGGCAATTGTAAGCGCTGCTGCAGCTTCAACAGGCCGGCCGAAGCTGTAGATGACTTACGGAAATGTGCACACACGCGGCGCACCTTGGTCAAGAGATCATGCACATTGGGGTAGGTTTTTAGAAATCGCTGAACCACTAAATTAAATACATGCGCTAGGCATGGTACGTGTGTGAGCTTGCCGAGCTCCAAAGCCGCCACCAAGTTACGCCCATTATCACACACAACCATGCCTGGTTGCAGGTTGAGTGGCGAGAGCCACTGCTCGGTCTGGTGACTAATCCCCTGCAACAGCTCTGAGGCCGTGTGCTGTTTGTCCCCAAGGCAGATCAGCTTCAGCACGGCCTGTTGACGCTTCCCCACTGCAGTGCTACACTGCTTCCAGCTACTGGCTGATGGGGGAGTGGCGCTGCGTGTAGAGAATTCGGAGGTGGAAACGGAGGAGGAGGAGCCAATAACGTAGGTGCTGGCGGAAACCCTGATGGAGGTAGGGCCCGCAATCCTCGGCGTGGGTAGCACCCGTGCCATCCCAGGGTCCGAGTCGCTCCCAGCCTCCACGACATTCACCCAGTGTGCCGTCAGGGAAATGTAGCATCCCTGGCCACAAGCACTTGTCCATGTGTCAGTCGTTAAGTGGACCTTCCCAGTAACTGCGTTGGTCAGGGCACGGGTGATGTTACGGGACACATGGTGGTGTAATGCGGGGATGGCACACCGGGAAAAGTAGTGGCGGCTGGGGACCGCGTACCGAGGGACAGCTGCTGCCATCAGGCTGCGGAAGGACTCAGTCTCCACAAGCCTAAATGGCAGCATTTCCATGGCCAGTAATTTGGAAAGGTGTGAGGTTAGTGCTATGGCCTGTGGGTGGGTGGCTGGGTATTTTCGCTTGCGCTCAAATGCCTGGGGTAACGACATTTGGACGCTGTGCTGGGACAGGGAAGTGGATGTGGTCGCTGATGGTGCTTCAGATGGTACAGGTGCAGGGCGGGAGGTATGCGGTCCTGCGCCTTCGACAGGCGATTGGCCGGCACCGAAAACAGGGGAAGAGGAGGCAGTGGTGTGGCCTGCAGACACAGATGGGCGATCCAGGCGTTCCTCCCACTTATTACGGTGCTTGGATACCATGTGTCGGATCATGCTGGTGGTGGTGAGGTTTCTAGTGTTCATGCCTCGGCTCATTCTGGTGTGGCACAGGTTGCAAACTACAATTCTTTTGTCGTCCGCACTTTCCTTAAAAAAACGCCATACCGCGGAACACCTACCCCTTGGCAAGGGAGATTTACGCAAGGGGGTGTTCCGTGGAACATTTGCGGGCCGGTTTGGTGCGGTCCGCCTTCTTTCTGTAGCCACACCACTGCCTCTTCCAGCCTGTTGCGGTGCTGCAGATGGCTCACCCTCAGGACTGCTGTCATCGCTCGGCTCTACACCTTCCCAGGTGGGGTCAGTCACCTCATCGTCCACCAAGTCCTCCTCCACTTCCTCACTCTGATCATCCTCCTCATGTCTTGATCCCACCACATACTCAGTCATTGACAACTGTATATCATCCTCCTCAACAAGGTCTTGAGACAGTAATAGTGGTTGTTTTAATGGCAACTGTGTCTCATCATCATCATCATCCACTACTTCCTTTGACCTTAAATGCCGTTCACATCTGTCATCTTCTTGTGATTGGGTACCCTCTAGAGGTTGTGAATCAGGGCACAAGATGTCATGTTCCTCTGCAAGCGTGCTTGGAGAGAGGGTCAAATGAAGGATTGGTGATGAGACGAGCTCCTCACTATATCCCAGTGTGGGATCACTTCTTTGACCAGACCGTCTATGGTGGGAGGAAGGATGATCAGAGTGAGGATTATGTTGACCAGACTCTTGGCTACTGAGAGTGGACTTGGTGGAAGACAGGGTGGTGCTTAACCGACTGGAAGCAGTATCAACTGACATCCAACCGACCACCTGTTCGCAGTGGTCGGACCTCGAGAGTGATGTCCTGCGACGCCCTGTAAAATGAGACATGAAGCTAGGTATGGTGGATGTCTTTCTTTCTTGTGCTCTGGCACCAGGCACAGTTTCTCCGCGTCCTGACCCGCGCCCTGAACTATCAGGATCACGTCCACTTCCCCGTCCCTTTTTACCCGCCTTCTTCATCTTACACGGAATATGTGACTTTGATATTTTAGTTTGAAGACTTAACAGTATTTCTTCCTATTCTGCAACTGTGCAGAGTACACAGAATATGCTGCTAAACTGCGGTGACGCACACTGAATGGAATATGTGACTTTGATATTTTAGTTTGAAGACTTAACAGTATTTCTTCCTATTCTGCAACTGTGCAGAGTACACAGAATAGGCTGCTAAACTGCGGCGAAGCACACTGAATGGAATATGTGACTTTGATATTTTAGTTTAAAGACTTAACAGTATTTCTTCCTATTCTGCAACTGTGCAGAGTACACAGAATAGGCTGCTAAACTGCGGCGAAGCACACTGAATGGAATATGTGACTTTGATATTTTAGTTTAAAGACTTAACAGTATTTCTTCCTATTCTGCAACTGTGCAGAGTACACAGAATAGGCTGCTAAACTGCGGCGAAGCACACTGAATGGAATATGTGACTTTGATATTTTAGTTTGAAGACTTAACAGTATTTCTTCCTATTCTGCAACTGTGCAGAGTACACAGAATAGGCTGCTAAACTGCGGCGAAGCACACTGAATGGAATATGTGACTTTGATATTTTAGTTTAAAGACTTAACAGTATTTCTTCCTATTCTGCAACTGTGCAGAGTACACAGTATAGGCTGCTAAACTGCGGCGAAGCACACTGAATGGAATATGTGACTTTGATATTTTAGTTTAAAGACTTAACAGTATTTCTTCCTATTCTGCAACTGTGCAGAGTACACAGAATAGGCTGCTAAACTGCGGTGAAGCACACTGAATGGAATATGTTACTTTGATATTTTAGTTTAAAGACTTAACAGTATTTCTTCCTATTCTGCAACTGTGCAGAGTACACAGAATAGGCTGCTAAACTGCGGCGAAGCACACTGAATGGAATATGTGACTTTGATATTTGAGTTTGAAGACTTAACAGTATTTCTTCCTATTCTGCAACTGTGCAGAGTACACAGAATAGGCTGCTAAACTGCGGTGACGCACACTGAATGGAATATGTGACTTTGATATTTTAGTTTGAAGACTTAACAGTATTTCTTCCTATTCTGCAACTGTGCAGAGTACACAGAATAGGCTGCTAAACTGCAGCGAAGCACACTGAATGGAATATGTGACTTTGATATTTTAGTTTGAAGACTTAACAGTATTTCTTCCTATTCTGCAACTGTGCAGAGTACACAGAATAGGCTGCTAAACTGCGGTGACGCACACTGAATGGAATATGTGACTTTGATATTTTAGTTTGAAGACTTAACAGAATGTGCTCTAATCTGCAACTTTGCACACTAAACAGAATGTGCTCTAATCTGCAACTTTGCACACTAAACAGAATATATGAAATTTTTTTTTTTTTTTTTTTTTTCCCCCCACACAAAATAAACTGCTGCCCCCACACACTGTAGTCCTAAAAAGGACTTTTGGTTCTTTTTTTTTCACAAATTTGCTTTTTTTCTCCCTACACTGACTTTCCCTTCCTATCCTCATCTCTCCCTGGCTAAGACTGAGCCGAACTCGCTGGTCAGGTGCTATACAGCAGCCGACCACGGGTTCTGGCCAGCCAATCAGTGTAATGCCAGCAGCCAACATGGCTGCTGGCATTACACTGATGTCAGAGCCTCCCTGCACATTTATTGGCTGCGCAGCAGCCGCAAAACGTGCGGGGAGGAGACCCGAACATGGCGGGCGAGCACATGTGGTACTCGTACGAGTACCGCCATGTGCCGAGCAGAGCGATGCTCGAGCCGATCCGAGTATCGGCCGAGCATGCTCGCTCAACACTACACAATACGCATTATCTCCGACCAAAACCTCCCAACCTCAGGACACACCCAAATCATATGCAAGTATGTGCCTTTAACATTGTCACATCGATGACAATGGTCAGTACCAGAAGTCTCCATTTTAGCGCTCTCATTGGCAGAGACTGATTTCTGGCCAATGAGAGTGCTACAGCTTACAGACAGAAAGCCTCCATCATCGGAGGAGGCTGGATAGAGAGAGGCAGAGCAGCAGACTGCGACAAAGAAGTAGGTACAGGACTGTATTTCTTCTTTTAATTTTAACTTATTCACTTTTAATTATCTATGATATATAACAAGATGATTTAGCAAAGTTGTAAAGGGGTGATACATGTTTATTATGAGTATATTATACATTTGAATAATTCAGCATTTTGGGGATTTCACTCAATGCACATTGATTCAGAGTCTATTAGGGTCTAAATAGGTCTTTACATCGGGAAGAATTGGTTATTATCTCAGCTAGTTGGGTCAGGTATCACGGTGCCCGTGATTACTGCCTTTCTTTGTCAGTTACCAGAAGGGGGCTCTCCATTGGCTGCCTGCCTTCAGCCCGCCCTATATTGCCTGTTTAGACTGAGCTTGGGCACCCTTTGGTTGCCTTTCATGTTGTCTCCATGCTGCCTGCACCTGCATTGGGTTCCTGAGCTTCCTGGGACGTTACTCTGTTCCTGCTCGTCTGTGATCGCCTGAGCTCCTGTCTGTCAGCTTCCCTGGCTCCAGCATCCGCTCCTGATCCGGTTGGGGTTGCTGTCCCTGCTGCTGTTTCCTGCTGCCGTTCCTATACGGTTGCCTGTAGATCTGTTTCCTGTCCATCACTGGCTGTGTTCCTGCTCCTGGATCGCCTGCAGAGTGTCTATCTCCTCCAGTCGCCCTGGCGACATTTTCATTCACTTGTGTGTTATTCTCCAGTACGCGGGTACTGGTTCGCTCCACATACATCCGGTTGCTTGTTGCACCGGTAGAGGTTTTGTCACTCCAGTACGTGGGTACTGGTGCGCTCCATGTATAACCGGCTGCTCATTGCACCGGCAGAGGTTCGGTCACTCCAGTACGCGGGTACTGGTTCGCTCCATGCATGACCGATTGCTGTTCAGTCCTAGACAGCACCGGTAGAGATTCTGTCACTCCAGTACGCGGGTACCGGTTCTCTCCATGTATAACCAACTGCTTGTAGCACCGGTACAGATTATTTCACTCCAGTACGCGGGTACTGGTTCACTCCTTGTATAACCGGCTGCTCATTGCACCGGTAGAGGTTCTGTCACTCCAGTACGCGGGTTCTGGTTCACTCCATGCATGACCGGTTGCTGTTCAGTCCTAGAAAGCACCGGTAGAGATTCTGTCACTCCAGTACGCGGGTACTGGCTCGCTCCTTATATAACTGGTTGCTGCTCTGTCCTAGACAGCCCAGTAGAGTTTCCATTACTCCAGTACACGGGTACTGGTTCGCTTCTCGTTCAACTGGCTGCCTGCTGCACCGGTAGAGTTGTTGTTACTCCAGTACACGGGTACTGGTTCGCTCCATATATTAACCGGTTGCTTTCTGCGTTTCTCTCAGCACCGGTAGAGATTGTGTACTCCAGTACACGGGTACTGGTTCACTCCTGTATTATAGTGTGCCTATATCATCCTGTCTATTCAGAGGGCCTCAGTCCGTCCATCTCATGCGACTGGTCTATTACACCTTAAGCCAGTCCCTGAGGCCAACATTGCTGCTATCCAGTACTTGTAGCCAAGGCTGCCTTGCCCGGTATATTGGTAAGGCCGGTAGAACCTATCTCACATTGTACCAACTTAAGGTTGCCTTACCCGGTTTTGGCAAGGCCGGTAGAGCCTCACTACTTGCTGTCTTGGTCCCAAGGCTGCCTTGCCCGGTATATTGGCAAGGCCGGTAGAGCCTTATCTACTTGTGTACCAGTCTCAAGGTTGACTTGCCCGGTATATTGGCAGGGCCGGTAGAGCATTTACTATTCATTGTACCAGTCTCCAGGCTGCCTTGCCCAGTATATTGGCAAGGCCGGTAGAGCCTCCTTTTCCTCAATTACTAGTCTAGGGCTGCCTTGCCTTGTATATTGGTAAGGCCGGTAGAACCTTTTCCATCTTGTGCCACCTAAGGTTGCCTTACCCGGTATTGGCAAGGCCGGTAGAGCCTGTCTTACATTTTGTATTCCACTACTCATGCTGCTATGTATTGTCGCTAAATGTTCTATGTGTATGCTACCCACAAGGGTTCCCATTAAACTTTTCAATAAAGTTGTGTTTTTATCTTAACTCTGTGTCTGAGAGTCATAACAAACCGTGACATCAGGTTTGTCTGGATATTTGAATGGCGTTCCCTTTGATTTTTCCATTGTCAATTCAATTATAAACCAAAAGTCCATAATATAGATTTTGTTTTGTTTTTCTTTTTTCAGCATACAAAGTTATTTTCCTTAAGAGCAGGAGGTAAATCTTTGTTATTAACCCTATCCCGACAATGGATGTACATGTACGTCCCGCAGAAACTGTCACTTAGTGACAGAGGATGTACATGTACGTCCAGGAAGTCGTTGGAAGTAATGGGGAAAAAGTTCGGCGGGCGTTAAGTGCCAGCCGCGCGCACATGAGTAGCAGTGAGTGAAGAGAAGGTAATGTTGTATTTGATTGTTTTAATTTGTTCCATACTGATAAAGTTGAATTCATAAGTGGGGGGAGTCTTTTTTGTTGTTGTTTGATAGGGTGTTGAGGACACTCACAATATCCATATGTTTCTTAAACTCAAGGGTCATCGTCTGAAAGCCACACATGTCCCTTGTTCTGACTATTGGACAGTCATCATTATATGCACCTCCTCATCACAGTGTAACTGAAAAGGAAGCCATCATAAGATAGCTCAACAGTGCAGTTTGACCGGTTCTTCCATTACGGCAACATGTGGATCTTGCATATGTTCAACCAGCCTGGTGTTTAGAATGCAAGAAGGTTATACAACACATATATATGTGACACATTGATTCCATCACCACAAGCGCATCCCTGATGAACACACACCCTAAAGGAGGCCCTGCCTGCAATGTGCCTGGATGTGTAAATTCCTGTATCACATCCCATTTGGTTCACACTGGCATGTTGATCCCTAACTGCTGTGTACCTGTCTATTGCTGGGTACCCCTCCGCCCAGCTGGTCTCTCTCTCCCTCTCCTTCCATGAACTGGGTTCCCATGTTGTCTTTCCTCCTCTTCTGCACCTCTTACCATCCCTCCAGCCTTCACTCCTCTCTCTCTGCCATGTGTCTATCACTGTCTGGCTCCCTCACACAGCCACTCACAACCAGTCACTCACAAAGGCACTCAGACAGACTCACTCTCTGGCACTCCCTTGCACTCACGAAATCACTCTGTATGAAATATAATTAAAAATGTGTTGTGTGTCCAAAAACAAAAAATGTGTGCTTGTGTGCATATGCAATGTGTACAATTATGTGCCAAAGTGTTATGTGTATTTTTAATGCAAAGCCTCTCTACGCCCCACTCCAGGTCTACCTCTCTCCAATGTGTTCTCCTGTCACTCCCTCACTGTGTCTATCCTCGGCTCCTGGCCCCTCTGCTGTAGCTCTGAGAACCCCCAAACACAGGCAGTATGTGTTAGATATTTTGGGGTACATATACATTAATTTAATGGACTTGTTATTCTGGTGTGATTGACTGTTATTTTGATCATGTTTTGATAACATTAAGCGTTTTCACATAACATTGAACATTAGCTACTTTCCTTTGAAGTTGCCGTATCTGCCGTTGTTTAGTGACTGAAATAAATGCACAGTGAGGTAAAAAAAGGTGTGATGCACGTTATGTGGCTACGTGAGTTTGTGCAGCCTACGATCGTTGTCCATAAAGGTAGAAGGTTTATTGCGTATCTGTGCTACACAGGCACGGCTAACATTCAGTAATGCTTCTTGTCTTACCATACCTTATTGGATCTGGCCCCTTGGTTTAACAATTCCAACGAATCAATTTTTTCCTCAGGGCATGTGTTCAACAAGTCCAAGTACTACAAATACATTTTTAAGGCCTTGTGTTTAACAAGTCTAAGTCCTACAAATCATTTTTCTCTCAGGGCTTGTGTTTAACAAGTCTAAGTTCAGCAAAACAAATTTTCTCAGGGCTTGTGTTTAGAAGTCTTGGTGTTAAAGAGATAGTAATGTTTAGATATTACTGCAAACTCGATTCTTCAGTATACATTTTATAATGAAACTTGCCTTCCTAACTGGTCATATTGATGTAATTTTGAATTTATTTTAATTAAAAGCAGCCTGCTCCCGCCCCTTTCCATACGTAACGCTACCCTACCTTCCCCCAGATCTGAAATCTGGTTACTTAATCAGGTGGATCGCAAGAAGAGACAATCTTCTTCCTACCAATATAAGGAAAACCCTGCCCACCCAATCTTATGTCTGCTGACAGAAAATTGTCGCTCATCACAATCCATCTGGACCAGCTTGCTGTTCTGGGGGAGGCATTGTGATGTATGGAAAAGGGGCAGAAGGGGAACAATATTAATTAAAATAAAATGACAGCGTTAGAAAGGTACGTTTTGTTATAAAAACATATATTAAAGAATTGAGCTTGCAGTAATCTCTCTCTCTTAAATAATACATATGGCCTGGGGTTACCTGTCAAGTGTGGTTTCTTTCAACTTCTGCTACCTGATACTCAGATGGAATTAGATGTTGGTTCAGTTTTAAGAATGAAGGTCTTCCAAAACTGCTGCTTGATAGCCGTGTCCTACGGTCATTTACAATATACACAGATGCACTAAAAACACATTCAGTCTCAACCTTTGCTGGTAGGCAGCTAAGGATTTCCACGGCAGTACGTGTCAGTGCCGGCCACACAGATAATTTTGCTTGCCAGTAGTCCATGGAGTCATTGTTTCTGCAGAGAATGTAACTATACCACAAGTATGCCTAAACCATTTCACATGCAGTGGGACCACCCAGGAGATACACGGGGTTCCTGTGTATCAGTTACCAACCCATACTCTAGAAGAAAGCCTGACAGAGATGTACCAACACCAGTGCCACCACCATAAATGTTTGATTGGTCCCCCTGAGACCCATGAATCTTCCTGTGTTCAGAATGTTGCTTCTCCTGCTACTGCTGCTGCTGAGATAAACCCTTTAATGCATTCTGTTTCACTTTGCTTTTTAACAGTTTTTTTGGCCCTAACTTTCTCCCTCTCTCCCTCTACATGCAGCCCTCCACTTGATCAATAAGCATATCATTATATTCCTTGACAGAATTCTTAACCAGCATGGTTGCCTACTCAAAAGGTTTCAGCAGCTCACATACATCGCAAATTAGTCGACATTGGCCAGGTGACAAAGACTTTCACTTTTGCATGGTGTACTCGCTACTGTCCTTATTCTGCTCGTACAAACACTCCAGCATGTAAAGTATGGAATTCCACCAGGTAGGTACCTCCATTTTCAGCTGGTGATGGACAGGTTGTTACGCTTGTATGGAATATAGAGTGTTGTGTGCACTGTATGAGTGGATAAAATGGGCACAGATTTTGGGGGCAATAATAAGCATCTCTCTGTGGGTTTTGGATTCTGCCAGAAATCTGGTGACAACTAAATTTAGCACATGGGCAAAGCAGGGCACATGCACCATATCACCTATTCTCAAGGCAGCGATTATGTTGGAGCCGTTATCAGCCGACACAAAACCAGCTTTTAAGCAGCTCTAGCTTTTATGGCTTTGTGGGACTGCCTCTCAAAACTCTGCATGCACAAGGTGGCATGCCGATGGCATGGGCTATCCTTTTAATCACACTGCCAGAACCAGATGCAAGATTACTGGCTGTCACATGATTCTGTAAGCTAGTGTTGCTCACTGTAGGTGATGGGAGGGAAACCCAATGAGCAGTCATGTCATATAGTCTGTGCTTAGCCCACTTGTCCACATATCTGTTCTCAAGTGGATTGTATATCCGTACGCACTTTCCTGCCCTTTGTCCGCCACACTAACCACCTGCTTGTACAATTCCAATACAGCTGTCCTGGAAAAATAACTGCAGCTTGGAATATGCCAGCTTGGAGCCACACATGACATCAGTTCCCTGAAAACTTGGTTTTCTACAAAAGGATAAGGCAGCATGTCCACTGCCAACATCTTGGCAACCTTACATTCCACTGGCATACCTTGGGATTATTTTTGTGAGATTTTCAGCTCCATCCCAGGAACTCAGTCAGTGTGGATTGGCAGGACATGGCAGAAGAAACCTGTAACTTTATTGCTTTAACAACATGACTAGAAGAGGTGGTGGAGGTAGAGGCAGCATGTGTGGGCAATCTATAACTCTTGCCATCTCCTACACCAAACCCAGAGTCATCATACTCCTCAGCAGCAGGATCCATAAGTGTTATTTGGAATGAACTAACTGTTGGCAGTGACACACTGTCTGACACATAAATAACATCGCTACTTATCTGCTCCAGAGCCCTGAGAACGTTTTGGAGTGCTTCTGCTGCTGCTGCTAGTTGTGGCACCTCTGACCTGCTGATAGTGTGTTTCCCAGTCAGACCTGTGGTTGTGCTTCAGATGGGATCTCATAGAGGAGGTGCCTAGGTGTGAGCCTGCTTTCCCCCTGCTCAGATGCTTTATGCACAAACAGCAACATGCTTAGCTTTTGGATCCTGTGTAAAGTATCTCCATACTGTGGACTTCATGATCTGAGCGGTGATCTGAGGGTCTCCTGAGGGGCTGCTACTACTTGGGCTAGATGTTGATGCTATTCTACTGCTACTATTAATAGTGTCAAAGGTGCAGCACTTACAGCAGCAGCAACAACAACAGCAACCTGAGTTGCTGTTGTTGTTGCTGCTGGTTACTCAACACAGGTGTGTGTCTGTGTGGCTGAGTGGGACTTGGAAGAAGCAATGATGTTGATGATGACTGATAGGATAACAGTGTACATTTTGCCATCTTTTGCTTGTCCAGGGTCAGCTTCCAGTGGGCTTTCTCAAACAGTTTATAGACAGGCACAGGGCTCCTTTTCAGTGCTGAAAGATTGAGCCTTTGCCTTTCTACTAACTTTCTGACCATGTCATCATCTCACTCACTCTCAACTTCATCTGTATCTGAACAAGAGGAGGATGCTGGAGGGATATATTCTAGATCTGCATCATAATCAGTAGCAGCCTCCATTAGGTCATTCTCAGCGTTATCATTGCCCCCCCCCTTCTTGCCCACCACTACCCTTATATTCCTCTAAGCTTTTAGAGGTGTCATACAATTTATTTTTACTTTTACTTTTACACAGCTTGCTACTACTTTGAGGACAGGTATTATGGTGCTTGTTTGTCTTACTGTCAGATGCAGCAATTGGTTCATCTGCTACACCTTCCTCCATTATGACATTGCCATCATCAACACTAGAATGCGACTCCTTGGGGCAGATTCACTAAGCGGTGATAAAGAGGTAATGACTTCTCCAGTTTATCACTTTTCCAGTTCCTAAGTTAGTCTATGGAGCCTATTCACTAAGATCTCCAAAGTTGAAGAAATCTTAGTGAATAGTCTTGCCTTAGCCCTCAACAAAATTATCAATGTTGTCTGCTGTCTAGCAGTTCTGCCTCAGTCACAAGCTCACACCAGGCTCCCAGTCAGCTGTGTGTCACATATTTGTTTTAATTTTTGTTTTTATTTTTTATTTTTTTTAATCAGTTGTCCACTCTATCTTTTTACTTCCCAAAAAAGAAATTATAACTTAAAAAAAAAATCAAGAAATTATTTCGCCACACTTCCCCAGCACAAAGACAATAACAGCAAGATCAGCAAGGAAATTGATTGGATCACCTGTGTCTTTCAAATAAAATCAGTCATACAGAATGTTGGGGTATTTGGGGTCAACCTCCGTCTTGCCCCCTCCCAGAAACATCCAACACAGAGACAATAACAGCAAGATCAGTAAGGGAATTGCTTGGCCCTCAGATGCTTGTGTCTTTCAAATCAAATCAGTCCGGCAGAGTGTTGGGGTATTTGGGGTCAACCTCTTTTGCTCCCTTCTCACACCCCTAGACACATCCAACACAGATATAATAACAACAGCAAGATCAGCAAACAAATTGGACCCCAGCTGCCTTGTCTTGCCAGTCACACCAAATTTTGGGGTCAACCTCCTTCCTCCTTTCCTCTCCCTCAGACTCCCCTAATACAGAGAACACACCTACCTAAAAGACTCCCTAAACGCCCCTTTATTTGCCTATCTTCTCTAGCTCAAAAACATACTGCTTTCTCCTCTCACAAACACAGAATGACATGCTGTGAGAGCCTGACACCATTTTGTATGCTTGCAGAAAAAGTAGAGAAAACTGCCAGGTGGTGAGGAAAACATCAATCTTCTCACTGGTTTCAATGCAATGAGCTAGGTGAAAAAAAAGCGTGATAACTGCATTTTTCATAGGAAATTATTCACCAAGCGGGAAGTGCTATTTTTTGCCAATTTTGGTTTGAGGTAAAAATTTTCACTCTACCTATTCTTCTCCACCCCTTTTAGATTCTTCTAGGTGTTTAGAGGTCTCATACAATTTATTTGTACTTTTTCCCTTTACAGGGATTTTCACAATGTTTGCTACTACTTTGAGGACTGGTGCTGTAATTTTTCTTACTGTCAGAAGCAGCAGTTGGTTGAACTACTACACTTACTTGCATCATGCCATCAACAATAGAATGTGATTTGTTGCTGTCTTCAGTGTCCTTAGTTGGTTTATTAATATTACTGGTGGTGAAACGTTTTCTGAGAATATGATAAACTACCTCCTCAGGAGGAGAAGGGCCACCATAATTTAAAGCACACCCTGCAGCAGCCATGGATGCAGTCATTTTTTGGACTACCACTTTGCGCACACATCCCTGTACTGTTCCTACTCCTTTCACACTACCCCTGCCCTTAGTACATTTGCTAGACATCATTAAACTACTGTGTGCATTTTTACAGTGATGTATACAATAGTAACATAGTTGATGAGGCTGATAAAAGGCATGCTTCCATCAAGTTCAACACATGTTAAATCACCCCTCTTGATCCAGAGGAAGGCAAAAGAAAAACAAAAAACATTGAAGCTATTTCAAATAAAGTCGCAAGTGGGTAAAAAAATTCCTTCCTGACTCCGAATGGCAGTCAAAAATGGAGCATGTTCTACAGGAATAAAGTGCCCTGCCCTCCTAGAGGAGGGACTCCACACCTATGGTCCCTTGTTCCACATAAGAAGCAAGAGAAAAGAGATTAGGTGAAATACTGGTGCATATGTATGAAAAAGTTAATTAATTCTGGGGTGAAACCACGGCACATATTTAACAAAACATTTCCATTGATTTAACCCTTAGCATTCCAGCCACATGTGTATCTTCATTGCCAAGCCAGTGTCCCACATGGGGTTGGAGTCTCCCCCCCCACCCTTGACTTTCTTTTATTTATTGTTATCCAGATCTTTTTAGGGGGACCCCAGGACCTCTCCATATGTCCCTCAGCCACCGATCTCCCAGTCGACAACACCAGGAGATCAACACATGTGGTGCAGTATTGGGGAAAACCTCCACATGTCACTAGTTATTCTGTCTGATTTTGATCCTGCCCATTTCTACCTGGAAGTTTGGGTACAACTCAAAGAAGGGGAGCAAGTTGCTCTACTGCACCGCCTTTATTGATATCCCAGTGCCATCAGCCAGCTTTTCAACAGCCAGAGGGCGCCAGGAGGTGCACAATGTTCCTCCAACAAGGCTTGAACAAAAATGAAAAAAAAAAAAATTACTTTGTATTTAACACTGGTCTGTTGAAGGTATTACAAAGCAATGTGTGAACACCCCTGTGGCATACACATTGTCTTCTATCCCAGATGTAAAGTCCAGAGGCCCACATACCCTGCCCTCACAAATACTGGTTCCACAGCCCTTTGGCAGTCACATCCCCACATGCTGTCTGACACACCCCCAGCCTGGTTCGACTGCCTGGGGTAGTCACAGACCCCACCACATACACTATGTAAGGGTAGTCACAGATCACCTACTTATACAGTGCTGATCCACCCAGCCTTGTTCCACTGATCACTGGTAGTCAGTGATTCCCAGATACACTGGTTTTATGTTTTTTTATGCATATATATATATATATATATATATATATATATATATATATATATATATATATATATATAAACATACACACACACACACACACACTGTCACAGTACCTTGTAGCGCCGTCGCTTCTGTCAATGCTTACAATGACGCTCCAGAGTCATTTCTATGAGCGGTTGGACGGATCAATGCTAGATGTGTCATCTGCAGGAGCGAGGCTTCAGCATGCTGCATGCCTCTGTTTTATGTGTTTGAGGCCTGTAGTCCCATTCTACCTATTTTCTCCCTCTGAGCTGCTCCTTCTACCTACTTCCTGAGGAGGGGTTTAAAGGGCAGACTGATTCCTGACTCAGTTACCCTTACGTTGTTGTTCTGAGCAGGTCATTGTCTTGTATTCCTGATTCCTGTATATGATCCGGCTTGTCTGTCCATCTGTTCTGGTGTTGACCTCTGGCTCTGTCCGACTATTCTCCTTTTGAGCTCCAATTTGGCTCAGATATCCTTTCTGGTGCAAACCTGTGGCTCTGGCTGATTACCCTCTCTGTATATGACCTAGGCTTGTCTGATTACCCACTCTGGTGTTGACCTGAGGCTCTGTCAACTGCGCATCCAGCATACCATCGCTTAGTGGATATCCTATCTGGGGCAAACCTGTGGCTCTGGCTGACTACCCTCTCTGTGTATGACCTAGGCTTGTCTGACTACCCACTCTGGTGTTGACCTGAGGCTCTGTCCACTGCGCATCCAGCATACTATCGCTTCAGTGGATATCCTATCTGGTGCAAACCTGTGGCTCTGGCTGACTACCTGCTGCTTGTATGACCTTGGCTCATCTGACTATCCTATCTGGTACTTACTAGAAGGCACTGTCTGTCCACTCCGTATGTTGGTTCCGTTCCTCAGACATCCTTCCTAGTACTGACCTGGGGCACTAGCAGACTCCTAGCTACTGACTGCAGGCTTGAGTCAGTAGCTTCCGTGTTGCATTCTATATAGAATCCACTCCTAGACTGACTGCAGGTTGAGTCAGTGCTAGATCTGGGTGTTACTGTACCTCGAGATATATATATTGCATTACGGTTATTATTCTTAAAATAAAAGTTATCTTAGCTATACCGCCTGACTCCTGGTTTTGCTTGCCAACCGTAACAAACACACACACACACTACTTTAGTTGCCTTTGATCTCTTAGTACACTGCAATTGGGTCTACCGAAACTCACTGCTGGCTGTGAGGAGGTATGACCTATAGGCAGCCTTGAATAAAAATCACTGTATAGGAGACACTACTTACATAATGCAAAAAGTAAAAGGATTTTAGTGTACTTACTATTAAATCATTTTATTCTAGTCCATGTGGAACACAGGAACAATACACAAAGCATTCCTCTGCTTTTATGTGAGGTCTTGGACGTTACAAAACACCTTACCTCTTCCAGCATTAGTCTGCCTCAGTCACAGCTCAAGTCAAAATCCCTGTCTCTGTCACTTTTCAGTAAAACTATTCTTCTCCCTTCTCCCACCCCCAGACACCCCTAAAACAGAATTAACATCCAGATCATCTAGAAACTTGGATCACAGCTGCCTGTCTTATTCAACCAAGATTTTGGGGTATTTTGGGTATATTTCCTTTCTCCCATCACATTCCTCCACCCAGAGTGCCTCAGACTCCCCAAACAAAGTGAACGTATGTCCTGCCTACTAGAGTCTCTAAACTACACTTCTTTGACTGTCTTATGTAGCTTAAAATTGTGCTGCTTTCTTTCTTGCCTAACAAAAACAGAATGGCATGCTGACACCCCTTTTATACTATGTCTCTGGGAACAGAAGGGAAACTTGTCATGCGGTAGGTGAAATTCATTCTTACCATTGATTTCAATGAAAGGACCTAGGTGAGAAAAAGCAGAAAATCATCACTTTTTGTGAAAAATGTCCCACTCGGCTGGAATTGTCATGCCTAATGTCACAAGCAGATGTTAAAGGAGCAGTAAACTTTTTTATGAAAAAATATATATTTTAGGGATTTTCCTATTAAGTAAAATAAGGGTACTCCCACTGCTGAGAGATTAATATTTCCAGAGTTATTACAGTTTAACCACATGTTCTGTTACATTAGCAGTGCCCTCTAGTGGTCAAATTCTAATTAGTTTTCCTGTTAAATTCTAAAGGAGAGGAAAGTCAGAAAAGTTAGAAACATATAGTTCTCCATAGAATGTGATAGCAACTGCTGAGTCACTTCCTGTCAGTTAGAACTATCAGGAAGTAAACACAGTAAATTCACTTCCTGTCAGTTAGAACTATCAGGAAGTAAACACAGTAAATTCACTTCCTGATTATTTGAACTGATATAAATTTTGAATAAAACATCTGACAGCGATGGGAGTGACCTTGTTTTATTCAGCAGGAAATGCTCTATAAAATATGTGTTTTCATAAATAAAAGTTTACTGCTCCTGTAACATTGGAAACTAAATATTTTCACAACTTCAAAGTCAGTTAAATAACCAACTGATACACTCCTGCTCTTAATGTTTTTCTGAAAATGGAGTAATTATTATTCAGATAATCTGGTCTTACGTACAAAAGATAGAGTTGTAATGCTGGAACTAATCAACTGCACCACAGGGACAAACAGAGGAGCTTTGACAAGCTCTAGAATTTAAATTGATTCATAAGTTCCATTTAAAGGGATAGTAATGTTTCATAATAAAAGCAGCTTTAATTATTCATCATAGTATTTGGACTTTGGAGAGTGTTATTTCAATTCTGTCAGAGTTGTAGTTCAAGAGTAATTCAATGACAAAATATCCCCCTCCTGCCCCTTTTACTGATGTAACACTGTTCAGCCAGATCAGAAGGGAGGTGCCCAGGTAGACTGCAGAGAGGGACAATCCTCAATTAAGATAAGGGAAAAACCTGAAAAACTTGTCAAGGGGGGCAGGGCTTTCATTGTTCTCATAGGAAGAAGATTGTCCCCTGCTGTTATCTGTCTGGTCTATGGACTGCATTCCGCATCTGAGAAGAGATGGCTTACACTAGGTAAAAGGGGCGGGAGGGGAAACTTTGCTTGTGAATATCTCTCAAACCATAAAGGTTTGAGAGATAAGTCTTATATCGTTCTTCATATTTTTTTAATGCCTACAAAATAAAATAAAGATAAAACGAAGTATTACTATCCCTTTAAATCAATGGAAATTTGGAGAAAACTTAATTCTCCCATGTGGTGAGGTTGGTTGGCTCCACTTTCCTTTTGGAGGTAATTTATGGAGTCAGAAATGGAGAAGAGAAGCGTGCTTTATACAGACATTTTGGTTCTATGTACAAAGATAGAGCAACAGTGCTGGAACTTGGTTGCATCACAGGTGACAAATAAAAAAGCATTAATAACATAGAACTTGGGTACTCTGCATTCTTTTGAACAGCCTGTGTGATTGAAAAGACTTTGGGGGTTATGCACTAAGGAGTGATAAAGAGGTGATAAAGCGGACATGACTTCTACCGTAATATCCATACCTGGGAACTTTCAAAATGAGCTGACCCTGAGATTGTGTAAATATTAACCCTTAAATTTCCCATAATATAGATTATCCGCGATCTATCCTTGATCGCTGTAATCGAGAGTTGCTCCAATCAGCATTCAAGCAGCCATTAATACACAACACAAAACAAAAACTCTGCGCACCCTGTGTAAAGCATATGTGATACCACTTTTATAAATTTTGGGGTCTTCGTTGCATAGATTGGCCAAAGTATGTCTAAGCCCGCCTGCCAACGTCAAGGCTCCCCAATATCAGGCGAGTAGCTAACTTTTCATTCAGTCATTCCTATCTAGGTTAAAAATCCCCTGATGATTCTTGTAAGTAACGCGTAGGGTGTATTTAAAAACATTTAACACATTTAAAAACAGTTTCAAACACATTCATGTCAGGACTCACCTTCAGTGGCCTGTAGGGAGTGGGTATCCAGCTAGAGGACTGGAGCTCTCAGTCCCCTTTATATTGCTTCTCCACCCACCCCCCACAGGTCACATGGGGTTTGCTCAAAGCCTAGACTGCATTAGGCATAGGTCAGACAGCCCAGAACACCAGGCCAAAACCTTGCCTTTAAAAACCCCAATGCAAGTGGTAGCAAGTGTGCAAATACATATTTAGACGTAACAGTTTTTATTTTGAAATTAAAGTGACAAACAACAACTTACAGATATCACTGCATGAACACACACAAATCAAGCAGGACTTCTCCATCTGCCTTCCTGGTACAAGTTGTGCCAATTTAGAGACTAAAGAAGCATTTAACTGGAGCAGAATATATAACAGGTAACACTGAACTTTTCTCACCCTGAGATTTTGGCTCTTCACCCTGAGACCCTGAGATTTCGACCAAAACCATGAGTCTCAGGGTCAAACCCTGAGAGCTCCCAGGTATGGTAATATCACCTTTCCAGTTCCTATGATGTTCTATGGAGCCAGTGCACTAAGATTTCTCCAGCTTTGGAGATCTTAGTGCATAGGCTCTATAGCAGCGGTTCTCAACCTTTCTAGGGCCGCGACCCTTTGATAAAATTTCCCAAGTTGTGGTGACCCCAACAGTAAAATTATTTTCATTGCTCCTTCATCGCAGTAATGACTGAATTACTCCATTATAAAGGAATCCTTACTGTTCCGAGGCCGGAAGCCAGACACCAGCCCAGCATCTTGTCTGCGCGCCTGCGCTGTCAGTCCCGGTCTCCCGGACAATTACAAGTTTTACAGATTAAAATAGACAAAAAAACAAGTTTCTGATGGCTTTAGGCGACCCCTGGCAAATCATCATTCGACCACCCAAGGGGTCGCGACCCCCAGGTTGAGAAATGCTGCTGAAATAAGAACTGGAGATGTGATATCACTGTAGAAGTTATGTCCACATTATCACCTCTTTATCACGCCTTAGTGCATAACTCTCTTTGTTATTCACTATTGCTTGACCTGAAGAAGAGAGTTGAGGCTGGATTCTATTGCAGATGCTAATTTTATCACTGCTTTTATCTCCAGGTTACCCTTCAATAGGAAAATATTTGATCAAACGGGTTGTAACATTTATCACCTGCAATAGAATCCGGCCCTTGATCTCTCAAAAGTTTGTCTTAAAATATAAACTGCAAATTAAAAAATGTGTAACCACATACTGAAGTAGTCATATCTTTGCATTACAAAAACTGGACTAAAACAGCTACTACAAATTAACTTAAGATAATAGAAATTTGGAGAATTTTTTTCCCTCTCCTGTGCTGCTGTTGGTTTGACCCACTTACCTTTTAGAGGTCATTCTTAAAGTTAAAACTGGAGTTACATCATTTTTTAATGTAAAATTTGTTTTGACCGTACTTTTGAGCACACCTACTTTCAAGACAATTTCTAAGTTGTTTTTCATGTTGTAAAATAGTGAAGAAGAAAAAAATTCCCTTTAAAAAATGTGTAGTTTTAAAACAAATCAAATTTTAAACTTGTATTTTTTACAGCACATGTGGACTGTCCTGTACAGTCATTCTTTGGCTACTCTTGCTTGCACAGTTTTTATGAATGACAAGATATAATTGGGGTAGGTGAAATTTTTCCTCTCTACATGACGGAGATTACAAGTTTCATCACTCCCAACCAGCCATCTTAAAGTCAATCAAATCCAATGTCATCTACCGCATATGTTCTCTAACACGTTGTCTCCATATGTATTCAGCTAATAATATTTTAACTTCTTTGGAGTAGGGACCAATTTTCCAGAATCTCTGAACTTACTAAAACTGTTATTTTACAGGTATATAAAAAATAGACATACAGTTGCCCATTTTATCTTTATATAAATATCTGCACACCTATCTATAAAGACTCTTTCACATAAAAAGTTCTACAAGTCTGCTTCAAGTATATTTTCCAACATAATTAATGAGCAAGGATATGGTAAGATTTCTTGCATCAATCAATGTATTATACACTTTAAAGGGATAGTAATAGTTCGTTTTATCTTTATTTTATTTTGTAGGCATTAAAAAAACATGAAGAACGATATAAGTCTTATCTCTCAAACCTTTATGGTTTGAGAGATATTCACAAGCAAAGTTTCCCCTCCTGCCCCTTCTACCTAGTGTAAGCCATCTCTTCTCAGATGTGGAATCCAGTCCATAGACCAGACAGATAACAGAAGGGAACAATCTTCTTCCTATGAGAACAATGAAGGCCCTGCCCCCCTTGACAAGTTTTTCAGGTTTTCCCTTATCTTAATTGAAGATTGTCCCTCTCTGCAGTCTACCTGGGCACCTCCCTTCTGATCTGGCTGAGCCGTGTTACAGCAGTAAAAGGGGCGGGAGGGGGATACTTTGTCATTGAATTACTCTTGAACTACAACTCTGATAGAATTGAAATAACACTCTCCAAAGTCCAAATACTATGATGATTAATTAGAGCTGCTTTTATTAAACATTACTATCCCTTTAATGTTCTGGTTTGTCTTCCAACATGTCTTTAACATATATATAAACATATAGCATACATATACATATAAAAATCATGTAAACATAGATACTTTTTAAGTATATGTATTTACCTTTGTCTCTCCATGTCAATATTATCTTAACTGCAGAGGATGGAAACAATAAACCAGATGATTATTACTGAATTTATTCTTTTGGGGTTTTCTAAGGACTTAAAAACAAATATTGCTCTGTTTTTGCTGTTTTTTGTTATATATTTAGTAACATTTTTTGGAAATGGTCTTATTATTTGCCTTTTTATAATGACCTCGCAATTACATAGGCCAATGTATTTTTTTATCTGCAATTTATCAGTTCTGGACTTCAGTTACTCAACAACAGCTGTGCCCAGATTGCTGGCTGACATCTTTTCTAATCAGAGAATTATTTCGCTTGCTGCATGTACTACACAAGTTTATCTCATTATGTTTTTGGGAGCAGCTGAGGGACTTCTTCTTGCACTGATGGAGTATGATCGCTATGTTGCCATTTGTCATGGACTGTATTACCCAGTGCTTATGAGTTGGAAAGTTTGTTACAAAATGGCAGCTTTTGTATGGATTGGGAGTTTTCTGATGTCAGTTGTTCCATCACTTGCAATGCCTATTACTATCTGTTTTTTTAACCAGATCAATCATTTTATTTGTGAACTTCTAGGAGTCTTGAAACTGGCTTGTGGAAAAACCTATGTGCAAGAGTTAACTATGTATGCTGTCAGTTTTTTTTCTCTTATTCTGCCTTTTGGATTTATCATAGTAACTTACATTTGTATTATAACTTCTGTGATTAAGATTCATTCTGTTGGAAGGGCTAAAGCATTTTCCACTTGTACATCTCATTTAATGGTGGTGTGTATGTGTTATGGATCTGCAATGTTAATGTACTTTGGACCCTCATCTAACTATTTGTTGCACTTACAAAAACATCTTTCCATTATTTATATAATTGTAACTCCAATGACAAACCCTCTTGTTTATAGTCCGAACAACAGGGATGTTAGAGAAGCAATTAAAAGATTACTAGAAAATATGGTTGCATCCATTTCAAAATGAAGTGTTAATTAATGTATTAAGTAGGTTTGTACTTAATGGTATTTTAGTTTTTTTACCTTAATAATATTGCTTGCAATTATATCAATATGACTATAGACTTTCATTCATCACACTTTTGTCTAATAAGTGACTTATTTTACACTCTGAATGTGTTCATGATTAGAAATGGGCAAAAGTTGTTGCTGTGTTCCCAAGAGAAATTTCGCGAAAACCATGTTATTGTCCACTTTTTCGAGAGAAAATCCGCTTTTAAAAAAGTAAAATTTTTGCATTTTTCGCTCATTGGTCAAAATTCCCCACCAGTTTTTCAGTGGCTAGAAACTTTGCACCCATTGATTTATGTTGTTTTAGCTTTTTTGCTATAAAAACGTGAAGTATTTCAGGTAGCGACACACAGTAGAAGCAGCTACAGAGCGAGGTAGACGTGCTGTGCTGTTCTGCTGTTATCTCTATGAGCAGTAAAATTAGGAACTGGAAGGATCCTTATTATGTGTCCACTGAGTCTGAGGAGGAGGAGGAAGTGAGCACTACTGAACCAATGCTGTCCTGTCCCCTAAATTTCCCCTAGGGATCTTGGCAAAATTAATGGAAGGGAGGAAGAGAAGGGTAATACTAGTGAGAGCAGGACAGGTCAGCTGCCTGCTCCTGCTGCTAGACATGCTGCCCCTGCTGCCAGTGCCACCATTGCTGTACCTGCAGCTGCCATTGCTATATCTGCTGCCACTAATGAGGTGCCTGGTACAAGGCACACAATTAATACCACTACCAGCAGTAGCACAGATCAGCTGCCTGTGTCTGCTGCTACTGCTGCCAGTCTGTCTTCTTCAATTCACCAAGAAATGGCAAGTGTGACATTAGGGGACCATCTGTCACATTCCTCATCACCTCCTCCAACAGCAGTGAGATGTCTGCAAAAGAGCAGCAGGACATAGGGACTAGTGGTGGTGATGATGATGATGGTGGAGACGTTGGGGTGGAAGAGACATTGATGGCCTTTTTAGCAGAAACTGAGAAGGAATGGGAGACAGAGATGAGGATGGTCATCACCACAGATTGGAATCTGAGGAAATTTCAACTGCTCTAACTGCTGCTGTTGCTGAGATGAAAGGGCAGCAAGGTGCTGAGGATAAGGCTATTGTGCCACAGACCACTGTGGACACAGTGGGAATGCGGTCAACAAGCGATGCGGGACTAGGACAGGTTCCACTTGCCAGCACCAGCAATACTCCTGGTCCTAGTTGCAGTGCTGAATCTGAGACGGCAGCAGCAACATTATCTGCTGCCACAGGCAAAGTGGTGGACAAGACGAAAGAGGCCATTTTCTCCGCCTGTTCCCTCCCTCCTGAAGTCATGGGTGTGGGACTATTTTTCTCTTGGGGCAGGCAAAGTGCAGTCATCACCAACGGCACTGTGCACAATTTGTGACAAGTTAGTGAGAAGAGGAAGGGAGGGAACACACCTTGGCAAAGTGCCCTGATATCACACATGAAACACAGACACCATGACATTTATGTCAAACATGTTAAAGTCAAACACCCACTACAGAAATCAAGCACCACTGTTGTTGTACCCCCTGACTCTCCAGAAAGGCAACAAGAGGCAAAGTGGAGATCAAAGAGGAGGAACAATAGAGAAACCCAGGCAGAGACTGGAAGTTCCATGACAAGTGAAACAACTAGCTCGTCATCACATTGTAGGGTAACTACATCTTCTGCAAATCCACCTTGTTCATCATTATCTCCCCCACCTAATGATAGCTACTCTGTTGATGTTGGGATGTGGCAGTTCATCTCTACCCATTGCACACTGTGTGGTGCACTGACCACACATTGCAAAGGCACGGGAGCACCCTCATCACTGGTGTGTTGATTGACTAAACAAACTGTGAAATCTCATACTCCATGGTAATATATCAAACTATATTGAAATATATATTGCATTGTCCTGGATTGTATTAGCAGCGGTGGAGTGTATGCTTTCGGTGAAGCACCTTTGAAGTGCCGGTGAGTGCACTTTATGGACGGAATGTGTAGCACCGATCCACTTGTGTTTGTGCACTGACCACATATGCAGTGCATCAAGCGGCATCTGAGGAGATTCCATCCAACAGAATATGCTAAGATGCTGGCAGGGAGGGTTCATCATTACTATTAAATGGTCAGCAAGTTGTCATGTGTCTTTAGCAGGGTCTGGACAAAGGGTATAATGACAGCGGCAGGACTTGGTTTCAGGTGTCATGGTGTTTGGATACAGTTGTGCCTCCAGATGTTATTACCACGCACACACTGTGCACATTGCAGTTGCTGATGGAAGCCACAGTTCCTGTTCTCAAGGGAAAAATATATATTCTAATAAAAACACACCCATGATGATTTTGGAGGAGGGGCAGGTGGAGAAGATTTAATGGTCAACTTGTTCATTTCTCCACATATACTGGGGGCTACTTTTTGTGCTGCTACTGCCTCAGGTTGGAGCCAGTCATGGCAAGTGGAACCTTCATCATCCATCACCCATGTTACTGCTATTGTTGATCTCATTCCCTTTCAGCTGCCTAATCATTCTGCTGCTTAAAGAATTCAGCAGCAACAGCAAGAACAGCAGTTGCAAATTCCACAATCATTGACTCATGACCTGTTGGCACTAGGCCAGTAGAGCATTTTTTATTTTCTCAGGGCTTGTGCTTTGAAAAACATAAAAAAAAATAAAATAAATAAAAACATAGTCCTACAAAAAAAATAATTGTGGGGTTTGTTTCTAACAAGCCTAAGTCATGCAAATCAATGTTTCCTTAGGGCTTGTTGCAAACAAGCTTAAGTCCTACAAATCAGTGTTTCCTCAGGGCTTAGGCCTCTAACAACAAATCTAACAAATCATCCTTGACAAAATACTCTATCATGTCAAGTATCAGTCCACCTAGGGATGGGCGAAAATTTCCGCCTCAAACTGAAATCGGCGAAAAATGGCACTTTCCACTTGGTGAAAAATTACCCGCGAAAAGTGAAGATTTTCCGATTTTTCCAGGTTTTTCTCATAGCTCATTCTATTGAAATCAATGGGAACATAGAAGTTACACACAACACATGGCAAATATTATATTATTTCCCAAAGGCATAATATAAAAGGGGCATGAGGGTGCTTGTGTTTGTGGGGTGTGGGGAAAGAATCAGTTGAACAGACAATTTTTTTGGGGGGGGGATTTGTTTACTAGGATTAGGGGGCAGTTAATACAAAATGAATCCTAAATGCAATAAAAAAAAACCTATAAGTCATGATTAGTGATGATCGAGCACCCCAATGCTTGGGTGTTCGGGAGCTCTGGCCGAGCGCCCCCGGAGGCTCGAGTGCTCGGCCGAGCAAAATTTGGCTACTCTTGCTTGCACAGTTTTTATGAATGACAAGATATAATTGGGGTAGGTGAAATTTTTCCTCTCTACATGACGGAGATTACAAGTTTCATCACTCCCAACCAGCCATCTTAAAGTCAATCAAATCCAATGTCATCTACCGCATATGTTCTCTAACAAGTTGTCTCCATATGTATTCAGCTAATAATATTTTAACTTCTTTGGAGTAGGGACCAATTTTCCAGAATCTCTGAACTTACTAAAACTGTTATTTTACAGGTATATAAAAAATAGACATACAGTTGCCCATTTTATCTTTATATAAATATCTGCACACCTATCTATAAAGACTCTTTCACATAAAAAGTTCTACAAGTCTGCTTCAAGTATATTTTCCAACATAATTAATGAGCAAGGATATGGTAAGATTTCTTGCATCAATCAATGTATTATACACTTTAAAGGGATAGTAATAGTTCGTTTTATCTTTATTTTATTTTGTAGGCATTAAAAAAACATGAAGAACGATATAAGTCTTATCTCTCAAACCTTTATGGTTTGAGAGATATTCACAAGCAAAGTTTCCCCTCCTGCCCCTTCTACCTAGTGTAAGCCATCTCTTCTCAGATGTGGAATCCAGTCCATAGACCAGACAGATAACAGAAGGGAACAATCTTCTTCCTATGAGAACAATGAAGGCCCTGCCCCCCTTGACAAGTTTTTCAGGTTTTCCCTTATCTTAATTGAAGATTGTCCCTCTCTGCAGTCTACCTGGGCACCTCCCTTCTGATCTGGCTGAGCAGTGTTACAGCAGTAAAAGGGGCGGGAGGGGGATACTTTGTCATTGAATTACTCTTGAACTACAACTCTGATAGAATTGAAATAACACTCTCCAAAGTCCAAATACTATGATGATTAATTAGAGCTGCTTTTATTAAACATTACTATCCCTTTAATGTTCTGGTTTGTCTTCCAACATGTCTTTAACATATATATAAACATATAGCATACATATACATATAAAAATCATGTAAACATAGATACTTTTTAAGTATATGTATTTACCTTTTTTCTCTCCATGTCAATATTATCTTAACTGCAGAGGATGGAAACAATAAACCAGATGATTATTACTGAATTTATTCTTTTGGGGTTTTCTAAGGACTTAAAAACAAATATTGCTCTGTTTTTGCTGTTTTTTGTTATATATTTAGTAACATTTTTTGGAAATGGTCTTATTATTTGCCTTTTTATAATGACCTCGCAATTACATAGGCCAATGTATTTTTTTATCTGCAATTTATCAGTTCTGGACTTCAGTTACTCAACAACAGCTGTGCCCAGATTGCTGGCTGACATCTTTTCTAATCAGAGAATTATTTCGCTTGCTGCATGTACTACACAAGTTTATCTCATTATGTTTTTGGGAGCAGCTGAGGGACTTCTTCTTGCACTGATGGCGTATGATCGCTATGTTGCCATTTGTCATGGACTGTATTACCCAGTGCTTATGAGTTGGAAAGTTTGTTACAAAATGGCAGCTTTTGTATGGATTGGGAGTTTTCTGATGTCAGTTGTTCCATCACTTGCAATGCCTATTACTATCTGTTTTTTTAACCAGATCAATCATTTTATTTGTGAACTTCTAGGAGTCTTGAAACTGGCTTGTGGAAAAACCTATGTGCAAGAGTTAACTATGTATGCTGTCAGTTTTTTTTCTCTTATTCTGCCTTTTGGATTTATCATAGTAACTTACATTTGTATTATAACTTCTGTGATTAAGATTCATTCTGTTGGAAGGGCTAAAGCATTTTCCACTTGTACATCTCATTTAATGGTGGTGTGTATGTGTTATGGATCTGCAAAGTTAATGTACTTTGGACCCTCATCTAACTATTTGTTGCACTTACAAAAACATCTTTCCATTATTTATATAATTGTAACTCCAATGACAAACCCTCTTGTTTATAGTCTGAACAACAGGGATGTTAGAGAAGCAATTAAAAGATTACTAGAAAATATGGTTGCATCCATTTCAAAATGAAGTGTTAATTAATGTATTAAGTAGGTTTGTACTTAATGGTATTTTAGTTTTTTTACCTTAATAATATTGCTTGCAATTATATCAATATGACTATAGACTTTCATTCATCACACTTTTGTCTAATAAGAGACTTATTTTACACTCTGAATGTGTTCATGATTAGAAATGGGCAAAAGTTGTTGCTGTGTTCCAAAGAGAAATTTCGCGAAAACCATGTTATTGTCCACTTTTTCGAGAGAAAATCCGCTTTTAAAAAAGTAAAATTTTTGCATTTTTCGCTCATTGGTCAAAATTCCCCACCAGTTTTTCAGTGGCTAGAAACTTTGCACCCATTGATTTATGTTGTTTTAGCTTTTTTGCTATAAAAACGTGAAGTATTTCAGGTAGCGACACACAGTAGAAGCAGCTACAGAGCGAGGTAGACGTGCTGTGCTGTTCTGCTGTTATCTCTATGAGCAGTAAAATTAGGAACTGGAAGGATCCTTATTATGTGTCCACTGAGTCTGAGGAGGAGGAGGAAGTGAGCACTACTGAACCAATGCTGTCCTGTCCCCTAAATTTCCCCTAGGGATCTTGGCAAAATTAATGGAAGGGAGGAAGAGAAGGGTAATACTAGTGAGAGCCGGACGGGTCAGCTGCCTGCTCCTGCTGCTAGACATGCTGCCCCTGCTGCCAGTGCCACCATTGTTGTACCTGCAGCTGCCATTGCTGTATCTGCTGCCACTAATGCTGTGCCTGGTACAAGGCACACAATTAATACCACTACCAGCAGTAGCACAGATCAGCTGCCTGTGCCTGCTGCGACTGCTGCCAGTCTGTCTTCTTCAATTCACCAAGAAATGGCAAGTGTGACATTAGGGGACCATCTGTCACATTCCTCATCACCTCCTCCAACAGCAGTGAGATGTCTGCAATAGAGCAGCAGGACATAGGGACTAGTGGTGGTGATGATGATGATGGTGGAGACGTTGGGGTGGAAGAGACATTGATGGCCTTTTTAGCAGAAACTGAGAAGGAATGGGAGACAGAGATGAGGATGGTCATCACCACAGATTGGAATCTGAGGAAATTTCAACTGCTCTAATTCCTTCTGATGCTGAGATGCACGGGCAGCAGGATGCTGAGGAGCAAGCTATTGTGCCACAGACCACTGTGGACACAGTGGGAATGCGGTCAACAAGCGATGCGGAACTAGGACAGGTTCCACTTGCCAGCACCAGCAATACTCCTGGTCCTAGTTGCAGTGCTGAATCTGAGACGGCAGCAGCAACATTATCTGGTGCCACAGGCAAAGTGGAGGACAAGACGAAAGAGGCCATTTTCTCTGCCTGTTCCCTCCCTCCTGAAGTCATGGGTGTGGGACTATTTTTCTCTTGGGGCAGGCAAAGTGCAGTCATCACCAACGGCACTGTGCACAATTTGTGACAAGTTAGTGAGAAGAGGAAGGAAGGGAACACACCTTGGCAAACTGCCCTGATATCACACATGAAACACAGACACCATGACATTTATGTCAAACATGTTAAAGTCAAACACCCACTACAGAAATCAAGCACCACTGTTGTTCTACCCCCTGACTCTCCAGAAAGGCAACAAGAGGCGAAGCGGAGATCAAAGAGGAGGAACAATAGAGAAACCCAGGCAGAGACTGGAAGTTCCATGACAAGTGAAACAACTAACTCGTCATCACATTGTAGGGTAACTACATCTTCTGCAAATCCACCTTGTTCATCATTATCTCCCCCACCTAATGATAGCTACTCTGTTGATGTTGGGATGTGGCAGTTCATCTCCTCCCATTGCACACTGTGTGGTGCACTGACCACACATTGCAAAGGCACGGGAGCACCCTCATCACTGGTGTGTTGATTGACTAAACAAACTGTGAAATCTCATACTCCATGGTAATATAAAATATATCAAACTATATTGAAATATATATTGCATTGTCCTGGATTGTATTAGCAGCGGTGGAGTGTATGCTTTCGGTGAAGCACCTTTGAAATGCCGGTGAGTGCACTTTATGGACTGAATGTGTAACACCGATCCACTTGTGTTTGTGCACTGACCACATATGCAGGGCATCAAGCGGCATCTGAGGAGATTCCATCCAACAGAATATGCTAAGATGCTGGCAGGGAGGGTTCATCATTACTATTAAATGGTCAGCAAGTTGTCATGTGTCCTTAGCGGGGTCTGGACAAAGGGTATAATGACAGCGGCAGGACTTGGTTTCAGGTGTCATGGTGTTTGGATACAGTTGTGCCTCCAGATGTTATTACCACACACACACTGTGCACATTGCAGTTGCTGATGGAAGCCACAGTTCCTGTTCTCAAGGGAAAAATATATATTCTAATAAAAACACACCCATGATGATTTTGGAGGAGGGGCAGGTGGAGAAGATTTAATGGTCAACTTGTTCATTTCTCCACATATACTGGGGGCTACTTTTTGTGCTGCTACTGCCTCAGGTTGGAGCCAGTCATGGCAAGTGGAACCTTCATCATCCATCACCCATGTTACTGCTATTGTTGATCTCATTCCCTTTCAGCTGCCTAATCATTCTGCTGCTTAAAGAATTCAGCAGCAACAGCAAGAACAGCAGTTGTAAATTCCACAATCATTGACTCATGACCTGTTGGCACTAGGCCAGTAGAGCATTTTTTATTTTCTCAGGGCTTGTGCTTTGAAAAACATAAAAAAAAATAAAATAAATAAAAACATAGTCCTACAAAAAAAATAATTGTGGGGTTTGTTTCTAACAAGCCTAAGTCATGCAAATCAATGTTTCCTTAGGGCTTGTTGCAAACAAGCTTAAGTCCTACAAATCAGTGTTTCCTCAGGGCTTAGGCCTCTAACAACAAATCTAACAAATCATCCTTGACAAAATACTCTATCATGTCAAGTATCAGTCCACCTAGGGATGGGCGAAAATTTCCGCCTCAAACTGAAATCGGCGAAAAATGGCACTTTCCACTTGGTGAAAAATTACCCGCGAAAAGTGAAGATTTTCCGTTTTTTCCAGGTTTTTCTCATAGCTCATTCTATTGAAATCAATGGGAACATAGAAGTTACACACAACACATGGCAAATATTATATTATTTCCCAAAGGCATAATATAAAAGGGGCATGAGGGTGCTTGTGTTTGTGGGGTGTGGGGAAAGAATCAGTTGAACAGACAATTTTTTTGGGGGGGGGATTTGTTTACTAGGATTAGGGGGCAGTTAATACAAAATGAATCCTAAATGCAATTAAAAAAAAACTATAAGTCATGATATAAAAGGGGTCTGAGGAGGTTGTCTGTGTTGATGGGAGTCTGGGGAATTAATCAGTTGAACAGGGAATTTGTTTTTGGGGGGTTTCTTGACTGGTATTGGGGAGGACAGTTAATTAAAAAAAACATAAATCAATAAAATAAGAAATGTGTTTGTAAAATGATAGAGACAGGAACCCCCTGACATAAGCTGCTACTGGGGTGGACTGATACTTGACTTTATAGTGTATTTTGTAGAGTACGATTTGTTAGATTTGTTATTAGAGGCCCAAGCCCTAAGGAAACATTGATTTGTAGGACTTAGGCTTGTTAGAAACAAACCACAAAAATAGTTTATTTTTCTGTAGGACTTTTTTTTTTGTTTTTGTTTTTTTTTTTTTTAAACCACAAGCCCTGAGAAAAAAATGCCCTACTGGCCTAGTGCCAGCAGGGCATGTTGGCCAGTAGCCACTGGCCATTGTCAAATGTCCTTCTCCTGAGTCTGAGTCCATAATTGCGGAATTTGCAACTGCTGTTCTTGCTGCTGCTGAGATGTGTAAGCAGCAGGATGATTAGGCAGCTGAAAGGGAATGGGATCAACAATAGCAGTAACATGAGGGAGGAATGATGAAGGTTCCACTTGCCACGACTAGCTCCAGTGATGTAGCCCCCAGTATATGTGGAGAAAAGAAGAAGTTGGCCAATAATTCTTCTCCACCTGCCCCTCCTCCAAAATCATGGGTGTGTTGTTTTTAGAATATAAATTTTTCCCTTGAGAGCAGGAACTGTGCCTCTCATCAGCAAGTGCAATGTGCACAGTGTGTGTGGTAAATAACATCTGGGGGCACAACTGTATACAAACAACATGACACCAGAACCCAAGTACTGCTGCTGTCACTATACCCCTTGTCCACAACCCACTAAGGACACCTGACAACTTGCTGACAGTTTAATTGTAATGATGAACCCTCCCTGCCAGCATCTTAGCATATTCTAAGGGATGGAATCTCCTCATATGCCGCTTGATGAACTGGTATCGATTCTCTTCCACCACACTGGCATGTGTGGTCAGTGCACCACACAAGGTCCCATGGCTGCTATCACACAATCCCCAGTTTTACTGGCAGAGATGTGAGGTCAGATCATGGTCTGAATACTGTACAAAAAACTGTTTGTCACACCCTGTCAAGATTTTATGTACCTCTCCCTCCGTGCCAGCTGAATATTGTGAATTCAGTGATGTATTCAGTAAGGGGGAGGCTAGCACATTGCCCTGGCACAGACCGTATGATTGAGCTATTGATCTGCCTCCGGGCGTAGTGCCTCCTAGGGGTCGCACTTACCCATTGTCCTGCGAGGAGAACAAGGCTATGGAGGACTACATTGAGGATGCCCTCAAGAGGGGAATCACACGCAAATCTACTTTCCCGGCTGGTGCCGGTTTCTTCTTTGTAAAAAAGAAAAGTGGTGAACTAAGACCATGTATTGATTACCGTGGGCTGAATAAGCTTATGTCTAAGAATGCCTACCCCATACCACTTATTACGGAATTATTTGACAGGTTGAAGGGCTCTTCCATTTTTATGAAACTTGATCTGCGGGCAGCTTATAACCTGATCAGAATTAAGGCTGGGGGTGAGTGGAAAACGGCATTTAATACTAGGTCAGGGCATTATGAATATCTAGTGATGCCATTTGGTCTATGTAATGCACCTGCGGTATTTCAAGAGTTCATTAATGACATCCTCCATGACATGCTTCAGTCTTGTGTGGTCGTATACCTCGATGACATATTGATTCACTCTGCTAACCTAACCCAGCATATTAAGGATGTCTCTGAGGTTTTGCTTCACTTACTCAAAAATAAACTGTTCTGTAAATTAGAAAAATGTGAGTTTCACAGGCCCCAAGTACCCTTCCTGGGGTTCGTAATTTCTAGAGATGGCATTGCTATGGACCAGGAGAAACTCGCGGCAATCCTACAATGGCCTCGCCCCAAGGGGTTAAAAGCTATCCAGCGCATTTTGGGCTTTGCTAATTATTATAGGAAGTTTATCCAGAACTTTTCTACTATCGTTAACCTCTGTCTGACCTTACGCATAAGAGCGCTAATCCCTCTCAATGGTCCGAGGCAGCTGAGAATGCTTTTGAGACTCTGAAATCCGCCTTTGCTTCTGCTCATATACTGCCCCACCCCAATCCCACCCTGCCATTCACCTTGGTGGTTGATGCATCCGAAGTCGTGGTAGAGGCAGTACTTTCCCAGCATCCTGTGGGAGGTGGCACCTTGAGACCTTGTGCGTTCTTTTAAAAAAAACTCACTAGTGCCCAAAGCCATTATGAAATTGGTGACAGAGAACGCCTGGCTATTATTCTTACATTAAAAGAATGGCATCACCTACTGGAGGGCACCAGAACCCCGGTGTTAATCCTAACTGACCATAAAAATTTGACTTATCTCTCTGAAGTAAAAAGGCTGTCCTCCCGACAGGCTAGGTGGGCACTTTTTCTGTCTCGATTCATTTTTGTAGTGTCCTATCTACCAGACTCAAAGAACGTTAGGGCGGATGCCCTGTCCCGACAGTTTGCATCGGACATTGAGAGGGATGAAGAACCCGTACCTATTATTCAGCCAGATCATATCCTGGCCACGGTACGTACTAGCATCACTTCGCCTCTGGGGGAGAAGATTTTGGCATCCCAGCCAAGGGCTCCCCCAGAAACCACAGTTGGCAAGTGTTTTGTGCATGAACCATTCCGTACCCGTTTGCTGGAGACATACCACTATTCTAAGGCTGCTGGGCACATCGGGCAGGATCAGTTAATATGGTCTCTATCACAAGTATTTTGGTGGCCCTCCCTTAGAGATGATTGCTCCACTTTTACTGCAGCCTGTGCCATTTGTGCTCGTGCCAAGACCCCCAGACACCTCCCAGTGGGCCTACTCCAACCTGTGCCTAATGGCGAACGTCCATGGTCCCACATATCTACTGACTTCCTGGGAGAACTGCCAGTGTCAAGGGGGTACATGTTTATCCTAATGGTGGTCGACAGGTTCTCCAAGATGGCTCATTTTGTGCCCCTCTCTGGCCTTCCTTTGGCCCAGGAATTGGCAATAGTTTTTGCCAGAGAAGTGTTCCGCTTGCATGGGATACCCAGAGTAGTGGTGTCTGACCGTGGGAGCCAGTTCGTGTCCAGATTCTGGAGGGCATTCTGTAGCCAGATGGGCATTCAATTGTCCTTTTCCTCCGCCTACCATCCCCAGACCAATGGGGCAGCTGAGCATGCCAATCAGGGACTGGAGCAGTTCCTGCGCTGCTTCGTGACCGATCATCATGACAATTGGGCTGACCTGTTGCCGTGGGCGGAGTTCACCAGGAATTGTTCAGTTAATTCACTGTCCGGGAGCTCCCCGTTTCTCATCAATTACGGGTTTCAGCTGTGCCTGCTCCCGGACTCATTTCAGTTGCAGCAAATTCCAGCTCTGGACGAGCATATTGAGCAGCTTTGCTCCACGTGAGCACAGGTTCGGAGGACCCTCAGTCATTCATTCCAGTGACATCAGCGGCATGCCAATCGTAGACGGCTGCCATCGGTCTCCTTCCAGATTGGGGACATGGTATGGCTCTCCTCCAGAAATCTCAATTTGCAAGTACCTTCCAATAAGTTGGCTCCCCGGTTCATTGGTCCGTTCAAAGTTTCCCGCAAAGTGAACCCTGTCTCGTACGCATTGGAACTGCCAGCTTCTATGCACATACATAATGTGTTCCATGTGTCTCTGTTAAAACCTTTGGTATGCAACCGCTACACTACCACTCTGGTGGTCCCTGGACTGGTGGACGTTCAAGGCCAAGAGGAGTACGAAGTCCAGAGTATTATTTATTCTAGGAGATTTAGAAGGAAATTGCAATATTTGGTCCATTGGAAGAACGTTCTTGAGTCGATCAGAAGGACCGCCACGCGCCTAGATTGTTGCGCAATTTACACTCTAAATATCCCCAAAAACCTAGACCTTCTGCTAGGAGAGGGGGTCTTTGAGAGGGGGGTAATATCACGGTTCCCATGATCTTTCTCTGTCACTCTTTGCTGTGGTGCGCTCCCATTGGCTGGGCTTGTTTGGCCCGCCCAGTATGGCCTTTTTATACTCGGCCTTTGGCACCTGTCAGGTGCCCTTTCGTGGTGTTTCTGAGCCAGTGTTGCTGTGTAGCTGTGTTCTAGTGTTCCTGTGTTCCTGTGTACCGACTTGGCCCGTCTGACTACGCTCCTTTGTTCCTGCTCCGTGATTTGACCCGGCCTGGCTGACGTTCCTGCTCCGTGATCTGACCCGGCTTGTCTGACGATCCTGATCTGTGAATTGACCCGGCCTGGCTGACGTTCCTGCTCCGTGATCTGACCCGGCTTGTCTGACGATCCTGATCTGTGAATTGACCCGGCCTGGCTGACGTTCCTGCTCCGTGACCTGACCCGGCTACGTTGACGACCCTGCCTGCGTTCCTGCTGAGATCCTGTTCCAGTGTCGCCTGGGCGACATTCTGACTTCCGCTGTGCTGCTAGCAGGGCTGACAGAGTTGTTGCCTCCTATGTACTGGGCCTTCCCGTTTACTCTTGCTGAGCACTATTGCCTCCGTTACTCTAGGCCTCCATTAACACTTTCAGAGCACTGAGCTTTCCGTTTGCACTTACAGAGCACTATTGCCTCCGTTCTCTGAGCCTCCGTTAACACTTGCAGAGCCGTTGCCTCCGTTCACTGAGCCTCCGTTAACACTTGCAGAGCCATTGCTTCTGCTACCCTGAGCCTTCCGCTTACACTTGCAGAGCCTTGTAGTCTCTGTTACTAGAGCTTCCCGTTAACACTTGCAGAGCTTGGTGGCCTCTGATTTACCCTGCGCATCCGGTTACACTTGTTGGGCTCAGTAGTCCCGTTACGCACCGGTTGGGTGCGATTGGCTCCATACACCTCAGCTCTTGCAGTGTAGTTGGTCTCCGTTACAGCGCCCGTGGGGGTTGCTACTGGCTCTATCCAGCTAAGCTCTTGCAGTGTAATTGTTTCCGTTACAATGCCCGTGGGGGCTACTGGCTCTATACTCCTCAGCTCTTGCAGTGTATTTGGTCTCCGTTAACGCACCAGGTGGGTGCTATTGGCTCTTAACATTTCAGCTCTTGCAGTGCACTTGCTCTCTGTTTACGCACCGGTTGGGTGCTAGTGGCTCTAGCTCCTTAAAGGGATAGTAATACCTAAAATGTAAAAAAATATATGTTGTAGGGTTTATCCCCCTGAGTAAAACAAGAGTACTCCCACTGCTGAAAGATGTTTCATTCAAAAGTTATTAATTTTCAAAGTTTAATTTTTTTAGGTGCAATATCACAGTGGCCTGAAATTGTGCAGTGGCGCTGTTGCTTCACGATCCTATAGACAGCTCTGGTCTCAGGACCATAAATCTCCATAGGATGGTGTAGCAACAGCGCCACTGTAAAATTTCAGGCCACTGTGATATTGCACCTAAAAAATTCAACTTTGAAAATTAATAACTTTTGAATGAAACATCTTTCAGCAGTGGGAGTACTCTTGTTTTACTCAGGGGGATAAACCCGACAACATATTTTTTTTTACATTTTAGGTGTTACTATCCCTTTAAGCTCTTGCAGAGTATTTTGGCCTCAGTTCCCTGCTCAGCATAAGCAGTAGTCTCTGTCCTGTTCTATATACTGGTGTTCTCATCTAGCACCACAATATCGCTCCTTTACCAATTTATGGGCGTGTCAAACACACCACAACAGAGACTGATTTGATTTCTATGTACTTTAACCCTTGAGTACCCTGTATGCTATTTATGCCTGTCCTGTGACAGTATATATTTATTTCCCTGTATACTGGGCCTGAGAGGGTATCTGTACTTTACTGTCTATTTCAGTCATTCTGTATTGCCTATAGAGGGCAGTCTTTCTTGTCTTTTAATAAAACTGTGTTTTATTCTAACCTGCTGGTCTGAGTGTCCTACAAAACCGTTACACTAACATTTGGCGGGGGAGGTAACGATGAATGAGATGGACTGGCAGGAGATGTAGTTGTTACCCTAGAGGAAGAAGGTGATGTTGATGGCGTGCTAGTTGTCTCGCTCGTCATGGAACTTCCAATGTCTGTCTGGGTTTCTTTATTCTTCCTCCTCTTTGATCTCCACCTCTCCTCTTGGTGCCTTTCAGAGAGTCAGGAGGTACAGTAAGAGCGATGCTAGATTTCTGTAATGGGTTTTTGGTTTTAACATGTTTGACATAAATGTCATGGTGTCTGTGTTTCATGTGTGTTATCAGGAAGGTTGTGCCAAGGTGTGTTCCCTCCTTTCTCCTTCTCACTAATTTGTCACAAATTTTGCACTGTACCATTGTTGATGATGACTGCACTGTGCTTGCTGGAAGAGAATAATAGTCCCACACCCATGACTTCTGGGGTGGGGGGATAGGGCACAGGTGGAGAAGAATGGCCTCTTTCTTCTTGTCCTCCACATCCCCCTTCACTTTCTGTGGCAGCGGATAATGTGGCTGCTGTTGCTGCTACTGACTCAGATTCAGCTCTGCAACTAGGACCAGGAGTAGTGCTACTGCTGGCAAGTGGAACCTGTCCTAGTCCCTCATCACTTGTTGACCCCATTCCCACTGTGTCCATGGTGGTCTGTGGCACACTAGCCTGCTCCTCAGCATCCTGCTGCCCTTGCATCTCAGCAGCTGCAGGAATTAGAGCAGTTGCAAACTCCGCAAATTCCAAAAACTGATTGCTAGTGGTGGTGGATTCGCATTGGGCAGGAATTAGTGAAATTCTACCACTGATATTTTTATTACATAAAAAATGAGGAGCATGGCTGAGGATTCTTACCATAATGACAACACTGACATGCACCAGCTGGTAAAGGACATGTTAGTGTGCATTGAACAAGCTCCTTGCATAGTGTCCATTATAAGCAATGAAGAATACATTCTTGACACTTTGCTGGACCCCGTCTTCAATCACAAAATTTCAGAATTTCTGCCAAAAGGCCATCAGCAATTTGTCACAACAAAGAGTCATGATGATCAGCAGCAGCTCTCTGAGGAATCAGATTCTGTCAAGGAATATCGAGATCTGCTTATTGATCGAGTGGAGGGTTGCATTGTGGAGGATGAGAGGGAGAAAGTGAAGGCACAAAAAACATCTAGACAGTATACTTAAAGGAAGGCAGCAAAGCATTTCAACTAGCAGAATCAGCTACATCATCAACCAGAATATCCCATTAGGAACACAGGGCAATTCATGCATCTTAGCATTGATGGTGGTGGTGGGGGTGGCAGCACATCTCTTTGGGACTTTCTCCCTGAGTATAGGTTGGTAACTGACACACAGGAACACCGTGTAGCTACTAGAAGTGGTCCCAATGCATGTGAGATGGTTTCTGCATACTTGCAGGATAGCTACATTCTAGGCAGAAACAATGACCTCATGGGCTACTCGCAAACAAAGCAGTGTGTGGCCAGCATTGAAATGTACTGCAGTGGAAACCCTTAGTTGTCCTCCAGCAAGAGTTGAGTCTGAGAGGGTTTTCAGTGCAGCTGGTTACATTGTCAAAGACCGAAGGAAGCAGCTATCAAGCAGCAATGTTGGGAGACCTCAGACTAACATTCTAAAAAAAGAACCAACATGACAGAGAAAGCCAGGACAAATATATTAACAACAGCTCAGACGAGGAGATGGAGGAGGGATATGAAGAAGGGTTGCCATCATCTACCCCACTTGGGACCACTGCTATGACTGAAAATAGCGTGTGTCAATAATCTGGATAGAGATTTGACACAAATATGACAATGGTAAAAACTATATACATAAACAAATCACACCATACCAACCAGTCCCCCACCACCACCACTACAATACACATCTGCCACATTGTAGGTTGTAGAGGACATTAGTTTTGTGAGCAAAGGGCAAATGCATTCTGCATGCTAACACACAAGACATATGTTTCTGTAGGACTCACAACTTTGACGTTCAGCCATTTATTTCTAAACTACAGGCCTCAGAAGAAGTAATATTGCAGTGGGAAATGTAGTACCCATAGGAAATATAGGCAAAAAAATTTGGTAAAATAGGTGAAAAAGGAGGAACATTTTCCATTGGCAAAAAGGAGAAAATAGAGAAAAATTGGCCAGTTTGCACAAAAAGTCATGGGGGAAATTTTTCCCAATTTTCACCCACTCCTACTCATGAGTACATAAATGGGTAGATAGAGATCCTATATTTGATTCTACCTGAAACTGATAATATTAACTTCTCTCCAAAATAGATAAGGTCTGGTCCAGGCATCATTTAGGTGAGAGGGTACATACTTTTAGTGTTCCACAGAGGTACTAACTAGTGTTGAGCGAGCATGCTCGGCCGATGCTCGGATCGGCTCGAGCATCGCTCTGCTCGGCACATGGCGGTACTCGTACGAGTACCGCATGTGCTCGCCCGCCATGTTCGGGTCTCCTCCCCGCACGTTTTGCGGCTGCTGCGCAGCCAATAAACGTGCAGGGAGGCTCTGACATCGGTGTAATGCCAGCAGCCATGTTGGCTGCTGGCATTACACTGATTGGCTGGCCAGAACCCGTGGTCGGGTGCTGTATAGCACCTGACCATCGAGTTCGGCTCAGTCTGAGCCAGGGAGAGCTGAGGATAGGAAGGGAAAGGCAGTGTAGGGAGGAAAAAAAAAAAATTGTGAAAAAAAAGAACCAAAAGTCCTTTTTAGGACTACTGTGTGTGGGGGCAGCAGGTTATTTTGTGTGGGGGGAAAAAAACAAAAAAAAAAAAAAAAAAAATATTCTGTTTAGTGTGAAAAGTTGCAGATTAGAGCACATTCTGTTTAGTGTGCACAGTTGCAGATTAGAGCACATTCTGTTTAGTGTGCAAAGTTGCAGATTAGAGCACATTCTGTTTAGTGTGCAAAGTTGCAGATTAGAGCACATTCTGTTTAGTGTGCAAAGTTGCAGATTAGAGCACATTCTGTTAAGTCTTCAAACTAAAATATCAAAGTCACATATTCCATTCAGTGTGCGTCGCCGCAGTTTAGCAGCACATTCTGTGTACTCTGTACAGTTGCAGAATAATAAGAAATACTGTTAAGTTTTCAAACTCAAATATTAAAGTCACATATTCCATTCAGTGTGTATCACCGCCGTTTAGCAGCCTATTCTGTGTACTCTGCAGAGTTGCAGAATAGTAAGAAATACTGTTAAGTTTTCAAACTCAAATATCAAAGTCACATATTCCATTCAGTGTGTTTCACCGCCGTTTAGCAGCCTATTCTGTGTACTCTGTACAGTTGCAGAATAATAAGAAATACTGTTAAGTTTTCAAACTCAAATATTAAAGTCACATATTCCATTCAGTGTGTATCACCGCCGTTTAGCAGCCTATTCTGTGTACTCTGAACAGTTGCAGAATAGTAAGAAATACTGTTAAGTTTTCAAACTCAAATATTAAAGTCACATATTCCATTCAGTGTGTTTCACCGCCGTTTAGCAGCCTATTCTGTGTACTCTGTACAGTTGCAGAATAATAAGAAATACTGTTAAGTTTTCAAACTCAAATATTAAAGTCACATATTCCATTCAGTGTGTTTCACCGCCGTTTAGCAGCCTATTCTGTGTACTCTGTACAGTTGCAGAATAATAAGAAATACTGTTAAGTTTTCAAACTCAAATATTAAAGTCACATATTCCATTCAGTGTGTTTCACCGCCGTTTAGCAGCCTATTCTGTGTACTCTGCAGAGTTGCAGAATAGTAAGAAATACTGTTAAGTTTTCAAACTCAAATATCAAAGTCACATATTCCATTCAGTGTGTTTCACCGCCATTTAGCAGCCTATTCTGTGTACTCTGTACAGTTGCAGAATAATAAGAAATACTGTTAAGTTTTCAAACTCAAATATTAAAGTCACATATTCCATTCAGTGTGTATCACCGCCGTTTAGCAGCCTATTCTGTGTACTCTGAACAGTTGCAGAATAGTAAGAAATACTGTTAAGTTTTCAAACTCAAATATTAAAGTCACATATTCCATTCAGTGTGTATCACCGCCGTTTAGCAGCCTATTCTGTGTACTCTGAACAGTTGCAGAATAGTAAGAAATACTGTTAAGTTTTCAAACTCAAATATTAAAGTCACATATTCCATTCAGTGTGTTTCACCGCCGTTTAGCAGCCTATTCTGTGTACTCTGTACAGTTGCAGAATAATAAGAAATACTGTTAAGTTTTCAAACTCAAATATTAAAGTCACATATTCCATTCAGTGTGTTTCACCGCCGTTTAGCAGCCTATTCTGTGTACTCTGTACAGTTGCAGAATAATAAGAAATACTGTTAAGTTTTCAAACTCAAATATTAAAGTCACATATTCCATTCAGTGTGTTTCACCGCCGTTTAGCAGCCTATTCTGTGTACTCTGCAGAGTTGCAGAATAGTAAGAAATACTGTTAAGTTTTCAAACTCAAATATCAAAGTCACATATTCCATTCAGTGTGTTTCACCGCCGTTTAGCAGCCTATTCTATGTACTCTGTACAGTTGCAGAATAATAAGAAATACTGTTAAGTTTTCAAACTCAAATATTAAAGTCACATATTCCATTCAGTGTGTATCACCGTCGTTTAGCAGCCTATTCTGTGTACTCTGAACAGTTGCAGAATAGTAAGAAATACTGTTAAGTTTTCAAACTCAAATATTAAAGTCACATATTCCATTCAGTGTGTTTCACCGCCGTTTAGCAGCCTATTCTGTGTACTCTGTACAGTTGCAGAATAATAAGAAATACTGTTAAGTTTTCAAACTCAAATATTAAAGTCACATATTCCATTCAGTGTGTTTCACCGCCGTTTAGCAGCCTATTCTGTGTACTCTGTACAGTTGCAGAATAATAAGAAATACTGTTAAGTTTTCAAACTCAAATATTAAAGTCACATATTCCATTCAGTGTGTTTCACCGCCGTTTAGCAGCCTATTCTGTGTACTCTGCAGAGTTGCAGAATAGTAAGAAATACTGTTAAGTTTTCAAACTCAAATATCAAAGTCACATATTCCATTCAGTGTGTTTCACCGCCGTTTAGCAGCCTATTCTGTGTACTCTGTACAGTTGCAGAATAATAAGAAATACTGTTAAGTTTTCAAACTCAAATATTAAAGTCACATATTCCATTCAGTGTGTATCACCGCCGTTTAGCAGCCTATTCTGTGTACTCTGAACAGTTGCAGAATAGTAAGAAATACTGTTAAGTTTTCAAACTCAAATATTAAAGTCACATATTCCATTCAGTGTGTATCACCGCCGTTTAGCAGCCTATTCTGTGTACTCTGAACAGTTGCAGAATAGTAAGAAATACTGTTAAGTTTTCAAACTCAAATATTAAAGTCACATATTCCATTCAGTGTGTTTCACCGCCGTTTAGCAGCCTATTCTGTGTACTCTGTACAGTTGCAGAATAATAAGAAATACTGTTAAGTTTTCAAACTCAAATATTAAAGTCACATATTCCATTCAGTGTGTTTCACCGCCGTTTAGCAGCCTATTCTGTGTACTCTGTACAGTTGCAGAATAATAAGAAATACTGTTAAGTTTTCAAACTCAAATATTAAAGTCACATATTCCATTCAGTGTGTTTCACCGCCGTTTAGCAGCCTATTCTGTGTACTCTGCAGAGTTGCAGAATAGTAAGAAATACTGTTAAGTTTTCAAACTCAAATATCAAAGTCACATATTCCATTCAGTGTGTTTCACCGCCGTTTAGCAGCCTATTCTGTGTACTCTGTACAGTTGCAGAATAATAAGAAATACTGTTAAGTTTTCAAACTCAAATATTAAAGTCACATATTCCATTCAGTGTGTATCACCGTCGTTTAGCAGCCTATTCTGTGTACTCTGAACAGTTGCAGAATAGTAAGAAATACTGTTAAGTTTTCAAACTCAAATATTAAAGTCACATATTCCATTCAGTGTGTATCACCGCCGTTTAGCAGCCTATTCTGTGTACTCTGAACAGTTGCAGAATAGTAAGAAATACTGTTAAGTTTTCAAACTCAAATATTAAAGTCACATATTCCATTCAGTGTGTTTCACCGCCGTTTAGCAGCCTATTCTGTGTACTCTGTACAGTTGCAGAATAATAAGAAATACTGTTAAGTTTTCAAACTCAAATATTAAAGTCACATATTCCATTCAGTGTGTTTCACCGCCGTTTAGCAGCCTATTCTGTGTACTCTGTACAGTTGCAGAATAATAAGAAATACTGTTAAGTTTTCAAACTCAAATATTAAAGTCACATATTCCATTCAGTGTGTTTCACCGCCGTTTAGCAGCCTATTCTGTGTACTCTGCAGAGTTGCAGAATAGTAAGAAATACTGTTAAGTTTTCAAACTCAAATATCAAAGTCACATATTCCATTCAGTGTGTTTCACCGCCGTTTAGCAGCCTATTCTGTGTACTCTGTACAGTTGCAGAATAATAAGAAATACTGTTAAGTTTTCAAACTCAAATATTAAAGTCACATATTCCATTCAGTGTGTATCACCGCCGTTTAGCAGCCTATTCTGTGTACTCTGAACAGTTGCAGAATAATAAGAAATACTGTTAAGTTTTCAAACTCAAATATTAAAGTCACATATTCTGTGTAAGATGAAGAAGGCGGGTAAAAAGGGACGGGGAAGTGGACGTGATCCTGAAAGTTCAGGGCGCGGGTCAGGACGCGGAGAAACTGTGCCTGGTGCCAGAGCACAAGAAAGAAAGACATCCACCATACCTAGCTTCATGTGTAATTTTACAGGGCGTCGCAGGACATCACTCTCGAGGTCCGACCACTGCGAACAGGTGGTCGGTTGGATGACAGCTGATACTGCTTCCAGTCGGTTAAGCACCACCCTGTCTTCCACCAAGTCCACTCTCAGTAGCCAAGAGTCTGGTCAAAATAATCCTCACTCTGATCATCCTTCCTCCCACCATACACGGTCTGGTCAAAGAAGTGATCCCACACTGGGATATAGTGAGGAGCTCGTCTCATCACCAATCCTTCATTTGACCCTCTCTCCAAGCACGCTTGCAGAGGAACATGACATCTTGTGCCCTGATTCACAACCTCTAGAGGCTACCCAATCACAAGAAGATGACAGATGTGAACGGCATTTAAGGTCAAAGGAAGTAGTGGATGATGATGATGATGTTGAGACACAGTTGCCATTAAATCAACCACTATTTCCGTCTCAAGACCTTGTTGAGGAGAATGTTATACAGTTGTCAATGACTGAGTATGTGGTGGGATCAAGACTTGAGGAGGATGATCAGAGTGAGGAAGTGGAGGAGGACTTGGTGGACGATGAGGTGACTGACCCCACCTGGGAAGGTGTAGAGCCGAGCGATGTCAGCAGTCCTGAGGGTGAGCCATCTGCAGCACCGCAACAGGCTGGAAGAGGCAGTGGTGTGGCTACAGAAAGAAGGCGGACCGCACCAAACCGGCCCGCAAATGTTCCACGGAGCACCCCCTTGCGTAAATCTACCTTGCCAAGGGGTAGGTGTTCCGCGGTATGGCGTTTTTTTAAGGAAAGTGCGGACGACAAAAGAATTGTAGTTTGCAACCTGTGCCACACCAGAATGAGCCGAGGCATGAACACTAGAAACCTCACCACCACCAGCATGATCCGACACATGGCATCCAAGCACCGTAGTAAGTGGGAGGAACGCCTGGATCGCCCATCTGTGTCTGCAGGCCACACCACTGCCTCCTCTTCCCCTGTTTTCGGTGCCGGCCAATCGCCTGTCGAAGGCGCAGGCCCGCATACCTCCCGCCCTGCACCTGTACCATCTGAAGCACCATCAGCGACCACATCCACTTCCCTGTCCCAGCACAGCATCCAAATGTCGTTACCCCAGGCATTTGAGCGCAAGAGAAAGTACCCAGCCACCCACCCACAGGCCATAGCACTAACCTCACACCTTTCCAAATTACTGGCCATCGAAATGCTGCCATTTAGGCTTGTGGACACTGAGTCCTTCCGCAGCCTGATGGCAGCAGCTGTCCCTCGGTACGCGGTCCCCAGCCGCCACTACTTTTCCCGGTGTGCCATCCCCGCATTACACCACCATGTGTCCCGTAACATCACCCGTGCCCTGACCAACGCAGTTACTGGGAAGGTCCACTTAACGACTGACACATGGACAAGTGCTTGTGGCCAGGGACGCTACATTTCCCTGACGGCACACTGGGTGAATGTCGTGGAGGCTGGGAGCGACTCGGACCCTGGGATGGCACGGGTGCTACCCACGCCGAGGATTGCGGGCCCTACCTCCATCAGGGTTTCCACCAGCACCTACGTTATTGGCTCCTCCTCCTCCGTTTCCACCTCCGAATTCTCTACACACAGCGCCACTCCCCCATCAGCCAGTAGCTGGAAGCAGTGTAGCACTGCAGTGGGGAAGCGTCAACAGGCCGTGCTGAAGCTGATCTGCCTTGGGGACAAACAGCACACGGCCTCAGAGCTGTTGCAGGGGATTAGTCACCAGACCGAGCAGTGGCTCTCGCCACTCAACCTGCAACCAGGCATGGTTGTGTGTGATAATGGGCGTAACTTGGTGGCGGCTTTGGAGCTCGGCAAGCTCACACACGTACCATGCCTAGCGCATGTATTTAATTTAGTGGTGCAGCGATTTCTAAAAACCTACCCCAATGTGCATGATCTCTTGACCAAGGTGCGCCGCGTGTGTGCACATTTCCGTAAGTCATCAACAGCTTCAGCCGGCCTGTTGAAGCTGCAGCAGCGCTTACAATTGCCAGCTCACCGGCTGCTGTGTGACGTGAGCACGCGCTGGAACTCCACCTTCCACATGTTGGCCCGGCTTTGTGAGCAGCAGAGGGCAGTAGTGGAGTACCAGCTGTTACACGGTCGTCGCCTCTCCGTTCAACTTCCTGTAATCAGAAGTGAGGAGTGGGAATGGATGTCAGACCTCTGCGAGGTTTTACGCAATTTTGAGGAATCGACACAGATGGTGAGCGGCGATAACGCTATTATCAGTGTAACCATCCCACTTCTGTGTCTACTGAAACGCTCGCTGCTCACAATTAAAACTGACGCTTTGCATGTGGAAGAGGTGGAAATGCGGGAGGAAGAGCTTACACAAGGTGATAGCCAGAGCACCCTCACTTCGTCTTCTCAGCGACAATTGGAGGAGGCGGAGGAGGAGGAGGAGGAGGAGGAAGACACGGTTGCCTCCGCTACAGAGGGTAGCCATGGAACTTTAGTTCCATCTCTTCAGCGTGGGTGGGCAGAAGAGGAGGAAGAGGATGAGGAGATTGAGAGTCATCCTCCTGGTGAGGACAGCGAAATCTTGACTGTTGGTACTCTGGCACACATGGCTGACTTTATGTTAGGCTGCCTTTCCCGTGACCCATGCGTTATACGCATTTTAAACAACACGGATTACTGGGTGTTCACCCTTCTGGACCCCCGCTACAAAGAGAATTTCTCATCTCTCATTCCTCCGGTGGAGAGGACAAGCAAAATGTTGCAATACCAGAAGGTTCTTGTCGAAAAATTGCTCCAAAATTTTCCATCTGACAACGCTGGCGGCAGAGTACGTGCTACCTTGGCCAACCGAGAAGGGGAGAAAAGGGGAGCACACAGCAGTTCCGACAAAGGCAGGGCAACACTCTCCAAGGCGTGGGACACCTTCATGACACCCCGCCAGCACCCTCACCCTGATGCGCAGCCTAGTGTCACAAGGAGGGAAAAGTTTTGGAAGATGGTGAAGGAGTACGTAGCAGACTGTGTCAGCGTCCTCAATGATCCCTCTGTGCCTTACAACTACTGGGTGTCCAAGCTGGACACGTGGTATGAACTGGCACTCTACGCCTTGGAGGTGCTGGCCTGCCCTGCCGCCAGCGTTCTGTCTGAGCGGGTATTTAGTGCTGCTGGTGGCATCATAACAGATAAGCGTATCCGCCTTTCCACCGACAATTCTGATAGGTTGACACTTATAAAAATGAACAAGGCCTGGATTTCCCCTGACTTCTCCACTCCACTGGAGGAAAGCCCCGGGGGAACATAAACTCACTTTATATATGTTATTTACAATGATGGGAATACTCTGTATTCCCATTCACCCCTTCCACCCAAAAAACGGGTATATGGTTGACTCTTAATCTTCTCATCCTCCTCCTCCTCTTCCATATGCCCTGTGCTATAATTTTTATATAGGGCCAGCTCACCAGCGGGCCCTGTGATATAATTTTTATATAGGGCCAGCTCACCAGCGGGCCCTGTTTGACAATTTTTATATAGGTCAGCTCACCAGCGGGCCTTCTCATATAATGTTTTATTGGGTCAGCTCTCTAGCGGGCCCTCTCATATAATGTTTTATAGCGTCAGCTCACTAGCGGGCCTTTGCATATAATGTTTAGGATGGTCAGCTCTGCAGCAGACCCTCACCCATAATGTTTTAGATGGTCAGCTCAGCGCACGTTTCCCTCTTAATCATGGCCTCAGTTCAATAAAATCAAGGAAATTTTTGGGAGAATTTGCCTCTGTGCACGTTTCCCTCTTAATCATGGCCTCAGTTCTGAAAATCAAGGAAATTTTTGGGAGAATTTGTCTCTGTGCACGTTTCCCTCTTAATCATGGCCTCAGTTCTGAAAATCAAGGAAATTTTTGGGAGAATTTGCCTCTGCGCACGTTTCCCTCTTAATCATGGCCTCAGTTCTGAAAATCAAGGAAATTTTTGGGAGAATTTGCCTCTGCGCACGTTTCCCTCTTAATCATGGCCTCAATTCTGAAAATCAAGGAAATTTTTGGGAGAATTTGCCTCTGCGCACGTTTCCCTCTTAATCATGGCCTCAGTTCTGAAAATCAAGGAAATTTTTGGGAGAATTTGCCTCTGCGCACGTTTCCCTCTTAATCATGGCCTCAGTTCAGAAAAATAGAGGAAATTTTTGGGAGAATTTGCAGATGATATACAAGTAAATATACAGCAAATACTGTTTGGTAACAATTTTTCGCCTAAAGTCGTTTTTATCTGCCTTTTTGTGTGTTTTACGGTCAGTCTGTAAAAATGGCGTACTACGGGCGAAAGATCGTTCCCAGCAGCGACGTTGGAGTCCAAGATGCATCCAGACATCCTCCCTATGCTGTCCCTGAACCATTTCTGTAGTGTTTCCATCTTTTTCTGCCCTTTTCCTATGGACCAGGCACCCTCCCCTCATCAGAGCAGGGGGTGCCTGGTGTAATGCTCGAGTCCTCCCATTGACTTCAATGGGGCTCGGGTGCTCGGCCGAGCACTCGAGCCTCAGGGGGTGCTCGGTCAGAGCACCCGAACACCCGAGCATTGAGGTGCTCGCTCATCACTAGTACTAACATTTACACAGGGTTACAGTGTGGATCCATCTGTTTAAAATACCACACAGAAGATAAAGCAATTTTTTTTGGTGATGATAATGTTTGGTGTTAATATACTGTAACTGGGAGTCACTGAAGCTGTCAAGATAAAGTAAATAAATCATCTCAAAAGACAACTTTTTGGAACTACAATCTCTAGCATTCAGTACGTTATAAATATATATGTTAGGATGCAGTTATGGATGTAGGTGTTTTCATAAAAGAAGCAATTCAGGATTTATGTAGAAGGATTCTTTATTAGCAGCAAAAGTTTGACAAGTTTTTCAGGTCTTAGAAATGGAGTTTCTCTGCAACTCTGTGGAAGCTCTTTCTTAGATGAAGTTCTCAGCTTCTGATTTTTACAGTGATCAGCCTGAGTATTTATACATTTTACTGAGGCTAATATGGTCATAGCAATCAATCACATATGTCAACTAATATCTAAAAAACCACAAATCATCAATATCTACATATGGATATAATCTTAAAACTGTGAGGGAATATAGCTTAATCAATCACTTTCTACATATGGATGTCATCTTAAACTATGAGGTAAGATATTATGTTTTAATAAACATTATGAATTGCTAACATTACAAACATTAGCATTGATTCAGAGACCATGACTGACACAACCAGATGGTACAATTATCATCTACTCTCATTCATCATACATACATTGCTAAGTGTTATTCTAGGTTGGGTCCTGAACATTACATAGTAAAATTGAAGAGACTAACTGTTGTTTTTAGTTGGGGCCCCATGGCTCATCTTACTTTTGCCAAAGTATGAACATATTTAAAGATTTAACTTTTAGTTTATTATTTAAAGGAAGAGTTACTATATCTTACAGCAGGGCTCAAAATTTCCACTCGCCACTAGCCAATGGTGAGTGAAAATTTAGCCCTGGCGAGTAGAAATTCAGCCCTGGTGGGTATACTATGATTTGCAGTGGCGAGTAATTTTTCAGGTCTGGCTAGTAGCAAAGGACTTAAAATATTAAGCCCTCTCTTACAGTATACATTCATTGTAGTGTAACATAATTACATAGCTGATGAGGCTGAAAAAGACATGTATCTATCAAGTTCAGCCCATTCCATATCACCCTTGTTGATCCAGAGGAAAAAAAAACTTTACTGAAGCAATTTCTAATTTGGTCCCAAGTGGGTAAAAAAATCCTTCCTGACTCCAAATGACAGTTGGATCAACATCCTATCTGCTTTGAACCCAACTGTTCTAATTCTCAATATTTTCTGAACTAGAAAGGTATCCATTGCTTATTTGAAAACAACTATATTTTTTGCAAATACAGCATCCTAAACATAAAATCAAACAATGCCTTTATTAGTTTTGTTGCACATCTCTGCAGTCTTTCCAGTTCAATAATGACGTTTTTAAGAACTGGTGCCTAATCTGTATTCCATATTCTAGATGAGGCCTTACTAAGGATTTATATAGTGGTAGAATTATATTCCCATCCTGTGCATCTAGGATGGTACACTATTGGCTCTTGAGGCGACTAAGTGAAACTGCACACAGCTGTGAGTCTATCGTCTATCAGTACTCTTAAATATTTCTCTAACAAGGATTCTCTTAGTAGTTTCCATTTAGTGTACTTGTAGCATGTGTATTCGGCAGTTAAAATGCATAACCTTATATTTATCTATACTAAACCTCATCTGCCACTTTTCCATCCATTCACTCAAAATCTTTATGCAGAGAAACAATGTCCTACTCTGTATGTCTTTCCTTACACAGTGTAATGTAATTCTCAAAGATTGAGACACTACTTTCAAAACACACTTCTAGTTAAAAGCATTGGGCCCAGGGTGAACCCTGAGGCACCCCACTTACAAATTTAGGCCAGCTTGAAAAGGCTCCATTTACAACAACTCTCTGCCATCTATCATTTAACCAGTTCTCAATCCATGTACAGGTAACGCCCAAACAGAAGCCTTTTAATTTATGCAGTAACATGTTATAAGGCACAATATTAAAGGCTTTTGCAAATCCAAATAAACTATATCAACAACAAAATCTTTTTCCAAGTTATTTCTTTCCCTTTAGTAAAATGCAATTAAATTAAGAATTAAATTAATTTGACATGATCTATACTTCATAAACCATTCTGGTTCCTACTAATGTTGTTTTTGGTCATCGCATAGTTGTGAATATTATTGGTTAATAGTCAATCTAATATCTTACCCGTTAAGGAAATCAAGCTCACAGTTCTATAATTTCCTTGTTTTAGATCTTGTCCCCATTTTGAATAATGGTTCTACATCTGCCTTCCTCCAATCACAAGGCACCAGAGCTGGATTGTGCACTAGGCAACCTGGCTTCACTTTCACTTGTGGCTGGTAAAATAAGGGCACCTTATAGTGTCTCCATGCTACCTATCAAAAACCCAGCCACTCCAACGTATTCCCTCCATCCTACCAGTCCAAAACTTGCCAAGCACCTTTTGGTCCACTCCCTCTTACAGAATGCACAGACTCATCCACACTCTTCCTAATTCCCCTTCTATCTCACTCTCTCCCATCCAGTCCAGCTTTCCCACCGCCTTTCTGGGCCACTCTCCCTCCTGCTCATTTTCTTACCACTTTCCCTCCCTCCCGCTGGTCCACTCTCCTTCAAAACCTCCACCGTTATTGCCAGTTCCTTCTCCATCCCACCTTCCAGTTGCCTTGCCACCTTACTCACCCTATTGCTGTTTCAACCACATTCCTTCCCTCTTCCTGGCTCTTTCTCTTCCTCCTGCTGGGCTACTCTTAGTCTAATGGGGTGGATACTGGACAGCTGCAAGAGCAAATGTGACCTGCAAATAGTGAGTCCCTTCTCTCAGCTCCCCATCTGGTCTTTGTCACTCCAATACTTTGTGACCCCTATTCCCCCTCTCTCTGACCCCTTTCCCCAGGGCACAGGAGCCCCCAAAATTCTGGGGTTATAACTATCACACACATTCTCTCTCTTCACATTCTGTCCAAGACAACACTTTTGCTCAATATTAAATAAATATTGATTAACCCCCTAGGATACCAGAGACATTCTCAATACATTGCAAACTAATACATTGGAAGTCTAGTATCCAAGAGATGTATATATTGCTTTATTCAGTAATTCAAAAGCAATGTCAACTCCTGCACTTCACTCACTCCCAGCCTGGACCAGGTAGGGGTCTGTTTTTCAGGGCTCCAGGAACTGAGATTTATTACATCTAGTATGTCACTCCGTAGAAGGCAAAGGGGTTAACAGTAGCATCTTTGGAGGAATAATCAATTTAACAAACCACTAATGGATTTCTTTTTATTTACAGAGAAGAAAGAAGATCAGAGGAAGAAGAGAAGACTGATGAAAAGAAGAAGCCAGCCACGACCCCTCTGGACAATAGGATTACTGATAAGTTATTAATTGTCAGGACATGTGTGAAACTGTTTTTTGATTAACCCTATGAGTGCCCGTGGGGTATTCAACGCTGTATAATGCGTTGCATACCCCACTGGCACTCATAGAGTTAATCTTTGTGTTTGTTTCAACCACAAGCATAGTTTTGACCACCTGTTTTGCGCTCTGCTCCTGCCTTCTTATGGCCAGAATCTCCCCCATGAAAAGTGTATCCTAAACATGCGAATAGGATAGCAAAGGCGACTATTTTTAGATAATGTTCAATGGCTGAAATTTTCTCACCCGTTGAACTTTTTTGCACGTTTTTTGTTGTTGACGGCACAGTTTATAGAATAGTAAAATGTGTTGTCGAAACCATTACTGTTTTAAAAAAAGCGGGGCTAATAGTATCGAGCCCCTTATCCTGCTATCTCCTCCAGAACTTCTGGGTCTTTTGGTCTATTACTGTGTTACCCATACCTGGCCTAGGATCCAATGGGGTAGGATATCTTGCCTTGAAGCCAGCAGCTCTAATTTACCAACCAGAGTAGTGGCTGACATTGCTCTCCAGCTACTCTCCAAAATCATCTCTCTTAAGCTACTTCTGATTATCAACGGAAATACTATTACCATGACACCCTGCTTTACTCCTTCCTTAGATCAATTTACTATGAAAGGTTTAGAGCAGTGGTTCTCAACTCCGGTCCTCGGGACCCAGTAACAGGCCAGAACTTAGGGATTTCTCTGCTAGAGCACAGGTGTGGGGATCAGAGGCTCATTCACATTGATTAACTCACCTGTGCTCTAACAAGGAAATCATGTGATCAGAGGCTCATTCACATTGATTAACTCACCTGTGCTCTAACAAGGAAATCATCAAATTCTGGTCTGATAGTGGGTCCTGAGGACCAGAGTTGAGAAGCACTGGTTTAGAGGAAATGCTATCAGTGAATGCAGTTTCCTTGAGCATGGTATGGAGCTGGCATGTTGGGCCTGTTGGCATTAAAGTTCAATGTTAATAGTAACATAGTAAAAACACAAGTCCATCAAGTTCAACCTTCTCCTCATGCCCCAGTAACTGAGAAGGTTATAGCTTTCCTGCCACCAATTAAGTTAGTCTTTATCAGACCTTCCTGATCTGCCTACTGATAAACAGTATAACTATGTATGTTCCCTTTTGAAAGAAATGTATCTAATATTCTCTTAAAGGTATCCATTGTATCTACCATATTCACATCCTTGAGCAATGAATTCCACAATTTCACAGACCTTACTGTAAAAAAAAAACCTTCCTCTGCTGAAGTTTAAACTTCATTTCCTTTAATCTCAAGGGGTGTCCCCTGGTCACCTGATCAGGCCTTGGAATAAATAGCTCACCACAGAGATCCTTGTATTGACCTCTCATATACTTGTACAATGTGATAAGGTCTCCTCTTAGTTGTCTTTTCTCTTATCACGATGCCCATAATTTGGGCGACATTTTGTCATGTTTACTTCCTGATGTCTCTTTATTGGCTACTCTGTCTTGTTCCTCCCAGTGACAGCCTTTAAATACCTTGGACTGTCACCTATGCGCTGCCCTTTGGTGGTGTATCTGTTGCATAGCGCTTGTTCCGTTACTCTCATATGATACCAGTGTATGACCCGGACTGTCTGACTACTCTGCCTATTTACCGTTCCTGCTCGGTGTACCGACCCGGATTGGCTGACGTTCCTGCTTCCTGTATAGACCCGGCCTGGCTGACCTTCCTGCTCTGTGTACCGTCCTGGCTTGACTGACGGACCTGCTCTGTGTACTGACCCGGCTAGACTGACGAACCTCCCCCGTGTATCAACCGGGCTTGGCTGACGTTCCTGCTCTGTGTACCGACCCGGCTGGGCTGAAGTTCCTGTTCCTGTGTTGTTCCTGCTGGCCAGTCATTTTGCTGCTGCTTATGCTTCAGTGGTCTTGCAGACCTCCGGTTGCCTCTGTTCCATATAGTAGTCTAGTCCGTGATCCGCTCACTCATAGTGCCTGTGCTACCCTCCAGTTCACTCCGGTTGCACCACGTTCGCTTGGTCTGTTTCTGCCACTCCTGAGGTTGGGTTCAGTTGGGTGTCTCAGGGTACTTCCTATCTGCAGACCAGAGCGTTCGTTAACCTCTTCAGGGGCGGTGTTGGGCATTCGTATAAGCACTTGTAGACTAAGTTTGGCATACGTTATTCCATATGTCACTAAGCACTGACTCATGATACTTTGCAGTTTCCGGTGGGCGTTCCGTTGGATGTCTCTCACCTATGTTGCCTTAGCCAGTCCTACTCTGGCTTCACCTGTTCCTTATATTCCAGTCACTGTTGTTGCTCTCTGCGTAGAGAGTTACATTGGGCCTTCCAACATTAGTGCCAACTGCTTCATTGGCCTAATAAGTATCACTCTGTCATATTTACACTGTATCATTTGTGATTTACTTGACCTGTGTCAGTACTGTATATTTGTTCTACATACTGGACCCGTGTTGGTTAATCATACCATTGTAACCTGTCTTGCGTCAGTTTACTGTATTTCTGTATGCTGGACCCGCGAGGGTTACTGTTTTTCCTGGTGTGCAAATAAAGCTGTGTTTTACCAAAAGCTTCCGTTTCTGAGTGTACTGAACCGTAACAGTACGAAAGGTGACGGTAATGCACAAAGTATCCATTGGAGGATGGATTTACATGAGCAGTGTTTGGACCAGTTAGCATTGGCGGTTCAAACAATTCTTGAGCGAGCGGCACACTTGGATAAACCAGTACCAGCCCCGGTGGTCTCCCCCGTTTCAACACCGGGAGCTCAGTCCTTGTTGCAAACTAACTTGAACAGAGGGTTGACCGCTACAGCCCCACTACCTCTAAGGTACAATGGCGAACCCACCCTGTGCAGAGGGTTCATAAATCAGTTGGAAATCTTCCTAGAATTAACCCCTTAAGCCTTTCCTAGCGACCACAGTAAGGTGGGCTTCATTATTTCATTGCTGACGGGCAGAGCTTTGGCTTGGGCAAATCCATTATGGGAGGCTGCAAAACCATGTACAAGGAACTTCAGCAAGTTCTTAAGGGCGTTTTGTAGAGTATTTGAAGTTCCTGGGAGAGCCGCCTCTGCTGCAAAAAAACTTATAGAGATCCAACAAGGGTCTCGCACAGTTGCTAACTATGCCATCGAATTGCGTACGTTAGCAGCAGAGGTAGGCTGGAACAATGAGGCGCTAGTGGCAGCATTTGCACAGGGACTATGTGAACGCATTAAGGATGAAACAGCAGCCCGAGAACTGCCGACTGATCTTGACGAGGTTATTGATTTCTCGATTTTGATCGATTCCCGTATTAGGGAACGAATGGCGGCTAAGGACCGTAAGCAGAGGGCCAGAGAATTGGGTCTAGCAAGACCAAACTTCCCACCCATGCCTCCCTCACCTCCCAAGCTTCCTGAACATACTGGTGAGAATTGTGAACCTATGCAATTAGGGTTTACTAAACTGTTTAAGGAGGAATGAGCGCATCACCGTAGACAAGGCCTCTGTTTATATTGTGGCCTAGCTGGTCATTTGCTTCGTTCATGTCCTACACGGCCGGGAAACGAATGCACCTAGGGTACCTTGGGGGACAGGCCCTAGGTGGAGTTCAGCAGTCCCTAGATCTGACTAGTCAGAAGACTACTATTCAGGCTGTACTTTCCTGGGCAGAACTCACGGTGGAATTTCTGGCTCTAGTTGATTGCGGTGCTGCTGGATATTTTATGGACGAGTTATTTGCTGTCTCGCACAAAATTCCACTGGTGGAGAAAGAGTCTCCTTTGATGATAGAGGCCATTGATGGCAGGCCATTGGTACCTGTCCAAATTACTATGGAAACGATACCATTATCCTTGCACATTGGGGCACTACATTCCGAGGAACAACGGTTCCAGATTATCCCTTCCCCTCTCCATGCTGTGATCCTGGGGTTTCCTTGGTTACATTTGCACAACCCCAGGTTCAACTGGCAGACTTGCGAAAGTCTGAATTCTGTGACAAACATTGTATTTCCCACCCCGCTAGTGCTATCTGAATACTGCCAATTCAGTGACGTTTTCAGTAAGGGAGAGGCCAGTGCGTTGCCACCGCATAGGGCATGTGACTGTGTTATTGATCTGCCTCCTGGTGCCATTCCTCATCGGGGTCATGCTTACCCGTTGTCTTGCGAGGAGAATTGGGCCATGGAGGAGTACATTTCAGATGCCCTAGAAAGGGGTATTATCAGGAAGTCTTCCTCACCCGTGGGGGCTGGTTTCTTTTTTGTAAAAAAGAAAAGTGGCGAACTACGCCCATGTATAGATTATCGTGGACTGAACAAACTGATGCCTAAAAACGCTTATCCCATACCACTCATTACAGAACTGTTTGACAGATTGAAGGGCTCCTCCATCTTTACCAAGCTAGATTTGCGGGCTGCCTATAACTTGATAAGAATAAGGGCTGGTGATGAGTAGAAAACAGCATTCAATACAGATCTGGGCATTATGAATATCTGGTAATGCCATTTGGGCTATGTAATGCACCCGCAGTATTCCAAAAATGTATTAATGATATCCTACATGACATGCTACAGTCCTGTGTAGTTGTTTATCTTGATGATATTCTCATACATTCGTCCAGTTTGTCGCAACACATCAAGGATGTGACCACAGTTCTGCTCAAACTCCGTGAAAATAAACTCTATTGCAAAATAGAGAAATGCGAATTCCACAGGCCCATGGTGCCATTTATGGGCTTCATCATTTCTAAGGATGGCATTGCGATGGACAAAGATAAGCTGGCAGCAGTCCTGCAGTGGTCACCTCCTAAGGGACTCAAGACTATCCAACGCTTTCTCGGTTTTGCCAACTATTATAGAAAATTCATTAGAAACTTTTCCACAATTGTGAAACCACTGTCCGATTTGACACACAAGGGTGCAGATCCCTCCCAGTGGTCTCAGGAAGCTGAACAAGCTTTTGTAACACTAAAATCCACATTTGCTTCTGCCCCTGTACTGTCCCACCCCAATCCCTCCCTTCCATTCACTTTGGAGGTCGATGCCTCTGAGACCGGGGTAGGGGCAGTGTTGTCTCAACTCCTGGAACCGGGAAGTATGTTAAGGCCTTGTGGATTTTTTTCGAAAAAATTGTCTAGCGCCCAGAGCCACTACGAGATTGGGGACAGAGAGCTTTTGGCAATTATCCTTGCCCTCAAAGAATTGCAACACCTGCTTGAGGGTACCAGAACCCCAGTACTGATCTTGGCTGATGTCACGGGCACCCAGGAATGCTCAGAACTCAGTACGGTAATATAATGCAAAATATTTATTAGAATAAATCACAGTGATAAATAAGTGGTACACAAGCAAAGGGTTACTACCTGGCGACACTACTACCAGAAATAGTAGGCCTCTTGCTAGACCACAATGCAAGAGACTGGGCCGAAGCTCCTGTTAGTCTCAGCAGGATACAGGAACTCCAACTCTTGATCCGTCGACTGGAACACTGGAACAGGCGACCACTGTGAACACTGGCTCAGCAATCTTGATCCGACGAACAGGAACACAAGGACTGCTTGACTGGAGAACTGACCCACGCCTGCAATCAGTCAAACCAGCAACACCACACCTTTGCAGCAACCCGGTGACCCACGCCTGCAGTCACCGCTAAGAGACCCTGTGACTCTGCCTGCAGTCACTGTATCGGACCCCTGTGACTCACTCCTGCAGTCACATATAAAGACCCTGTGGCTCACACCTGCAGCCACCACACGAGACCCTGTGACTCACGCCTGCAGTCACTACACCAGACCCTGTGACTCACGCCTGCAGTCACTATATCGAGAACCTGTGACTCATGCCTGCAGTCACTAATCAGACCCTGTCCACAACAGTGGTCTGTCTTAAGCCAATAGCACAAATTGATCACAGTAAGAGATACTCGTGATCACTGGGTCATACACAGAGAGGGTTCTCGTACTTAGCTGGGTCATACACAGAGAGGGTTCTCCTACTTATCTGGGTCATACACAGAAAGGGTTCTCTTACTTAGCCAGGTCATACACAGTGCGGGTTCTCATAAATAGCCAGGTCATACACAGCGCAGGTTTTCGTAGATAGCCAGGTCACACACAGAGCCCAAGTACTTCATCTCATAACAACAACGCAAGGGCGACTGAGTCAGGACTCAGTCTGCCTTTTAAACCCCTCCACAGGAAGTAGGAGGAGCAGCTCAGAGGGAGGAAGTAGGAAGTAGGCAGAAGGAGACTACAGGAAACAAACAGATAAAACAGAGGCCTGCTGCATGCTAGAAGCCTCGCGCCTGTAGATGCTGCTGGAAACAAGGTAAGCTGAAACTATAACAGAACCTCCCCCTCAAAGGCCCCTCCTCCGTGGAACCAGATGCGGTTTGTCAGGGAACTTCACATGGAATCTGCGTACCAAAACAGGAGCGTGAACATCATCAGCTGAAATCCAGGAACGCTCCTCTGGACCATATCCCTTCCAATGGATCAAATACTGTAAGCGCCCTCAAACCAACCGGGAGTCCAGAATGTTTTGTACTTCAAATTCCTCGTGAGCTGCAACTCTCACAGGACCAGGCTGAACAGGAACAGTCGTGTAAAGGTTGCAAACCAAGGGCTTAAGCAGAGACACCTGGAACACATTGTGAATTAGCATACTGGCTGGCAACTCCAAAGCGTAAGCAACTGGATTAATCTTACATAATACACAGAACGGCCCAATGAATCTAGGAGCCATCTTGCCACATGGAACTTTCAGGTGCAGATTAGGAGAAGATAGCCACACTCTGTCTCCTACTTGAAAGTGGGGAGCCGGCAACCTTCTACGATCCACCTGCTGTTTTTGCCGCAACATGGACCCACGTAAGGTTTGCTGCACCTTTACCCAGGAAGACCGGAGGGCTCGTAAATGCAAATCCAGAGCCGGCATGGATTGTGCTTGAAAATTCTCGGGCAACACTGAGGGTTGGAACCCATAATTAATCACAAATGGGGAACTCCTAGTCGAGGAGTCTACCGCACAGTTTCAAGCAAACTCTGCCTATGGCAACAACTCGGCCCAATTGTCATGATGGTCAGAAATGTAGCATCGGAGGAACTGCTCTAAGGCTTGATTGGCTCGCTCTGCCGCTCCATTAGATTGCAGGTGATAGGCGGAGGAGAACGCCAATTGAATACCCATTTGAGCACAAAACTGAGCCACAAACTGACTTCCTCTATCAGACACAATAACCTTCGGGATACCATGTAAATGAAAGACTTCTCTGGCAAAGATCACCACCAATTCCCTGGCAGAAGGTAATCCCTTAACTGGCACAAAATGAGCCATCTTCGAAAACTTGTCCACTATCATCAAAATCACTGTACATCCTATGAAGCGTGATAGTTCATAAATGTGACCAGGGGCGTTCCCCATTGGCCACTGGTTGAAGCAGACCCACAGGCAGCTGTCTGGGAGATTTGTTTTGAGCACACGTGGTGCAAGCTGCCGTAAAAGCAGCACAATCGGCCCTTAAACTTGGCCACCAGAAAACTTGTGACAAAGACCAAATCAACTGGTCTAGACCAATGTGCCCAGCAATTTTTGAGGCATGATAGGTCTCAAGCAACTGAATACAAAGCAATGACCCTCAGGTCTCTCAACTGGGGCGGTAGCCTGAGCAGCCAAAATCTCCTCACCCAAAGGAGAAGTAATGCAAGTACGGATCGTAGCCAAAATACGGTCAACAGGAATGACCGGAGAGGGCGGGTCCTCCTCCCTCAAGGGAGAGCAAAACTGGCGAGATAATGCGTCAGACCGAATGTTTTTAGATCTAAAGTTAAAACGAGACAGGAATAGTGCCCATCGAGCCTGTCTTGCGGATAAGCGCTTAGCTTCAGACAGATAAATCAAATTTTTATGATCTGTCAAAATCAAAATGGGAGTTTTCGTACCTTCCAACAGATGTCTCCACTCCTTTAAGGCCAACACAATTGCCAATAACTCTCTGTCACCAATCTGGTACAGTCTCACTGCTTTAGACAACTTCCTCGAGAAATACCCACATGGGCAAAGGGCTTCTCCTGGAGCAGAGCGCTGTGACAACATGGCGCCCACGCCTATCTCTGAGGCATCCACCTCCAGTGTAAACGGTAAGGAGGGGTCAGAATGAACCAAAATTGGGGCAGTGGCAAAAGCCTTCTTCAAGTTCTCGAATGCATTGATCGCTTCTTGAGACCAGGTCATGCACAGCGCGTGTTTTCGTAGATAGCCAGGTCACACACAGAGCCCAAGTACTTCACCTCATAACAACAACGCCTTTTAAACCCCTCCACAGGAAGTAGGAGGAGCAGATCAGAGGGAGGAAGTAGGAGACTACAGGAAACAAACAGATAAAACAGAGGCCTGCTGCATGCTAGAAGCCTCGCGCCTGTAGATGCTGCTGGAAACAAGGTAAGCTGAAACTATAACAGTTGATCATAAAAACTTAAAGTACCTTTCTGAGGCAAAAAGATTGTCCTCTCGACAAGCTAGATGGGCCTTGTTTCTGTCTCGTTTTAATATTATTGTATCCTATTTTCCCGGTTCCAAGAATGTTAGGGCAGATGCCCTGTCTAGGCAATTCAGCCCAGACACTGAAAGAGATGAGACTCCAGTACCTATTATTCAGCCTGATTGCATTTTAGCTACCTTGCGAACAAGTATTACTTCGCCTCTGGGGGAGGAGATTCTCACTAACCAAGCTACTGCACCACCTGAGACCCCAGTAGGCAAAGGTTTTGTTGCCGAACCCTTCCGTACCCATCTACTCGAAACCTATCACACATCCCGAGCTGCTGGGCACATTTGCAAGAATCAATTGATCTGGTCTCTCTCACAGTTGTTCTGGTGGCCTTCCTTGCGTGCTGACTGCACCGCATTTACAGCAGCTTGTTCGACGTGTGCCCATGCCAAATCCCCTAGACACCTCCCTGTAGGCCTTCTCCAACCTATACCCAATGGTGAACGTCCTTGGTCTCATGTCTCGATCGATTTTATGGGTGAATTACAGGTGTCTAGGGGATATTCCTTTATTTTGATGGTAGTCGATAGATTCTCTAAGATGGCACACTTTGTGCCTCTTCCTGGCACAAAGTGTGGATTTGGTAAGGGTATTTGCCAGAGAGGTGTTCCGGTTGCATGGTGTACCTAGGGTGCTGGTATCTGACCGTGGGGCAAATTTGTGTATAGATTTTGGAGGGCATTCTGTGAGCAGATGGGCATACAGTTATCGTTTTCTTCTGCATACCATCCCCTGACCAACGGAGCAGCCGAGAATGCCAATCAAGGATTGGAACAATTTCTACGCTGTTTTGTGTCCGATCATCATAATAATTGGGTCGACCTGTTGCCATGGGCGGAGTTTGCCAGGAATTGTGCAGTTAATGCATCGTCAGGGAGCTCCCCATTTCTCATCAACTACAGGTTTCAACCATGCTTGCTCCCGGACTCATTTCAGATGCAGCAAATTCCAGCTCTGGATGAGCATATGGAGCAACTCCATTCCACTTGGGCACAGGTAGAGGACCCTCAGTGCTTCGTTCCAGCATTATCAGCGTCAAGCTAATCGCAGACAGTTGCTGGCGGTCTCCTTCAAGGTTGGGGATAGGGTTTGGCTATCCTCCAAGAATCTTAATCTTCAGACTCCATGTAATAAATTGGATCCCCGGTTCTTTGGTCCCTTCAAAGTTATCTGCAAGATTAACCCTGTGTTGTATGCTCTGGACCTTCCAGCATCCATGCGGATTCATAATGTCTTCCATGTATCCTTACTGAAGCCTCTGGCATGCAATCAGTACACTACTACTCCTGTGGTTCCTGGTCCTGTTCAGGTGCAAGGTCAGGAGGAGTACGAAGTCCAAAATATTATTGACTCACATAGATTCAGAGGAAAACTACAATATTTGGTTCATTGGAAGGGTTACGGTCCTGAGGAGCGTTCCTGGGTTGATATAAAGGACCTTCATGCTCCCAGATTGCAGAGCAGTTTCCATGCCAAGTATACTCAAAAGCCAGGCCCCTCTTCTCGGAGAGGGATCTTTGAGAGGAGGGTACTATCACGGTGCCCGTTATTTAGGCGACATTTTGACATGTTTACTTCCTGATGTCTCTTTATTGGCTACGCTGTCTTGCTTCTCCCAGTGACAGCCTTTAAATACCTTGGGCTGTCACTTATGTGCTGCCCTTTCATGGTGTCTCTGTTGCCTAGCGCTTGTTCCGTTACTCTCATATGATACCAGTGTATGACCCGGACTGTCTGACTACTCTGCCTATTTACCGTTCCTGCTCGGTGTACCGACCCGGATTGGCTGACGTTTCTGCTTTCTGTATAGACCCGGCCTGGCTGACGTTCCTGCTCTGTTTACCGACCTGGCTTGACTGACGAACCTGCTCTGTGTACTGACCCGGCTAGACTGACGATTCTGCTCCGTGCATTAACCGGGCTTGGCTGACATTCCTGCTCCGTGTACTGACCCGGCTGGGCTGAAGTTCCTGTTCCTGTGTTGTTCCTGCTGGCCAGTCATTTTGCTGCTGCTGCTCACACTTCAGTGATCTTGCAGACCTCCGGTTGCCTCGGTTCCATATAGTAGTCTAGTCTGTGATCCGCTCACTCATAGTGCCTGTGCTACCCTCCGGTTCACTCCGGTTGCACCACGTTCTCTTGGTCTGTTTCTGCCACTCCTGAGGTTGGGTTTAGTTGGGCGCCTCAGGGTACTTCCTATATGCAGACCGGAGCGTTCGTTAACCCCTTTAGGGGTGGTGCTGGGCATTCATATAAGCACTTGTAGTCTCAGTTTGGCATACGTTATTCTATACGGCACTAAGCACTGACTCACGATACTTTGCAGTCTCCGGTGGGCGTTCTGTTGGCAATCTCTCACCTATGTTGCCTTAGCCAGTCCTACTCTGGCTTCACCTGTTCCTTATATTCCAGTCACTGTTGTTACTCTCTGCGTAGAGAGTTACATTGGGCCTTCCAACATTAGTGCCAACTGCTTCATTGGCCTAATAAGTATCACTCTGTCATATTTACACTGTATCATTTGTGATTTACTTGACCTGTGTCAGTATTGTATATTTGTTCTACATACTGGACCCATGTGGGTTAATCATACCATTGTAACCTGACTTGTGTCAGCTTACTGTATTTCTGTATGCTGGACCCGCGAGGGTTACTGTTATTCCTGGTGTGCAAATAAAGCTGTGTTTTACCAAAACCTTCCGTTTCTGAGTGTACTGAACCGTAACATCTCTAGAGTAAATAGACTGAGTTTGTCTAGTCGTTCCTCATATGTCAAGTCCTCCATTCCCTTAATTAATTTTGTTGCTCTTTGCTCTACCCTCTCTAGTTCTAGTATATCCTTTTTCAGAACTGGTGCCCAAAATTGCACTGCATACTCAAGGTGAGGTCTTACCAATGATTTATATAATGGTAAAATAATGTTATACACTCTTGCTTCGATACCTCTTTTTATGCAAGACATGATTTTGTTTGCCTTTGCTACTGCTGTTTGACACTGGTCACTGTTTCCAAGTTTGTAGTTGACAAGGATACCGAGGTCTTTCTCTAGCAAGAGAGAAATGGATGTGTACTACAGTGCTTATACTCTATACCCTGAAGTGTAGCCACTGGTATTAAATGTGTACATCAAAGGGGTGCACTGGAAAAATTAGACATTCATGGAAGGGAGTTGAAGACCTCTCTCACATTCAAGGGGCTAAAGCATTTTTTGTAATATTCCTTTTCTTTCAACCCTAGGGTTAACTTTAAGATTGCAATTTTTTTCTTGATGAATGTGAACCAAAATATCTTATCTGTAATTACTATGTATGCTTTTATTTTTGTATTGGGGATTTGTGATTACAACCATAATTAATCTCAAGGGTTTATAAATCATGTATATGTGAACATATAAAGCTTCTTTTATTTTTAACTAACTCTTAGTAGATGATAGACTTGAAAGGATCACCTAGACACATTACGTTTACTTATATAATTTTGTATTATTTTGTTTCACCTTAAATGTTATTTATAAAATGTATTTACTGAACTTTTTATAAATGTAAAGGTAAGTGAATTTTATGTTTATTTCATGAAATTCAACATATTGACTATGGAAAGGTTTGGTTAATATTTTAAATAATGTCATCTTAAAATATACAAATTTTAATAATTTGACAATTCTATTATGATACAAAGAGTTTAAAAGCCTGTGTACACAGGCCACAGTGCCACCCAGCAGCCTCAGCTGGTGCCCGGAGCCTCTCTGCTCACCAAGTGGTCCCAGGAAGGTGCGCAGAGAGGACTCCGGTCCAAATTTGGAGCACCCCGCTCTGTGTCAGCTGCGGCACGTTCGGGCAGTTTGTACTGCTCATGACTGCAGCATGGGCAGTCTCTACTATGCATGACTGCAGTGCTCGCAGTCTCCACTGTGCATGACGGCTTCTGACAAACATCCTAGCCTTTTATTATATAGGATGTTTGACAATAGGCTTTATGTGCTCCAGAGTCCTGGCAATCATTTTTTGTTGTCTCCATTGTTTCTAAATGAAACTTCAAGAGAGCAGCACCCTGTCATTCTCCTAAAACCATGAAGGCAGTGGCCAACATAACAGGGATGCACTTATATAGCTGGAGTCAGCCTCTGGGAGGAACCTTTAAGGAGAACATTGTCTTTTCTGTAAGCAAGTGATTTATTTAAGTGGGAGTAGCACCTTAGGACAACTTAGGTTGACTTAAAAGTAGTGTTGAGCGAGCATGCTCGGCCGATGCTCGGATCGGCTCGAGCATCGCTCTGCTCGGCACATGGCGGTACTCGTACGAGTACCGCATGTGCTCGCCCGCCATGTTCGGGTCTCCTCCCCGCACGTTTTGCGGCTGCTGCGCAGCCAATAAACGTGCAGGGAGGCTCTGACATCGGTGTAATGCCAGCAGCCATGTTGGCTGCTGGCATTACACTGATTGGCTGGCCAGAACCCGTGGTCAGGTGCTGTATAGCACCTGACCATCGAGTTCGGCTCAGTCTGAGCCAGGGAGAGCTGAGGATAGGAAGGGAAAGGCAGTGTAGGGAGGAAAAAAACAAAAATTGTGAAAAAAAAAGAACCAAAAGTCCTTTTTAGGACTACTGTGTGTGGGGGCAGCAGGTTATTTGGTGTGGGGGGAAAAAAACAAAAAAAAAAAAAAAAATATATATATATTCTGTTTAGTGTGCAAAGTTGCAGATTAGAGCACATTCTGTTTAGTGTGCACAGTTGCAGATTAGAGCACATTCTGTTTAGTGTGCAAAGTTGCAGATTAGAGCACATTCTGTTTAGTGTGCAAAGTTGCAGATTACAGCACATTCTGTTTAGTGTGCAAAGTTGCAGATTAGAGCACATTCTGTTAAGTCTTCAAACTAAAATATCAAAGTCACGTATTCCATTCAGTGTGCGTCGCCGCAGTTTAGCAGCACATTCTGAGTACTGTGCAGAGTTGCAGAATAGGAAGAAATACTGTTAAGTCTTCAAACTAAAATATCAAAGTCACATATTCCATTCAGTGTGCTTCGCCGCAGTTTAGCAGCACATTCTGTGTACTGTGCAGAGTTGCAGAATAGGAAGAAATACTGTTAAGTCTTCAAACTCAAATATCAAAGTCACATATTCCATTCAGTGTGCTTCGCCGCAGTTTAGCAGCACATTCTGTGTACTGTGCAGAGTTGCAGAATAGGAAGAAATACTGTTAAGTCTTCAAACTAAAATATCAAAGTCACATATTCCATTCAGTGTGCTTCGCCGCAGTGTAGCAGCACATTCTGTGTACTGTGCAGAGTTGCAGAATAGGAAGAAATACTGTTAAGTCTTCAAACTAAAATATCAAAGTCACATATTCCATTCAGTGTGCTTCGCCGCAGTGTAGCAGCACATTCTGTGTACTGTGCAGAGTTGCAGAATAGGAAGAAATACTGTTAAGTCTTCAAACTAAAATATCAAAGTCACATATTCCATTCAGTGTGCTTCGCCGCAGTTTAGCAGCACATTCTGTGTACTGTGCAGAGTTGCAGAATAGGAAGAAATACTGTTAAGTCTTCAAACTAAAATATCAAAGTCACATATTCCATTCAGTGTGCTTCGCCGCAGTGTAGCAGCACATTCTGTGTACTGTGCAGAGTTGCAGAATAGGAAGAAATACTGTTAAGTCTTCAAACTAAAATATCAAAGTCACATATTCCATTCAGTGTCTTTCACCGCCGTTTAACAGCCTATTCTGTGTACTCTGCAGAGTTGCAGAATTATAAGAAATACTGTTAAGTTTTCAAACTCAAATATTAAAGTCACATATTCCATTCAGTGTCTTTCACCGCCGTTTAACAGCCTATTCTGTGTACTCTGTACAGTTCCAGAATTATAAGAAATACTGTTAAGTTTTCAAACTCAAATATTAAAGTCACATATTCCATTCAGTGTCTTTCACCGCCGTTTAACAGCCTATTCTGTGTACTCTGTACAGTTCCAGAATTATAAGAAATACTGTTAAGTTTTCAAACTCAAATATTAAAGTCACATATTCCATTCAGTGTCTTTCACCGCCGTTTAACAGCCTATTCTGTGTACTCTGTACAGTTCCAGAATTATAAGAAATACTGTTAAGTTTTCAAACTCAAATATTAAAGTCACATATTCCATTCAGTGTGTTTCAACGCCGTTTAACAGCCTATTCTGTGTACTCTGCAGAGTTGCAGAATAGTAAGAAATACTGTTAAGTTTTCAAACTCAAATATTAAAGTCACATATTCCATTCAGTGTGTGTCACCGCAGTTTAGCAGCCTATTCTGTGTACTCTGCAGAGTTGCAGAATAGTAAGAAATACTGTTAATTTTTCAAACTCAAATATTAAAGTCACATATTCCATTCAGTGTCTTTCACCGCCGTTTAACAGCCTATTCTGTGTACTCTGCAGAGTTGCAGAATTATAAGAAATACTGTTAAGTTTTCAAACTCAAATATTAAAGTCACATATTCCATTCAGTGTGTTTCAACGCCGTTTAACAGCCTATTCTGTGTACTCTGTACAGTTCCAGAATTATAAGAAATACTGTTAAGTTTTCAAACTCAAATATTAAAGTCACATATTCCATTCAGTGTGTTTCAACGCCGTTTAACAGCCTATTCTGTGTACTCTGCAGAGTTGCAGAATAGTAAGAAATACTGTTAAGTTTTCAAACTCAAATATTAAAGTCACATATTCCATTCAGTGTGTGTCACCGCAGTTTAGCAGCCTATTCTGTGTACTCTGCAGAGTTGCAGAATAGTAAGAAATACTGTTAATTTTTCAAACTCAAATATTAAAGTCACTTATTCCATTCAGTGTGTGTCACCGCAGTTTAGCAGCCTATTCTGTGTACTCTGCAGAGTTGCAGAATAGTAAGAAATACTGTTAAGTTTTCAAACTCATATATATTAAAGTCATATATATCGTGTAAGATGAAGAAGGCGGGTAAAAAGGGACGGGGAAGTGGACGTGATCCTGAAAGTTCAGGGCGCGGGTCAGGACGCGGAGAAACTGTGCCTGGTGCCAGAGCACAAGAAAGAAAGACATCCACCATACCTAGCTTCATGTCTGATTTCACAGGGCGTCGCAGGACATCACTCTCGAGGTCCGACCAGTGCGAACAGGTGGTCGGTTGGATGACAGCTGATACTGCTTCCAGTCGGTTAAGCACCACCCTGTCTTCCACCAAGTCCACTCTCAGTAGCCAAGAGTCTGGTCAACATAATCCTCACTCTGATCATCCTTCCTCCCACCATACACGGTCTGGTCAAAGAAGTGATCCCACACTGGGATATAGTGATGAGCTCGTCTCATCACCAATCCTTCATTTGACCCTCTCTCCAAGCACGCTTGCAGAGGAACATGACATCTTGTGCCCTGATTCACAACCTCTAGAGGCTACCCAATCACAAGAAGATGACAGATGTGAACGGCATTTAAGGTCAAAGGAAGTAGTGGATGATGATGATGATGATGATGAGACACAGTTGCCATTAAATCAACCACTATTTCCGTCTCAAGACCTTGTTGAGGAGAATGTTATACAGTTGTCAATGACTGAGTATGTGGTGGGATCAAGACTTGAGGAGGATGATCAGAGTGAGGAAGTGGAGGAGGACTTGGTGGACGATGAGGTGACTGACCCCACCTGGGAAGGTGTAGAGCCGAGCGATGACAGCAGTCCTGAGGGTGAGCCATCTGCAGCACCGCAACAGGCTGGAAGAGGCAGTGGTGTGGCTACAGAAAGAAGGCGGACCGCACCAAACCGGCCCGCAAATGTTCCACGGAGCACCCCCTTGCGTAAATCTACCTTGCCAAGGGGTAGGTGTTCCGCGGTATGGCGTTTTTTTAAGGAAAGTGCGGACGACAAAAGAATTGTAGTTTGCAACCTGTGCCACACCAGAATTAGCCGAGGCATGAACACTAGAAACCTCACCACCACCAGCATGATCCGACACATGGCATCCAAGCACCGTAGTAAGTGGGAGGAACGCCTGGATCGCCCATCTGTGTCTGCAGGCCACACCACTGCCTCCTCTTCCCCTGTTTTCGGTGCCGGCCAATCGCCTGTCGAAGGCGCAGGCCCGCATACCTCCCGCCCTGCACCTGTACCATCTGAAGCACCATCAGCGACCACATCCACTTCCCTGTCCCAGCACAGCGTCCAAATGTCGTTACCCCAGGCATTTGAGCGCAAGAGAAAGTACCCAGCCACCCACCCACAGGCCATAGCACTAACCTCACACCTTTCCAAATTACTGGCCATCGAAATGCTGCCATTTAGGCTTGTGGACACTGAGTCCTTCCGCAGCCTGATGGCAGCAGCTGTCCCTCGGTACGCGGTCCCCAGCCGCCACTACTTTTCCCGGTGTGCCATCCCCGCATTACACCACCATGTGTCCCGTAACATCACCCGTGCCCTGACCAACGCAGTTACTGGGAAGGTCCACTTAACGACTGACACATGGACAAGTGCTTGTGGCCAGGGACGCTACATTTCCCTGACGGCACACTGGGTGAATGTCGTGGAGGCTGGGAGCGACTCGGACCCTGGGATGGCACGGGTGCTACCCACGCCGAGGATTGCGGGCCCTACCTCCATCAGGGTTTCCACCAGCACCTACGTTATTGGCTCCTCCTCCTCCGTTTCCACCTCCGAATTCTCTACACACACCGCCACTCCCCCATCAGCCAGTAGCTGGAAGCAGTGTAGCACTGCAGTGGGGAAGCGTCAACAGGCCGTGCTGAAGCTGATCTGCCTTGGGGACAAACAGCACACGGCCTCAGAGCTGTTGCAGGGGATTAGTCACCAGACCGAGCAGTGGCTCTCGCCACTCAACCTGCAACCAGGCATGGTTGTGTGTGATAATGGGCGTAACTTGGTGGCGGCTTTGGAGCTCGGCAAGCTCACACACGTACCATGCCTAGCGCATGTATTTAATTTAGTGGTGCAGCGATTTCTAAAAACCTACCCCAATGTGCATGATCTCTTGACCAAGGTGCGCCGCGTGTGTGCACATTTCCGTAAGTCATCTACAGCTTCGGCCGGCCTGTTGAAGCTGCAGCAGCGCTTACAATTGCCAGCTCACCGGCTGCTGTGTGACGTGAGCACGCGCTGGAACTCCACCTTCCACATGTTGGCCCGGCTTTGTGAGCAGCAGAGGGCAGTAGTGGAGTACCAGCTGTTACACGGTCGTCGCCTCTCCGTTCAACTTCCTGTAATCAGAAGTGAGGAGTGGGAATGGATGTCAGACCTCTGCGAGGTTTTACGCAATTTTGAGGAATCGACACAGATGGTGAGCGGCGATAACGCTATTATCAGTGTAACCATCCCACTTCTGTGTCTACTGAAACGCTCGCTGCTCACAATTAAAACCGACGCTTTGCATGTGGAAGAGGTGGAAATGGGGGAGGAAGAGCTTACACAAGGTGATAGCCAGAGCACCCTCACTTCGTCTTCTCAGCGACAATTGGAGGAGGCGGAGGAGGAGGAGGAGGAGGAGGAGGAAGACACGGTTGCCTCCGCTACAGAGGGTAGCCATGGAACTTTAGTTCCATCTCTTCAGCGTGGGTGGGCAGAAGAGGAGGAAGAGGATGAGGATATTGAGAGTCATCCTCCTGGTGAGGACAGCGAAATCTTGACTGTTGGTACTCTGGCACACATGGCTGACTTTATGTTAGGCTGCCTTTCCCGTGACCCACGCGTTATATGCATTTTAAACAACACGGATTACTGGGTGTTCACCCTTCTGGACCCCCGCTACAAAGAGAATTTCTCATCTCTCATTCCTCCGGTGGAGAGGACAAGCAAAATGGTGCAATACCAGAAGGTTCTTGTCGAAAAATTGCTCCAAAATTTTCCATCTGACAACGCTGGCGGCAGAGTACGTGCTACCTTGGCCAACAGAGAAGGGGAGAAAAGGGGAGCACACAGCAGTTCCGAGAAAGGCAGGGCAACACTCTCCAAGGCGTGGGACACCTTCATGACACCCCGCCAGCACCCTCACCCTGATGCGCAGCCTAGTGTCACAAGGAGGGAAAAGTTTTGGAAGATGGTGAAGGAGTACGTAGCAGACCGTGTCAGCGTCCTCAATGATCCCTCTGTGCCTTACAACTACTGGGTGTCCAAGCTGGACACGTGGTATGAACTGGCACTCTACGCCTTGGAGGTGCTGGCCTGCCCTGCCGCCAGCGTTCTGTCTGAGCGGGTATTTAGTGCTGCTGGTGGCATCATAACAGATAAGCGTATCCGCCTTTCCACCGACAATGCTGATAGGTTGACACTTATAAAAATGAACAAGGCCTGGATTTCCCCTGACTTCTCCACTCCACTGGAGGAAAGCCCCGGGGGAACATAAACTCACTTTATATATGTTATTTACAATGATGGGAATACTCTGTATTCCCATTCACCCCTTCCACCCAAAAAACGGGTATATGGTTGACTCTTAATCTTCTCATCCTCCTCCTCCTCTTCCATATGCCCTGTGCTATAATTTTTATATAGGGCCAGCTCACCAACGGGCCCTGTGATATAATTTTTATATAGGGTCAGCTCACCAGCGGGCCCTGTTTGACAATTTTTATATAGGTCAGCTCACCAGCGGGCCTTCTCATATAATGTTTTATTGGGTCAGCTCTCTAGCGGGCCCTCTCATATAATGTTTTATAGCGTCAGCTCACTAGCGGGCCTTCGCATATAATGTTTAGGATGGTCAGCTCTGCAGCAGACCCTCACCCATAATGTTTTAGATGGTCAGCTCAGCGCACGTTTCCCTCTTAATCATGGCCTCAGTTCTGAAAATCAAGGACATTTTTGGGAGAATTTGCCTCTGCGCACGTTTCCCTCTTAATCATGGCCTCAGTTCTGAAAATCAAGGAAATTTTTGGGAGAATTTGCCTCTGCGCACGTTTCCCTCTTAATCATGGCCTCAGTTCTGAAAATCAAGGAAATTTTTGGGAGAATTTGCCTCTGCGCACGTTTCCCTCTTAATCATGGCCTCAGTTCTGAAAATCAAGGAAATTTTTGGGAGAATTTGCCTCTGCGCACGTTTCCCTCTTAATCATGGCCTCAGTTCTGAAAATCAAGGAAATTTTTGGGATAATTTGCCTCTGCGCACGTTTCCCTCTTAATCATGGCCTCACTTCAGAAAATCGATGAAATTTTTGGGAGAATTTGCAGATGATATACAAGTAAATATACAGCAAATACTGTTTGGTAACAATTTTTCGCCTAAAGTCGTTTTTATTTTCCTTTTTGTGTGTTTTACGGTCAGTCTGTAAAAATGGCGTACTACGGGCGAAAGATCGTTCCCAGCAGCGATGTTGGAGTCCAAGGTGCATCCAGACATCCTCCCTATGCTGTCCCTGAACCATTTCTGTAGTGTTTCCATCTTTTTCTGTCCTTTTCCTATGGACCAGGCACCCTCCCCTCATCAGAGCAGGGGGTGCCTGGTGTAATGCTCGAGTCCTCCCATTGACTTCAATGGGGCTCGGGTGCTCGGCCGAGCACTCGAGCCTCAGGGGGTGCTCGGTCAGAGCACCCGAACATCCGAGCATTGGGGTGCTCGCTCATCACTACTTAAAAGAACTTTCAAAATCACCTATATGTTAGGATTTTTGTAATTTAACCCTTATGGAACAGATAATGTGTAATACATTATAAAGCAAGGCATTTCATGCCTCTCTGATCCTTTAATGGGTTAAAATAAGAATGTATGAGATAATTGCTTTAGTATGCTTTGTTTTGCGTATTTGATAACACTGGCTGGCAAAGTACCCTCTGTTATTATTTTTTAATTGGATTTGAATGATAAAATATTTCTTGAGGTGTACAAACCATTTCTCTTTTTACTTATTGAGTGAAACATTTATTTTGTATTGCCCTTTCCCGCGAAAGTTTCTGAGTCTCAAAAATATCATGTTATTTCTTGAGTATATTATACAATTGCAAAATTAGATAATTTGGGGATGCTGATTTGAAGCCTCTCATGGATCTAAGTCAGGTTTTACATCCACTGTGATTGGTTATTAATTCACCCAGTTGGTCAGGTTTGAGTGCTCATTTGAGTGGAGTTCCAAACTTTTTAGTAGGGAGGAAAAGGAAATGATTTCCCATTGTCATTTAAATTACAAACAAGATGTGTATTAGGTTTTTTCAGTGTAAGAAATTACTATCCTTATGACCATGAGGGAAATCTTTATTAGTAGAGTGATGATCAGATTAATTTATAGTGATGGGCAAAAAGTGGAAAACCATCAATTTGCCTTTTTTCAGGCAAAAATTGTCACAACTTGATAAAGGCTAAGATGTTTGCTTTTTTGCTAATACCTTAAAGTTTTACATGGGAACTTTGCTCATTACAGCATGGGGGGGAAGTAACACCCAGTAATGTATTTCTATGGCCACTGGTGCAGCAAGATATAGCTGGAAGACAGTTATAAGTGCAGTTCTATGTTTACCATGGCTGGGACAATACTGGGGTGATCAGTTCAGTTTGTCATGGGGGACAGTATGCGGTCCTATTGTTAACCTGGGGCAATGCTAGGGGAACAGTATGTGGGTCTGTGTAGGGATAGGCAAAAGTTCTCACCTCAAAAGAGAAACAGGAGAAAAATGGCACTTTTTGCCAAGTGGGAAATATTTTGCAAAAGTATTGTCAAAAAAGTATTATATTGAAATAAATGGAAAGACAGAATTTCTCCCACCTCTTCTTCTCCTGCAGGCATATAAAAGTGTGTCTGATTCTCAAAGCATGTCATTCTGTCATGAGAAAGCAGCACCTGTTTGAGTTACTGACAACAGGCTAATAAAGTGGAGTTGAAACTTAGTTTAGGGAGTAATGTAGGCATGAAATATGTTGTCTGGATTAGGGGAGACTGGATGACTCTGGGGAACAGGAAGGGAGAAAGGCGTTTGACCCCCAAATACCCTAAAATTTGGTGTGACTAACAGGGACTACATAGGCAGTCATGTTCCAAGTTTCTTCCTGATCTGGAAATTCTCTGTCTCCTACTGGAGCCTGGGGGTGTGAGAAGGGAGCAAAGGTTTTTTTACCCCAAATATTCCAAAATTTTGAGTGACTGAGTAGACACAGGCGGCTGTGATCCAAGTTCCTTTTTATCTAGCTACTAGTGTAAAAGCCTGTGTACACGGGCCAAGGTCCGGGTGATGTTAACCCTTTGAGTGTCAGAGCGGTACGCAATGCTTTGCTCTGCAATGCATTGTGTACACCTCTGGCACTCAAAGGTTAAGAGGCCAGTCCTGCTCTGCGTCCTGCCGCCGACACAGTCATGCACTATAGAGACTGGCCGAAAGCACAGAATGCTCCCAGCACAAAACTCCCAGCATTCTGTCCTCCCAACATTCTGTGCATTCAGGCAATCTCTACTGCGCATGACAGTTTCTGACAAACATTCTAGCAAATAATTATATAGGATTATCTCTGTATCAGGGGAGTCTGGGGAGCAAAGGAGAATTATCCCAAATAACCCAAAATTCAGTGTGACTGACTTGGAACACACAGGTAGAGGTGATCCCAGTTTCTTCCTGTTATATCTGTTCTAGGGGAGTCTGCAGGTGGGAGAAGGGGGCAAAGGTTTATCTCCAAATGCCCCAAAATTTTGTACAACCAATAAACACAGGCAGCTGTGATCCAAGTTCCTTCCTGATTTGGGTTATCTCTGTGCTAAAGGGGTGAGAAGTGAGCAAAGGAAAATTATTCCAAATACCCCAAAATTCTGGGTGAGGGGGAGTGAAAGGATTAGGATAATTGTAGGGACGTGTGAGTAAAGTGGTAGTCTAAAAATTGCCATGGTTGCTGATGATGGCAATCCTACTCCTCCCAAGGAAGATGTAGATTGTCAAAATTCCACCAAAAGTTCCACTATCACCACCACCAGTACTATTAATTAACCATCTAAAAGCACTGAAGACAACAAGTCACATTCCTTTGTTGATGCCATAGTGCAAGAAGGTGTAGCTTCTCAACCGACTGCTGCATCTGACAGTGATACAAACAAAGTAGCAGCCAACATAGTGAAAATTCCTCAAAGGGGAAAAGTAAAAATAAATTGCTTGCAATCTCTAAAAGCTTAGAGGAATATAAACGTTCTAAGGAAGAAGCATCAGGGAATTCTGAGGATAAACTAATGATTGCTGCTGATGATGGAGATCTAGAATATATAGTACAATGTCAGCAACATCTAGCCCCAGTAGTAGTAGTAGTAGTAGCAGAAGCCTCTCAGAAACCCCACTGTGTATGAAGTCCACAGCATGAAGGTACTTACTCAGGATACAAAAGCTAAGCATGTTACTATCTGTTTGTGTAAAAAGTATATCTCCAGGGGGAAAGCAGGCTCACACCTAGGCACCTCCTCAATGAGTCCCCACCTGAAGCATAACCACAGGTCTGACTGTAAGACACACTGTCAACAGGGTAGAGGTGCCAAAACTAGCAGCAGCGAAGTACTTCTAAATTGCCTCAGGCCCTGGAGTACATAATAGAAGTGCTGTTGATGTGTCAGATAGTTTGCCAAGATTTTCTACTCCTGCTGCAGAGGAGTATGACTCTGAGTTTGTACTTGATGGTGTGTCAGTCAGACCTGTGGTTGTGCTTCAGGTGGGAACTCATTGAGGAGGTGCCTTGTTGTTGAGATTGTACTACTACTAAGTATCACAGATGCTGCACTTCCAACAGCAGCAGAGTAACTCATCAAAGCCAAGGCTGTGGAGGTTGATAACCTGTGCTGGTGCTTATTACTCAACACAATTAGTGTGTGTGTGTAACGGTTTTCAGACACTCAGACAGCAGGTTTGAATAAAACACAATTTTATTAAAACAAAAAAAATAATGAACAAGGTCGCCCTCAATAGGCCACACAGTATATATCAAGAGATAGACACAGAGACCTTCACAGGACCAGTATACAGGATACAGATGATACATATACTGTCATAGGACAGGCTCAAAATAAAAATAGGCAATCAATAGTTAACACATAGAACTCGTCAGTCTCTGTTGTGGTGTTTGGTATGCCCAAGGTGAAGAAAAGGCAGCAATAGGTGCGAGATACCACAGCACTATCAGTCCACTGATGTAGAAAGCTGCTTGGATAATGCAGAGACTGACACAGAATGCTTTAGAGCAGTAGCGAATAGCCCCCACGGGCGTATACCGGAGACCACTGGTAATGCTGAAGCGTGAGTCATTATCCCCCACGGACGTATAATGGAGACTACTGATGCTGCAAGAGCGTGAATCGCTAGCCCTCACGAGCGTGTAAATGAGGCCAACTGTACAGTGATAGCTAGAGCCGAGTAGCCCCCACAGGCGTATGACACTTTGCACTGCAAGAATGTGACTCGCTAGCCCCGCCGGGCGTATAGGAACCCAACCGTACAGTGATTGCTTGAGCCAATAGCCCCTCCAGGCGTATAATGGAACCACCGGTGCGAAGGTGCAAGAGCCAAGAGACCAAACCGCCACGTAACCGGATACCGACTACTCTGCTTATGGGAATGACAATATGAGCTGCTGTCTACCAAGGCCCAAACGCGGCCGGCTCAGCAGGAGTAGCGGGAGCATCACGGCTCTGCAAGAGTTAACCACAGCACCCGATTGGAATTAGAGCACAGCAAGTAATCGGAGGCTCAGCGTATCGGTATCGCCCTGCAAGTGCCACGGCAGACTCAGCTTTTGGGTAGTACAGCTCTGCAAGCGTAAATGGAGACTCAGCTTAGTAGTACAGCTCTGCAAGCATACCGAAGACTCAGCTTGATAGTATAGCACTGCAAGCGTAACTGGCAACTCAGCAGCACAAGGGTTAATAGGTGCAGTCTCAAAAAAAAAGACGCGACTCAGCAGGAATCAGAATGTCGCCCAAGCGACAACAGCCAGGCCGGGTCAGATCACAGAGGAGGTTCGCAGACAAGCCAGATCAGCAACGAGCAGGAAGACAGGAGAGTCGTCAGTACAGGCCAAATCAGTACACCGGAAATCAGGAACACAGGAACTCAGCAAACAGCAACACTGGCTCTAGAACACCATGAAAGGGCACCTGACAGGTGCCATAGTCAGGTATAAAAAGGGTCACCAGAGGCAGGCCAAACAAGCTCAACCAATGAGGGAGCAGCACAAGAGAGAGTGACAGAGGGAGATCACGGGGACCGTGATAGTGTGGCTGATTGGGACTTGGATTTGGAAGTGGTGATGATGCTGATGATGACTGACAGAATTACTGTGTGCGATTTGCCATCTTTGCTTGTCCAGGGACAGACTTTCCAATTGTTTTCAGACAGACAGGCACAGTGCTCAGTTTCAGTGTTTTGTGCTTGTTTGTCTCACTGTCAGATGCAGCAGTCCCCCAGACTCCCCTAATACACAGAATATATTTCCTGCCTACAAGACTCCTTAAACTAACTTCAACTCCACTTTCTTAGCTATACTTCTCCAGCTCAAAAATGTGCTGCATTCTCTTCTCTCACAACACAGAATGTCATGGTGTGAGAACCTGACACCCTTTTATATGCATGTGGGAAAATAAGAGAAAGTTGCCATGTGTGTATGGAAAAATTCTGTCTTTCCATTGATTTCAATGCAAAAAGCTAGGTGTAAAGAAAAGTGGGAAAATGGCACTTTTAGTGAAATATTTCCCACTTGACAAAAAGTGCAATTTTTCTCCTGTTTCTCATTTGAGGCGAAAAGTTTACACATCCCTAACACTAGGTGTCAAAGGCATCACTTCCAACAACAAAAAGCACACTCCTTGTTCAACTGCTTCTTTCCCCAGACTCCCTTAGGACAGGGTTAACAGCCAGATCAGGAAGGAGCTTGGATCACCCCTGCCTGACTGTTCTCTCTTCCTCTCATAAACACCTAATGGCATGCTGTGTGACCCTGTGAACCCTTTTTCACTATGCCTGTGGGAAAAGAAAGGAAACTGGACACATGGTGGGTAGAAATCACTCCCATGTGTCGATGCCTTATAGTGACAGGAGTGTTTGCCTGTGTTAATGAAGTAGAGAAATATGCCATATGGAGCCTAAACTCTTGGCATGGTCACCCAAGGTGGACAGATCAAAGCTAAGACACCAGACTAAATTGATCCAATGTCTGCCAACCCACCCTTGACCAGCATGGCAGATTGCGGACCATTCCCTCAGCATGGCTTTACAATAAAAACAATGGTAGTCATTCCACAGAGTCTTGAAAGCTACTTCCTACGGCAAGAGGAAGAACAACTCAATGACAGAGGGTGCAAGGAATTCACCGGATTCTATCAGGCTGCCTTTGATCTTTAGACATTGGAACTCAATCCATGAGTAAGGTTTCTCACTTAGAGGAACTAATACAAGAACTAAATCACATCCATTGGAACATCACCGGCTTATGAGAGACTTGCAAAAAGATGAAGATTTAGTCAAATTAGAAGATGAGCACTGGCTATACTGTAAAGGAACCAATGATGGACTATGTGGAAGAATTGGATTCTTGATTAACAAAAGACTGACTGACTCGAAAGTCTTTCTGAAAGAATTACGTACTGTGCTATCAAACTGAACACTCGCTATGTTCTCCAAATCATTCAACTTTATGCCCATACAATTAGCCGCAGTGATGATGAAGTCAAAGAATTCTATGTGCATTTATTACACCTCTACAAATAGGACAATTACCATTCCAAATTTATAATGGGAGATTGCAATGCAAGAACTGGTAAGATCCAAAATTATGAAAAATCAGCTGGAACACATGTAACTGTAAGGAGACGGCAGAGGCAACCAGCTGATTGAATTTGCGGAAGAACAAAGTTTGTACATCATGAATTCATTCTACAGGAAAATGGCCCAGAGAAAATGGACGTGGAAAAGCAATAACGGTAATACAAGTGAAACTGACAAATAATAAAATGATATTTACTGACTGCTCACTTTAACCCTTTGAGTGCCATGGGGTATGCAATGCACTGCTCTGCAATGTGGTGTGTAGCTGTCTGGAACTCAAAGGGTTAACGCTGAAAATGACCATCGCAAGTGAAAGCAAAAATCAGAATTGACTACAAGAAAGAAAGAAATAAAATGATCAAGTCATCAAACATGAAGATTGACTCTAGACAACTGAATCATGAGAATTAACACTGTAGAATCGATTCAGTGTGCTGCAAGACCATCCAGACACAGACAGTTCAACCAACAAAGAAGAACTTATTGAGACTATCATAGACACTGTTCATGCCCTTGCACCTACTGTAGAAAAAGAAAAAACAACCCAAATATCAAAAGAAACAGCTGCCATGATAAAAATAAAGCAAAACGATAATATTAGAAACAGCATAGAATATGTAAAAATGTGCAAAACCATAAGGAAGCACATTAAAGGGATAGTAATACTTTGTTTCAACTTTATTTTATTTTGTAGGCATTAAAAAAACATGAAGAATGATATAAGTCTTACCTCTCAAACCTTTATGGTTTATGAGATATTCACAAGCAAAGTTTCCCCTCCCTGTTCAACCAGATCAGAAGGGAGGTGCCCAGGTAGACTGCAGAGAGGGACAATCTTCAATTAAGATAAGGGAAAAACCTGAAAAACGTGTCAAGGGGGGCAGGGCTTTCATTGTTCTCATAGGAAGAAGATTGTCCCCTGCTGTTATCTGTCTGGTCTATGGACTGGATTCCACATCTGAGAAGAGATGACTTACACTAGGTAAAAGGGGCGGGAGGGGAAACTTTGCTTGTGAATATCTCTTAAACCATAAAGGATTGAGAGATAAGACTTATATTGTTCTTTTGTTTTTTTAATGCCTACAAAATAAAATAAAGTTAAAACGAAGTATTACTATCCCTTTAAAGAATAAAACGCTCAAGTTCAATGTTGAGCTCATCAAAAGGACACAGGAAGAAAATCAAGTGCTAAAGGAAGCGAAACAAAAGATGGCCACACAGAGGAGCCAAATGTTTGCATTAACCCTTTGAGTGCCAGAGGGGTATGCAATGCACTGCGAAGCAATGCATTGTGTACCCTTCTGGCACTCAAAAGGTTAAAGGAGTAGTATTTCTTGAAAATAATTTTATTTTATATAGTAGGATTTTGGAATGGATTCCACTTGATACTGAATGCATAAGAAAATGACCAAAGAGAAGATGGGTAGATGAAATTATCAGATTTGATCGTACACAGTGCTACCAAAAAGCACAAGACCGAAGATGGTGGAAACTTGCTGAGGAGGCCTTCATCCTGCAGTGGATCAACAATGGCTAAAGAGGATGAAGATGATGGTTATGAATTTATGATATATATATCTCAGGCACCTTTTTCTATGTTGATCTAGACGTTATCATTGTTGACCTGTGTTGCATTTTCATATATTGATTGGAGGATATTGATGTAAGCTCTATATATTCCTTGGTTGATCAGGACATTGATTATTGATTGCTTTTTCAATGCACCAAAGGCCTTTTTGTAGTCAGTGAAGGCTATGCATAATGGATGGTTGAATTCATTATGCCGCTCTATAATTTGTTGCGCTGTCTGGATATGGTCCATTGTATTAAAACTGCTCCTGAAGCCTGCTTGCTCTTTAGTTTGTGCCGCATTAAGTATTGTACCCATTCTTCTTGATAGTACCTTTGAGAAAACCTTGCAGATGACTGGCAATAGGTCCATCAAGTTCAACCTTTGCTTCATAACCCAGTGACATGAGAATGATATAGCTTTCCTGGCACTAAATAAGTTAGTCTTTATCAGAACTTCCTGTTTTGCCTCCTAATACACTGTATAACCCTGTCTGTTCCCTTTTGACAGAAATGTATCTAATCTTCTCTTAAATGTATCCATTGTATCTGCCATAACCACCTCCTTGGGCAAGGAATTCCACAATTTAACAGACCTTACTGTAAAAAACCCATTCCACTGCTGAAGTCTAAACCTCCTTTCCTTTAATCTCAAGCACTTTTTTTTTAAAATCCACCTTATCAACTTTTTTGTGCGTTTGAATAATTTCTGCATTTTTCAGGCACTTGGTCAAGTAGTACGTATTTTAAAAATAGTTTAGCTAGGGCTTTGAATAAGGGTTGACCTCCGGCTTTCAACATTTCAGGTCCAGCTGCTTTGCCTTTTTCATTGATTTTATTGAAGCTTCTATTTCTTCTACCAAAAATTTCCACCTGTGGAACTACATTCGGTTGTTATTAGTGTTGAGCGAGCACCCCGATGCTCGGGGGTTCGGGTGCTCTGACCGAGCACCCCCGGAGGCTCGAGTGCTCGGCCGAGCACCCGAGCCCCATTGAATTGAATGGGAGGACTCGAGCATTACACCAGGCACCCCCTGCTCTGATGAGGGGAGGGTGCCTGGTCAATGCCCCCCTTCATCTCCACAATGCCCCTCTTCCACAATGTCCCCCTTCCACAATGTCCCCCTTCATCTCCACAATGCCCCCTTCATCTCCGCAATGCCCCCCTTCCACAATGTCCCCCTTCCACAATGTCCCCCTTCATCTCCGCAATGCCCCCCTTCCACAATGTCCCCCTTCATCTCCGCAATGCCCCCTTCATCTCTGCAATGCCCCCCTTCCACAATGTCCCCCTTCCACAATGTCCCCCTTCATCTCCGCAATGCCCCCTTCATCTCCGCAATGCCCCCCTTCCACAATGTCCTCCTTCCACAATGTCCCCCTTCATCTCCGCAATGCCCCCTTCATCTCCGCAATGCCCCCTTCCATCTCCACATGTCCCCTACCTCCAGTCCCTGGTGGTCCAGCGGAGCGTCTGTAAGATCTGTGCCTCCTTCGGCACAGATCCCTGCCACCCGAACATGGCGGGCGAGCACATGGCGGTACTCGTACGAGTACCGCCATGTGCCGAGCAGAGCGATGCTCGAGCCGATCCGAGCATCGGCCGAGCATGCTCGCTCAACACTAGTTGTTATCCTTCATCCTTTTAAAGTCTCAGATAAAATTCTTTCACTCATTTTAGTATTTGTTGAGTTTTTGCTGTTGTACCACCTTCAAGAATTAATGCAAACAACTGACTCCTATGTACGGCCATCTTTTGTTTCTCCTTTTTTAGGCATTGATTTTCTACCGGTGTGCTTTTGATGAGCCCAACATTGACCATGTGCATTTCTTCTTTTATGTTTTTCCTCATGGTCTTGCACATTTCTACATTTTCTACCCTTTCTCTAATATTACTGATTTACTTCATTTCTCACCACTTTTTCATCATAGCAACTGTTTCTTTTGATAATCGCAAGATTTTTCTTGTTTTACAGTAGATGCAAGGGTATGAGCAATGTCTACAATAGTCTCAATACCTTTTTCATTGTGGGTTGAAATGTCTGTGTCTGGATGGTCTTGCAGCACACTGAAGAGATTAGATTGTGTTAAAGGAGCAGTAAGCTTTTTTATGGAAAAAAAATATATATATTGTAGAGATTTTCCTATTGAGTAAGATAAGGGTACTCCCACAGCTGAGAGATTTATATTTCCAGAGTTATTACAGTTTAAACCCATGTTTTTTTACATTAACAGTGCCCTCTAGTGGTCAAATTCTAATTAGTTTTCCTGTTAGATTCTAATGGAGAGGAAAGTCAGACAAGTCAGAGAGATACATTTCTCCATAGAATGTGATAGAAACTGCCTGTCACTTCCCGTCAGTTAGAACTATCAGTAAGTAATCACAGTAAATTCACTTCCTGTCAGTTAGAACTATCAGGAAGTAATCACAGTAAATTCACTAACTGTCAGTTAGAACTATCAGTAAGTAATCACAGTAAATTCACTTCCTGTCAGTTAGAACTATCAGTAAGTAATCACAGTAAATTCACTTCCTGTCAGTTAGAACTATCAGGAAGTAATCACAGTAAATTCACTAACTGTCAGTTAGAACTATCAGAAATTAAACACAGTAAATTCACTGTCAGTTAGAACTATCAGGAAGTAAACACAGTAAATTCACTTCTTGTTTATTTAAACTGCTATAAATTTTGAATAAAACATATGACAGCGATGGGAGTACCATGGTTTTATTCAGCAGGAAAAGTTCTATAAAATGTGTTTTCATAAATAAAAGTTTACTGCTCCTTTAACTCAAAATTCTTATGGTTCTTCAGTAGTTGGCTAGTGTCAATCTTCATATTTATTGACTTGATTATTTTCTTTCTTTCTTTCTTTCTTGCAGCCAATTTAGTAACAGCCAAGATATTGTAAACTGAGTCAAAATGTCTTCAATAGCTTCTATTTTGATGACAGTATTAAACACATTGGAGAAATACTCTGATAGTGGTGTTGTTGTTTTTCCCCATAATTAGTCTATTTTCCTTTTGGAGATAATTTTTAGAGTTAAACCTGTAGTTAATATGCAATTCTTTGTGTAGTTTTAAAGCCATAATACAATTCTGATATTTTTTTCTTTTGAACACTATACTTTAAAGGGATAGTAATACTTCATTTTATCTGTATTTTATTTTGTAGGCATTAAAAAAAACATGAAGAATGATATGTCTTATGTCTCAAATGTTTGAGAGATATTCGCAAGCAAAGTTTCCCCTCCTGCCCCTTTTACCTAGTGTAACCCATCTCTTCTAAGATGTGGAATCTGGTTGTAAGACCAGACAGATAACAGAAGGGGACAATCGTCTTCCTATGAGAACAATGAAAACCCTGCCCCCTTGACAAGTTTTTCAGGTTTTTCCCTTATCTTAATTGAAGATTGTCCCTCTCTGCAATCTACCTGGGCACCTCCCTTCTGATCTGGCTGAGTAGTGTTACATCAGTAAAAGGGGCGGGAGGGGGACACTTTATCATTCAATTACTCCTGAACTACAACTCTGACAGAATTGAAATAACACTCTCCAAAGTCCAAATACTATGATGATTAATTAGAGCTGCTTTTATTATGAAACATTACTATCCCTGTAAGTCCTGAAATGAAATGGAGTCATACATTTCAATATCATATATTTCAAGTGACCATCTGTTAAAAAAAATAATGTCTATTTTACATCAAGATGCCTAAAGTGAAATTCTAATCTATTTTTACGACATGTGTACACTGTCCTGTACATTCACTGTTTAGGTACTCCTGCTTGAACAGGTTATAATGAATGATAAGATATAATCAGGCAACCTTTTCTTATCCAGCTGATGCAACTTATCTCCAACCAACCATCTTGAAACCAACCAAATCCAATGCCATCTACAGCATGTTCCCTATTCAGTTGTCTCTATATGTCTTCCATCGATTTTGTAGTTTATCTGAAATTTCTAAAACTGTTATTTTATTGGTTTAAACATGAGATACAATTTAAAAACAGACAAGAATTTAACATGAACATAAAACACAATGATGCACTTTGTTCAAATTTTAATATCGGATAAGAGCAATAAAATAATGCTTTTCTAAAATATGATTATAAAAATCATACAGGCATGTCTTTTTTTTCTAATAAATAACTGCAAATATGCATGTAAAGGTCCCTGCACAAGAAACATTCTACTAGCCTGATGTACCTGCATTATTGGGCATAGATATGGTAAGAGGTTTGTAGTATCCAGAGTATTGTGTACTTTACAGTTCTGGTTTGTTGCCCACCATATTTTTAACATAGTAATACAAGTGTTAATGAAAACTCAACATTTTTATTTCTTTTGGTATTCATGTATTTAAATATAGATACATTACTTATATATCTTCATTTTGTATAACCATGTCAATATTTTCTTGACTTCAGAGAATGGAAACAATGAACCAGACCATTGTGACTGAATTTATTCTTATGGGATTTTCTAAGGACCTGAAAACAGAGGTTGCTTTATTTTTATTTGTTTTTTTAATATATTTAATATCGTGTTTTGCAAATGGTCTTATAATTTGCATTATTATAATGACCTCACAATTGCATACACCAATGTACTTTTTTATCTGCAATTTATCAGTTCTGGACTTGTGCTACTCTACGACTGCTGCACCCAGATTGCTGGCTGATATCTTTTCTGCTAAGAAAATAATTTCTCTAACTTCATGTACAATACAAGTTTATTTCATTATGTTTCTGGGAGTAGCTGAGGGTCTTCTTCTTGCACTGATGGCGTATGATCGATTTGTTGCAATTTGCCATGGACTATATTATCCAGTGCTTATGAGCTGGACAATTTGTTACAGAATGATAGCATTTGTATGGATTGGAAGTTTTCTGATGTCAGTTGTTCCATCAGTTTCAATGCCAATTACATTCTGTTTTTCTAACCAGATCAATAATTTTATGTGTGATGTAACATCAGTCCTGAAACTGGCTTGTGAAGATGTCTTAGTAAATAAGTTAATTATGTATGTTATCAGTTTTATTTGTCTTATTCTTCCTTTTGTGTTTATTATAGTAACTTATGTTTGTATTATCATATCTGTGATTAATATTCATTCCGTTGGAAGGGCTAAAGCTTTTTCCACTTGTACATCTCATTTAATGGTTGTGTTTTTGTGTTCCTGGTCTGCAATGGTAATGTACTTTGGGTCCTCATCTAAGTATTTATCACAGTCATCAAAATATCATTCTTTCCTTTATATAATTGTAACACCAATGATAAACCCTCTTATTTAGTCTGAACAACAGGGATGTTAGAGAAGCAATCAAAAGATTACTAGGAAAGATATCTGCATCAATTTCAATATGAGATGTTTATATAGCTGTTTTATTATACACAGTTTCATATTGTACTTAGTAGTTTTCATGTTTTCTAGCATGCCAAAATATTCTGTAGTACAATACATTAAGTAGAGCAACAAATACACACACTAATATGACACACTGTATAATATCTAAAAGAGGATTTTAGTCTTACCTGTTAAATCCTTTTCTCTTAGTCCATATGACATACAGGTACCATGGGAAGGTGACAACTCCTCCCGGTGGGCTGGAACAATTCTAAAAGAAGTGTAAGAGTGGATCCTCCCCTCCTCCATATCAGGCTACCTTAGCCACATCCCGCCAGATAGATTTGAGAAAATAAACCTTTCAACTTAGATAGCAAGGAGGAAGAAGGGAAAACTCCTGTGAATGATGAACCCAAAAAAGGACTCCCACGTCCAACTACAGGAGACCCAGCATGGTCCCTTTACTGGGTGGGAGACCTATGAGTTAAATGGACTAAGCGAAAAGGTAAGACTAAAATCCTCTTTTCTTTGTCATCCAATATGACATACAGGTACCATGGTGATGTACCAACATTGAGCTTCCATGGGTGGGAAGAAAAGGAAAGGACCAAGCGCCGGTCCCCCATGATACCAGAGTTCCAATGGACTATCCAGAACATGGAACAGCCCAAACTAACAAAGTGTCAATGGACACTGAACAACAATACACAGCACACAAGATCAAGAGCCAACAGAGTTCAACAGTTAAAGAGGTGTAAGGTGCAGGAAAGATAAAGTCCTAGAAAAGCAAAACAGCCTCCAGGACCTTCCTACCAAAGCTGGCTTCAGCCAAAGCCAGAACATCCACACGATAATGTTTGGCAATGGTGTGCACAGAAGACCAAGTGGCCACCTTGTACAGCTGCTCAACAGAGGCCTGATTCTTGTAGGCCCAGGAGACCCCAACAGACATAGTGGAGTGTAACTGTAACGTGGAAGGGAACGGGTTTCCCCCTGAGCTCATACGCTTTGCGGATGGTAGACTTAATCCAGGATGCAATAGTCACCTTGGATGCAGCCAAACAAGCCCTCCTCAAGGATGACAAACAAGCCATCCGTCTTACTGTATGGTGCACATAGAACTTGAGGCAATGCACTACATCCAACAAGTGGAGATCCCTCTTCTTGTCAGATTTAGGGGCAGGACTAAAAGAACACATAACAATCTCCTGATTGATGTGAAACTCAGAGACCTTAGGAAGAAATGCTTGAGAGGTACGGAGAACAGCTTTATCCTTGTGAAACACCAGAAAGTGCAGTTTGTAGGACAGAGCCTGCATATCAGCTAATCTGCGGACAGAGACCACAGCCAAAAGAAGGACCATTTTCCACGTCAAAAGACGTAGAGGAATGTATCCAAAGACTCAAAGGAGGCCATTGCAGGACTCCCAGAACCAATTTAAGGTCCCACTGGGGACTGGGAGCCTTATAAGCAGGGAAAACATAAGCAACACCCTGAAAGAAGACTTTTGACATGCGGCAACATGTCAATATATATGAAAAAAGACAGAGAGAGCTGAGGTCTGGACCTTCAAAGAATTAAGGTTAAGGCCCTTGTTCACACCATCATACAAAAAGGACAGGATGGAGGGAAGATCAAACTACTGTGAGGACGGATCCCTGACCACACACAAAGAATGAAAGGTAGTCCAAACCCTGTGGTAGGCCTTAGAAGAAACTGGCTTCCTTGATTGAAAAGCCCTTCCTCTTTAAGATGTAGGCTTTAACAGCCATGCCGTCAAAGCCTGACTGTCTACATCCTCTCTACAGAGGTAGCCATGGAGGAGGAGATCCAGTCTGCGTGGCAGAGGAAATGGATCCTGGGCAGACAATGCTAACAGTTCTACAATCCAAGGTTGCTGGTCCAATAAGGATGACTGATGCACCGTCCATCCGAAACTTTAACAACACCCTAGGGATGAAAGGAAGAGGAGGAAAAATGTAGGCTAGATATAAGCACCAAGGAATGGACAAGGCATCCACTGCAAATGCAGGAGGATCTCCCTATCATGGTGCCCGTGCTCCCCTTGTTATTGTTTTCCTGTCAGTCTACACTGTGTGTGCTCCCACTGGCTGTCCTGTGTTTGTCCCGCCCAGTATGGCCTTTATATACTGGGCTCCAGCACCCATCCGGCGCCCTTTCATGGTGTTCCTGTACCAGTGCTAGTTTCTGCTCAGTGATTGCCAGTGTATCGACTTGGCCTGCCTGACTACTCTGCATATTGTCTCCTCCTGTGTACCGACCCAGATTGCCTGACTATTCTTCTGTGCCTGCTCCTGTGTACCGACCCGGCTTGGCTGACGTTCCTGCTCCTGTGTACCGACCCGGCTTGGCTAACGTTCTTGCTCCTGTGTACCGACACGGCTTGGCTGACATTCCTGCTCCGTGATTCGACCCGGCTTGGCTGACATTCCTGCTCCGTGATTCGACCCGGCTTGGTTGGCGTTCCTGATCTGACGGCCTATTATCGCCTTGGCGACATTCTGATTCTACAGGCAATCCAGTCCCTGTTTCTGGTTCAGCAGAGGGTGAGAGTCAGTTTCCGTTACTGCTACGGCAGTGTGCAAGTGTCTGCCTCCGTTACTGCTACGGCAGTGTCTTCCGTTACTGCTCCTGCAGAGTGCAAGTGTCTGCCTCCGTTACTGCTACGGCAGTGTGCCATTGGTCTAGTCTCCTTTACTGCTTCTGCAGAGTGCAAGTGTCTGCCTCCGTTACTGCTACGGCAGTGTGCCATTGGCCTAGTCTCCATTACTGCTCCTTCAGAGTGCAAGTGACTGCCTCCGTTACTGCTACGGCAGTGTGCCATTGGCCTAGTCTCCATTACTGCTCCTGCAGAGTGCAAGTGGCTGCCTCCATTACTGCTATGGCAGTGTGTCTTTGGCCTAGTCTACGTTACTGCTCCTGCACAGTGCAAGTGTCTGCCTCAGTTACTGCTACAGCAGTGTGCCATTGGCCTAGTCTCCATTACTGCTCCTGCAGAGTGCAAGTGTCAGTTTCCGCTACTGCTACGGCAGTGTTCTACGTTACTTAATTCCTGATAATACTCTGGCAGTTCACGTTTGTTCTGCCAACCTGTTCCTGGGCGTTAAGTATCTTGAAGCTCTTTATATGGAAAGAGCTCTATCACAGAACTCTCAACACATGGGACTGTTTACACTCCTGGAAGACCTTTAACCCATGCAGTACCTTTGTCCTGGGAATCCAACATATTCTGCCTGACCTGTGTCAGTATAGACTGCTATGGACTTTATGGTTATACTGGACCTGTGTAGGCATATGTATATATAACCTGTCGTGTGTCTGTATTATACTGCCTGTATACTACAGGACCTGTGAGGGTTCTTATTTTATTGTGATTTCAATAAAACTGTGTTTTATCCTAAACCACTGTGTCTGTGTGTCGAACAAACCGTTACACTCCCACAGCAAGAGTAAAACATCGGAACCTCCCTGTTGTCCCTGGTAGCCATCAGGTCTTTTGAAGGATGCACCTATTTCTGGACCAGCAGATCGAAGACCGTCAGATGGAGCTCCCACCCCCTGGGGTCCACCGTCTGGCGATTAATGAAGTCCACCAGAACGTTCAGTACGCCTGGGATGTGCATGGTGGAGATGACAGCAACGTGTTCTTCTGCCCAGGCCAAAATAGCCTTGACCTCTAACCAAGTGGAAGTGCTTCTTGTGCCTCCTTGCTTGTTGATGTAAGCCACGGCCATGGCATTGTCTGACTGGACGCGGACTGGACAGTCCCTCAGTGGAGAGGACCAGTACACCAGAGCATGGTGAATTTCTCTGGGCTCCAGTATGTTGATGGGAACAACATTCCATCATCCCTGAATTCCCAGGTGACCCAGGACAGCTCCTCAGCTGTAAAGGCTGGCGTCCTCATCACCAGAGTCCAATACTGCACAACAAAGGGATTCTTTTTCCTCAGGTTGGAGCTGTCCAACTACCAGAGGAGGTTCTGCTCACTTCCTGGGAGAGAGATACTAGATGATCCAAGAGTTCCATATTCCCCCGGTAAGCCCTGATAGTGAACATCTGATGTTCCCTGGTTGGCACCATGGAGTACAGAACCTCTTCCACTCCAGAGCACGGGACACCTTGTTTATGATCTGTTGAACAGAATCATCAGTCTGATTGACAATGCCCTGACAGGTGTCAAACTGAATACCCAGGAAAATCAGATTTTGAGACGGAACGGGAGCAGAATTGTCCTTGTTCAGAATCCATCCATGCTGGAGGAGGATCTGAGCACATTTCTGGACCACCAGATCTCTGGAAGAAGCCTTCAGCAAAAGGTTGTCCATGTACGGAGTCACCTGGATCCCCTTGGTGTGCAGGAAGGCAATCAAGGTGCCCAAAAGGGGTGCAAACACCTGGGGAGTAGTGGTGGGCCAGAAGGGGAGGACAGTGAATTGGAAGTGTCCCAGAGTGCAAACAAATTTGAGATACTTCTGACTGTTTGGATGAATTGGAACATGCAAGTATGCATCCTGCAGATCCAGAGAGGCCAAGAATTCCCCTGGATGCATTGCTGCGATGACAGAGCTCAATGACTCCATCTTGTTAGTATGGACCACAAAAGAGTTGATGTCCCAGAGATCCAGGATATGGCGACTGCTGCCATCCTTCTTGGGAACCACATATAGGTTTGAATAGAAACCTAAACCTCTCTTTCGCGAAGGAACCTGAGACAGGACTCCCTTGTCTAACAGAGCATGCACCGCCCCATTGAAAAGACTTTTTTGACCCAGAGGGGAGTGAGAAAGGAAGAATCTGAAGGGAGGCAGGGGTATGAAGGGAACCCTGTAGCCTCCTGAAACCACCTGTAATACCAACTGATCTGCAACAGAGCCTGCTCAAATGCTTGAAAAATATTGCAGGTGACCAACTACAGGTGTATATTCTGTCTGTTTTTTTGTTGCTGTATGCGGACCAGGGTTTGGCGAGTCATGCTGAAGAAGGTTTGGCAGATTTGGGTTTGATAGAGGAGTGCTTGGACCTCCACTGCTGTCTGGGCTTAGGGGTGGAACGTGGGGTGCTTGCCTGAGACCCACTTGGAGTCAGACTTTGCACTTCGCTATGGTATGGTTGAAAAAGACGCTGCATCCTTGCCAGATTAGGGTGTTTAGGAACCTGAGGTAAAAAGTGCTCTTACCCCCAGTGGCCTCACTGATGATATTCTTCAGTTCAGGCCCAAAAAGAGACGTACCCTGAGAAGGGAGAAAAATGAGAAGGGAGAAAAATGAGTGACTTTTTAGAAGATAAGTCAGCAGACCAAATCTTAAGCCACAGAGTGTGTCTGGTAGCCACAGAAAAAGCAGAGGCCTGAGCCTCAAGCCTGAGAGCGTTGAAGAGGGCATCAGTCACATAGTTCTGAGCCACATACATGTTGGGTAGAATTGCCAAAAGGTCCTCCTTGGGGGCAACTTTGCGGACAGTGTGAGTAAGCTGTTCAGTCCAAACAGCAATGGCTCTGTAACCCACACAGAAGCCAATGCTGGTCTCAAAGAAGCACCAATGTCAGTGAAGGTAGACTTCAGGATAGCTTCAAGCTTCCTATCAGTTAAGTCCTTAAGCGCTGTGGCATCCTAAACACCTAATCATTGCTAGCCTCTCAAGACCACTTTACATAGGATAGCATCGGTTCAAGGCCACTATCAACATTTTACTACCAAAATTTGTGGTTTACTCTTTGTACCCAAACAATACCGTAAGGACATTTTTCACTTGGCCCATAGAACACCATACATGGGACATCCTGGGTTATGGAAGACTTCTGAGATTCTGCTTTGGTTTTCCTGGTGGACTTCACTTCAACGAGACACTGCAGCATTTGTCTAGACTTGTATTACCTGCACCAGGAATAAGGCATCTCACTGCAAACCACTTGGTTCATTACAACCATTACCCATTCCACAACATCCTTCAATGCACCTGGCCTTAGATTACATAGTGGAGCTCCTGAAGTAGAAGAACTGTTCAACCATCCTGGTTTTTGCAGATCAGCTCTATTGTAAAGCACACTTCCTGCCATTATGTGGACTACCATCAGCAGCAGAGCTGGCAGACATCTTTGTAAAGAAGATTTTTTAGCTGTATAGGATACCCCATCAATTGGTGTCACATTGAGGTATCCAATTCATTTTCCAGTTTTGGAAGACATTCTGCCATTGACTTTCTACAGAGCTATGTTTCTCATCTGCATACCATCCTCAAAGCAATGGTCAGATGGAGAGAACTAATCAAACCCTGTGTCACAGTTTTTTGATGAACACTCAGACAGAATGGTAAGGTTAAAATAGCTTTATTAGAATAAAGTACATACACGAGCATAGGCCCCAAGACCCACAATATAGAACAGGAATATATTACCAACGGATACAGTGAATATGACTGGACAAGACAATCAGGATATTGGTAATAGTATACGTATAAATGGCAGGAACTGGCAACAACCGAGAGATTCAAGGTGCAGTCCCAGAACTGATGAGTAAGTGCCAACACAGGAGGTTCACGAGTAGGAATGGATACCCAGACGCCTGGGTACTGGAACCCGTAAGACCAACGGATGGACTGAGAACTGGCTGACAGAAAGGATTCTGACAGAACCGGCAAGGCAACAGGTGCACAGTCCAGGAATGGAAACAGGACCACAGTGACGGGAAGTCCACCGTGGGGGACTAGCACAACCCATACGTCTGGGTACAGACCAACTGGAGGGAGGCAACACTGACCAAGGCCCTAGACTACTGACAGGAGGCAACCGTGGAAAGCAGACCAACCCTGAAAGGGTTACAGGAGACCTAGGCAGCTGCTATTGGAAAACTCTAGAACGCTAGTGGTGGATCGATGTATATATGGTAAGTGATAGGAATGCAACCAGTGTCCCCTCAGCCTGCAAGGTGGAATATGAAACTCTGGCTCTTGAGCCAATGCTCTGCAGTAATGAACGAAGTGCTTTACCTGTCAGCTCCAGGTACATACCGGGTTAATGGACAACGTCCAGAAGTAACTGCAACTCCCAGAGGGAGTGAGCCCAGCGCTACTAGGGAGGCAAACACAGAAAGTGATCAGAGTAACTCAGTCAGTGTTAAGAAACTGCACCGGTACTTCACTTGTGCACACCACCTAGATGGCCGTAGAGCAGCTAGAGTACAAGGCTCAGCCTTTGGTCGACAGACAACAGTGACCCGCGGCGCACACCAAGAATACTGTAAGGCCCTGGAAACCGGTGACCTCATGGGGTCACCAAGTGCACGAATGGACTACAGAAGTAACGTCGATCGGTATCCATGATAAGCATCAGCCACGGCACGGAAGGCAGCATAAAACAGTCAGCAACGGAGCGGGTTCTTCAGCCAGATATGGTCAGCAACAGAGCGGGTTCTCAGCCAGGATACAGTCAGCAATTGAGCAGGTTCTTCAGCCAGATGCGGTCAGCAACGGAGCGGGTTCTCAGCCAGGATACAGTCAGCAACAGAGCAGGTTCTTCAGCCAGATACGGTCAGCAACTGAGCAGCACAGGAACACAGGAACGTAGTCGTAGTCAGGCAGACCAGGTCATACACGGATCAGCAATAACACCAGATAAACACAGGAACTCGTACACCATGAAAGGGCGCCTCAGGGAGGACGTCCCAGGGTATATAAAGGCAAGCCCAAATATAAGCAATCCTGACCAGCCAATCAGAGAACAGCAACGATCAGAATGTCTCTGTTCTAAATAGGAAGCACGGGCACAGTGATGCCCTGGAAACATTCCTGAGACATTACTTTAAAGCCAACCACTCTAACCAAGTAGATCCTCTTCTGTTGGCAGAGTTAATTTTAACAACTCTTATCATAACACCCTGCACACTACCCCATTCTTTGTAGCTCTTGGGTACCATCCTCAAACTCTGCCACCATCTGATGATCTTGGGATAACCCTGACAGGCTTCCAAGTACATGATCTTCAGAAACATTGGATGGAGATACATTATCAGATTCAACTCTCAGTTAATTCCTACAAACTGACCGCTGATTCCTCCAGGAGAGTTGAACCCAAATACCAACCCGGAGACAAGGTCTGACTTTCTGCTTTGATCAGAGAATCTGCCAGCTTTCTAGGAAGTTGGGACCCAGATTTGTCAGTCCATTTCACATCTGGTCATACTCTTTTGACCTGCCTTCTACTATGAAGATTACAACACATTACATGTCTCATTACTGAAACCTGGGGTCCAGAACCAATACTCTTCTCTGGTTAGACACCAGCCTCCAGTAGTGGTGTGGGTTCATCAGAAGTATGAGATTTTGGACACTGTATTGGATACGATTTATTGAATTGCATATGATTCTATGATTCATTTCATACAGACAATTATAGCAACATAGATTTCATGGTATGCGCATACTGAATGTGCACCACAAGAGGAAGTGTTTATGAGTGGCTGAGCACATGTGTAATGGCTGCCATTGCAGACATACATTCCTTCCACATGGGGCAGTGTTAACAAAGTATCACAAGGAAGTATTGTTTAGGATTCCTGACCACATGTGAAATGGCTTCCCACTGTATGTCATGTGGCCAGGATTAAAAGAACCATGTGACTGGACAATACTTAGTGTAGCTATTGTGGAAGGAAGAACCCAACATGCTGAGCTAAGAACAACAACAAAAGTCTTTTACTGTCAAGGGGTCAAATCAAAGATGATTTACAGGGTTCCCTTGAACAGAGAGATCTGCTTGTGTATACTGATTTTCACTGTAACCTATGTTAAGCACCATTCATTCACTCATTGTAACACTGTATTTCTGTGTGCTATAACTTGGTTGTAATTACCTTTTTAGATATGTAGCCTTAGAGTCATATGTTATAGTAAAATTACAACTTTTTCTGTGTATTCATTCCAACCGATATACCGTAAATCAAATAAATATTCATGTTGTGATTTATATCCTAATTGGAGTATTAATATTTGAATATTAATATTCATAATTCAGGTCACAACTTCTACAGACTCTCGATGTGTTCTTGGGAGGTATGGCCCTGAAGAGAGGTCCTGAGTTCCGGCATCTGATGTTCATGCTTCAGCCCTCAATTTTGCTTTCCTTTTGTGCAGCTCTGCCCACCCTGTGGCCAGCCATTGAGGGGTATGCAATGTCATGTCCATGCTTGTATTCTTTGGAGTCTACACCCCTGAGCCCTTTTGATTGGCTGGTTCATGTTTATCTACCTGTCTTCTGTGCAGTTACATTTGTGTTCTTTGAGCTACTTCCAGTTTGCTATTTGTCTTGTTGCTGATCCAGGGTCTTGACCTTGGTCCATCTCTGATTTTGTCTGCTGCCTAGCCCTTCTGACCTTCCTTCTTTGAATTCAGTCTCCAGCCCACTGGTAACTGACCTCAGCTTGCTTACTACTCCTCTGCTTCTCCAGCTCACTGGTACATGACCTCGACTTGCTTACAACTACCTGCTTCTCTTGCCTACAGGTACTAGTTTCTATGACTCTCAAGTATCCAACTAAGCCAGCCTTCAACCAACCCAGATTCTATGACTCTCTAGTATCCGACCTCACCCAGTCTACTACTGCTATGATTCTACGACTTCTCGGTATCCAACCTAAACCTGTCCTCAACTCTCTGTCTTTTCATCAACCCTGCAGTAACTCCATCTACAGGGCTACAGCTGGTTACCTAAATATCTATTTAGAGTGGTCTGCCACCAGTGGTAATTGACATTGCCTATCCTATCATCAGGCTTTGCAGGTTAAGTCTTTAACCCTGCTTTGCTGCATCAAGGGTACCCACATCCCTACCACAACTCTCAAGCTACACTCCACAACCAGCACTCCCCAGCTTCTAGCAGACCACTCTGGTGATCATATCAGTCTCGGTTTCACCTTGTGTTACACCAGTGGTTCTCAACCTTTTTTTGCTCAAGGCACCCCTAACAAGCAATCTGGAATTTTCGGGGCACCCCTAACATATTTAATGTGATTTATCAAGAGTATAATGAAGGTTACAATTCATAAATACACAGATATTATTATGTGTCACAATCATAGTAACATAAATAAACATATTGTGCATAACAATTTCCATATTTCTACATTTAAAAGGCAATATTTACATTTTTTGTCAGTCTACATACAAAACATGGTGCACCCTAATTTGATGTCCGCGGCACACCAAAGTGCCACGGCACCCTGGTTGAGAGTCACTGTGTTACACTACCAAAATTTTCTGCAGTGCTCCCTCGTATTTGCATTTTTGGCTATAATTCCCAGGTCCTTCCATATAACCCCTTAGCATGGGTTGTTGTGGCTGAAGGTTTATGATCTTCTTGTTCTCTGGTCCCTGATTCAGTACTGACTGTTTTGTGCTAGTTCTCTCTAGAAGATGAATGCAGATACTCATAATTGCCAGCCTGGAATCAAGTGTGACTGTCCACCAGAAACCTTCATCTATGTTTATCCTTCTCCAAACACTAACGTCAATTCATGGACCCCCTGCAAGATCCTGGACCTCGTCACTCCAGTCACCCTTTCCTTAGATATACATGTGTCTCTTTGGATCCTTAACAATTTTTATGTCTTGCTATTCAAATCAGGACATTAGAACCACTTTGCTTCCACCATTCCTCCTCCTCCTGTTCTACTCAATGATGAACCTGAATATCTGGTCCTTGAGATACTGGACTTCTACCTGGTATGCAGCTCTCTGCAATACCTAATCAACTGGAAAGTTTAGATGCCTGAGAAATTATCTTGGGTTCCTGCTCATGATATCCGTGGCTGCTCGCACATTCAGGCATTCCATCAGTGCCATCCAGATATACCTGGTTTCTCAGAGGGTTCCCATTTAAGGGTGAGGGGTAGTGTCATGCACTTTTTGTCAGTCTCCTTTTGTTAGGGACCAAGAACCAAACAGACACAAAAATGTAAATTGCAAAACACCTTTATTAAAATAATCAAAGTAAACAAAGCATATTTATTTGATTATATTAGATCTTAGTATTCCGATCATCACATAGTTTGAATATCATAGAGTCGATTTGTCATTTGGGCAGAAGGATAGTGTAGGTTCTTATTGCGATGTCTGGCTGTAGTGTGATTGTAATATATCCTATGGTAGTGCACTTACGGGACTCTCCACTTGTGTTGGTGTGGTCGCGCACAGTTTGATATCATTTATGATGGGAGATTGTTAGAGAGGGGATGTTCCCTCCTACAATATACTTTATTTCATTTTTAAATTAGTATTTTTATACTTTAGGGTTATTGTTTTCTGATGATAGTTGCAATCCATGTTTTGGGGGCATGTTAGGGACCTTTATAGGCTGTAGAGATTTAGGTATGGATTCATCTGGTGTCCGATCACAACGCACCCCATGAATGTGGTCCAAATTGGATCCTTTTTTGGGATCCGGGGTGATCGGACACAGTGTGGTATTAATCCCATTGAATAGAATTTGGGAGATTGTGGTAAATGGGACTGATCCCTTTTAATATACGCTCTTTTTTCTTCCTTTTTCTATAAGCATCATATTATGAAACAGATGCATCATGATGTAATTCTTTCGGTATAGATGCAGTTTAGTGATCATATGGCTCATCTGAGATTTTGGTTGGAGGGATTGTGTCGGTTGTCATTAGGTAGTCCTGCCGTGAACGTCCATGATGTGTCTTACTTTTGTGGTTGGTGGTGTACCCTTTTGTGGTGAGCGGTGTGGACGGGCACGGCTTGGTGTCTCCGGAGGTTCCCATACAGTTCATTTAATGTGAGCGATGAGTTTGAATTTGGTTTCCATTGATGTACATTATATCACTTCTATTATTATATTTATTATTTTGTTTTAAAGATTTGGAGATGTAACTTGAATGGATGTATTTGATATTAATATATGAGATTGAAGAATGTATGATATATTTTATTTTTGAAATGTATTTATGATTGTATATGTGAAAGGTTAATGGAGTAAGCGCTAGTTAATGGTTGATTTGAAAAATGATCTCCCAATTGCATCCGCTTTTCATTTGGAATTGTTGGTATAAAAACCTTAGATCATTTAGCAGCAGACATCTTTGTAGGTTGTATTTTACAAATTGAATATTCCTCCAGAAGAAGTGACGTGTGTGTCACGAAACATGTCGAGGATTCAGTGTGTTTTTTTTTAGTGTGAATTTTTTTATCAATACATTTTATATTTTATTCACTTGGTCTTCTGCTATTGGATTGATGTTTCTTCAAGTCTGGACACAAGTCTGAAAATTTGATGCACACCTGTGTGGTTCTGCAGCGGGGGGAACCAGCATCGGGATTCAATCCTCGAAGAAACACCACTTGACAGCGGGGCTTAAAGGGAAACACAAAACAGTATATTTTATATTGTTTACTCATTCAATACTGAGCAAGTTATCTACACTATGAGACTATCCCCTCTCTTTTTTGTGTTTTTTGTGACTTCGTATTATGGTTGTCACGCTTTTCAAGCAAAGAAGGACAGACACAATCGTAAAGTATAAATAACCTTTATTTATAATGTACAGTAAATAATAATATTGCCCACACAACCTCAGAACTCATTATGATAGGCAAAATAAAAGAAACAAAGAAGGGGACAGCGCAAAAAGTCCTCTAAGTGTTATCCGATATATGACACTATATCCAATGCCTATATTGCCTTCCCAAACCCTCCAAGTTGGGTACTTACAGAACAAGGAGGCTCCCAACCCCTCCAGAGGGAATCATTCCAACTGGATGTGACCTCCAGTCACGGTCTCTGGTTCAGCACGTCTTCACCGACGCCTCCTCTCGCTCTGTACACTATCTTCTCCTTGCCTGATCGGTGTAAATACTTCCTACCAATTTAAGCATCATGAAGGCTTTAAACAAAGAGCTACAGTGGAATCAATAAGCTTTATCCTATCTAACAACACATCATCTAACCCAGACCCTGACCATATATTGTAGTCCCCCATATCTTTTGATGCTTAAATTGGGAGGAAGTATTTGCACCAATCGGGCGAGGAGAAGATAGTGTACAGAGCTAGAGGAGGAGTCGGTGCGGACATGCTGAACCGGAGACCATGACTAGAGGTTATATCCAGTCGGAGCGATTCTCCCTGGAGGTGGCGGGAGCCTCCTTGTTCTGTGAGTACCCAACTTGGAGGGTTTGGGAAGGCAATATAGGGATTGGATATATATAGTGTCACATATCGGATAACACTTAGAGGACTTTTTGCATTGTCCCCTTCTTTGTTTCTTTTATTTTGCATATACATGGAGGGCAGATCCGACAGCCCATAGGGAAGCTGCAGGTCCGAAATAGAAGTTTATGAAGATACAACAATATATATCTTTTGATGAGTATTTGGACATTCCTTAAAGGTTTTTGATATATTTTTGCTACTTGTTTGAAATAGTTTTTTTAAATCTGTGGAAGAGGTAAATTGAATTATAAAAATTGCCTATTGGGTAGAATGAGATTTTACACTTTTTTATGTATTATAGATATATGTGTATAAATATTTGTGCACAGGTGCAATCAGTATTATTGTGATATTTCTCTGGCGGATGGAGTGCAAGAGAGTCTAAGTGGCGCTGGGAGTGCAAATTGTGTGGTCATTATGATAGGAACCAGGTTCCTACCCGGAGCCGCACACTGTGCTGCTCACTGCACTACTGCAAGATACCAGAGACTAGACCCAAAGTGCAGATGAAACAACAGAGGAAATAGTACTGATGCACCAGTCTCCACTCCGGGTCACGCAACCAGAGGCAACAGGGAGCAAGAGCAGGCCTGAACCATGGAACACCGAGACTGATGTTCAGGCACTCTAGGATGATACTGAGCAAGTAGCTATCCAGACTCACAGGTCAGACAAGCAGGGGACTGCACAGAATGATAGTAAGCAAAACCCAGAAGTCAGACAACCGGGGACTACACGGAGCAAGTTAGTTAGCCAGAGCCACAGGTTGGAACCAATGTGGGTAGTCAGACAAGCCGGGGTCATGCACTGAGCAAGTTATTCAGCCAGAACCACAGGTCAGAACCAATGTGGGTAGTCAGACAAGCAGGGGTCATACATGGAGCGAGTTAGTCAGCCAGAACCACAGGTCAGAACCGATGTGGGTAGTCAGACAAGCCAAGGTCATACATGGAGTGGATTCTCAGGATGGCATGGGTCACAACGGAGAGTAAGAGGCAATATCAGAAACACCATGTAAGGGCAATGACTCCCAGGCCCAGGGAGGTTTATAAAGGAGCAGGAGAAGGAGGGGCCCAATTAGGCAACACAGAATAGGCCCATAAACAGGCTTCCTAGTCAGTGCCTGTTTCATTATGTCAGCAATACGGAAGTGGCCACAAATATGCTGGCCGACACACCACAGAGGAAGGAAGCACTGGAAAGCTTAGCCTCTAAGGGAGACTGTGATGATGGTAGTTTGAAAGTACCTTGGTACGGAGGTTAACAAGTACAAAACAGCACCCAGAGGAAGTCTCAGCAGGTGCATCTGCTTGGACGGCCTGTATTCTTTCCCCAAGGAGAGATGTTATGCTGGTACGTATGGTGGCCAGTACTTGGTCCAGAGGAATAATAGGACTAGGAGGGTTCTCCTCCTTAGCGCCCGAGAACAGCCTAGATAGGGCATCAGCCCCAACATGTTTTGTATCCGGCAGGTACGAGACCACATAATTAAAATGGGACAAAAATAAGGCCCATCCAGCCTTTCTTGGAGTCAAGCGCTTAGCCTCAGACAGGTAGATGAGGTTTTTATAATCTGTGAGGATTAGGATTGGCACTGAAGTTCCCTCAAGCAAATGCCTCCATTCTTTGAAAGTGAGTATTATTGCCAGCAACTGAAGGTCACAATTTCATAGTAGCATGCTGCTGGACTTAGATTTTTGGAGAAATACCCACATGGGTGCAACTGGCTCTCAGGAGTAGGATGTTGATACAGGAGGGCGCCTACTTCTGTCTCAAACGTGTCAACCTCAAGTACGAATGGAGGCTGTGGTTTCAGGTATGTTAAAATGTGTGCTGTGGCAAAAGCGATTTTTATTGCCTCAAATGTTTTGATGGCTTCCGGGGACCAGTGAGTGGAGTTACCATCTTTTTGGTCATGTCGGTAAGGGGCTTTACAATAGAGGAAAAATTGCGGATACATTTCCTGTAGTAGATAGCGAATCCGAGGAAATGTTGAAGACAGAGGAGACCTATGGTCATGGCCATTCGAGAACAGCCGAGAGTTTATCATAGTGAAACCAACCTCTGAAATTATGTACCCCAAGAAGCTGACCTGTTTGCGGTGGAACTGACACTTCTCTACTTTGCAAAATAGATTATCTTGTAATCTTTGCAGAACTCGGGCTATATCTGCGTGGTGGCTTTCCATGGAGGAGGAATGGATCAGAATGTCATCTAAGTATACCACCATGCATTGTTGGAGCATGTCCTGGGGGACATCATTAAGGAATTCCTGGAAAACCACTGGAGCATTGTAGAGACCGAAGGGCATTATGTGGTATTCATAATGCCCGCTCCTGGTGATAGAAGTGGTTTTCCATTCACGGCCCTCCTTTATCTGTATCAAATTGTACGCTTCTCACAGGTAGGGCTTAGACCCTTTCAATCGATCGAATAGCTCGGTAACGATTGGAATTGGACAGACGTTTTTAACCATGATACTGTTGAGCCCCCTGTAGTCAATATGGGGTCTCAGTTCTCCACTCATTTTCTTTACGAAGAAGAATCCGGATCAGGTGGGAGGGGAGGAGTTGTGGATTAACACCCGGGACAGCGCATCCGCAACATACTCCTCTATGGTCTTATTCTCTGTGACAGAAAGAGGGTAGACTCGACCTCAAGGAGGTATGGCACCCAGTTGTAGTTCAATGGTACAATCGTATGGGTGCTGAGGCTGAAGCTCACCAGCCCGGCCCTTATTGAATACATCACAGAACTATTGGTACTCTTCAGACAGCAAAAAGACCAGGGATGTGGTTAGCATCGTCGCCACTTTTACTAGGCATGTCTTGGAACAGTTGGGTGACCATGCCATGAATTTGGATCTTACCCAATCGATCCTGGGATTGTGTTTGTGCAACCATGGATAACCCAGGACCACAGGATAGTGAGGAGAGTGGATCACCTGGAATTGTAAGGTTTCGTGTTGGAGAGCACTGAAGTAAGGTCTCTAACAGATTCGGGAGTCAATAAGGATGCAATATGAGAACAGTTCCTCTAAATCTCTGGGGAGGTCCCGGGTTGCAATCTCATCTTTTTTTTTTTGTTTTGTTTTGTTTTTGTTTTTTTTTTTTGTTTTCCAAAAAGCTTTATTGGAAGAAAGATAGTACATACAAGTTATAAAGAAATGATAAACAATGTATACTGTTTAAACTAATACAATAAGCAATACAGCAATCGTATGAATATGCTAAGGACAACTGTAGAAACACAATATGAAGCAGTAGAAGAGTGTATAGTAACTTTGGGATATAAGAGCTAAGTCTTCCGGAGAGTATTAATATAATAACTCACAAAGAAATGTCGACAGAAAAAGGGTAATGTAGTCAAAGCATTTGTAGATGAGTAGGATTATATTCGTCAATAGTATCCATGTCTCATAAATTATATAAGAGCAGGTCATAAGGAAGAGAAAAGGGGATACAATAAGAACAAGACAGAAAGGAAAGGTTTAGAGTATAGAGGGAGAAGAAAGAGTGAGATAGACACATACCAATTCTAAGGGGATAGTAGAAGAGGTGGTAAGATAGCAGTACAAGAAGGCAGTGAACACACCTCTCCATCGGGACCGACACCTGGGAGACAGCGGCAGAAGGGCAACAACAGTGAAAGCATAACTTCACCAGTAGGCAAGAGCTACTAATGTCAGGTGCAAGAAGTTATTCATGGAGAAAAGAGGACAAAAGGTTAATCATACTGAAGGGGGAGTTCTAGATTGACGATAACAGATCCAAGGAGCCCATATATCCAGAAAAACAGAAACTGTAGATGTGGTCTGAGCATGACACTTCTCCATATCATACATTTAGTCAGTTCTCAAGAGCCATGTCTGTATTGGGGGAGCAGAGGAAGACTTCCAAAACATGGGTATAGTAGCCTTGGCAGCATTGAGAAGGGGAAACAGAACACGGAGAGTTTTAGGAGGTAGAGTAATGTTTAGATGGGAATGAAAGAGGAATAAGTGGATTAGTGGATCAAGAGGAATATCCAAAGATAGTGCTTGATTAATGGATTCGTTAACTGATACCCAGTAAGGAGTTATCAGAGAACACGACCACCATAGATGATACATTGCAATCTCATCTTTAACCATATCCGAGAGCCCATTAGTGAAAGCAGCCACGAGAACCTCATTATTCCAACCAACCTCAGCTGCCAGGGTACTAAATTCTATGGCATAGTCCGAAACCATCCTAGTACCCAGCTAGAAGGACATTAGTTGCTTGGCAGCTGAGGTGGATTGGCCCGGTACATCAATTACCTTTTTACAGGATTCCACAAACTCAAGGCAATTGTATACTATATGTTTCTGCATCTCCCAAAGTGGATTAGCCCATGACATTTGGTGGATTGCCTGCGCCTTCTGGGTTCATGGCCCTTGTGCACTGCTAGGGACCAGGAACCAGACAGATACAAAAATGTATAACGCAAAATGCTTCATTAAAATAACCAAAGCAAACAAAGCAAAATTGTGATACAGGATTGTAAACCAAAAGACAAACCAGGTTCAGGAACCAATGCAGATACTCAGACAAGCCAGGGTCAGGAATACGGAGATCAGCAATGTCAGGAACAAGCCAGGAGTAAGAAGCCAGAAGGGACATCAGAGGAAGCCAGGTCATGCACAGATAAACAGGAGCTCAGGAGAATGCACTTGCAACCATAAGCAGACACAAGGGCAAGGAGGAAGTGAGCCTAGCTGCTTTAAATACCCTGGAAATGTTTGGCTGATAACAGGCAGGTGAGTAATCATGCAGACTTCAGAGGTCAAGACAGTTCGTTAAGCATTAGCTGACTCAGCCTGACCCAGGGAAGGAAAGGCAACAATAATCAATAGGCGAGTGTTAGACCAAATTAGTCAAACCATGACACCTTTTTCTTAATGGCTGCTTGAACTTTTTAAGGAGTCTCTCTCCAGCTGCCTCTTTACTCATAATTTAAGCTCATATTGGTATCCAGTCCTTCTGCAGTGATCTCTTGTGCTTCTTTGCCACCTGGTCCATTGTCTTCATTCCAGTTATCCGGATTCCTCTTTGCTGTTGCTGCCTTCTTTTCAGCTGCAATGGCACCCTGTTAGTTTGCCTCAGCCCATCTGTTGTTTCAGAGTAGAGAATCTATCCAACAGCGTGCAGTCTACAGTTGTTATCTGCTTGGGGAATCCATCTGAAAATATAGAGCCTTCAGTGGTACCTGCTTGTCGTACCTTCCAACTGTGTTCAGACTTTAGCAGTTACCTGCTTGATGAATGCACCCCACAGTATCCTGTCTTCAGTGGTTACCTGTTTCAGGTACCCATCCAACTCTGTTCACCCTTCAGTGTTTACCTACTTGCTAAATCCATCTAACAACATCTAGACTTCAGAGGTTACCCGCATGGTGAATCCATCCAGCAGCATCCAGAACACTACCTATATTATCTAGAAAATGTTCCTGCTATGTTTATAGACATAAACAAGGTTACAATAATTTTTAGAAGTGTGCATGAAGTAGCATAAAAAAGGGACCTTTAAGCATATTGCAGATTATCAAAAAAAGAAATGACTGGGCTTCTAGATAACCCTAGACAATGCATGCCTTTGCTATGTATTAACAACATTTCTTATGACCTTATATACACACATTGCTATAAGAAAAACATATTGTAAATGGAATAATGTATTTAACTATTATGTACCCGGAACTTAGCTTTTTGATCAATAGCATCCAGCCTTCAATGGTTACCTGCTTGGAGAATTCATCCAATAGTGTCCTGTCTTTGACAGTCGTTTCAAGCTTGGTGACTCCAACTACAGAATTCATCCACCCACAGGCTCTAGCTAGCATTTCCCTAGACCTGAACTGCATATTGGGGTCCACCTTCTTTACTGCCAAATCACCGGGGTCTCTGCTCACTGGACCACAGTGCTACTCATTCTGGTTTTGGCCCAGGCACAGCTCAGGTGGGTTAGACATCTGACCTTGTTTTCTGCAATGTATCATGCAGCGTAGACTGCAGCAAAGGTACCCCTGTAACTAGTATGTACTATAGCACCATATACTTAGCTCTAGTGGTATTCAGAGTAGATCCAGTCCTGTATGTCCCTTTTAGAGGTAATTGTTGCATATGTGACCCTAAACTATATTTCAGTTTGCCATGGCTGCTCTTTGCCATCCTTAGTAGGGATGGGTGAAAATTTTCGCCTCAAACTGAAATCTGCAAATAATGGCACTTTCCGATTGGCTAATAATTTCTAGTGAAAAGTGCAGTTTTTCCTCTTTTTTTTTTCCTCTTGAAATCAATGGGAAAAAAAACTTTTCACCACCGCACAAAAGTTTTCTACAGCCATATAAAAGGGTGTCAGGCTGTCACAGCAGCCATTCTGTGTGTGAGAGGAGAGAGCAGCACCTTGTTTGAGCTAGAGAAGATAGGGGAGTTGAAGTTTAGTTTAGGGAATCTTTTAGGTAGGACATTTGTTCCCTGTATTAGGAGAGTCAGTGGGGCACTCTGGGGAGAAGAAGAGAGGAAGGAGGTTGACCCCAAATAATACCCCACAATTCAGATTGACTGGAAAGACACATAAAAATAAATAAAAAAATAAATATATTAGGTGGCAGTGACAGACAGCTGACTGGGCTTAGGCAAGGCATCGTACAGCTCCATCAGTTGTGTTGTGTACCATACAGTAAAAAAACACAGTGTAGTTGAGTAATGTCCAGCAAATGCACAAGGGGTAAAGGTGGAGCATTGCAGGGACATGAGAGTAAAGTAGTAGTTCAAGAACTGACTGCAGCAATGGTTGCTGCAGCGTGTGCAATCAATGATGATGATCCCTCTCCTCTGAGGAACCATCCAGTTTGTCAAAGTCCCAGCAAAACTAGTTCCAGGCAGCTCTCACAGCAGCCATTCTGTGTTTGTGAGAGGAGAGAGCAGCATGTTTTTGAGCTAAAGATAAGAAATAGAAGCTTAATTTTCGGGATTCATTTAGGTAGGGCATTTGTTCTCTGTATTAGGGGAGTCTGGGGGCACAATGGGGCTAAGAAAGGAGCAAGGCGGTTGACCCAAAATACCCCAAAATTTGGTGTGACTGACTGGCAAGACACAGGCAGCTGGAGTCCAAATTGCTTGCTGGTTTTACTTTTAATGTCTCTGTGCTGGGGAAGTCTGGGGAAAGAAGTTGTTGATATTGTTTTTAGTTTTTAAATATATATATATATATATATTTTTTTTTTTTTTTTTTTTTATTCTTTTTTTTTGGGACCAACTGTGATAACATTTGGTGGACAACTTAAAGAGGAAGTTTCACATATTATTAAGTTGTCATGCATTCATTAAGCATATGATGGCTAGCTTGAAAATACATGTTTGAACTATAAAAAGTGGCAGATTCTAAAGAAATCTTTACCGTTTGGAGACCCAAAGCCAGGTAACAGCGCAGACATCTTGTCTGCTCACCTGCGCTGTCAGTCCCGATCTCCTGTAAAGCATTGCAGTCTGCCACATGGTAAGCGGAAGGAACTGATGGTGCAGGCGCGCAGACCGCACAAACCCGGCCGTCAGTCTCCAAAGAGTAAGGATTTCTCTAGAATCTGACACTTTTTATAGGTAAGAAATGTTTTCTCAAGCTACTCGCCATATGCTTAATGAATGCATCGTGACTTGTTAATAGGTGAAAGTTCTGCTTTAAACAAAATTAAATAAATAAAAAATTAAAAAACATAAATAATCAAATATATTAGACAGCTGACTGGGAGCTGTGTGACTGAGGCAGACTTGTTGGACAGCAGACGACATTGATAATTTTTTTGAAGGCCAATGAAAGACATCAAACTCCATCAGTTGTGTACTGTAGAGAGTAAAAACACATACAGTAGTTGAGTAATGTCTAGCATATGCATAAGCGGGAGGAGGAAAGGTGGAATAAGTGCAGGGATGTGGGAGTAAAGTGTTAGCACAAAAACTGACTGTAGCAATTGTTGCTGGAGCATGTGCAATAAATTAAGATGATCCCTCTCCTCACAGGGTGGAGGCAGTTTGTTAAGGTCCCACCAATCACACCACCCCAGTCCCCCAGCACCACTACCATACACATCTGCCACATTGTAGGTTGTACTTTAGTTTTTTTGTTTTTTTTTCAAAAGAGCTTTATTGAGACTTAAGAAGTGACAAAGACATAATAATACATACAGAAGATGTTTTTCTTTAAGCTAAAAAAAGAACAAACTTAGAAAATACCGTAATCAAATAGTTACTTCAAAGTACATTCCCCGTAATGTGCATCACTGAGAGTTCTCAAAGGAAATATATTGCCCAACATGAAATGATATGGAGAAGCTTCGCTGACTATGGTCATGCATAAATAGGATAAACCTATAAAAGAAAGTACTAGAGCAAAAGTGTAACACAAATAGGAAAGTTAAAAAAAAAAAGGGGGATTGGGAAAGAATGGGAACAGGAGAGGGAATGGGAGAGGGGGAAGAATCCCCTGTGGTAAAGCAAGATTACCGAAAATTGACATAACACATAAAAACCAACTTTAAAATGAACAATTGTTAAAGAAGCCATCCACCTCATCTGGATCACCACCTCGTTTAATAAGGTGCAGACGCATCATAGAAATTTGAGATCTAACACAAGTTCCCCATTCCTGAATAGTAGGAGGCAAATCGTTCCTCCATGTTTAGGAATGAGCGATTTCGCCGCCAATAGCATAGTTCGTAAGATACATTTCTTCAGGTATGGGAGTCTGGGAAGCTTTAGTAAAAACAGCTTTTGCCATATGTCTCTGGAGAGAGTGATATTGAGGTTTTGTGTAATCAGATCCAAGCAATTCTCCAAAAACAGGCGGATTTTTGAGCACTGCCACCAAATAGGTGAGGGGTTCCCTTTCTCCAGCTGACACCGCCAACACAGAGAGCTGACGGAGGGGGACATAGTGTGAAGCCTATCCGGAATTATGTACCATCTAGAGATAAACTTAAAGTGAGATTCTAGGACTGAGGCCGATATGGATGCTGACAATGCCTCTTTCCAAATATTGTCCCAATCACTATCCATTCTTTGAGTGCCCAATTAATTTTCCCAATTTAGCAAATATTGTGGTTTGGCAGGATTATAGAGGGAAGCTAGTTTCCCCAACACCCCTGTAGGTTTCTTGGGAGCTAATAGGAGGGATTCGAATTTTGTAGGGCGAGACGTTCATATAGCTTTTGTACTTTATTTTTGTATCACTTGACATCATCATGAATACGTCCCAGTGTCACTTAAGCAGGAAGTAAGTGTTGTGGACAAAGGAGAAATGCATTCTGCATGCTACCACATTTTCAAGGTCTATGTTGCTGTAGGACTCACAACTTTGACTTCCAGTTACTTATTTCTCCACTACAGCCCTCAGAAGACGTAATATTGTGCTGGGAAATGTTGCACCTTATTAAACATAGGAAAAAAATGTGTTAGAATAGGAGAAAAATGGGTTAGAATGTGATAGAATAGGAGAAAAATGTGTTGAATGGAAATTTTCAGGAATTTTCATTTCATTTCAATGTTGCTGTTACTCTAGAATTATATCCCTTTTTACTTGAAGAATATGGCCCAAGATGTCTTGTTTGTAATCACTATGGGTGCATTTTTTTTGGATTTGTGATTATAATCATAATTAATCTCAAGAGTTTACAAATCATGTATTTGTGAACATATAAAACCTCCTTTTAGTTTTCACTCGCTTGTGCCTGGACAGATTCTGTGTACTTCCCATTAAACAGTATCTATAAAACAATCTTGTAATAAATCAAAAGGTAAGTTCATTTTATATTGATTTCATTAAGTCAACATACTTGATTAGGGAAAGATTTGGTTAATATTTTAAATAATGTCCTCTCACAGCATACACATTTTATTTTTTAATACTTTGATTATAATTCCATTTTGATACAGTGTTTGACATTGGACTTCAAGCATTCCTTGTAGTTATTTGTTGTTGTCTCTGAGACTTCAATGGTGCAACACACCGACAGCTGTCTCCTAAAATCTTGAAGGCATTAGGCATCATATACAGGGATATACTTAAACAACTGGATTCCTGCTCTGGGAGGCACTTTTAACGAGAACATGCTTTATTCTTCATAGAGCAAACAAAGTGATTAATTAAAGTGGAAGTAACACCTTATAACTTAGGTTGATTTTAAAGAGCTTTCAAAATCATCTATATGTTATAATTTATGTAATGTAGCGCTTTATGGACCAGAGGATGTGTAAAGAATTGCAAAGCAAGGTGCTGCACACTCCTCGGATCCTTTAAAGGGATAGTAATACTTCGTTTTAACTTTATTTTATTTTGTAGGCATTAAAAAAACATGAAGAACGATATAAGTCTTATCTCTCAAACCTTTATGGTTTGAGTGATATTCACAAGCAAAGTTTCCCCTCCCGCCCCTTTTACCTAGTGTAAGCCATCTCTTCTCAGATGTGGAATCCAGTCCATAGACCAGACAGATAACAGAAGAGGACAATCTTCTACCTATCAGAACAATGAAAGCCCTGCCCCCCTTGACAAGTTTTCAGGTTTTTCCCTTATCTTAAATGAAGATTGTCCCTCTCTGCAATCTACCTGGGCACCTCCCTTCTGCTCTGGCTGAGCAGTGTTACATCAGTAAAAGGGGTGGGAGGGGGATACTTTGTCATTGAATTACTCTTGAACTACAACGCTGACAGAATTGAAATAACACTCTCCAAAGTCCAAATACTATGATGATTAATTAGAGCTGCTTTTATTATGCAATATTACTATCCCTTTAAGGGGATAAAATAAGAATGTATGAGATACTTGCTTTAGTGTCTTTTATTTTAAGTTAGGTAGCACTTCCTGGAATAGTGCCATCTGGTTATTTTTTTGTAATTAGGAGTGTTAAAAAATTCCATTTCTGTATTCACTCTTGGAGTGAAAATGATATTTTTATTTCCCTTTCACCTGGTGTTTTGAGTCTCAAAAATATAATGTTAATTTTTCACTATAATATGTATTAGAGACATTTGGAGATTATCCTCAATGCACACTGATTCTGTCAGAGGTCTAAATCAGTCTTTACATCCACTATGACTAGTTATTAATTCAGCTAGTTGGTCAGGTTTGTGTGCTCATTTGAGTGGAGTTCCAAACTTTTTAGGAGGGAGGAAAAGGAAATGATTTCCCATTTTCATTTAAATTACACATAAGAAGTTTGTTTTTTATTTCCAGTGTAAGAAATTACTCACTGCAGTTTTCTCAGTAATTCCTGCCAAAGGTGAAAAGTATATATATTTTTTTCCATTTTCTCTTTTGTGTCAAAACTGTTCACCCATGCCTGCTAATTTATTTGATAATGATAAACTTGAATTGATAAGAGGGGGTGTTTTGGATTGGAGCATGGGAGCTGATAACGTTTTATCTCAAGTATTAATTCCTGTTTTATCTTAATTCCTATTATCAGAGTAGGACCAATGCCAGATATTTGTGAGATGTAACATTGATATGTATGATATTCAGAGCACCAAGCCCTCCATTACACTTTAAACATAATGTGCTAGTGAAATTTTGCCTAGCAGGTTTATGGACACAAATGAAGGATTTTATTAGATGCTGAACACCTTTCAAGTAGGGATATAGTGAAATGCAAACAGTTTGGAGAAAGTAGATAATTTTGATAATATACATCTTGATGAATCTACAAACACGCAATAGGATCACTGAGAATGAACTTAGATATTGCTTGTTCAAGCATAACATATTAGCTGTTTAGTTCTTTACAAAGGAGAAATGTCCATGTGCATATCAGGCAAATCCCATATAAAGATGGGTGAAACGCAAAAGAGAAACATGCGAAAAACAGCTCTTCCTACCTCCAGACATTTACAATTGGTACTGGATATGCTATGTTGGTTATATACACTCACTTCTACATAAATAAGAACCACAAGCATATTTTATTTATTTAGTGGGTTAACCACAAAGGGTTAAATTACAGCATGAAGGCAGTTTCAGGGTTAGGGTGCAGGGATGGTGCAGGGGTGGTTCAGAGATGGTGCAGGATAGATTGAATTATTAGAACATACCACAAAGGGTTCAATTACAGCATGAAGGCAGTTTCAGTGTTGGAGTGCAGAGAAGGTACAGAGATGGTGCAGGATAGATTGAATTATTAGAACATACCACAAAGGGTTAAATTACAGCATGAAGGCAGTTTCAGTGTTGGAGTGCAGAGATGGTACAGAGATAGTGCAGAACAGATTGGATGATTAGAGCATACCACAAAGGGTTAAATTACAGCATGAAGGCAGTTTTAGGTTTGGAGTGTAGGGATGGTGCAGTGATGGTGCAGAGATGGTGCAGAATAGATTGGATGATTAGAACTTACCACAAATGGTTAAATTACAGCATGAAGTCAGTTTTAAGGTGGGAGTGCAGAGATGGTGCACAATAGATTGAATGAATAGAACTTACCACAAAGGGTTAAATTACAACATGAAGGCAGTTTCAGGGTTGGAGTGCAGAGATGGCACAGGGATGATGCAGAGATGGTGCATAATAGATTGAATGATTAGAATTTACCACAAAGGGTTAAATTACAGCACGAAGGCAGTTTCAGGTTTGGAGTGCAGAGATGGTGCAGTATAGATTGGATGATTAGCACTTACCACAAAGGGTTAAATTACAGCATGAAAGCAATTTCAAGGTTGGAGTGCAGAGATGGTGCAGATTAGATTGAATGATTAGCACTTACCACAAAGGGTTAAATTACAGCATGAAGTCAGTTTCAGGGTTGGCGTGCAGAGATGGTGCTAAGGTGGTGCAGAATAGATTGGATGATTAGAACATTCCTGTAGGGAAGAGAATATAAACTTGTAAGGAGTTTGTCAAACTCTCATGTTTAACTACACTTTTGCTCCAGGTGCACTTTGGGTACAGGTGTTGTAGATGCCCTCGAAATTAACCCCCTTGAAATTCCCCCTATCTGTGCCTGAATGTAAACTAGTTAGATGTCCATGCTGAGGCTGACTGACTGGGATTTCTTAAAGGGTTATTGATTTGAAATAACAAAGATAATAGACACGTGTGTATGCCCACCATGCTGTTAAAAGGGGGTCAATTTCCCACACGTTGTTAATCTGCGCTTGGGAGAAAGCAACTGATTTTTTTTCCGCTAGGTAATGGTGTAGGCAAACAGGCAAATAACGGGAATTGGAGTTGCTTGAAAGAAACAGGCAAACAAATTAAACTTTTGAATGTGTTGCGTACCCCACTGGCATTCAAAGGGATAATAAATAAAAATAAACTTTTGACTGGTAAGTGACAGTTGATCCAAGTTCCTTCCTGAGCTGGTTGAGCCTGAGACTCTGAGAGTGAGTGAGTGACATACCCATCTCACAAATACACAATACATTCAATACAGACAGGTACAACCTGACATACACACAAACCCACTCCTATAGTCATATGCAGAGGTGTGATGATGCTGCACACCTGTAGCAGAAATAATACTTTATTTCAAGCTGCTGATACTGAAGCTAAAAGGTCTAATCTCCTCATCTTCTACTGTACTGTAAAAATGAACACTGCAGTCAAGTTGGGAGAGAAAGTGATATTTGCTGCTGAATCATTGAACATTTCATTGTGGACAGACAGGAACTTTGAAAAAGAAAAACTTTTGACTTGGTTACAAAAACAGGCAGAGGATCATGTGATGCAAATTAAACTGACAGTGACATATATCATACATTATTTCATATGGACAATACTTAAGTCCACACTAACAACCAGCAACAGATGATTTAGAGAGAGAGGATGATATTGCCAAATAATTTCCCACAAACACACACAGTAGTTGAGAAATGTCCATCAAACAAGGGGTGGTGGATGGGGGTGAAAAGATTACGAGCAGCGCCGCTATGTGTGAGTAAATTGGTAGTCCAAAAACTAAGTACTGCCATGGTTGCTGCAGCTTGTGCAATAAATTGTGGTGATCCCTCTCCTCCCGTGTCCCGAGAAGGATGCACATTGTCAAAGTTTCACCACACTTGTCACCAACACAAGCCGCATTACTATTTATAAACTATCTAATTACACTGAATACAATCATGAGTTGCATTCCAGAGTTGATGGCATAGGGCGAGAAGGTGTTGCAGTTCAACCAGCTGCTGCATCTGACAGTGAGACAAACAAGCTCAAAACCACCTTTTCTGAAAGTAGTAACGAAACTAGTAGTGAATGTTGTAAAATTCCACAAAGGGGAAAGTAAAAAGAAATTGTTTGAGACCTCTAAAAGCTTAGAGGAATATAACAGTCATATGGAAGAGCGGTGGGTGATGCTGAGGATGATCTATTGGCTAATGATGATGATGATGTAGTACTAGAATATTTCCCTCCAGCATCCTCCTCTTCTTCAGATACAGATGAAGTTGAGAATGAGAGAGATATATGACATGGCCATAAAATTAGCTGAAAGGCAAAGGCTCAATCTTCCATCACTGAAAAGAAGCACTCTGCTTTTCTATGATATGTTTAAAAAAACAATTGGAAAGTCTGACCCCAAGCAAAGATGCCCAAAAATACACAGTCATCCTGTCTGTCATCAGCACCATCACTGCTTCCCATTCCAACTCCCACTTAACCACACACACTAATAGTGCTGAGTAACCAACAATAATAAAGGTTATCAGCATCTACAGCCTTAGATTGATGAGTGGTCATGGAAGTGAGGCACCTGTGACACCCAGCAGTAGTACAATTTCTGCAACATCTAGCCCCAGTAGTAGTAGCTTCCTTTACTATGAAATCCACATTATGGAGATCCAAAAGCAAAGCATGTTGCTCTCAGTTATCTGTGTAAGAAGTAAGGAGCAAGGGCAAAGTAGGCTCACACATAGACACCTCCTCAATGGGTTCCTTCCTGAAGCACAACCACAAGGATGACTGGGAGACACAACATCAACAGGTCAGCGGTGCCCCAACTTGCCGCAGCAGAAGTACTTCTAAACATTCCCTGAGCTCTGAGGTACATAATAGAAGTTCTGTTGATGTGTCAGAGAGTGTGTCAAGTTGTTCTATTCCTGCTACAGAGCAGTATGACTCTGAGTTTTCTTTTGGAAATAGCAAGAGTCATAGAGTGCCTACCCATACCGCCACAGTTCCCACCACCTCCACAAGTCATGTCATTAAAGCAATAAAGTTACACAGTTCTTCCACTATGCTGCCATACCACACTTACTAAGTTTATAGAAAAAAGTCAAAATCTGCCCAAACAAAATGCAAAAGTATGCCTATGGAATGGTAAACTTGCCAAAATGTTGGCAGTTTACATGGTGCCCTTTTCTTTTGTTGAAAACAGAGGCTTTAAAGAACTCATGTCGTGTTGCACCCTGCTAGAATATCCCAAGCCACAGTTATTTTTCAAGGATGGTTGTGTCAATGCCTCTTTTGCAGGAAGTTATTGTTGTGTGCAAAGAACAAAGGCACTCAGCTCGCTAACACATTTTTCAAAGCATATGTTGCTGTAGAACTTGCAACTTTTACTATCAGCTATTTATTTCTCCACTTCAGCCCTCAGAAGAAGTAATATTGTGGCTGGAAATCTTGCATTCGTAGAAAACATAGGCAAAATATGGCAAAGATCTTGAGGGAAATTTATTTGCAGTGGCAAAAAGTAGAACATTTTATGAATTGCCTATGGGGGGGAAGTTTCGTGACAAAAGTGGGAAATCATTGCTTATTCATGAAAAGACTTGCAGGAACTTTTTCTGACTTTTTGCTCATCGCTACTATACCCAAACTGGGCTCATTGAGCCCGTCAGATATAAGTCAGTCAAAATAAGTCCATATGAATAAGAGATTTTACATGTGATTTGTGCAGTGATGGCAATGTATCAATCTAAGGCATTAGGAGGGCCAGTCAGGGGTATGTTGCAGTATAACAGTGATTTAATGACTGGCCTGTAGGTAGACAAAGAAATGGGAGCTAGAAAGGTTCTATTTTTCTTTAAGGTCCTGAAAGAAGGTGCCCAAAGAAGAGTACACCAAATTACCAATTCTATCTAAATATTTGGAGGCCCACAGCTGAAACTGAGAGTCTGTAGACCCATTCTGGAAGTCTGGATTGTCTAAAAAGGGGAGATGAAGAGAGATGAACCTAGACTTATAAAGGATATGTCTAGTATTTTACCAAGCTCAGATAATTGGATCAATAAGGGGATTAGATCAAAGGTCAGGGGGTACATTGGAAGATTTAGCATCCGATAGACACCGTAAATCAGCAGGGCAAGTGAGGCCCTGATTATAGTCAAGAAGAGTGCAGAAATCTGTGTCATGAATCCAACCAAAAGATAAATGCAAACGACTAGCTAAATTGTAATGTCTGGCATTAGGAAGGTACAGGCCAGCATGGTTATATGAGATATGATGTTTATGGAGACTAATACTAGGTTGTCTCTTGCCTAATAAAGGAAATGAAAGGCAAATGTAAATAGTTGATATCACTATGAGGCATAAGTAAAGGCAGGGTTTGTGGTGTATATAATAAACGTGACAACCTGACCATCTTCAGTAAATTACTCCGGATTGAAGGTTAAGGGCAAGTGTGCCCAGATGTGCAAGTCAGCAATGATTTTATTTATGACAACATAATAATTATAATTTTTCGGGGGACCTGGCAATGAAAATGGAAAGGGGTAACCTTCTGTATCTCTTGAGGAACAGGAAATGCCAAATCTAAAGCCTGGGATTTATCCAAGTTCATGGTAAAGCCTGATCAAAGGTGAAAACAGTGAAGAGTAGCAAGTATACAAGGTAAGGCTTGTGGTGGATTACCAATAAAGAGCAATATATTGTCCACAAAGGCAGTAAGTTTTGGGGAAGAAGGGACAGCAGAAATTATCCTAATGATGGGAGGGTAGTGAGTCGTCAAAGAAGGGGGTCTAAGACTATGTTAAAGAGCAGAGGGGAACATGGGCAACCTTGTCTCGTACCTCTTATCACAATTAAACAGTCTGTAGTCTGACCATTGATGGTCAAAAATGCACATGGGGTTTAATATATAGTGAAAATAAAGTCCAGGAATATGTAGCCAAAGTCTTGATGGTGCAGTAAGGAGAAAAGGTGAGGCCATTTCACCATGTCGAAGATCTTTTCAGCATCTAAACTAACAATCACATATTGGGAGATTTTTGGGTGTCATTGGGTCAAAAGTGCTGCCAAAGTTTTAACTGAGTGCCTATGTTGGAGGAATCCCGTCTGCTCTGAAAACATGATCGTAGGTATAATAGTTTTGAGACAATTTGCCACGATTTTGGACAAAATCTTAAAATTATTATTCAAGAGCGATATAGGCCTATTTGAGCTGACAAGTTGGGGTCCCTATTCAGTTTGGGTGTAGGAATATCCTACCCAAGGTGAAATTCTAAGGCAACCAGGATACGGTTTTATACAGATAGCAAATGTGGGGAGATGTGATCCTTAAGAGATTTTTAATATTTGGAAATTAAACCATCATGGCCAAGTGTTTTTAGACTCTTGAGAGTTTTAATGGCAAATCTCACCTCAGTCTCGGTGACATCTGAGTTTAGATGATCTCTTTGGGCAGAGCTAAGAGTCGGCAAGGAAAGGTCATGCAAAAATCAGCCCTTTACTCAGCATTATCCTGTTGTGCATGAAAAGGTTTTTGATAGTAAGAAAAGCTTTACCTATGTAGAGGACTCGGCGTGTACAGTATTAGGATGGTCTCTAACACAAGTGATACGTGTATGATCTCGTTTTGCCTTTATAACTGAAGCCAGAAGTCTTCCAGTTTTATTAGTCTCTTTATAGTATTTACCATAGATATGGTTGGCTGACAACTGTGCTGTTCTGTTGACTGTGTGTCAAAAAGAGCAGTATCATACAATTGTTTGCACTGGAGGAATTGCTGTTTATCTGAGTCTGAGAAGTACAATGTGCACAGTAATATACATTATTATATATATATATATATATATATATATATATATATATATATATATATATATATACTAGCAGTTTGGGACGGCGTTGCCCGTCATGTTATGCAGGAAATGTTTCTTTTTTTTTAAATAAATGTTATGATAGTGAATTATAGTGTAGGGTGTACGTGTCAGAAAGGTACACACAGTGATAGACAGAGACACATGCAACACACACATATACACACACATGCACTGACAACACAAACAGTGACACACAGATGCAAATCAGAACATAAATACATACAGTGTGAGCAGTGTAAGTAACATACCTCCCAACATTTCATATGGACAAAGAGGGACACTTGTGTTTTCGGTGGTGTTACTGGGGGCGTGGCTGGTGGTGTATTTTAGAGAATTTTTAACCCTTTGAGTGCCAGGGGGTAAGCAATGCATTGCATCCCCTCTGGCATTGAAATGGTTAAGTTACTCTTTCTGTAAGTGAATGATTTAGAAGAAGATGAAAGTATTTTTTTTACACAGACTAATTTAACAGATATATACAGAAGTTTATTCCCACATTACTGTGGGTTTTATTGATGTGGAGCAATCTGATACACTGGTATATACACCACACAATGTGATCTCCTAAATAGAGGAGCAGAGGGATTTGGGTGTCAAACAGGGACTGTCCCTCCTATACTGTATAGTGCCAGTCCTTATACACAGACACATGCAGACTGTATACTATACAGCGGAGGTTCTCAGCCCATGCCCTCAGTGGCCACTAACAGGCCAGGACTTAGGAATTTCACTGCTAGAACACAAGTGTGTTGATCAGAGGCTCAGTCATATTGATTAACTCACCTGTGCTCTTAAAAGGAAATTCTAAAATCCTGGCCTGTTAATAGCCACTGAGGGCACAGATTGAGAACCACTGCTATACAGTGCCAGACCATTGTAGAGAATTTTTAACCCTTTGAGTGCCAGGGGGTAAGCAATGCATTGCATCTCCTCTGGCACTGAAATGGTTAAGCTACTCTTTCTGTAAGTGAATGATTTAGAAGAAGATGAAAGTATTTTTTTTACACAGACTAATTTAACAGATATATACAGAAGTTTATACCCACATTACCGTGGGTTTTACTGATGTGGAGCAATCTGATACACTTGTACATTAGGCTGACCAGACCTCACCTTTAACCAGTGACACATATGAAAAATGCATACTGCAGGGCTGCTTTGATTTTGGTGCACTCCTGAAATATGCTTATTTCCTATGTGTCCCCGGTTAAAGGTGAGGTCTGGTCAGCCTACTGTATATACACCACACCGTGTGATCTCCTAAATAGAGGAGCAGAGGGATTTGGGTGTCAAACAGGGACTGTCCCTCCTATACTGTATAGTGCCAGTCCTTATACACAGACTGTATACTATACAATGCCAGACCATATATAAATAGTTTGTCATACATGCTATACAGTGAGCTATGTACAGCATGGAGATGATTGCAGGAACTGGCACCTCTACTTACAGACAGACTGACAAACAACCTGCTCTCTTTCTCTCTCTTTGTGCAATATATAAATACAGTCACATCCATGTCTCTGCCATTTACCAGCTCAGCTGAAGCCTTGCTCTGCACTGCCTGATCACCTCTCTGCCGTTGTTTCCACTTTCTCAGCAAGCCAGTATCCTCCTGCTGATTGTTTAGAAATCAGCTCACTTGTAGTAATTAGCAGAGCTGTGTAGGCTCAAAGACAGGGAATGAAGAAGCTGCATAATACAGATTGGACCATGGCCTTCCAGCTGTAGCTTGAACATTGTTCCCATCATCCTCAGCGTGCGTGTGTATATATGTGTGTATGTGTCTGCTAGTGTGTGTGTGTGTGTGTGTGGGAGGGCATGTGCATGTGTCTGTGGTGTAGGAGTGTGTGGCAGCCATTTTTTTTTTCAGCCTTAGATAGTGGTGGGCGGGCTGGATAGTGGGGGCAGGCCAAAAATCACACTCCCACAGAATCACCCAATGGCAGCAGTAATCCTTTTTACTGCCGCCCCTGGGTGTGTTTTGCCAGGCACAAAGTCTTCTTTTATATATATAGATATATATATATATATCCTATATACTAATTTGTTAAACTGTGTGTAAAGCAGCAGTCATGCGCAGTAAAGACTGCCTGAGCCGTGGCTGATACAGGGCTAGCGTCCAGCTCTGTATCATCCACATCGCGGACAGTCTCTGCTGCGCATGACTGCTCCGCGACCGGCTGGCAGTGGCACTGTGTAACGGGCTCTTCAACTAGTATATATATATATATATATATATATATATATATATATATATATATATATGTATATACAACCCTGAGTGTACAGTGTGCACATTAATTTACATTATATATACACTCCTGTGTGTACAGTGTTAATTAATCCCTTAATGACAGCCGCGTTCGTGCGTATGTCCTCTGTCACTAAGTGACAGTTTCTGCGGGACGTACCTGGTAAGTCATCTGTCGTTAAGGGGTTAATATACATTATATATACAATCCTGTGAGTACAGTGTTCATTAATATACATTATATATACACTCCTGTGAGTACAATATGTACATTATCATATATATATATGTAGATAGATAGATAGATAGATAGATAGATAGATAGATAGATACTCCCGAGTGTACAGTGCGTACAATAATATAAACTATATATACACTCCTGTATAACTCTGTCTCGCATTAAACAGACTGGCAATGCCATCCCACCCTGATAAATTTATAAAGAGAGAAAAAAATAAAAAAGGGTTACTATCAATCAACAATAAATTTGGCAGATGTGTATGGTGGTGGTGGATTGGTGTGGTGTCATTGATGTATATCAACGTGATTCCTACAAGAATTATTACTATTATCATCTTTGAATATAATGTAGGCTGTTAAAGATATACGTAAGTCAAGGCTCAGTCAAGAGGAGAATATTGGGATTGTTTTTGCACTTTTGGTATTGTTTACATTTTTGTTTTTTATGATCGATCATGTATTTTCTATGTTTTAATATTTTCTGGTTAGTTGCGGTTACATAGGTGTCCAGGTGGTGAGGCTACTTGTGCGCCCTCATGGGTCCTCTTTTTGGCAGGCGGATGTACAAGTTTAACCCCTTAGTGACGGCCGCGTGCAGACGCGGCCGTCACTTAACGCACGTCTAACATTTTTTTTTTGTTTTTGTTAAAAGAATCCGGAGTCCCCGAACGGCGTGCAGCCGCGCGGGGAGCCGGATTTCCGGGACGTACATGTACGTCCTCTGTCACTAAGTGACAGCCACACAGGACGTACATGTACGTCCTGTGTTGCGAAAGGGTTAAATAAAGGCAATGTTGTTTATTTTTAACAGATACAATTTTTAATTTTCTCTTTTGCATATCCTCCTGAGGGTGAGAGGTGAAGCGCGGTAGATTGTACAACATTGTACTGCTCTTTTGTATCAGAGTAGTGTCAGGTGGGGTATGGTTATAGTTAAAGGCAATGAACCCATATTGTGTGGAAGATGGGACGATTTTTGATGGTGACTGAGACTTAAAGGCATAGTAACGTTTCAAAAACACAGCAGCTCCAATTAATCTTCATAGTATTTGAGCCATGGAGAGTGTCATTTCATTACTATGAGCGTTGTAGTTCAAGAATGATTGAATGATAAAGTATCCCCCTCCCGCCCCTTTTACCTAGTGTATCATTGCTCACCTCAGATGTGGAATCTGGTTGCTTGACCAGACAGGTCACAGCAAGGAACAATCTTCTTACTGTGAGAACAATGAAAACCCTGCCCCCCTTGACATGTTTTTCAGCTTTTTCCCTTTTCTTAATTGAAAATTGTCCCTCTCTGCGATTTACCTGGGCACCTCCCTGCTGCTCTGAGCTGAGCAGTGTTACACTAGGTAAAAGGGGCGGGAGGGGGATACTTTATCATTCAATTACTCTTGAACTGCAACTCTGACAGTACTGAAATAACATTCTCCAAAGCCTAAATACTATGATCAGGGCTCAAAATTTCCACTTGCCACTAGCCAATGGCGAGTGAAAATTTAGCCCTGGTGAGTAGAAATTCAGCCCTTGGTGGGTATGTTTTGGCTTGCAGTGGCAAGTAACTTTTCAGGTCTGGCTAGTAGCAAAGGACTTAAAGTTATAAGCCCTGCTATGATTACTAATTAGAGCTGCTTTTAGTTGAAACATTGCTATACCTTTAAAGCTGGCTTCTAAGGGTTAACCCTCTGAGGAGCAGGGTGGGTGGAATAACTACACATGCAACACAGTGTCACTATTTCAGCAGGTAGGGGTGCATGAGGAAAGTTAGATTCTCATATTATTGTGAGTAGGCAAAAGGCTTGAATTTATACTCTATAATTTTAAATATATTATGTATTACTTGTGATTTAAGCTGTTGTTTAGAATATACATTGGAGAATTGACCTCACTACAGTTGTACGGTTTTGATGAGGTCACTATAATTTCCAACACATATAACAAAACTTGTTTTCAAACAGTCCTCTGAGCTACATGGAGTGGACACTCAAAGACACACATATATAGGGGAGTATATACTCATGACAGAGTCACCCAAGGTGGACAGATCAAAGCTAAGACACCAGTCTAAATCAATCCAAAATCTGCCGACTTGCATTATGTCACTTTCTTTCTTGAGGTCTTTTGGTCCTTCTACTGTCCAGTACTTACCTCATCCTTTCTCTCCTTCCTATTGCTAAGGTTCAAATACTCTGAAGGCTCAGAGTCTCACCGTCCGATTATTCGAGCTAGTCTTTGAGAGTCAGTTTGTCTTTTGCTAGTCCTGTTATTCCTGACTTTACTGACTTTGCTTTTTTTTAGGTTCTACCTCCGTAATTCCCATTTGCTCCTGGGGACCCACTGCTAGTTTTTTGACCTTGTGATTTTCGTCTCCCTCTGTTGCTCTCAGTCATTTTGGCCTGCCTGACTACGATTTTGTTTTTTCCCGATTTACCTGCAGCCGCCTCCTCTGGCCCTTGTTATTTGTTTTCGGGTTGAGTTCTCACCCTCCCGTGCAGACTGTCATTCACCCTGTGTGGGTTTGCCTCCACCGACTGGATGGGTTGTTCTGTTCATATTCCCTTTATGGGAGGTGTCCTGTCTCTTCCTTTCTGTTTGAGGTTTCCACCTCAGTGAGAGTTTGCAGGCGACAGCTTCGGCCGGGAACTCGCTTTGCCCGAGAACTCTCTTCCACCATGCATTCCTTTGGCCTAGAATATATCTTGAAGCACCAGTTTACTCCTGCCTGGGTCAGTCAGGTTTTTGCGACCTTACCTTTGGCTGCATTTATTCGGCTAGTGTCTTATCCCTCCTGACAGTCTTAGCCCATCTGTTTTGGGCAAGAAGTTTTCAGGGGTTCTAGTCTCCACTACTAGGGCTTTTGTCAGCAGGGCAGTCCTTGCCCACTGGTCCTCCAGGTAAGCAGTCATACCCCACTATCCTGCATCATCTCTGGGGTAGCCTGGGCAGCTGGTTAATGGTCTTACACTGTTGGCCTTTAGTCTCCAGTTCTACCACCTAGGGGAATTCTGTCCCTCTAGCATTTTTGGTCTCTTTAGGGTCATAGGACTTATTTTTATTTTAACTTCTGCAGCCTATCTTCTTTTGTTGTTACCCATCCTGTGCCCTCTTGGTATTTCAGTGGATCCTGTACTCCTGCTTAGATCTTTCAGTTAGTAGGTGTCTGAGTTTTCACAGTACACACATACTCCCATCCTGACCAGGGTCCCAGCTCAATCGGGATCAGGCATAAGGCTTTGCAGCCAGAAAATGTACCTGGCTATGGCTGCAGAAAGACATAAGGTTGACTGTGGCCATCTCTGAGCTATGCTCTCTAGCGTCAATCACTAGCTAATATCTTAGACCCGTACATAATTCATGAAATACTGGACCAGTGTGGCAAATAATGGCTTCACAACAAAAAAAAAGGCCCTTATTCTCTGGACTCTTGCAAGAAGACATGCTCAATGACAATCAGGCTGCCTTTGGTGTTTAGACATTTAAATGCTTAATGTTCGATCTATGAGTACGGTTGAAAGCTTAGAGGAACTAGTAAAAGAACTGAATAACACCAATTTATACATTATTGGCTTATGTGAGATTAATAAAAAAATGACGATTTAGTCAAATTAGAAGATGGACACTGGCTTTACTATTCTATAAAAGATCCAATGATGAGCGATATGGAGGAATCAGATGTTTGATTAACAAAAAACTGACAGACTCGGTTTTAAAAACAGAAAGTATTTCTGAAATAATTTCTTACTGTGCTATTAAACAGTCACTATTTTCTTCAAATCATGTTTATGCCCCTACAAGTAGCCAGAGTGAATTAAGTTGAATAATTTTATGATGATTTATTATGCCACAACAAACAGGACAATTACTTTTGCAAATTAATAATGGGAGATTTCAATGTGAGAATTGGAAAGATCCAAAATGGTGAGAAATAGATGGGACCACATGGAACTGGAATAAGAATCGGCCATCTGATTTAATTTGGAGAAGAACAAAATTAGCACATCGTTAATTCATTCTATAGGAAAAAGGACAGTTAAAATGGGCATGGTAATATAAGTGAAATCAATTGGTAAGACCTCACCTTGAGTATGCAGTGCAATTTTTGGCACCAGTTCTGAAAAAAGATATACTAGAACTAGAGAGGGTACAGCAAAGAGCAACAAAATTAATTAAGGGAATGGAGGACTTGACGTATGAGGAACGACTAGACAAACTTGGTTTATTTACTCTAGAAAGAAGATGACTAAGAGGAGACCTTATCACATTGTACAAGTATATGAGAGGTCAATACAAAGATCTCTACTGAGATCCATCCGGACAGTCTTGCTGCTCTGCAGTGAGCAATCTTACATCATTAATAGAGGAGGGTGGTGGATACTTTATGATTCAATTGCTCTTCTACTACAACTCTGACATTATTGAAATAACACTCTCCATTGCCCAAATACTATGAAGATTAATTGGAGCTGCTTTTATTGTGAAATATTATTACAAGCAATAATCGATGGCTTGATCAACCAAGAAAGAAAGCAAACGAAAGATAGCCACACATAGGAGAGAAATGTTTGCATCAAAGCTTGAAGATGGTACAACAGCAAAAGCTCAGCAACACATAGTAAAATGAGTGGAAGAATTCGATGAAATCAGTACAAGGATGAAAGAGAACAAATGAATGCATTGCTAGAGGCCGAAAAAAATTCAAAACATCCGGACCTGACAAAAGTCACTATTGAATTGTTGAAAGCAAGAGGTCAACCCTTATTCAGAGCCCTAGCTAATCTATTATCAGATTACTTACTACTCTTCAAAGTGCCTGAAACATGGGAAAATGCAGATGTTATCCTACTACACCAAATAGGTTATAAGGCAAATCTAGAAAAACTACTGACCAATAAGCCCTTTGCCAGTCATCTACAAAGTGGGAGAGAGTGGAGCCCAATTAATTGGAATAGAGTCTTCATAGTTAGATAAGAATGACCAGCTACACCTATCATAGTAGGTGTTTAGAACTACCAGATTGCACAATATAATAACTCTCTCATAGCGATGGTAAGCTCAAACAGAGGTTCTGTTACAAACCTCAACAGGCATCTGTGAAAATATCCAAGCAAAGAATGCTAAACTGTAGGCATCGCTCAGACATGATATAAAATGTTCAAACACACTGTAGAAAAGCAGAAAGCATATATATTTTTTGTAATCTGCTGGTCACAAATAACTGACAAGATATTGGATATAATAACAGTTATGGATTAGTAATGTTGTCGCTAATGGTCACCGTCTTTTAATCTAAGACGCAACTACAACAAAGTTATTGACCACTAATTCACCATATATCTAACCAATCTAAATAGTGATGACTGGCTTAGATTATTAGATCAGTGGGCAGCTACATTATAAATGACTCTGATCATTAACCTGTTTGATCATACAAAGAGTTGAAAGAAGACTGTAAGCTAAATGTATATGTAGCTATTTAACTTTTAGCATGCTTTTGCCAACAATAAATTAATATTGATAATAGCTGTGTCACTGTGTGACTATGAAATTAACACAATGACAAGTACAGATGAACTTAAATAAAACTTAATATTAAGTACAATAAGACAGGTAGTAAAGAAGCAGACTGGTGGCAACAAATGACAACATTAATTCGGTAATAACATAGAGTGGCAGTAGTGGGTAACACCTTCACGAGACCAGGGAGGAACAGTGAACTCACTTTCCTCACCCTTCACCAGGCAGGTGAGTAGAATGGAATGGCCCTTGGACTACCAGGAATATGCGAGGATAGTGCGGGTACACCGCATACACAGAATGAATGGCACACCTTCACGAGACCAGGGAGGACTAGGGAACTCACTATCCTCACCCTTCACTAGGCAGATGAGCGAAAATGGAAAGGCCCAGGGACTCACACAAGTAGATAGAATAACAGTGTGAGCATACAACGCTTATGTCTGGATAGTACACATTCACGAGACCAGGGAGGAACAGTGGACTCACTTTCCTCACCCTTCACCAGGCAGGTGAACTGTAACAGAATGGCCCTTGGACTACACGGTAGATGTGAGGGCAGTGCAGAGCACTCCCACACACACACACAGTCGGCAAGTAATGAAAAGAGCGCACCAATACCCGGACAGGGTATACAATGCTGGGAGTAACTGAGGCTCGATCAGGCAGTACGCAAAACCGGAATGGCCACGGAGGGCAGACACACGGTGTGACTGACAAGCGCCGCTAACGGAAGCTGGCGAAGAGCGGAAGGCACAGGCAACACGGAAACCAAACAGAGGCAAGGAATGGTAACGGAGCACAACAATGGAGAGAGTAACCCAAGAGGCAGCCAATGGTCAGAACCGGATCAGGTAGTCAGACGTCGCCATTGGTTGTAGCCAGAGCAGATAGTCAGACGTAGCCAGGTGTCAGAGCTGGAGCGGGATAGTCAGACGTAGCCAGGAGTCAGAACTGGAACGGGTAGTCAGACATAGCCAGGTAATGCACAGGAGCAGTAATGGACCAACACAGCAATAAGCTCAGGTACACCACGAAAGGGCAAAGGTAAAGACACAGGTTGAGGTTTAAAAACCCTGACAGGCGGGTGGAGCGATGACCTCACCAACAAGTAGACCTATAAGAATAGCGACTCAGCGAGAGCTACAGTTCAGGAAGTAAACAATGTCGCACATAGGCAATACTGCGAGAGGCAATCACGGGCACCGTGATAAGCTGCTAACATACATATTTTACATTCTAATCATAAACAGTGCAAGCACCTTACAGAGGATCTCTGAAAATTAGCAAGCTATAAATAAAGGAGCAACTTTAAAGATCATAGGTATTGAATATTACTTATCATAACTTTCATAATAGTTGCTTTGAATCTGATTGATAATAAGTCATATAATTGACAGTTATGAATTCACAAGGGTATATATAACAGGCTATGATCTGAACATACTCTAATGATACACCAGTGGCTCAATTCTATTATCAGCGCAAAAAAAAGAAAACAGGCATTGTGCTTTTTTAAGTCAGGTTTTAGTATCTTATTAGTAGGATAGGTGATCAATCCATGCGACAATTGCTGGCATTTTCTGATAAAGCCCATATAACATACTAGTTGAAGAGCCTGTTACACGGGCCACAGTGCCACTGCCAGCCGGTCGCAGTGCAGTCATGCTCAGTAGAGACTGCCCGCTGCACGGCTGATACATAGCGGGACGCTACTTCAGAGCACCCGCTCTGTTTCAGCCTTGGCACAGGCAGTCTCTACTGCGCATGACTGCAGCATGTGCAGCAGTCTCTACTGCGCATGACTGTGGCGTTACACACATTTTAGCAAATTATTATATAGGATGTGTAACATATGATATATGGGCTTTCGTCTTCTTTTTAGAGTTATATTTATTTAAAATTTATTGTTCATACCTCAAGGGGGACAACAGGCCCCCTCCTGATACCCACTAGCATTGATCACCTATCTTTCTGGATGAGTTTTGTCATATTGAGTGTACATACCTGGGAACTTCCAATTGAGGTCTACCCGGAGGGGAGTCCTCTGGTGTAGCAGGGGGTGACAATAATGATGCGAATCGCGTCAAAAAGGGGCAGGGCTTAACACAAGTTGAGGGGGCAGGGCTTAAAGGTGTCACACAGAAGGCTGGGGAAGGAGGAGCACCGGGAGAAACAGCAGATGTGGGCAGAGTTTCAATAGAAACTCCCCACATCTGGAGGAATCAGCTTCTGCCCCAGAGACCCGGTAAAGCTCTGTCAAAACCGGAGTCTCTGGGGCAAATCCAGGTATGTCAAGGTATTGTGCACTTTAGTGTTCTGGTTCATCTGCCAGCATATCTTTAACATATTAATACAAGTGTTAATCAAAACAACATTTTATAACACTTAGTATACATGTATACACACCGTGTAAACTTATATATCTTCACTGATGTATCACCATGTCAATATTTTCTTGACTCCAGAGAATGGAAACAATGAACCAGACCTTTATTAATGAATTTATTCTTCTGGGATTTTCTAATGACCTAAAAACAGAGGTTGCTATATTTTTACTTGTTTTTGTATTATATTTAATAACGTGTTTTGGAAACGGTCTCATTATTTGCATTATTATAATGACCCCACAATTACATACACCAATGTACTTTTTTATCTGCAATTTATCAGTTCTGGACTTGACTTACTCAACAACAGCTGTGCCCAGATTGCTGTCTGATATCTTTTATAGTCAGAAAATTATTTCTCGAGCTGCTTGTGGAACACAAGTCTATCTCATTATGGTTCTGGGAGTAGCTGAGGGTCTTCTACTTGCACTGATGGCGTATGATCGCTATGTTGCCATTTGCCATGGACTATATTATCCAATGCTTATGAGCTGGAAAAATTGTTACAGAATGATAGCTTTTGTATGGATTGGAAGTTTTCTGATGTCAGTTGTTCCATCAGTTTCAATGCCTGTTACAATCTGTTTTTCTAACCAGATCAATAATTTTATGTGTGAAGTTCTATCAGTTCTGAAACTGGCTTGTGGAGAAACCTTTGCCAATGAGTTAATTATGTATGCTGTTAGTTTTATTTGTCTTGTTCTTCCTTTTGTATTTGTTATAGTAACTTATATTTGTATTATCATCTCTGTGATTAAAATTCATTCCGTTGGAAGGGCTAAAGCTTTTTCCACTTGTACGTCTCACATAATAGTGGTGTTTCTGTGTGCCTGGTCTGCAATGCTAATGTACTTTGGGTCCTCATCTAAGTATTTATCACAGTCACCAAAATATCTTTCATTCCTTTATATAATTGTAGATCCAATGATAAACCCTCTGATTTACAGTCTGAACAACCGGGATGTTAGAGAAGCAATCAAGAGATTACTGCAAAAGATATCTGCACCTCACCCAATATGAAGTGTTAATAAAGCGATTTAGTTATTTACAGTTTCATATTTATACTTGTTTTTTTAACATGCCAAAATATGCTATAGTGCAATACATTAAGAAAATCAACAATTCTGCACACTAATATGACACACACTGAATAATTGCTAAAAGAAACTTTGAGATGATATGTAACACAACAATATTCTTCATATTTATATTAATATGAAAATAAAATAAACTCATCCATTTGTCTATAGAGAGACTTATTTGGGGCTCTTTCTTAATGTGTTCATGTTGTCTATTATTAACATGTTTGCCATTTTCATTATATATATGTTGTTCATCAATCACAATTATTAATATTTCACACGTAGTGAAGATATTGAATATACTTGGAAAATAGCTAAATATGGCTTATATTTTATTTTAGTGATTTTCTTTTTAAAGTAAAAATTTTATTACATATTTATATTATCCCACTTTTTATATATTTTTTTTTATTTTTTTCATATAGACAATTTTTCTATTTTCTCTTTTTCTTTTTTTTAATTTTCTTCCTCATTGTGGGAGCTGTGACATGTGGAATTGAGTCTTGGCAGTTCCATTTTATAAAAGGTGTATGATATGTATTGATTTTTCAGCATTGGATCACTTTCTTTAATCTTTAACCCCTTAAGGACCGGGAAAATCTGAGGTTGTTTTCCCTTAAGCACCGGAGCAATTCTGACCTTTTTGACTATGTCTTTGTTCAACAGTGTTTTCCCGCTAAGTCTTTTATTCCACCCCCATAAATTATATACTGTTTTTTTAAGCACAAATAGGGTTTTCATTTGATACCCTATTTATATGGCTAACCCACCATTTACTTTATTAAAATTTAAAAAAAAGTAAAAAAATTTTTAAAAAACACCATTTTTGTTTTTTCTCTTGGGATCAATTGGGCACAAAGGGTTAAATTTTTATGGCGACTGCATGAAAGGTATGACCGGTCAGTCATACCTACAAAATGTGCAGTTTAAAGTGGCCACTGTCCCCCCCTTGGGTGAAAATCCCCATGTCCCTTTTTCCCACCCTATTTTGACACTTTTTTATCCGTGACATTTGGCGGTGTGTATTAGTGTATTACATAGCTCCACAACAATCACACTTCCAAAATTGTTTAATGAGATAATTTTTTTTTTTAAGTAAAATATCATTGTGTGTTGTGTTTTTAAAAAAGAAAAAAGTATCATTGCAGGTCAGAAATTGACCTGCATTTTCAAGCCTCTGGCACCAGCAGTGAAGGGGTTAATACCCCCAGCTGCTGTATTCTCATTTGCCACTAGGTGTCTCCTCTCTACTTCTGTCTCCCTTACTTTGATAGCAAGGGAGACAGAGGTAGAAGAGACACGCAGAGACAGCATGCTTTCTGTGCTGCCTCTTTCACTTACTATGCCGGTACATGTGATCGCTGCTATGGCGATCACGTGAACCGGCACAAGCAAGAAGGGCTGAGACTGAATGCCCCAGTCTCAGAGTGCTCAGTCTCAGCCTGGAATTAATGTACGGAGGTACGCTGCTATCATTTAAGCCATGACGGTCCTGGACGTCATGGGTCCTTAAGGGGATAACAACCCATGACGTTCCAGGACCGTCATGATCCTTAAGGGGTTAAAGTCTCCCTCACCACAGGCTCATTGACACAAGGCTGGTGTAAAACCATTGCAGTGCTTTTATTTAAGATGGAACTAAGCAGAACCTGGGGATTATAGACTAGTGAGTTTGACCTCAGTAGTAGAAAAACTGCTAGAATGAAAAAAAAGGGACTATATTCAGGATCACAGTATGTGAAATAAGATTATTAACAGGAATCAACATGGTTTTATGGTCTTATGAAGAATAGATCTTACCATACATATCGTTTGAACTTCTGTGAAAAAGTAAGTAGGAACCTAAATAATGGAAAAAGCAGTAGATGTAGTAAATCTAGAGTTTGCAAAGGCATTTGATACAGTACCACACAGGAGGCTGCTGTAAAAAATAAGGAAATTGGGACTAGGGGATAACCTTTGCAACTGGATAGAAAACTGGTTGAAGGATAGGGAACAGTGTGTTGATGTAAATGAAAAATTGTGAAGTTGAGTGGAGTTCCTCAAGGTTGAGCACCTGGTCCATTCCAATGACCTGGAAATACGTACAGAATGCAACATTTCAATTTTCGGAGATGAAGCTAAATTACACAAAGTAATACATTCAGAGCAGAAACAAAGAGAAAGTGGCACCCAATAGTGTAATTAGTTGAATACAAAATAATGAAAAAAGTAGTACAGTAGGAACTCACGTGTGTGATTGTCAGGAGAATATCAGCTGACAAATGTGCATTTGGAAAGATTGATCCCGTCTCTGTTCGGGTGATTCAAAGTTTGAAATGCAGGAAAAGTATCAAACAAATGACTCCACTAATAAAAACAGTTTCATTTAAATACAAATTCAATTAAAATGTAACCTGTAACGGACCATAGACCGTTACTAGAGAAAGTAGAAAGTAGAAGGCATTCTGATTGACTGCCTACTGTTCTATGTTAAAGGTTGAATGATTTAATGTGTTGTCATGGACTGTAATATATTTAACAGATGCTGGACCTCTGTGTTCATTGATGGCCTGCAATATTATATGGGCTTGCAGGGGTTAAATGGTTGGATATTTGCAAGGTCATCCAAATTGTAGATGTGTCACACTCTAATCCAGACTTTGATTAGGTTTTCACTTTACTAATCCCTTTGCCTTCGTTGTGTATACACTTTTGTATGCTGTGTGATAGGATTAGTCTGGTGTCATGATTGTATGTAACACCTGTTTCTATTGTACTGTATTGTTGATTGTATAAATCATACTTCCTTTCACAGCCTCTGTATTGTCCCTTTGTGTTCCCTGTCCACACTTTGATAGATGTATTGTACCTGCTTTTCCTATAAAATGTCCCCTGTTCCTTCAATAGTAGTAGTCATTTTGGACTAGATGTGTGTCCGGTTGTTTTATTCCTGGATGGTCTAAAGGGTCCCCTTTGACCCCCATTTAAGGATCCTGCTTTCCAGTATTCCATGCAGCAATCTGAGCTCACCAGCTTGGCTACCCACTTGTGGCCGCCTTCGGGAGGGAGAAACCTAGAACAATGGCCCAGGACAACCCGGTGTATTGGGTTCCCGTTACATTGGTGGCAGTGGTGGGATCATCTCCCTCACCAAATTGGATTGCGCCAGAAGATGTCCACCTAGCAGGGGCTTCCACCAATTTTATAATTTCATATAACTCTGCAGCTCCAAATCAGCAGAGCTCAGGGCATCAGGGTGCACTTGTTGTTTCTTCCATGTCTTCCGCAGACATGGCAGAAACAACAAGCGCACCCTGATGCCCTGATCTCCACAGATTTGGAGCTGCAGTATTATATGAAATTATGGAAATGGTCGAAGTCCCTTCTAGGTGACATCTTCTGGATGCAATTGGAGGACCAATTGGACAGCTGCATCAAAACAGAGATGGTGGGACAAGATAAGTACGGGGCTCTGTGCAAAAAAGCAGACTAGAAGATTTTTCCACTGGTCACCCAGCACCCACCCTCTGCCCATCTTGGGATATGATGGTCAAGGGCTGGCATGGGATGCGTTGTACCAGGACATTAATATTGGCTGCCAGGATTGCAGTTGCTACTGGGAGATCAGAGACAAGAGAGATTGTATGCTTGGTTGCTGCAACCACTCAGACCTACAGATGGAATTGAATTGGCTAGTCACCAGTGAATGGACTGTCGAGTAGAGGTATGCAGCTCTGCTACAAAGAATGAGAGAATACCACCTCAATGAGATCTTTATCAACTACCTTGTTACCCCACCCTGGGGAGTGGGACTGAGGTCCTCCCCAGTGTCTCTGTTACTCCAGCCCTGGGGAGTGGGACCGAGATCCTCCCCAGCGGGTCTGATACCCCTAGCATGGTGAGGTGGATTGCCCTCCTCACCAATCCCTGTGATGCCCCTGCCCTGGGGAGTGGGACCAAGATCATCACTAGTGGCTCTGATACCCCTGACCTGGTGAAGGAGAGTTTAATCCTCACCAGCGGCTCTGTTGCTCCTGCCCTGGAGAGTGGGACCGGGATCCTTCCCAGAAGCTCTGATACACCATGCTTGGTGAGTGGGACCAAGATCCTCTCCAGCCTCTTTGTTGCCCCTCCAGTGGTGAGTGGGACCAAGGTCCTCACTAGTGGATCTGTTGCCCCTGCCCTGGGGAGTGGGATTGAGATAATTCCTAGCTGCTTTGATACTACTGGCCTGGTGGGGGAGAATGTGATCCTCACCAATGGCTCTGTTGCCCCTGCCCTGGGTAGTGGGACCGAGATGCTCCCCAGAAGCTCTGATACCCCATGCTTGGTGAGTGAGACTGAGGTCCTCATCAGCCTCTGTGTTGCCCCTGCAGTGGTGAGTGGGACTGAGGTCCTCACCAGTGGCTCTGCTATCTCTGGCATGGTGAGGGGGATTGCAGTCCTCACCAGCCCCTGTGTTGCACCTGCCCTAGGGAGTGGGACCGAGGTCCTCCCAAGCAGTTGTGTTGCCCCTGCTCTGGGGGGTGGGACAGAGGTCCACGCCAGCCTGTTTTATGGTCCTGATCCAGCGAGTGGGACCACTGACCTGTTGGATTTGATTTTATTCAAAAACATTTTTGCCATTCCAAATGAGATATATCCAAAAAAGAATTATAATAAAATGCACTACTTGCTAATAGTTTCTTAAAACATATTAACAAAAATCTCATCACATACTGTACATCAGCTCATCAGCTCTACGTGTTTTGTAGCAATGTTTTTTCTTTTCTTTTGCTCCTGAGGAACTGGCACATTGCCACGAAATGCATAGAGCTGAAGGAGATGGGAAGGAATTGGGGCATCATCCTTATCAGGGGAGCATACGTTGCATCTAAATCAGGTTTCTCTCTCAACTGCCAAAATGGAAGGAGAGGAAGCAATTGTTAGAAGCAGTGCCATTGCTACTGTCAGATGCAGCAATACAATGGATCCTCAGACACCTGCATCAACAATGGTGGTGACACCAGTTGTACCACCATTGTCCCCAAGCAATCTAGATAGTGGGGATGATGATTCCTTAGAATCTTTCAGTACACTCTCAAGATTTCTTCAACAGAGTGCAGTGGAGTATGGAGTGGAACAAAGAGGGAATAGAATGGGGTAGTGATGATAAGGAACAAAGACTACAATTGAAGTGGGTGTAGTCCAGAAAAATCCTCTTGTAGGTGGGTAGCTAGAGGATATAGTGGAGGAGCGCATGAGTGGGCAGGAAGAAGAGGTGCAGGTTTCTATGAGGGGCCAGGGTCTGGCTGTGAGTGGGTAGTTAGAGGAACAGGATCCTGTGAGTGGCCAGGAGGAAGAGGGGTAGTTTCTGTCTATGAGTAGGCAGGAGGAGGTGCAGGTTCTCATGTGAGGGAAGTAAGGGGAGAAGTTCTGTCAGTGAGCTGACATGAATATGTGGGTGCAGGACTGGTGACAGAAGCCACAGAGGTTGAGGAGGAGAGTGAGAGAGGAAGGGCCAATTTTGATCAGTGGTTGGGTCAGACTCTGGGTCTGCAGCACATACTTCAGTGACATCTCCCCCTCCTCCACTGTCCTGATTGTGGGAATATTACTCTTTGGGGTCTGGCATGGTGCAGGAAACTGCAAAAGCTTAATGCACATTGTGTTAATACATAGTAAAGAGGTATGCTGATGTGTATGTGAAAAAAATAAAACATCCCACTACCATGCCACTGATGCTGCTACTGACCCAGCTAGCACTACCCCTCAGGAAAACGTAGACAACATAAAACCTCCACTAGGAAGACCAAATTGGTTGCAGAAATCCCCATCAGCAAGCAGCAACCCCCCCATCAGCCTTTGCAGACACTCCCAACTTCCACACCCATCAAAAGTGTTCCCACAGAGTCACAAACTCATCCACCAATGCCATTACCCCCTCCAGACAGCAATTAGGTGTAGACATGAATATGACAATGCACACCTTGTACACTATGTGGTGCAATGACTACACATGGAAATGTGGTGGAGACAAACAGGATGCAGACTATAACAGAACACCTAAGAACCAGACATCCTGCAGAATATGAGCACCTCTTAGTGGGTAGGGTGAAAAATGTTATGAATTTATTTATTTTTATTTTTTTTTTATTGTTTCTATATTTTTTAATCATTTGTGTGAATGAGGCTGCTGCTGCCAAGCTGTCATTCCATTTGTTTACTTTATAGATTTATTTTGCATTAAGTTTCCCACTTTCAAGTAATGTTTCTTGGCTTATGATTGTGTAGGCTGTTATTTAAATAAAATATATTGTTAGCCTACATATTAGCAGGGCATTTTTCTTGGCTACTTTCAATCAATCAAGAAAACAACAAAAAGTATAAATCACAGTTACGGCTATTATTTATATAAAACAACAAAACATTCCTCTTTCTTGAGCTCCCTCCTAGTCGTATCAAAAAATAAATATAATAAAATAGTTACATGAAGGCAGATATAAAAAGAATATATATATATATATATATATATATATGTATATATAGGAATAGGAATATATGAGGAAGTGCTAATTGTGCAGTATGAAACGTGTAGGAGGTTTTGACATCAAGGAGTCTGTTAATATTGCGCCCTAAGAAGATTTTGTTATCAGTACCCCAAGGAGGGAAGTTGGAGATTTGAAGGCCGGGAAGTGATGTGATGTTATTCCAGACTGAACGAATGGAAGGACTGTAGAAAGACGGGAGGTCGGGAAAAATAGCAGGTTCTGAGAGACCGCCAATCCTCATTCTGTCTGCGTATAAGGAATTGGAGACAACAGTGGAAAAGTGATCCCAGGTAACTTTGCTATTTATAGTTGCCATTATAGGGATATACATACCACGTTAGTGGGGAGAATTTAGTGAGGTACACATAGACCTGCCCGCTACAGTACTGACATATTCAGATTCCTTCCAATCTGAATATTCAACCTCCCCTCTAAGTGTTCTCTAGCTGATAACATTGGGTGCTCAGGGCTCACAGATCGACCGACTTGCCGCACAGGTCACCCAGTCGGACACCAAGCTGGATACTCTTACAGCTCTTTTGCAGCGGATACAGGTGCAGCAGGACATCGCTGAGCCCCCTGCTGGACCACTTGCAGTGGCGTCTGTGGCCCCTTTGCCTGTTAGCTATTTTCCATACCGAATGCCGTTGCCAGACCGGTTCGACGGTTCTTCAAATGAGCTCAGGGGGTTCCTCAACCAGTGTTTTCTACAATTCCAGAACCAGCCTGAGGCCTTAGCTTCTGATCCCTCCCGCATCACCTTTGTCATATCTCTTTTGAGCGAGTTTGCCTTGGCTTGGGTCAATCCTCTGTAAGACCACCAATCCCCTATTCTGGCTACCTTTGACACCTTCATTTCCGCTTTCTGCTCCATGTTTGATGCTTCTGGACGTCAGATGAGAGTAGAGGCAGCCATTCTCGACATCCAACAAGGTTCCTGCACCCTTCAGCAGTACACAGTTGAGTTCCTTACCTGGGCAGATGATGCAGAGTGGGATGAGCGGACCCTCAAGGCCGTGTTCAGAAGGGGTCTTTCTGATAGGTTGAAAGATGACCTTACTACTCGCCTGATCCCTGACACCTTGGAGGGCTTAACAGCCTTGTGTTACACACTGAAACACCATCTTCAGGAGTGTAGCACTGAACGAGAACAGGATCGCAGTAAACACCCAACCCCTTAAACCGGTGTTCCGTCTAGCACCCTGGTTCCAGCCTCTGTTACCTCCACCAGTGGCCTCTGAAGAACCCATGGAGGTTGGTTGGGTACTCTGTCTCTCCAAAGAAGAGAAAGCTAGAAGGCGTAACTCAGGTTTATGGATTTATTGTGCCCAAGCCGGGCATTTAGCTTTTTCCTGTCCGAATAAGCCGGGAAACGCCTGGACATAGGGTTTGAAGGGGGATTAACCCTAAGTCTGTCACCAGTCCCTTCCAAAGAGGACAATAAAGTTCTCAACCCGGTCTCCCTCAACCATCCCCATGGGATTGTACAGGCATCAGCCTTCATTGACTCCGGTGCTGCAGGGCTTTTTATGGACTCTGCATTTGCTACCCTTCATGGCATTCTGTTCATATCCAAGAAGGCCCCTATCCACATTGTGACTGTCGATGGCTCCCCTTTAGGGGTTGGTCTCATAACCTTGTCTACTATGCCTCTGGTTTTGCAGATAGATCCTTGTCACATGGAGACTGTGTCCTTTGACATCATATCATGTCCTACCAGTCCTATCATCCTTGACCTTCCCTGGTTGAAGAAGAACAACCCTATGGTTGATTGGGTTACTGGTCGTCTCATGTTTCCCATGCCTCTGGTGCTGGCCACAGAGCTCCGTGTAGCTATCATTGCTACCGAACTTCCCTCTTTACCCACCCTGTATTCAGCCTTTGAGGATGTTTTCAGTAACTTAAGGCAGGTCGGTTACCTCCTCACCATCCCTATGACTGTCCCATAGACCTCCTCCCAGGTACAACTCCCCCCCGAGGCAGGGTATATCTTCTATCAAACCCTGAGACTAAAGTACTAGAGAATTACATCCAGGAGGGCCTGGCCAGCAGATTCATCCAGCCCTCCACGTCACCTGCAGGGGCTGCGATATTCTTTGTCTCCAAGAAGTACGGTGGTCTGTGCCCTTGCATGGATTATAGAGGCTTGAACCTCATTACCAGAAAAAACAGCTACCCTTTACCCCTGATCCCGGAATTGTTAGACCGGCTTTGTGGAGACCAGTATTTTACAAAATTGAACCTGAGGGGAGCTTATAATCTGCAGCAGCACACTTGTACATATTTTATCACCACTAGTGAGTGGTCTGAACAGCTGGGCTATTAGTCTTCCAAGGCCTCAGGTGTCTTAAGAGCACTCCTGTACTTATCCTGAGCACCACTAGTGATCAGTTGTAACCCACTGGTTTTATATTTATCTGTTGAACACGGCTAGTGAGAGGTCATAACCCGGTGTGCTATTTTGGCCTTCCCACGCCTCAGGTGCTCTACCAACACCCCTCTACTTATAATGAGCACTGCTTGTGAATGGTCGTTACCTGCTGGGTTTATATTTATATTTGGAACTCTGCTAGTGAGCGGTCAAACCGCACTGTTCTATTTTGGCCTTCCCTGGCCTCTGGTGCCCTATGAGCACGCGTACTTGAGCACCATTGCACTATTAGTGAATGGTTATTCCCACTGGGTTTGTATAAATTAAATTTGGAGCACTGCTTGGTTATTTGGCCTTCCCATGCCTTTAGTGGTTGCTCCCACTCTTGTACATTACTTTAGTACCGCTTGAAATCTGTCATGAACTTCTGGCCTGTTTGGCCTTCCCAAGTATTCAGTGGTCACCACTGCCCTTGTATTATAACCAGTTTGGCTATTAGGCTTTTCCAGGCATTTCTTGGTGGATTCCTCACTGGTACATTTTATTGTTACACTTGTAGCAGTCATATTCTTCTGACCTATTCTACCTCCACTGGAGATATATATATCCACCTATATTTTCGCATTCATTCCTTGTAGCAGCTTTATCCAGCTTCAGTGGAGATCACCTCCCACTATTGTTGACCAATTTCTGCCTTTGTGATCCTTTCCTAAACTTATGTCTGGATCTGTCTACCAGCTCACCAGTATTTCTATCCTGGTCAGGGCCCTGGCTCAGCTGGGGGTCGAACATCTGGCTTTTTGGCCAACATCTTTACTTGGTTTTGGCCGCAGCAAGGAGATCTGGTGGCTGGCACGGAACCTGAACAACGCTCACTAGCACTGTTTGCAAGCTACTGAGATCCAGACCTAATTCTCAATATATTTGATTTGTGTCAAGTTTTTTTTGTGTTTGTTTGTCTCACTGTCAGATGCAGCAGTTTGTTGAACTTCTACACGTCCTTCTATTATGCCATCAACACTAGAATGGGAATCATTGGGGGAGATGCGCTAAAGTGCAGTGGCAATGTGTGTCTGGCAATGTATGGCGAGCACATCGCCTTTTCCATGTAGACACACATCGCCATATGCGCTAAAATTTAGGGATTCAAATGGAGAGGAGGAGAAGTTCCCCATTAGCATACAGGGTTGGGTTAGAAATGTACACCAACCAGTACACAATAACCTCCTCAGCAGTATGTCATTTTTATAGTGATATTTGTAGTGCAATGCATTCCCATTATTAAAAATATTGAATTTAATCCATTGGCTGGTAGAGACGTCATATCTGCAATTTATGTTGTGTTATAGGAGAATGTATCAGAGGTTTTTGGGTAACTTTATCAAGATTTTAAGCACATTTAGAGCTAACTCCATTTTACACCAGGGGTATACGTGTTTTGCTAAAATTTTAGACAATTAGCCTCTCTCTGTAAGAAACTCAATGTTTGACCAACGAGGCAGACATTCTGCAGCAGAAGCTTCCTTTCTCGAACTTCAACAAAAGGTTGCTAAAGTCAGTCAATATGCCACTGAGTTTAGGACCTGGGCCTCCAAAACCAACTGAAACCCTGGGGCCTTGAAGATCACCATTTGTAGGAGATTGACTGAAAGACACCTTGACCTGCAGAGAAATCCTTGAAGACTTAGAAGTGCTCATTGTCCGATGTCCTTGAGACCTTGATATGTGCATGAGGGAGAGTCAGCAACAAAGAGAATGCACCCGACGCTCTTGGTAGGGACACACTTCATCCCCTGTAATCCCAGACAGACCACACTCTCCTCTTGATGAGCCAGTGGAGGTAGGGGCCTTCACCAATCTCACAGAGTCTGAGAAAGGTGTTGATGCAGTCTTGGTTTCTGTCTCTAATGTAGAAGCCCACAATATCTTCTCCACCAGTATCCCACTAGGACTGGAAAAGTCCACGCTTGAGTTATGAGACTCACCTTCAAGCTTCAGATCCCTGCTGTCAAAATGTAAGGATCGTTTTCTTCTTCCTGTGACCCTAAGTTGGTCATCTGGTCAAGCCACTACTTCTGCTTTCATTGATTCTGGTGCTGATGGTATATTCATCAATGTCTCCTTGTCAAGGGACCATATGCTACTATGCAAACAGGCAGCTCAGTTTCTTGTAACATCCACTGATGGCACTCCCTAGGATTCTGGAGTGGTTACTCTCCAGATCGAACCATGAGGACCTTGCACTCTGAAGAACTTCATTTGGATGTCATTAGATCTCCTTCTCCACCCATCATTTTGGAGTTACATGTTTTCAGAACCATGACCCAGTCATCAGTTGGTCATCTAATCAGATCGCCTCATGGAGCGCCATACATCTTGTCTCCAAGATATCACTCCTACTGTTGCACCTCTCATGATTACTGGTGACATTAAGAATAGTGTTGAGCGAGCATGCTCGGCCGATGCTCGGATCGGCTCGAGCATCGCTCTGCTCGGCACATGGCGGTACTCGTCGAGTACCGCCATGTGCTCGCCCGACATGTTCGGGTGGCAGGGATCTGTGCCGGAAGGAGGCACAGATCTTACAGACGCTCCGCTGGACCACCAGGGACTGGAGGTAGGGGGCATTGTGGAGATGAAGGGGGACATTTTGGAGATGAAGGGGGACATTGTGGAAGGGGGACATTGTGGAAGGGGGGCATTGCGGAGATGAAGGGGGCATTGCAGAGATGAAGGGGGACATTGTGGAAGGGTAGACATTGTGGAAGGGGGGCATTGCGGAGATGAAGGGGGCATTGCGGAGATGAAGGGGGACATTGTGGAAGGGGGACATTGCGGAGATGAAGGGGGCATTGCGGAGATGAAGGGGGACATTGTGGAAGGGGGACATTGCGGAGATGAAGGAGGCATTGCGGAGATGAAGGGGGACATTGTGGAAGGGGGACATTGTGGAAGAGGGGCATTGTGGAGATGAAGGGGGGCATTGACCAGGCACCCTCCCCTCATCAGAGCAGGGGGTGCCTGGTGTAATGCTCGTGTCGCCCCATTGAATTCAATGGGGCTCGGGTGCTCGGCCGAGCACTCGAGCCTCCGGCGGTGCTCGGTCAGAGCACCCGAGCACCCGAGCATCGGGGTGCTCGCTCAACACTAATTAAGAACTTGGTACCCCTGTTGTATTGGGACTTTCTTGACATATTTTCTAAAAAGGATACTGATTAGCTGCTGCAGCATCACCCTTTTGACTGTCCAATTGAATTATTGTCGGGTACTACTCCATCTGGGGCAGAACCTATGTTCTATCCCAGCCAGAAAATGAAGCGCTCGCTGAATAAATCCATGTGTACCTGGAAAATGGTTTTATTCGACATCACTTGGGGGAGTGGGATTTTTCTTTGTGCACAAGAAAGACCGATCCCTTTGTCCATGCATTGATTACGGAGAATTGAATTGAATCACTATAAAGAATCAGTACCCCTTGACATTGGTCCCTTAACTTTTAGACCGCCTTTCATGTACCATGGCCCTTACAAAGTTAGACTTAAGAGGGGCTTATAACTTGGACCTCACCTAACAAGGCGATGAGTGTAAAACTGCTTTTAACACAATGTTTGGACACTATGAATACCTTCTAATGCCTTTTGGGTTGTGCAATGCCCCTGCAGTCTTCCATTCCTTAATGAAAGATCTTTTGAGACTTACGAATGAGCTATGTTGCTGTCTAGCTAGATGACCTCCTGATGTTTTCTTAATCACTGGAACAGTACCTAGAAAATGTCTAAACACTGATCCAGCGACTCTGCATAAACTTATTATACACTAAATCTGAAAAGTGTCACTTCGTATTTTCTTAAGTAAGCGTTCTGGGATGCATCATTTCTTCCGCTGGAATCAATATGGATCCACAAAAGATAAAAGTGGTTGCTGAATGGCCCAAACCTCTCAGTCCCAAATCCATTCAACAGTTTTCCGGCTTTGCAAACCACATGTCGTTCATTCTAATTTTTGCTCAAATAATTACCCCCCCATGACAGCTTTAATCCATAAAGGGGCAAATCTTCATCAATGGCCTCCAGCCACTCATGCTGCCTTTCTCACTTTGAAGACATCTTGCCTACATTCCTTCATTTTCCTGATCCCACTAAGCCCTACTATGTTGAGGTGGATGAATCCAAAGTGGGGACAGGAGCCATTTTGTTCCAACATGATGAGAAGACTCATCTCTTACACTCTTATTCTTTCTTTTCCAAGCAATCCACTATGTTCAAAAGGAATTACAATGTAGAAAACAGAGAGCTTCTGTCCATAAAATTTGCACTAAAAGAGTGGCAACATAATTTGAAAGGAGCTATTCATCCGTTTGTCATTTATTTTGACCACTAAAATCTTCAATTCCTCAAAACAACCCAACGTTTCAATTCTAGGCAAGCCTGATGGGCTTTATTCTTTACCAGGTTTAATTTCGCTATCACCTACCTTCATGGTAGTAAGAATAACAAGAAAGCTGATGTTCTGTCTTGTCAGTTTTATCCTCACCCAGATTCTCCTCCTGAAGCCATTCTCCAACTGGGCTAGGTTATCTCAGTCCTCTCCCCCTCCACTCTTAGTCAGATTTCACAATTTCAGGATTCTTGGCCTCCGACTTCTTTCAAACCTGCACATGTTCTGGTGGTTCCTCTCAGACTTCCTGGGATATACTCTCCTGGACTCACAAGTCTCCTGCCCGCAGACATTCTAGAGTTGCTAAGATCTTGGAATAGATACTCTGACAATACTGGTATCCCACATTCTAGATGGGTGTCACCAATTACTTTCAGGCCTATGACACTTGCACCAGAAACAAGCCAACTATGGTTTTCTGCAGCCTCTATCATTGCCTCAGTGGCCTTTGTCTCATGTGGCTATGGACTTTATGGTGTACCTGCTGGCATATCATCTTGATAGTACCATTGTAGTTATAGTGGATCAATTTTATCACCAGGCACATTTAGTCCCCCCTTTCTGTCCTGCCATTTGCTCTGGTCTTGGCTGACATTTTCCAAGAATATTTCAGTCTCCATGGGTGCCCCAGCAAATTGTTTCTGATCGAGGGTTGCAATTTACCTCATGTTTTTGGAAGACCTTTTGCCAACATCTGGGAACAGAATTGTGTGTCTCATGAGCCTACTGTCTGCAGACAAATGGTCAGATTGAATGGACCAACCAATTCCTCAAAATGTATCTCCAGCAATATGTGGCTAATCATCAGTCTAATTTGGTATCTCTCTTGCTTTTGGCTGAATTTGCCTTAACAACATCTTTCACAGATCCCTATTTTATTCTCCAGTCTATGCTGCTATTGGCTATCACCCTAGTTCCCTGGCAGCCTATTGGTCCAGTAGGGTTCCAGCTGCAGACTCAGTAGTTTCAGATCTTCACGCACTTTGAAAATCTGTTCCTCAGTGTCTTCTCATGACTTCAGCTCAGTCAAAGGGTACTTATCGACCAACTGCTGCATCTGACAGTTAGATAAACAAGCACAAAATCGTCTGTCCTGAATGTAGTAGAGATCATTGTGACAAGGAGATATGCTTGCATATGTTTATTTTCACTGTAACCTGAGTTAAATACCATTCATTCATTTATTGATTGTAACACTGTGTTTCTCTGTGCTATAACTTGGTTGTAATTACCCTTTTTAGATATATTGCTTTAGCATCAAATGTTATAGTAATGTATATCACAAAATATTACAACTGTTTTCTGTGTATTCATTCCACATAATCAACTGCAAATCAAATAAATATTAATGTTGTGATTAATATCCTAATTAGAATATTCATATTTGAATATTAATAGTCATAATTCAGGCCATGACCTCAACAGACTCTCAGTATGTTGCAGATACTCCTGATTAACAGCCTGGAGATCACATGTGGCTGTCCACCAGAAACCTTCATCTATGTTTAAACTCCTACAAACTCTAACCTCGATTCATTGACCCCCTGCAAGATCCTGAACCTCATCATTCTAGTCACCCTTTCCTTAGATTTACATGCATCTCTTTGGATCCCTAACAAATTTTATGTCTTGCTTCTCAAACCAGTACTCTATAACCACTTTCCTTCCACTATTCCACTTCCTCCTGTTCTAGTCAATGGTGAACCTGAATATCTGGTCCATGAGATAGTGGACTCATGCCTAATGTGCACCTACCTGCAATACCTAATCAACTGGAGAGTTTATAGGTCTGAGGAATCATCTTGGGTTCCTGCTAATGATATCCGTGGCTGCTCACGCATTCAGGCATTCCATCAGTTCCATCTGGATATACCTGGTTGCCCAGAGGGTTCCTATTCAAGAAGAAGGGGTAGTTTAATGTATTTTTTGTCAGTCTCTTTTATCTGCCTCCTTTTTCCTTTTGTCTGCTTGGACTTTTTAAGTAGGATCTCTCCATCTGTTTTTTTACTGATTGTTCTAGCTCATCTTGGTATCCAGTCTTTCTGCAGTGATCTCTTGGACGTCCTTGCCACCTGTTCCATTGTCTTTCTTCCAAATGTTTGGATTCCTGTCTGCTGTTGCTGCCTTCTTTTCAGAGTTAAAACAATGGACATTTTCTGGATTTTTCATTTTATTTCAACCATACTGTTTACCCTAAAATTGCATCCATTTTTACTTGAAGAATATGGCCAATGTCTTGTTTGTAATTACTATGGAGTATTTTTGGGGGGAATTTGTGATTACAACCATAATTAATCTCAAGAGTTTGTAAATTCAGTATGTGTGAACATACAAAGCCTCTTTCTATTTTTCACTTACTCGTGCTAAACTGATCATTGACTTGAAACGATCACCTACTTATATATTTTTCTATTATTTTGATTCACATTAACCAGAATGCATAAAATGTATTTTAATTATCATTTTCTAATCTTGTAATAAGTGAAAAGGTAGGTTAATTTTATGTTGATTTCATTAAGGTCAACTTATTTGACTAGGGAAAGATTTGGATAATATTTTAAATAATGTCATCTTTGAGCATGTACATTTTTCCTTTTAATAATTTGATTATAATTCCATGTTTATACAAAGTTTGACATTGGACTTCAAATAATCCTGGTAGTCTCTTGCTTTTAAATGAGACTTCAATGATGGAACACACTGACAGCTACCTCTGAAGACGTTCACATGCTGGGTGAAACACGTTAAGCGTTAGCCTCTACAACAAGCCATGGTAATACTGTTTTAAATAAGAAAGAATTTACCTGTACAATATAAGATAAATAATCCCAATCTAAGTACGAACAAATATTTTTTTGTCGGTATGTAAGGTCATTAGGGATGATAAATTACCCATTATCTAAGCCAGAGTATTGATCGGTTCAGATCTTGTCTGACTAATTGAAACATAGAATGACTTTGAATGGCTGTTATTTAAAGGAGCAGTAAACATTTTTTATGAAAACATATTTTACAGAGCATTTCCTGCAGAATAAAACAATGTCACTCCCATCTCTGTCAGATGTTTTATTCAAAATGTATAGCAGTTTAAATAATCATGAAGTGAATTTACTGTGTTTACTTCCTGGAAGTTCTAACTGACAGGAAGTGACTCAGCAGTTTCTATCACATTCTATGGAGAACTGTATGTCTCTGACTTTCCTCTCCATTAGAATTGGGTTTAAACCAATAACTCTGGAAATATAACTCTTTCCGCAGTGGGAGTACCCTTATTTTATTCAATAGGAAAATCCCTACAATATATATATTTTTTCATAAAAAAAAGTTTACTGCTCCTTTAAGCACATAATTACATGGGAATTTTGTATATGCCGGAGAGATTAGAGACTTAACATCTCTGTATGATTTTGAAACTAAGTACACTGTTGTGAGCTACAGTCAAAAGTTATATGAACGGGGTGTTATTGATACTTATGAGCTGTATTGTGATTTATGAGAAAGACATACAAGTGATTGCTGTATTGGGGTAAGGACATTACAGATTATTAATTGTGTTACAATTCCTCATTTAGAGGTCTAAGAATGAGTGAATATAATAAAGTTGAAAGTACAATATATAGGACTATCTCAAATGTGTTAGATTACTGTGAGAGCATTGTGGCTTTTTTGCGGGGATGAACATTCCTCACAATACTAATAGATGCTCTAGATCACATAATCGGTTTGATTTTGTGTGTATATTATACACACATAGTATCCTGGGATTAGTTTAATATTGTACATTAGAATTTCATTTTACATACTGTAGTTAGTTGCGAGGCAATGACACACTATGGGATCTTTGTGGAATGACCCACTGGTGTGTCCTATGACATTTTTTAATTGCCCTTTTTTTTACATTTTCCCATTCTCTTTAGTGTTTGCTAATAAAGATTGATTTTCTCTCATTGGTGGTTTGTGTTACTATTTTATAAAACTGGAGTGCCTAAAGATACTTCTTTTTTCTCTTTTTGTAACAGCTGTCTGTCTCCTAAAACCATGAAGGCAGTAGCCAACATATATAGGGGTATACTTAAAGGGATAGTAATACTTCATTTTATCTTTATTTTATTTTGTAGGCATTAAAAAAACATGAAGAATAATATAAGTCTTATCTCGCAAACCTTTATGGTTCGAGAGATATTCACAAGCAAAGTTTCCCCTCCGCCCCTTTTACCTAGTTTAAGCCCTCTCTTCTCAGATGTGGAATGCAGTCCATAGACCAGACAGATAACAGCAGGGGACAATCTTCTTCCTATGAGAACAATGAAAGCCCTGCCCCCCTTGACAAGTTTTTCAGGTCTTTCCCTTATTTTAATTGAAGATTGTCCCTCTCTGAAATCTACCTGGGCACCTCCCTTCTGCTCTGGCTGAGCAGTGTTACATCAGTAAAAGGGGCGGGAGGGGGATACTTTGTCATTGAATTACTCTTGAACTATAATGCTGACAGTATTGAAATAACAACAACTGGAGTCCTGCTTTGGGAGGCACTTTTAAAGAGAACATAGTTAATTTTCCATAGTGCAAGCAAAGTAATTTATTAAAGTGAAAGTAATACCTTATGATAAATTAGGTTGATTTGAAAGAGCTTTCAAAGTCACGTATATGTTATGATTTTTGTAATGTAATCCTTTATGGAACAGAAGATGTGTGATGAATTGCAAAGTAAGGTACTGTACACCTCTCAGATCCTTTATGGGGACAGAAGAAGAATTTATGATACTTGCTTTAGTGTGTTTTATTTTAAGTTAGACAGTACTTCCTGGTACTTCCTGGTATAGTACCATCTGGTTATTATTATGTAATTAGTTAAAAAGTTCCATGAGGTGAACAAAACATTTCTGTTTTCATTCTGCATCTCAAAATTACATGTTAATGTTTGACTATATTATATATTTGTGAAATTAGAAATTTGGGGATTACCCTCAATGCACGCTGATTCAAATCCTGTCAGGAGTCTAAAGTAGGTCTTTACATCCGCTATGACTGGTTATTAATTAAGCTAGTTGGTCAGGTTAGCGTCGTCATTTGAGTGGAGTTCCAAACATTTTTTAGAAGGGAGTAAAAGGAAATGATTTCCCATTGTCCTTTGAATTGGAAAGTTTATTATGTTTTTTTCCAGTGTAAGAAATTACTATCCTTGTGATCAGGAGAGAAATATTTGTTATTTACTTAAGAGAATAGATTATACAAAATATTTTAGTTGATACTTTTTTTAAACATCAACACCCAAATGAAGAGCACTCACCATTCCAAGTCAGGGTCGGCGGATCCGGTGCAGCTCCCCACAATCACAGCCACGATTCCACAAATCTGAAGACAACCAGAGGGATGCGCACTCAGGTCTGCCAAAGCATTATAAGCCCAACCAATTCATTAAAAAATATATTCTTTTATCTCATTAAAAGCATCCACAAATAGAACAAATAAAGATCAATCAACAGGCATTGGATTGCAAGACCCGTTACCTTCTATCTCCTAACACGTTTCATAACCGTTGGTGGTTACTTAATCATAGAAAAAATCTAAACACTGTGATCCCATCCCCTTTATTTAAACCAAATCACCCAATGAATTAACCAATGTAAGGGTTCCTACCGTGCATCTTGAGTCACAGCCCAATCGCCATTATGCACGCTATCCAACAAAGGCGCACACATGACGTCATCCTTTGCGATCTAATCACCTGATCTAATTCGGTGATGATCACATGAGCGCTTCTGACTATTTAGGAGAGGCAGGAGGTTCTAAATCTTTCCCATAAAGAATTGACTTTAGATTAAATTAATTTGTTGTCTAAGGGATTAGGTTTTTCTCCTACTAAGCATTTTGATCTGTTTACTACTATTCTTGATGTTAATCATTTTGTGAGAAAGCTTATTCTTAAGAAACATTTTTTGTTGAATCATGAGAAAGTAACAACAGTTGATGGTTCGTTTGAGTCTTTGCCAAAGTCCAGTCTAGTGACAGAAGGTACTAATACTTTACTTAATGATCAGAATATAATAGTGAATATTGAGAGAAGTAGTAACCCTGTAGAAGATAGAAAGTTTTCAGTTCTTTGTCATTTATATGATTTAGAGTCACTACAAAAGAAAAGTAACCCTCAAGCTACATGTATTGTAAATATGAATAGATGTAGTGATCAGAGGGCTTTACAATTACGATCTGATTTTTATCCTATACATCAAAGAAGTGTATTGGTAGACACATTTCAAGCAGCAGTTGAGGAATCCCTTTATAAACTATAGGAATAAGATCAAGAATAAGTATAATTTAATTAAGAGAATAGTAAGGAGTGAAGAGAAGATAATATTTTGTTTGATTATATTGATTTGTAGTGATGGATGAAAACTCTTCTTTTTCCCATCAGAATTTTCAAAGAAAACCATCAATTTGCTACTTTCTCCAAAAAAAGTCCTGCAACTTGATAAAGGCTAAAATGTTAATATTTTTGCTAATAAGCTGACATTTTCCCATGGCAGCTTTGCCAGTTCCAATGGGGGTTATACTCTGTAGTGTGTTTCTAAAGCTACCAGTGAAGCAGAACATATCTGTGGGTCAAAGATAACTGGAGTTCTACAGCTACTGTGGCTGGAATAATGCTGGTGGGATCCGTATGTGTTGTTCTATGTGGTGCATGGCTGAGGGACATCATGTGATTCTATGGTTAAACAGAGGCAATGCTAGGGAGACAATATGTGATTCTATATTTCCTGTGGGGCAAGGCTTGAGGGATAGTGTAGGGTTCTATGGATAACAGGAGGCAATGCTGGGGGAAACTGTGTATGGTTCTATAGATAATATGGGGCAATACTGTGGGCAGTTTATTGTTCTGTGGATAACATGGGACAATACTGGAGGAACATTGCATGGCTCTATGGATAATGTGAAGCAATTGGGGAACATTGTGTGGTTCTATGGTTACTGTGGGTTAAGGTTTGGGGACAGTGTGTGGTTCTATGTTTTTGTGGGTTAAGGTTGGGGGAGAGATTGTGGGGATCTATGATAACTGTGGGGAAAGGCTAGGGGACAGTGTGTGGCTCTATGGATAATTTGAGGCAATTGGAGGAAACTGTGTGTGGTTCTATCACAGTTACTATAGGTTAAGGTTGGGGGACAATGCGTAGAGTTCTATGGTTAATGTGGGGCAAGGCTGGTGGAACAGTGTGTGGTTCTATGGTTAACAATGTTAGTGACAGAAAAAAGCATAAAAATTGCAGTTTTCTCAGGAATTCCTAGCAAAGGTGAAAAGTGATTTTTTTTTCCACCATTTTCTCTTTTGTGGCAAAACAGTTCACCCATCCTTACTAATTTATGTCATAACTAGCAGTGTGGGATGGTATTGCCCATCTGTTTGTTTGTGTTTTTAAACAAAGCTTAAGCTTTTGACTGTCAGAGGGCTACAAAACGCATTGCAATGGGTACTCCTCTTGCACTGAATGGGTTAATGTAAAGTTGACTGACACACGAGTGTGTATATAAAGGTACACATTGTACACACAGGAGTGTATATATAATGTACATCAATATACATTATATGTCAGTCAATCTCACATTAATCCTTTCAGTGCAAGAAGAGTATGCATTGCAGTGTGTTGCGTAGACCTCTGACACTCAAAAGCTTAAGCTGTGTTTAAAAACATAAACAAACTAGGATGTGTGGATGAGTGTGTATATATGTGTGTTGCATGCATCTCTCTCTATCACTGTCTGTCCCCCTGTATATGTGTGTTTGCACATGTGTCTGTGTATCACCATGTGTACCTTTCTGACACGTACATCCTACGCCATATTTTACTATCTTTACATTTATTAGAAAAAAAACAAAACATTCCCTGCATAACATGAAGGGCAACGCCATCCCACATTGCTAATTTATAATATAAGAGATGTTTCCAGCACATTCATTATATGTGGTCATGAAGAATGGAAGCCACTCTTACCTATCATTATTTATTTTCTTCTTATTATATTTTAACAAGTCCCCTCTATTTAGGGCTTTAACTTTCCCATAGGCTTCATCTAATTGTCTCTCCTCATAGCTTTTCTCTCTAATTTTTTTCCATTATAATTGTAGCCTCCTTCTCAAAATCCTCATCTGTAGTGCAATTCCTCCTTACTCGCTGTAATTGTCCATAAGGAATATTTGAGACCCATCTTTTATGGTGGCCACTCTTTGCGTGAAGGTAACCATTGCTGTCTACCTCCTTTCTGTGGTTCTTAACTGCAACTTTGGTTCTTTCTTGGAAGAGGACTATATCCAGAAACTCTATCTTCTCTCTATCATAAGTCCAGGTGAATTTTAGACCCAAGGTGTTTCTATTGATATACTCTAGAAATTGTATAAGATCTACTTCCTCCCCCTCCCAGATGATCAGTATATCATCTATATAGCGTCTGTATATGTGGAGGTTTTCCTTGTAAGTGTTATTATTCCATATGTAAATATCTTCCCACCCCCCCATATACAAGTTAGCATAGGAGGGGGAGAAGTTACAACCCATTCCTGTCCCTTATTTTTGTTTGTAAAACGTATCCTCAAATAAAAAATAATTGTGAGTCAACACATATTTAATACTATCCAACAAAAATTCACTCTGATGTTTTGATAAAATATTCTCCTGTTTAAAATGATAATCTATGATTCCCACTCCTTGCTCATGTGGAATATTTGTACACAATGATGTCACGTCACACGTGACTAGGGATGGGTGAAACTTTCTGCTTCAAACTGAAATCAGCGAAAAATGGCACTTTCCCCTTGGTGAAAAATTTCATACGAAAAGTGACTATTTTTCGCTTTTTTTCCACTTTTTTCACCCATTGAAATCAATGGGAACACAGAAGTTACACACAACATATTACAAGTAATATTTTATTTCCCAAAGGCATTGTATAAAAGGGGCATGATGGTTCCTGTGTTGGTAGGGTGTGGGGAAAGAATCAGTTGAACAGGGAATGTTTTTGGGGGTTGTTTACTGGGATTGGGGGCACTTAATAAAAAAGAATTCCTAAATAAAATAAAATAAAAATCATAAGACATGGTATAAAGGGGTCTGAGGAGGGTGCCTGTGTTGGCGAATGAATGAATCATTTGAACAGGGAATTTGTTTTTGAGGGCTTTCTTGACTGCTATTGGGGGGACAGTTGATTAAAAAATAAACCAATAAAATAAAATAAGACATTTGTATTTAAAGTTACAGAGACAGGAACCCCATGACATAAGCTGCCCCTGGGGTGGACTGATACTGACTTGGTAGAGTATTTTGTAGAGGATGATTTGTTTGATTTGTTATTAGAGGACTTAGACTTATTAGAGGCCCCAGCCCTGAAGAAACATTGATTTGTAGGACTTAAGCTAGTTTGGCACAAGCCCTAAGGGAACATCGATTTGTAGGACATAGGCTTGTTAGAAACAAACCCCCCAAAAATGGTTTCTTTTTTTGTAGGACTAGTTTTTTTTTTTTTCTTCAAAACACAAGCCCTGAGAAAAAAAATAAAAATACCCTATTGGCCTAATGCCAGCAGGTCATGTTGGACAGTGGTCACTGTCAAATGTCCTCCTGAGTTGCAACTGCTGTTCGTACTGCTGCTGCTGCTGAGTTGTTTAAGCAGAAGGATGATTAGGCAGTTGAAAGGGAATGGGATCAGCAATAGCAGTAACATGGAAGATGGATGATGAAGGTTCCACTTGCCACAACTGGCTCCAGTGATGAGCCTGAGGCTGTAGCAGAAGAATAAGTAGCCCCCAGTATATGTGGAGAAAAGAACAAGTTGACCATTACATCTTCTCCACCTGCCCCTCCTTCAAAATCATCATGGGTGTGTTGTTATTAGAATATATATTTTCCTTGAGAACAGGAACTGTGGATTCCATCAGCAACTGCAATGTGCACAGTGTGTGTGTGGTAAATAACATCTGGGGGCACAACTGTATCCAAACACCATGAAACCCAAAACCATGTCCTGCCACTGTCACTGTACCCCTTGTCCAGACCCCGCTAAGGACACATGACAACTTGCTGACAGTTTAATATTAATGATGAACCCTCCCTGCCAGAATCCTAACATATTCTGTGGTATGGAATGTCCTCAGATGCCACCTGACGACCTGGTATCGATTCTCCTCCACCACACTGGCATGTGTGGTCAGTGCACCACACAGTGTGCAGTGGGTAGAGATGAGCTGCCATATCCTAACATTAACAGAGTGGCTATCATTTGGTGGGGGAGGTAATGATGAATGAGGTGGATTGGCAGGAGATGTATTTGTTACCCTAGAGGAAGAAGGTGATGTTTATGGAGAGCTAGTTGTTTCACTCGTCATGGAACTTCCAGTGTCTGTCTGGGTTTCTTTATTCTTCCTCCTCTTTGATCTCCACCTTTCTGGAGAGTCAGGGCGTACAGTAACAGCGGTGCTAGATTTCTGTAATGGGTGTTTGGCTTTAACATGTTTGGAGTAAATGTCATGGTGTCTGTATTTCATGTGTGTTATCAGGGAGGTTGTGCCAGGGTGTGTTCCCTCCTTTCCCCTTCTAATGGTGGTGGTGATGCCCATCCTCATCCCTGTCTCCCATTCCTTTTCAGTTTCTGATAAAAAGGCCATCAATGTCTCTTCCACCCCAGCTTCTCCAGCACCACCACCACCACTAGTCCCTACGTGCTGCTTCTCTATTCTAGACATATCACTGCTGCTTGGAGGAGGTGATGAGCAATGTGACAAGGGGTCCCCTGTTGTCACACTTGGCATCATTTTCTCCTTCCCCCCTGAGTACTACAAGAAACACTAGCAGCAGGCAAAGTATTGGTGGCAGCAGGTTCAGCACTGGCAGAAGGTACAACACTAGTGGCATCATATCTGACAGCAGGTACAACACTAGTGGCTGCAGGTACAGCAATGGTGGCACTGGCAGCAGGGACAGCACGTCTTGCAGCAGGCACAGGCAGCTGACCTGTCCTGCTCTCACTAGTACTACCCTTTTCTCCCTCCCTTCCCATTAAATTCCCCAAGATCCCTTGGGGTGATTTAGGGGGACTGGACAGCATTGGTACTCAGACTCAGTGGATGCATAATGGTCCTTCCAGCTCCTCCATTGATTATTTTTTACCCTGCTCATCGTGATAGGAGTCACTATGAGCCTCTCATGCCTCACATTTTGCAAAATATTACAAGAGCACAGTACAGCACGTCTATCTCGCTCTGTAGCTGCTTCTATTGTGTCTGCCTTCAGCGAAAATGTCATGTTTTTATAGCGGAAGTGCAAAAACAACATAAATCAATGGGCGGAAACTTTCTAGCCATTGAAAAAATGGCAAAAAATTTTGGCCAATGGGCGAAAAATAAGATAATTTTAACCGCTAGTTTTAAAGCGGAATTTCCCACAAACAAGCGGATAACAACGTGGTTTTCATGAAATTTCCCTCTGGAACACGGCAACAACTTTCGCCCACTCCTAAACGTGACCCAAATATAATTATCCTTCCATTCTTTTTGCTCCAACAAATCTATGACTTGAATAGTGTCCTTAATATAGGAGGGTTGGGTAATTACCAGAGGTTGCAAAAAGGCATCTATATATTCTGATAGATTAGATGTTAGTGAATCTATCCCTGACACTATCGTTCTCCCTGGGGGTGTTTTTTCATCCTTATGTAATTTAGGGAGGTGATAGAATATAGGGATTTTAGGGTATTGGCAGTATAAGAATTTATATTACATTTACATTTTCTACTCTCTTCTAATAAAAACTTCAGCTCTTCAGTATACATCTCTTTTGGATTCTCTTTTAACTTTTCATATCATTAAGTTTTCTTTCTGCCTCCCTCATGTTTTGTTCTCTATCTTGTACACAAATTCCCCACGCCCTTATCCGCCTCTCTTATTATAATCGTGTCATCTTCTGTTAACTTCTTTAGTGCCTCTCTTTCCTCTGGCATGAGGTTGTCATTGATATATAGCTTTTTGTCACATATTTCATCCAGCTCCTTCATCACCAAATTATGGAAAACTTTAATATGTTCTCCTTTGGCATAAGTTGGATAAAATGTGGACTTTCTTGTCTTCCCACTATCAATGGCACCCACATTGCCTACTTCTTCCTCCATTTTCCTCCAATCTTCTAATATTGTATTGATCTCTTATGCTGTAATTAGGGCAATTCTCCAGAACTCCTTTATTTTTATCTATAAAGAATCTTTTAATTGTCAAGGAGCGTATATATTTTTCAATATCTATATATAAATTGAGTTTATTTGGTCTATTTTTAGGTGCAAATGATAACAATTTCTCAAGAAGTTTAACTTCATTACCCCTTAAATTCCCTAGCAGATAGGTTAAAAATGCCTCCTACCTAATCATAATTTCCAATTATTATGTTTATATTTTCCACTAGCCCTAGTGTTGTTGATGCAGCAGCCCCCACACCACTTCAGGTTCACCTAGACCATGATACTTCTCCTCCTACACCTCTAAATCATGAGTGTGTTGGAATACTATTTTTTCCATTGAGAGCAGAAAGGAACTGTGCCTTTCATAAGTAACTGCAATGTACACAGTGTGTGCAATGAAACATTGCATAATAAGGGTAGAACGGTGAAATATCACAACTGACACATCTACTCTAATATCAAACAATAGGCACAATTGCGACCAAACTCCTTGACACTTAGGTCAGCAATGTAAAACCATATCCAAGGAACCGAGTACTGTTGTGGCCTTTGTCCATTCTGCTAAGAACACTAGAAGACTTAATAAAAATAATGAATCCTCCCTGCCACCAGCTTAGTATATTCATTGGGATGGAATGTTTGCAGATTCCATCTGATACCTTGCATTGGACTGATCTCCATCTCATTGACACACGAGCAATTGGTGGACATGAATTGCCAGATCTTCACATCTGCAGATTCACTATAAGTTGGTGGGGAAAGTAACAGAGGCAAAGGTGGATCACCAGAGTAGGAGAAAGAGGATGCTGAGGGTGCTGGGGAGGGGACAGTATGTATATTTTCTGGTACCCAGACCCTAGCACAAGAAGACAATGATGACACAGATGTTATGCTCATGATAGAACCTCTAGTCTAACCTTCTCATGCCTTCCTCTGTGACAGCAGCTCCCAATTTCCATTGTAGGTGTTTGGCTTTAATATATTTGACATACATGCCATGGTGTATGTGTTTCATGTTTGTTATCAGGGCATTTGAGCCAAGGTGTGTTCCCTCCTTTTCTCTCTTCACTGACTTATTGTCACAGATATCAAGGAACGTGCAAGAGACAGTATAGGTTTGAAACACCACCTTTATTGAACACAGTAAATAATCAATGGCAAGCCACACTGATAATAGACAGTGTAGTGAATAGGTACGAAGCAAGCGGTTCCTACCAGAAATAGGAGGCTGCTTCTTAAATAACTCAATGAAGGCAACCGTGAAAGAGCACAAACTGGGGCTGGGACCCAGGAAGGTATAACGTAGACTGGGGCTAAGACCCAGGAAAGTATGGCGGATTGACTGGAGCTGAGACCCAGGAAAGATAGCGTACAGGGTGCCAAAAGTAGAATAAACTGACTCAGGCCTGCAGTCAGAATCAGGCTGTAATGCAGACAAGTCAAGGGTCAATACCAGAGCAGGTAGTCAGCCAGAGCCGATGGTCAGTACCAAACAGATAGTTAGACACGCCAGGGGTCAATAACAGAGCGGGTAGTCAGCCAAAGCCGATGGTCAATACCAAGCAGATAGTCAGACAAGCCAGGGGTCAATGCCGGAGCAGGTTGTCAGCAAGAGCCGAAGGCCCAATACCAAGAGCGTAGTCAGACAAGCCACAACACTGGACACTGGAGAGACAGCCAAGCCAAGGGTCATACACGAACACACGCTAAACCGAACTGCACTGGAACATCACGAAAGGGGCAACTGGTGTGGTCCAGGCAGTTTATATACAGATTTTTCCACCCCTAGGAGGTAGAGCACTAAAGCGGCCTGTCTCTTTAAGAGTCAGGACACAACATCACCAGAGGGAATCCCAGTGATGCGCGCCCGACTCTGCTGGTCGGGAGAGTAAGTCTGCAGTTACGGCAGGAGCTGCATGGGGCAGAAGAGAGGAGGCCAGCGCCCAGATGAGAACCAGGGCATCTGGCTCTCCTCCAAACTTAGGATGTGGCGTGGCTGTGAAGAGACACTCAGAGGGGACCAGCCACCTCCCTCAGCACCGGAGTGACCGGTCCCCTTCGGATGCCACGTTAAGCGCGTATGCTTACACTTATTCCAGATAGTGCACAGTGCCATCTCTGATGACTGCACTGTGCCTGCCCCAAGGGAAAAATAGTCCCACCCACATGATCTCAGGTGGGAGGGGAAAGGTGCTGGAAAACAATAGCCTCTTTCTTTTTCTCCACAATCCCCCTTCACTGGATGGGGCAGAGAATGCTGTTGGTGCCTCAGAATCTGTCAGGGTGTGTAACCTTCTATAACAATGTAACAGTAAACCAGGCCCAGTAAGAGGTTACAGCCAGCACTGAGTAGTACCAGGACATAAATCACTAGGAAGCAGAAGTAAAGATAGATAATAAAAATATTTATTATCAAACAAACAATGAAAACAGAGAAGCACTGGAGTCAGGAACCAGGAACCTAGTCGGCCAAGCAGGAGTCAGTGTCACAAGACTGCTAGACAAATAAATACTCTGACAGGTGCAGGTAGAATAAAATACAGATTTTATTGAAATTCAGGCAGTAAATAATAAACACACTTCCCCAACTTTCCTGGGTCAGGCATGGGGAAAGTGCAAGGTCCACTACAGGAACAGCACTGAATGTAGCCAAACCGCTTCCAGATGATATCAGAAGTGAGCACAAACCACGATTAGCAAGTGATAAAGCACAAGCAGGGAGAAAGGAAAGGCTCAAGTAACCTAGAACGCTAGGATACTATGGACTTCCTAGAACGCTAGGACCGTCTGGCAATACGAACGGACAGAGCCACTAACCCACCAGCACTCACATCTGGATGCTCAATAGAGAAGTCAGATATGCAGGTCAAGGTCATACACGGAACGGGTAGTCAGACAGGGCCAGGGTAGCACGTAGCAGGTAGTCAGCCAGGCCAAGGGTTATACACTGAGCGGTTAGTCAGACAAGCCAGATTGAGCACGGACTGGGTAGTCAGACAAGGCCAGAGGTTCAGACACTAACCGGGTAGTCAGACAACCCACGGGTCATACACAAATCAGAAAGGCAGCCAGAAACAGACCACAACAGAGAACAATGATGCTTGGGAACACCACGAAAGGGCAATCAGGCTATGACCGAACGTGGCTTATAAGACCTCCTAGGAAGGAGGAGTTACAAGGCTGAGGCGAGCGTAGCCTATAAAAATATTGAGCACATAATGACACAATGCAACCAGGAAGTCCGCAACCAGAATGTAGCCGCCAGTCACAACATGAAAGCTCAGGTAGCAAAGGCCTGAATCACGGCACCGTGATAGTCAGGAACCAGGAACGTAGTCAGCCAGGCCAGAGTCAGGAACCAGGATCATAGTCAGCCAGGCCAGGGTCAAGAACTAGGATCGTAGTCAGCCAAGCCAGAGTCAGGAACCAGGAACTTGGTCAGCCAAACCAAAGGTCAGGGAGCCAGAAGACAGAGTAGCCACAGGACAAGCAGGGATCAGACACCAGAGACTAGTCAGACAGGCCAAGGTCAAGTACAAGGAGTGCACACTGATAACCAGGAGCTAACACCACATAAGGGTAAACCCAGATAAATCCTCTAGACAATGCGTCCTTAATGTAGTCCTCCATAGCCTGATTCTCAGCACAAGACAGAGGGTAAACCCGTCCCCTAGGGGGAACAGCTCCGGGAAGCAAATCAATTATACAATCATACGGTCTATGCAGAGGTAGGGTCCCAGCTAGTGATGATCGAGCACCCCGATGCTCGGGTGTTCGGGTGCTCTGGCCGAGCGCCCCCGGAGGCTCGAGTGCTCGGCCGAGCACCCGAGCCCCATTGAAGTCAATGGGTGGACTCGAGCATTACACCAGGCACCCCCTGCTCTGATGAGGGGAGGGTGCCTGGTTCATAGGAAAAGGTCAGAAAATGATGGAAACACCACAGAAATGGTTCAGGGACAGCATAGGGAGGTTGTCTGGATGCATCCTGGACTCCAACGTCGCTGCTGGGAACGATGTTTCGCCCGTAGTACGCCATTTTTACAGACTGACCGTAAAACACACAAAAAGGAAGATAAAAACGATTTTAGGCGAAAAATTGTTACCAAACAGTATTTGCTGTATATTTACTTGAACTATCAGGATCACGTCCACTTCCCCGTCCCTTTTTACCCGCCTTCTTCATATTAAACGGAATATATGCCGGTAATCTGCGGCTAGGCACACGAAACAGAATGTGACGCTAATCTGCGGCTAGGCACACTAAACAATATGTGACGTTAATCTGCGGCTAGGCACACTAAACAATATGTGACGCTAATCTGCGGCTAGGCACATGAAACAGAATGTGACGCTAATCTGCGGCTAGGCACAGTGAACGGAATATGTGACGTTAATTTGTGAATTTGCACACTAAACAGAATGTGACGCTAATCTGCGGCTAGGCACACTAAACAATATGTGACGCTAATCTGCGGCTAGGCACACTAAACAATATGTGACGTTAATCTGCGGCTAGGCACACTAAACAATATGTGACGCTAATCTGCGGCTAGGCACACGAAACAGAATGTGACGCTAATCTGCGGCTAGGCACACGAAACAGAATGTGACGCTAATCTGCGGCTAGGCACAGTGAACGGAATATGTGACGTTAATTTGTGAATTTGCACACTAAACAGAATGTGACGCTAATCTGCGGCTAGGCACACTAAACAATATGTGACGCTAATCTGCGGCTAGGCACACTAAACAATATGTGACGTTAATCTGCGGCTAGGCACACTAAACAATATGTGACGCTAATCTGCGGCTAGGCACACGAAAAAGAATGTGACGCTAATCTGTGGCTAGGCACAGTGAACGGAATATGTGACGTTAATTTGTGAATTTGCACACTAAACAGAATGTGACAATAATCTGCGGCTAGGCACACGTTTAAAATGGCCCTTTTTGTCGCTGCGTTGTAAAATCATTGGCCCTGTGCACCTAACAGAATATGTCAGCTTGTCACTGCACTGTGAAATATTTGTCCCTGTGCACCTAGTACAATGTCACCTTAGAACATGTCCCCCCCACAAAAAAATGAAATTCTGCCACCCCCAAAAAAAATTAAATGCTTCCCCCACACACAACAGTCCTAAAAAGGACTTTTGGGTCTTGAAAGAGTTTCAACAATTTTATTCTCCCTACACTGACTTCCTGTGCATCTAGTATTATATGTCACCTTACATATATCCCCCCCACAAAAAAAAGGAAATTGTGCCCCCCAAAACAAAATATAAATGCTGCCCCCACACACAACAGTCCTAAAAAGGACTTTTGGGTCTTGAAAGAGTTTCAACAATTTTATTCTCCCTACACTGACTTCCTGTGCATCTAGTATTATATGTCACCTTACATATATCCCCCCCCCAAAAAAAAGGAAATTGTGCCCCCCCAAACAAAATATAAATGCTGCCCCCACACACAACAGTCCTAAAAAGGACTTTTGGGTCTTGAAAGAGTTTCAACAATTTTATTCTTCCTACACTGACTTTCCCTGCCTAAGCGCATCTCTCCCTGGCTAAGAATGAGCCTAACTCGCGCGTTGGGTGCTATACAGCACCCGATCACGGGTTCTGGCCAGCCAATCAGTGTAATGCCAGCAGCCAACATGGCTGCTGGCATTACACTGATGTCAGAGCCTCCCCGCACGTTTATTGGCTGCGCAGCAGCCGCGAAACGTGCGGGGAGGAGACCCGAACATGGCGGGCGAGCACATGCGGTACTCGTACGAGTACCGCCATGTGCCGAGCAGAGCGATGCTCGAGCCGAACCGAGCTTCGGCCGAGCATGCTCGCTCATCACTAGTCCCAGCTTGTGTCTTGTCAAAGACATCACCATATTCCAAATATTCAGGAGGCAGGGACCGTACTGAAGTGCAGCCCAGTAACTTGATAGGCCTCCATAGGCACGTATCTGTACACTGAGGAGACCATGCCAGAATATCGCAAGTGTACCAGTCAAAACATGGGTTATGCTGTTGTAGCCAGGGATACCCCAAGACAATCGGATACAGGGGAGAGGAAATGATCTGGAATTGAAGCGTATCCTTATGAAAAGCCCCTTACTGTCATGCAAACTGGCCTAGTCTCATGTGGGATGTGGCCCTGTTGTAGGGGTCTTCCATCAATAGCCTCTACCGCAAGGGATAGGGCATGAGGAAATACTGGAATAGAGTGCTTAGTGACAAAAGCACTATCTATAAATTAACCAGCGGCTCCGGAGTCAACAAGAGCATGAGCGACTATGGAGGAGTCCTCCCAAGAAAGAATGACCGTCAGAAGAGGTTTACTCTTAGAGAACACTGGGGACGGTGCAATACCACCTAAGGTCTGTCCCCCACAGGACCCTAGGTTCTGGCGTTTCCCGGGTGGGTGGGTCATGTCATTAGGCAATGCCTGGCTTTGCCACAGTACAAACACAGCCCTTCCCATCTACAGGGAAAGTCGGATGAAACCCAACTGCATCGGTTCAGCACCTGCCGAGTCAGAACTGGGAGGACTAGGAGATGAGGGAGGAGTGGGCGGGTGCATGAAACTTGAAGCCAATCATATGTGAGGCCTACGCAGGTGCTCCCTAAATGAGGGTCTCTCCCTCAAGAAGAAAGGTGAAGGCAACCAACTCCTCGAGGTCACTAGGAGTATCACGAGCCGCAATCTCATCCTTAATAGTACTAGAGAGACACTATGAGAAGGCGGCCACCAGTGTTTCATTATTCCACCCCACCTCAGCTGCCAGGGTGCAAAATTCAATAGCATACTCAGATACACTTCTGGTGCCCTGCTGGATGGTCATGCGTAGCTCTGCAGCTGAGGCGAAGCGGGCAGGAATGTCAAAGATACTATACAAGTCAATCAATATGAGGCGCAAATGGCAATGCTATACCACCCCAGTGAAGAATTAGCAGCCAGATCAAAACCACATCCCCAATGGTCCCAAACTACATATCTACACTCCAAAAGATCGGCGCTCAACAACTCTTCAAAGAATAGAGGATACTGAATAATAATACCCTAGTAATTACACAATACTAGTCAACAATAGATTTATATATCTGTAAAAACTTTTAATTTCAATATCTCATAAACTTACACGATATACACCAAATCTGCTCAAATTCTCCGTTGTTTCAGATAACAGTCCGTGAGCGTCCAATCAACTCCTAGCATCGGATGACGCAAGAGAGGCTCTTGTTACACTGTGTCAAAGATCGAGACCAACTCCCTATATAGGGGCGTCTCTAACACGGCACAAGTGTCACTCAAAAAAACCTGAATTTGCATCTAATCCAAAACCGCAGGAATTTAAGTGGCACACTGTCAGTGTTACCCCAATCGCCAGACTATTACTTGCATAGATATCTCTATCAAAAAAAGGTCCATGAAACAACAAATGTCACCTGAGCCTAAATACAGTCCAATCTTTATTCTATGACATACTATCTCCAGATACATCTACTTCTACATGGATGATCATCCAAAAAAAACTCCAAAAATCAAAAATATAAATCCACTAAAAAATATAAAAAATATAAAAAATATAAAAATATACAATCATACATAAAAGTTCAACATAACCATTAAAACATTTTAAGGAAAAGTTACTCCAATATTTAAAGGGAAAGTTACTCCAATGTTTTCCTTCTTAAACTTCCTTCACTTAATCCTATATTGATACAATGTGTTTCCACTGGAATTGCTTGAGGAAGAAGCCAGCGTGCTTCGAAATGCGTTGGATAAAGGAAGAGGTCTGGTATATGTAAATGGAGAAAAGAGAAGATCCGGTTTGAGATATTTTTATGTGCATTTGAAAAAAACATTAACCATATAACACGCTAATTAATGAACGAGCAGGTGTGGAACTCTCAAGGGACGCGCGAAAAAAGCAGACGCAGTCGTTCCGAGAGTGAAGCCTCTGAGACATACCAAGCAAATATCAAGGTATGGTGAGCGTGAATTGGGCTGTTAAGGCACAGTTGTCTTGAAAGCGAAATCGCCGGATATATACCTGTTGAAAATCAATGTATGGTTGGCGTGAATTGGGCTGCGAAGAAACCAACATAAGGCAAGTGGATAAAGATATATTGTGTGTGAGCTCTCAGTGGATGTGAGAAACATATAGAAATATACAGCCGTTTGGCTGATATGAGAGTGAAGCCGCTTTTTTGATACGTATATGAAAAGCAAATGAAGGTATGGTCTGTGTTGGTTTATGAAGTTTAAGATATCAGAAGAAGCAACTTATTAGCATTATATACCATCAAAAGATATATGCTATATTGATATCTTGGATCCGCAGTATATGAGACATACTTGTATCAAGGATTGCCCTAAGGATTTGAACATCATATACATTGAAACAATTCCAGTGGAAACACATTGTATCAATATAGGATTAAGTGAAGGAAGTTTAAGAAGGAAAACATTGGAGTAACTTTCCCTTTAAATATTGGAGTAACTTTTCCTTAAAATTTTTTAATGGTTATGTTGAACTTTTATGTATGATTGTATATTTTTATATTTTTTATATTTTTTAAATTTTTTAGTGGATTTATATTTTTTATTTTTGGAGTTTTTTTTGGATGATCATCCATGTAGAAGTAGATGTTATGTGTGAATAGCTACTTCCAGATTCCCCTATAGGGTTTCTTCTGGAGATAGTATGTCATAGAATAAAGATTGGACTGTATTTAGGTTCAGGTGACATTTGTTGTTTCATGGACCTTTTTTTGATAGAGATATCTATGCAAGTAATAGTCTGGCGATTGGGGTAACACTGACAGTGTGCCACTTAAATTCCTGCGGTTTTGGATTAGATGCAAATTGAGGTTTTTTTGAGTGACACTTGTGCCGTGTTAGAGACGCCCCTATATAGGGAGTTGGTCTCGATCTTTGACACAGTGTAACCAGAGCCTCTCTTGCGTCATCCGATGCTAGGAGTTGATTGGACGCTCACGGACTGTTATCTGAAACAACGGAGAATTTGAGCAGATTTGGTGTATATCGTGTAAGTTTATGAGATATTGAAATTAAAAGTTTTGACAGATATATAAATCTATTGTTGACTAGTATTGTGTAATTAATAGGGTATTATTATTCAGTATCCTCTATTCTTTGAAGAGTTGTTGAGCGCCGATCTTTTGGAGTGTAGATAAGGAATGTCAAAGACCCTTTTCAGAGTGGAAACTAATTTGGCATAATTTCTGACAATGGGTCTTTCGGATTCCCAAAGAAGATTTGCCCAAGCCAACGCTCTGTCAGAGAGAAGAGAAATAACAAAGCCAACCTTACTTCTCTCAGTAGGAAATTCCTGCGGAACCATCTCCAAGTAAATCCCTACTTGGTTCAAGAAACCCCCGCAAAGGGTAGGGTCTCCCCCAAAACATTGGGGAAACGGAGTGGACCCAGTAAACCCACGGGCAACCAAGGGTTCTTGCGCAACTGGAACAGCCCGTGTCTGGACTGCTGCAGTGTGGGCAACAGGCTGTTGTATTGGTCTGTCCAAAAGGGCAGTTCTGTTAAGGAGCGTCTGTATGGCCATAGCCAGTTGGTCAATTCTCTGCTCTTGTACCTCCATTCTAGAGAGAATGTTTTGAACTGGTTGGCCCCCTGCACCTTCAGGATTCATGGCCCTTACGTACTGTCAGGGTGTGTAACCTTCTATAACAATATAGCAGTAAACCAGGCCCAGTAAGAGGTTACAGCCAGCACTGAGTAGTACCAGGACATAAATAACTAGGAAGAAGAAGTAAAGATAGATAATAAAATATTTATTATCGAACAAACAATGGAAACAGAGAAGCACTGGAGTCAGGAACCAGGAACATAGTCAGTCAAGCCAAGTCAGGAACCAGGAAAGTAGTCAGCCAGGGTCAGGAACCAAGATTGTAGGCAGCCAGGCCAGGGTCAAGAACCAGGATCGTAGTCAGCCAAGCCAGAGTGAGGAAGCAGGAATGTAGTCAGCCAAGCCAAAGGTCAGAGAGCCAGAAGACAGCGTACCCACAGGACAAGCAGGGATCAGACACCAGAGACTAGTCAGACAGGCCAAGGTCAAGTACAAGGAGCTAACACCACGTAAGGGCAATGAGAAAGAGGAATGAGGCCCTAAATACCACTACGCTGGAGGTGGAGCAGACTAGCACCTCCCAGCCAATTATATATATGGAGGACGTACAGATAATGAACTCCGTATGGGAACGCGCACATGCCCAGACTCAACCCATCGGAGTTCACCGGAAGAAGCCGCGGGACCACCGAACATGGCCAACACAGTCCCCACGCCTATAGAAATGCATCCACTATAAGCAAGACAGTGTGGCTGGTGGAAGTGAGACCGCCACTGAACGCCAGGACCGGCCTTGCACCCGCACCACCAGCCGCAAGGTACAGTGACAGAATAGGAACTAGAACTATGACCGGGATTATTGGAGTCATGTGAAACCTATTTTAGTCCAGCATCACTACTGCTGGACCCCATTCCCACTGTGGCCATGGTGGTCAGTGGCACACTAGCCTTCTCATCATCATCATCATCCTGATGCCCTTGTAACTCAGCAGCAAAAGCAATTACAGCAGCAGCAAACGCCTCAGTGTCACTGCTGGTAGTGGTGGTGTTAATGCCCATCCCCATTTGTATCTTGTTCTCCCATTACTTCTAGCTTTCAGCTAAAAAGGCTCTCAATGCCCCCTCCACATCAGCTGCTCCACCATCAGCCTCATCGCCACCACCACCAGTCGCTCCTTGCTGCTGCTGCTGCTGCTGTTGTTGCTATATGAGAGTTTTACTGGTTGGTGATAATGACAAATGTGACAGAGAGTTCCCCACTGTCACACTTGCCATCTCTTCTTGAGGTGAAGAAGGCAGACTGGCAGCACTAGCAGCAGGTACAGGCAACTGATGTGTACTGATGCTAATACTGGTACCCAGTTCAGCCTTCCTCAGCATCATTTCCCAGAGGCACAGTGCAGGGGAAAGGGGAATCACAGGGTCAGGGGATGTTGTGTGCTCCCTTGACAGCTAGTCTGGCTACTTGGCATCACTTCCCCTTCCACCTCAGAAGCAGGATCCTCAAAAGTCCCACTAGTCCCACCAACAGCTGCTTCACTATCATCACCATCATATACCACTCCCTCACCCCCATCTCTCTAGCTGCTGTTTGGTAGTAGTGGGACTACTTGTGGATGGCAAGTGTAACTTAGAGTCCCCTGCTATCTCACTTGTCATCATCTCCTCCTCAGAATTAGGAGGCAGACTGAAAGCAGTAGCAGCAGATACAGGCAGCTGACACGAGCTGTTCAAAATTCTGCCTTGATCACAAATTTCCCCCATAACCCAAGGAATGATGTAGGGGTACTGGGCATCATTGGGTCTGGTGAATCAGGGCAGCCAGATCCTTCTATGCTGGTGCTGGTGTCACGGCCATTCACCTACCTTTCCTGGTGTTGGGCCGTTTCTCAGTCTTGTGTCCTGAGTGTGTGATGTCATGGCCATGAACTGTCTACCACTGGTGCACAGACATGCCTCCATCTTTCTGGCACCCATTCCACAAGCTATGTTTGTATTTATGATGTTTTGCCTTCATAGTATTTGACCAGGCTTGCCTCCAGACTTCCCTTCTGCCTCTCGAATTTGTTCTTTGGATTTCCTGGTTCCTGATTCTGTTTAGTCCCTCCTGACAGTGTCCCTGTCTCATGTATTGGTACTGTGCTGCCCACTCTGGCTTTGACTTGGCTACTCCTGACTTAGCTTCCGAGTTTGGCTCATTGTCTTGTTCTAGGTTGACTTTGGCTTGCATACCTTCTTAGCTGCTTTGTTCTTGATCTTGGTGGGCTTAGTGTTACTCTCTGCTAGCTGATGTCTCTCCCTCTCTTTCTCTCTGTCCTTCTTCCTTGTTTCTCCCTTCATCTTGGCCCTTGTCCTTGGTTGCCTCCCATTTGCTCTGAGATCTGCATGCTGTTTCTCTCTCTCTTTCCTCCCTCCCTCTCTCACACTCTCTCTCTTTCCTCCTTCCCTCTCTCTCACTCTCTCTCCCCTCCTTCCCTCTCTCTCTCTCACTCTCTCCTGGTGATGGTAGCTGTTAGTGGTTAACTATTCCCTCCAGGTCTAGGCAGCCAGAGAGCCCTTCTATCCTACCCTGGTTCTCCACAGATCTCTCTGTAGTCCCATCTAGGTTGCTCTCTGGCTCAACTGGGGAGGAACAATCTAATTTTGCAACCAGCATCTTTATCCAGATTCAGCTGCAGCAAGGAAGTACCTGGGAAATGTCACCACACCCAAAACTCACACTCTAGCTCTGCTCCCTAGCTCCTGGACCAGTGCTAGGTCTACGTGGGTTTCAACACCCCACTTAGTGACAGTCGGTCACTTTCTCCTCCGACTCACTGGATGCATCATGGTCCTTCTATCACGGTGCCCGTGATTCCTGCAACATTTTGACATATTTACTTCCTGGTGCCTTTTCATTGGCTGAGCTGTATAGCCCCTCCTAGTGACAGCCCAATGTATATAAAGACTGTCACTAGCGCCTCATCATTCCAGCCCACCTCTGCTGCTAATGTACGGAATTCAATGGCATATTCAGCGACTGTACGAGACCCTTGTTGGATCTCCATAAGATTTTTTGCAGCAGAGGCGGCTCTCCCGCCCTTAGGAACTCACTGAAGTTCCTAGTACATGGTTTTGTGGCCTCCTACAATGGATTTGCCCATGCCAGGGCTCTGCCCGTCAGTAAAGAAATCATAAACCCCACCTTACTGCGGTCACTAGGAAAGGCTTGAGGGGTTAATTCTAGGAAGATTTCTAACTGATTAATAAACCCTCTGCACAAAATGGGTTCGCCATTGTACCTTAAAGGTAATGGGGCTGTAGCAGTCAACCCTCTGTTCGAGTTAGTTAGCAACACGGACTGAGCTCCCGGTGTCGATACGGGAGGGACCACCAGGGCTGGTAATGGTTTATCCAAGTGTGCGGTGCGCTCAAGAATTGTTTGAACCGCCAACGCCAACTGGTCCAAACGTTGCTCATGTAAATCCATCCTCCAACGGATACTCTGTGCATTACCGTCACCTGTACCGTCTGAGGTCAGTGCCCTTTCGTACTGTTAAGGTTCAGTACACTCAGAAACGGAAGGTTTAGGTAAAAACACAATTTTATTGACACACAATGAATAACAGTAACCCTCACGGGTCCAGCATACAGTAATATGATAAGCTGACACAAGACAGGTTACAATTGTATGATTAACCCACACAGGTCCAGTATGTAGAACAGAATTACAGTACTGACACAGGTCAGGTAAATCACAGTTGATACAGTTTAAGAATGACCACGAGAAGTTAGGCTAATGACTGAATTGACCTCAAAGTAGGAAGGCCCAATGTAACTCTCTACGCAGGGAGTCACAACAGCGACTGACACGTATGCAACGGGTTAAACCAGAGCAGGTCTGGCAAGGCAACAAAGGAGGACTGCTGCAAAGTAAGTGCTCACCGGAGACTACAAACAGCGTGAATCAGTGTTAAGTTCAGCAGGAAATATGCGCCCAACTGAGACTTCAGACTTTTACACAAAGGCCCAGCACCGCCCCTGAAGGGGTTAACGTACGCTCCGGTCTGTATCGAGGAGGAAATCTGAGGCACCCAAACATACCCAACCTCAGTAATGACAAAACAGACCAAGCCTTCGTGGTGCTAATCGGAATCACCAGAGGGTCACACAGGGCACAGTATGATACGGATAGAGAACTGGACTACTATGCGAAACCAGATAACCGGTGCTCAGGCAAGACCACTGGACTTAGGCAACAGCTTAAGTAGAGAGGCTAACGAGCAGGAACGGAACTGGAGCAGGATCTTCAACCCAGCCGGGTCGGTACACGGAGTGGGTCCACCAGGCAAGCGAAGTCGGTACACGGAGCAGGAACATAAGCTAGGCCGGGTCAACACAGGAACAGGAATGTCAGCCAATCTGGGTCGGTACACAGAGCAGGAACGATGAGCAGGCAGAGTAGTCAAACAGTCCGGGTCATACACTGGTATCAGATAGGAGTAAACGGAACTAGCGCTAGGCAACGGATGCACCACTTAGGGTTTGCCCTTTCGTGGTGTATCCGTTGCAGTAACACCTTCCAGCTCCTCCTTTTTTGTCAGATGGCTGCTCATACTCTTAGCCAACAGTCTGAGCCACTGCTGCCCTTATTTTGCTATATAGAATACTTCAAAATCACATAGCACCCTCTCTATCTCTCTAGCTGCTTGTGTTAAAGGAGCAGTAAACTTTTTTTTATGAAAACACGTATTTTATAGAGAATTTCCTGCTGAATAAAACAAGGTCACTCTCACTGCTGTCAGATGTTTTATTCAAAATTTATATCAGTTCAAATAATCATGAAGTGCATTTACTGTGTTTACTTCCTGATAGTCCTAACTGACAGGAAGTGAATTTACTGTGTTTAGTTCCTGATAGTTCTAACTGACAGGAAGTGAAATTACTGTGTTTACTTCCTGATAGTTCTAACTGACAGGATGTGACTCAGCAGTTTCTATCACATCCTATGGAGAACTGTATGTCTCTGACTTTTCTGACTTTCCTTTCCATTAGAATCTAACAGGGAATCTAATTAGGATTTGACCACTAGAGGGCACTGCTAATGTAAAAAAACATGGGGTTAAACTGTTATAATTCTGGAAATATAAATCTCTCGGCAGTGGGAGTACCCTTATTTTACTCAATAGGAAAATCCCTACAATACATATTTTTTCATACAAAAAGTTTACTGCTCCTTTAATCTCAAGAGGTTATAAAACATGTATATGTGAACATATAAAGCATCATTTATTCATCACTTAGTCTTGACTTGAAAGGATCACCTGGATATTTTTTCATTATGTAATTATTATTTAATTCATATTATTATTTAACAATTATTTACATTTACAGCATTTCTACTATTTTGCGTGACACTGAATAATTTTATAAAATGAATTTGTATTTATCATTTATGGAACCTTTTATAAATACAAACAGTAAGTACATTTTATGCTGATTTCTTAGAAATAAAACATCTGGTTTTTTGACTATGGAGATTTGGTAAATTTTTCAAAGAGATGAATAAGAGGGACAAGCATATATCATGGTGTTGTGGTTAGATGTGGGCAACATTTTTCACTTCAAAAGTAAAACGTGAAAAATGACTCATCCCACCTTACACAGAAATTCACATGTGAAGTTTTCCCCTTTTTCTGCGTTTTTATTGCACTGAAGTCCATATTAATAATGTATTTCTCCCACATGTGGAGTTTCAGCAATGTATTCTCTTATGTGCTAATTATTAAAATGGTATCAGTTTCTGACATGTTTCCAGTTTGTGTTTGAGACAGAGAGAGAAAGTATCTGGATTTTTGATGCTAGCTACTAGTGTAGACAGGCAAAGAGAGGGAGCTGGAGTTGCTTGTAGAAATATTTATGATAGTCAGTTGTACTCTGGGTAAGCATGTGAAGGAAGAAAGGAGAGTTAAATAAATAGTAGATAAATAAGACAGCAGGTGATCCAAGTTCTTATATGAGATGTCTGGGACTCTGCGACATGTGAGTGACAGATAAATCTCAGAAAGACATACATTCATCATACATTGAAGATAAACAGACAGGTATAAGTTACATTTTATGCTCTTATTCTACATCTGTGAGAACCATAGGGTCAAGGTGTGTTGGTGTTGCAAACTTGTAGTAGCTGTTATGTCACACATCCTTTTCCTTTATTGCAAGTTGCTGATTCTGAAGGTAACTAGTCTATTCTCATTCTCTACAGTATTGTACTGTACAAATTAACACTGCAGTCACTTTGAAACAGAAAGAGACATATGTTACGGACATTTTCTTTTTAGTCAGTAAAACAGTAAAAAAACAAAACTTTTGACCAATAGATGTAACTGAGACTGACAGTGACATAGAACATACATTATTTTCACATCATTCCACAGACTAACAGCTCTGTCTTGTATTTTACGCTAAAAAATCAATTCTATTCATTATACCCACCAAACTTGCTAGGGCAGGTGTATGGGAAAGGAAACAGAGAGAGTACATTGATGTGTTGGTGGTAGTAAAGTCATACTAAAAAAAAGATTACTCACCCTGATCACTCAGGCTTCATCCACAGTAGGGAAGCTTGCCGTAATATCGCAACCACCATTAGCCTAATAGACATAGCCCAATCCACAAATACCCCGGCAGTCCTTTTGTCAACAGACGCAGAGAAGGCCTTTGACAGGTTGAACTGGGTCTACTTAGAGGAAATTCTTGTCAATATAGGTCTGGGTCCCCACATGTTAAAAGGCATCATGAGCCTGCACCCCTCCACTAGGGTCTTAGTTAATGGTACTCTGTCTAACTCGTTTGACATAACGAAAGGTACGAGGCAGGGCTGCCCATTGTCACCCCTCTTGTTCATTCTTACTCTCGAGCCTCTGCTCAACCACATTAGGATGCATCCTGACATTGAAGAAATACGATCGGGCCCCTTCACTTTTAAATTGTCCACCTTCGCCGGTGATGTTCTCATATTCCTTGCCAACCCAGCTGCTTCTCTTCCCCCATTTCTAGGTGTGTTATCTGATTACTCACGGGTTTCCATGGCACAAATCAACTACTCAAAATCAGAAGTGCCTCTTATTCAAACTATCTCAACGGACATACAGGCTTGGAATTCCCTATACCTTTCATGGTTGGGTAGGATTAACCTTGTCATAATGGTGATTCTCCTGTAAGTGTTATTTCAGCTGAAAGTTCTCCCTATAAAAATACCTAAACACTATCTTATCTCTATACAGAAAGTGATTGGTCACTTTGTCTGGGCTCAGAAACAGTCCAGATTAAGCTTTGATGTTTTGGGTTAAAAGCCCTTGCGGGGGGGCCTAGGCCTTCCTGACATTCAAAGAAACTATAGGGCAGCAGCCATAGCTAAAATCTTCGCTTTTCGAGACCCTACACCCAAACATTGGACTTATTCACTGGCACATTTTACTGGAGGCCTAGATTTAATCCAGCTACTTTGGTCTGATCGGGCCAACTGACCAATAGCTTGAGGTAAACATGTGATCTTGGGTCATATCCTGAGCTGATGGCAAGATTGAACAAGAGATTCTCTTTCTCCCCCTCACCATCGCCGCTACAGTCTTTCATCGGGTCACCGGACTTCCCTCCTGTGAATACATTGTGGGAATTTCTCACAGTGGACACGACATAATCTTACCAGAATACTAGCTCTATCCCCCGCAACTGGCTTTCGGTCTAGGGACCATTTACAAACAGCAATGGGATGTGTAAGTGTCCCCTGGTGGAGCTACTTGCAGATTGGCCACTGGTACACTACCTTGACCAGACAGGAGGGCCTTATATTGATCTAACACCCCTTTTGAAAGGAAGCTGTCTGATCTCTCTCTAAAGGTTCAGCCTTTATCTTTCTGCGACTCCCTTTTGCAGCTTGCCCAGGTAAATAGGAAACACTCCCATAAGGTGAATGGGACACTGACCTTGCTCTAACCTTAGAGATACACCAATGGGAAACTATCTTTTCTGTAAACTTTTTCAAATTTCAAGATATTCGGTCTAGGAAGGTTAATTATAAGCTCCTTACCAGGTGGTAGAGAGTTCCTGCCCAGATAGTGGCTATATATCCTGGGACATCTCCTATGTGATGGAGGTGTCAAAATCTCACAGCTACGATGCTTCACATTTGGTGGATTTGTCCCCTTATAGTGCCTTTTTGGCAGAAGGTGACTAGCATTATATAGTTTAATGCCCCCATACCTCTCGATCCTTGGCTTTGTCTGTTTTCTTTCAAGGACCATCTTACTTGTACCTTGCCTAAAGAGACATTATCCCTCACCTCCTGACGACATCCAAGTCCCTGATTCCCATTTTCTGGAAGCAGAGTGAGGTCCCCCCCATTTCTCTCCAGCTATCCAAACTTGACCATATTATTACCATGGAACGCTGTCAAGCGTTAGCCTCAGGTTCTTTAGGTGATTTTGAGAATAAGTGGAATATGTGGATTCATTCTAACCCATGACTCTCAGATTTTGTACGCACTTTAGAGAGGTGTCTTTTCCCATATTTGAACCTTTGGTCAACATCACTGCTGTCACATTGGATGTTTAATAGTGAGATCATGCTATGTACAGTGTTTTGGTTTTAACGCTAAGAGGCCGCTCTGTTAGGCGGGGGCGGATGGGCTTGACTCCTCCCCCTTCAAAAGTTGTGTTTTTTTCTTTTCTTTTTTTTCTTTTTTTCCCCTCCCCCACCCTTTCCTTGCTCCCATATGCTCACTCATGAACTAGACCAACAGAAGTCTTACAACTTCCTCCCTCAATCACATTTACTCTTCCCTTTTTCAGTACTGTAAGTCTGTAGTTCCTAATGGGTGTTCCATTTATGCATTAAGCCCTATTGCACATCATGGTGCTCTGATGTACGCTCAGCTTCCCCTCTTCCCTCCTGTGGATGGGGGTCTCACATATCCATGCTTGTTTATTTTTTCCGACTGTTGTTATATATGACCTCTGTTCTTATCGACGTATTGTACCTTTGTTCACTAGCATTATATAGTTTAATGCCCCCATACCTCTCGATCCTTGACTTTGTCTGTTTTCTTTCAAGGACCATCTTACTTGTACCTTGCCTAAAGAGACATTATCCCTCACCTCCTGACGACATCCAAGTCCCTGATTCCCATTTTCTGGAAGCAGAGTGAGGTCCCCCCCATTTCTCTCCGGCTATCCAAACTTGACCATATTATTACCATGGAACGCTGTCAAGCGTTAGCCTCAGGTTCTTTAGGTGATTTTGAGAATAAGTGGCATATGTGGATTGATTTTAAAACTTAAAAAAAAAAAAAAAAGATTAGTGCAGCATAGTTGCTGCTGCAGCTTGTGCGGTAAAATATGATGATGATGATCTTCTTCCCGAGAAAGCTGTGAAAAGTTTCACCACCGCCACTAGTAGTACTAAGACCTTTTAACTGTTCTAAAGATGACAATGAATAAGATGTTGGTGTTGTGTTATAGCAAAGTAGGATTTAGCAGAGAGACCAACTGAATTGTCATATAGAGATAGGAACACCCCACCTCAAACTAGTGGCCAATGTTATATAGATCTCACCAATGGGAAAAGTAAAAACAAACTTTTTCAGGGTTTAAAAAACCTAGAATAATATGAAAGTAATGGAGGGGAAGCTGATGATGCTGTTGATGGTGCTGATGATGACCAAATTATTGATGATGATGTGGATATATAATATTTCCCTATTCTTTACCCCTTTCTTCTTATACAGATGGAGTAGAGAATAAGGTTGCTGATTGTATGGTCAAAGAATCAGTAAAAATTAGCAATATGCCTGTTTATAGGTTCTTTCAGACATGGATTGGAAAGTCCAGCTCTAGAGAAGTAAACATGCCTGAAAGTAAGATATCATCTCCTTGACATCATCTTTCCAAGTCATCTCCCACCCTGTCACACTCCCTACAGCTAACGAAGCAGCAACACAGGTTATTGACATACACAACCCTAGCTGGGAGTGCTTCTGTTGCTGTTTGAAGTGCAGCAAAACTAACATCTACTGATTATCTAGCCCCTTTAGTTGAAGGAGTAATAGTAGTAGCAGTAGTTCCTAAGGAACCCCTCTCTCTATGAAATCTACAGGCTGGAGATACTTCACTCACAATCACAAAAAGCTTAACATGTTGCTATCTATTGTCGCTGTAAAGAATGTGAACTGAGGGAAAGTAGGGTCAGATCTAGGTACATCCTCTTTGAGATCTCACTTGAAGCAGAACCTGAGGTCTGATTGGGAGACACACCAGCATCATGTCAGAGATGCAGTGATTAGCATTAGCAGAATCTCTCATAAAAGTATACAGAGGTAAGGGGGACATAAAGTAGTTTTGTAGCGGTCTCAGGGCCAGGGGCAGAGACAACATATCCCTCAATAACAATAAAGCACATTTCTCCTACTGCTACTTTTTTGCAAGTTCAAAGCACAGAGGTGGGTAACTTAGAGTTGGAAGGTGACAAGAGTCCTGCTAACAGACCTGCCGCCACCACCACCACCACTAATGAAGTTGTCAAAATGATTAAATTGCATATGTTGGCGCTGTGTGCTTCAGAGGGTTGCACGGGGTGTCGGACAGAGGAGCACACACCCCCTGTTATGATGCAGTGACACACGTGTGTCACTCTGTTCTTGCCATTGGCGTCGCCTCAAGCATTGATGTCTGCCTCCTCTGAACTGGTGCTCACATATCAGAAGAGTATTAGGAGTTAACTTGTTTTGTTGTTCCCTTCTGTTGGATTGACCTTAGCCTGTGGACCTGGATACTGACCCTGCACCATTGTTGGCTGCCCTAACCTTAGACCTAGATACTGATCCTGCATCATTGCTGCCTGCACTGATCTCTGGCATGGACTTTGACCTTGTCCTTCTGCTGTTTCTGCTCTGTCTTTGGCCTAATACTTTGGCACACCTTTGAGTCTGGATTTCTTAAGGTACCATATATATATATATATATATATATATATATATATATATATATATATATACTAGCAACATGGGACGGCGTTGCCCGTCATGTTATGACCATTGGGCGCACGTGTGTGAAATGCAGACACACTGATAAACACAGACATATGCAGCATACAGGCAGACACATACCATACATCCCAAGTGTCCCTCTTTAGGAGGGACAGTCCCTCTTTGAGGGCCAAATCCCTCTGTCCCTCTTTCCAACCCTGTTGTCCCTGTTTTTAGGAGGTCAGACTGTGTGCAGGGCCGGCTCCACCTATAGGCGAGGTAGGCGCCGGCCTAGGGCGCACACGTACTGGGGGCGCGGGCATGCAGCGGAGAAGAGCTGCACCCACACACCACGCCAGGAACCACAACACAGTCAGGTCTGTGTTGCTACAGCGCTCCCTCATCTGGTCGGATCTTTAGTAATGCAGAGCGCGCTGGGAGTCATGATCTCCCGTCGCGCTCTGCATTACTGAAGAGAAGACTGCGCGGGAGATACAGGTATGTGATGGGGGGCAAGTTGGAGCTGAGGGGGCATAGTGGAGCTGAGGGGGCAAGTTGGAGCAGATGTGGGGCAAAGTGGAGATGATGGGGGCAAGTTGGAGCTGTTAGGGGAAAGCTGGAGCTGAGGGGGCATAGTGGAGCTGGTGGTGGCAAGTTGGAGATGATGGGGGCAAGTTGGAGCTGATGAGGGTCAAAGTGGAGCTGATGAGGGTCAAAGTGGAGCTGAGGGGGGGCAAGTTGGAGCTGAGGGGGGGCAAGTGGAGCTGAGGGGGGGCAAAGTGGAGCTGGTGGGGCAAGTTGGAGCGGATGGGGGGGCAAGTTGGAGCGGATGGGGGCAAGTTGGAGCTGCTGGGGGCATAGTGGAGCTGATAGTGGAAAGTTGGAGCTGAGAGGACATAGTGGAGCTGGTGGGGGCAAGTTGGAGCGGATGGGGGCAAGTTGGAGCGGATGGGGGCAAAGTGGAGCTGATGGGGGTAAGTTGGAGAGGATGGGGGGCAAAGTGGAGCTGATGGGGGTAAGTTGGAGCTGAGGGGGTAAAGTGAAGCTGAGGGGGCAAAATGGAGCTGGTGGGGGCACGTTGGAGCTGATGGGGGCAAGTTGGAGTTGATAGGGGCAAAGTGGAGCTGGTGGGCCAAAGTGAAGCTGATAAGGGGCAAGTTGGAGCTGGTGGGGGGCATCTCTTACAGGCATCTCCAGAACAGGGGCAGAGTGGCTCAGGGGGCAGAGAGAGGACAATCATGAAAAGAGGTTGGGTATAAGTAGGCAGGGTATAAAGGGGTGGGACACAAGGGGCGGAGCAAAATGGGCGGCAAAATTAGGTTTTGCCTAGGGTGGCAAAAATCCTTGCACCAGCCCTGACCGTATTACTGTGCTCTACAGCAATAAAGCAATAAACTTCAGTATATGTGTTTATACATTAGTCTGTGCAAATAAAATACTTTGGTCTTGAACTAAATCATTTATTCAGTTACATAAATAGCCAGTAATAGGTCATGAAATAACCTAAAAATTCTTACTAATGCCCCGCCCACCAGCCACACCCCCAATAATATTACCTAAAACTAACGTGTCCCTCTTTGGCCCTGTGAAATGTTGGGAGGTATGCACATACACACAGTGAGCGGCAGAAACATGCAAAAGACATGTACACACAGACACACTGGAGATGCACACATGGACACACACATGTAACAGAGATGTACACAAACACACACGCAACATATATGAGCAGAAACACATGTGCTCATGAGTTGTGTACCCCTCTGGCACTCAAAGGGTTAAGGTATAGAGAGGCATGTCAGAGTTAAATAGCAGTGGGAAGTGTGTTCATACCTGGGAACACTGACTTGTGAAGTCCCTAGAGGGGACTGATGTGGTGCTGATGTGGAGAGACAAATGGGACAATCTGGGTTAAAAGTGGGCGGGGCTTAATCGCGAGTAGGGGGCGGGGCTTAACATAAATGTGGAAAAAGTGTTAGTAATAGGCTGGGGAAGGAGGAGAAGTGGGAGGGGAATGCAAGTTTACAGTGTGAGGGGTGTGAACACACTCCATGAGGGGTAAAACTTGATACAGAACCCTGTGGCAGTCAGTGGGTTAAGTGTGAATCTGATGGCTGTCTGTCCTGTGTCTTGCATGGCAAATGGTGACAGTGAAGAAGTAATTCAGCAATGAGGGCCTACCTTAACCCTTTGAGTGCCATTTTGTTCCCCTGCTGATGCAGCACCGTTCAGTGGCTTTACTACAGGTCCTGCTGAGGCCACTGGGAATCAAGGTGAGTGACTGTGTGTCAGCCATCTTTCTTTCTGGCTTTGTGTGTGTGTATGGGTGTTTGGTGCTGTGTGAGTGAGGCATGTATGTGTTATACCTGGGAATTTTTACTTGTGGAGTCCCTCATGTGGTGCTGATGTGGAGAGAGCAATGGGGCAATCTGGGTTAAAAGGGGGCGGGGCTTAATCGCGAGTAGGGGGCGGGGCTTAACATAAATATGGAAAAGTGTTAGTAATAGGCTGGGGAAGGAGGAGAAGTGGGAGAGAAATGCAAGTTTACAGTGTGAGGAGTTTGAACACACTCCCTGAGCGGTAAAACTTGATACACAACCCTGTGGCAGTCAGTGGGTTAAGTGTGAATCTGATGGCTGTCTGTCCTGTGTCTTGCATGGCAAATGATGACAGTGAAGAAATAATTGAGCAATGAGGACCTACCTTAACCCTTTGAGTGCAATTTTGTTCCTCTGGTGCTGCACTACAGGTCCTGCTGAGGCCTCTGGGAGTCAGGGTGAGTGACTGTGTGTGTGTGTCAGCCATATGTATTTCTGGCTTTGTGTGTGTATGTGGTGCTGTGTGTGTGAGTGGGGGCATGTCTGCTTGGTGCTGTGTGAGTGGGGCATGTGTGTGTGTGGTGCTGTGTGAGTGGGGCATGTGTGTGTGGTGGTCTGTGTGTGTGAGTGGGACATGTGTGTGTTTGTGTGGTGCTGTGTGAGTGGGGCATGTGTGTTTGTCTGTGGTGTAGGAGCAAGTGGCGGCCATATTGTTTTTTTCTGACTTTGATAGTGGTGGGCGGGCTGCATAGTGGGGGCGGGCCAACTCCCTGCATGATTGAATCACCCAATGGGAACAGTAACTCCTCCTTAATACCACCCCTGGGTGTGTTTTGGCAGGCACAAAGTCTTCTTTTATATATATAGATATATATATATATAGTGAAACAGAAAAATAAGCAGCTACAGAGAGAAAAAGAAAGAGAGAGTGAGAAAGAAAATTTTCTAAATCTTCAGCGGCTCATACTGTTGGCTAACACTATGAGCACCTGGATAAAACAGGAGAAAATGGAATGACCGTAATGCATCCAGAGAGTCAGAAGTGCACAAAGTGACCACCACCAGCATGGAAGGGTCTGGGAGACCTTGTTCCCCAGACCCAATTATGCCCAGTCCTCCTAAATAAACCCTTGGGATCTGGGGGAAAATTGTGTAATCTTCAGCAAAGGCAAAAGAAGAAGTGAGTAGCAGTGTGAGCTGGACAGGTGAGCTGCCTGTGTCTGCAACTACTGTTGTCAATGTGCCTTCTGATACTCAGGAGGAGGAGGAGCTGATGGCAAGTTTGACAGCAGGGGATCCAAAGTCACACTTGTCATCCGCAAGCAATCCTACTACTATCACACAGCAGCTAGAGAGTGGTGATGGTGAGGATGGTGGTGGGGGTGATTGTGGAGCTAGCCTGAGTGTTGATCCTCATGCTGAGGTGGAAGTGAGTAGCCAGACTAGCTGTCAAGCCCACAACATAAAAAGAGATGGCAAATAATGGACCCTCTGTCACATTTGTCATCATAGCCAACCAGTCCAACTCTCATAGAACAGCAACAGCAGCAGCAAGGGACTGGTGGTAGTGATGGTGGTGATGAGGGTGATTATGGAGCAGCTAGGTTGGAGGATAAAATGTGGGCCTTTTTAGCTGAAAGGCAGAAGAAATTGGAGATAGATATGCAAATGGGGATGGCCATCACCAGCACTACCAGCCGTGACATTGCAGAGTTTGTTGCTGCTGTAATTCCTGATGATACTGATTTGCAAGGCCCTCATGTTGATCTGTCTCAGCAGCAGAATGATGATGAGCCAGCTAGAGTGCCACAGAACACCATGGAAACAGCAGTAATAATTTGGGACTAAGACAGATTCCACTTGCCACCAACAATCTGGTTCTAGTGCTGATTATGGGGCAGCAGCATCAGCATCCTCTGCCCAGGCCAGTGAAGAGGACTGTGAATGTGATGGGTACCTGTACTCAGACTGAGTAGCTCCACCAAAACTTTGCCCAGGACAACACGCAGGAACTCCACCAGCCAGGAACCAGGATCATAGCTCGATTCAACCAGTTACTAGGCAAGACAGGGTGAAAGCACTCTGGATACAGCCATCAAAACTTCAAGCAACAGGCAACATCAATGTCAGAGTAGAACAAGAACTGATTTATTGTAGAACACACAGGGTTTATATACACACATAACAAGTTATCCATACATATTAGAATGCAATAGGATACAGTTTACTGCAAGTCACATATCGGAAGACAATGGGGCCGGTGGTGGAGGGGCACATAATACAAAGAGACATAATGAGAACAATACACAAGTTATACAATGGGAACCTCCACATGGGAAACAAAGGACTGTAAACAGCAAACATGATTACATCACACATAATTACATCACTACATAATTAAATGACAAACATCAGAAGAGATTAGGAGTTAACTTGTTTTGTTGTTCCCTTCTGCTGGGTTGACCTTAGCCTCTGGACCTAGATACTGACCCTGCACCATTGTTGGCTGCCCTGACCTTAGATCTGGATACTGATCCTGCATCATTGCTGCCTGCACTGATCTCTGGCATGGACTTTGACCTTGTCCTTCTGCTGTTTCTGCTCTGTCTTTGGCCTGATACTTTGGCACACCTTTGAGTCTGGATTTCTTAAGGTACCATTTATATATATCTCCTCATATAAATATATCTCAGTTGGGGCCTCTCTTGCTAGTCTTTGTCTCCTACAAGCTATCTCTTTGTCCTGTGTTTAAGGAAATTTCTTCTGTAGATAAATTTTGCTGCCTGCTAAGTTGTCAGAGTGGTTTTACACTCTATAACATAAAATCATTGAGTTTATCCTTCCAGAACCTGAGAGCACACTTCTCCTTTATGTGTTGCTAATCCACCATTAGTGAATTGTCTAAGGTCATAAGGAGTTGGGAAATTAATATTTCCACAGCTTCACCGTCAGTGTCTTGATTTCAGAGCCAGGTAAACAGCCAACTAAGACACTCTTATTAGTAATGTTTTGTCAGAAAATGGTGGAAAAAAGCATTCTTTATACATCCATTGTGATCCTATGTACAAAAGATAGAGGTTCTGCACTGGAATTGATCAATTGCACCACATGGGACAAACAGAAACATATTGAATATTTTAGAATTTTAATTGATTTACATGAAAGGAAAGATGGAGAACTTATATTTCTCCAATGTGATGCTGCTGGATTTCCCCTGACTTACATCACTTTCCTTTTGGCGTTAATTTATTTACTTAAAACTAGAGTTAACACACCATTTTTAACACACAATTTGTTTTCACTGTACATGTGGGCAAAACCAATTTCAAAACCATTCTTTTCTTTCATGGTGTAAACTAGTAAAAAAAAAAAAGTTTTCCTTCAGTTCTCCGTATGTGGCACCCCAAAAGAGAGAAAAAGCCTCGCCTCCCAAGTTAGATCAGTTAAAAAACAATAAAAAGACCTCCCTCACACACCATCCCCAGCGTATTGCTGAAAAAATGTTACATCAAAAGGAGGGAAACCCTTATGCTACCTATGGAGACCTGAAAGAAAATTGACGGGTATGAAAAATCCTCCCTTTAATTCATGGTCTACCTGGTAGGGATTGGTGAACATTTTCACTTCAAAAGAGAAATAGGTGAAGAATGTAACTTTTGGAAAAAAGAGAAAACAAAGATTCCCTGTCAGAAGGCATACTGACATGAGGGGGTTCAGGAACTTTAGAAACTGCAACTTCTTCTGGTAATCTGCCTCCAAAGGATTCTTGCATAGCAGACATACAGAAAAAAAAACAGAAGATCCATCTAAAAAAGGACAAAATAGAACAGCAGACAACTTTACACAATAAGTAAAAATAAGAGGACCTCAGACATAAACATGCTAACATACATTTGCATTTGCTTGGCAGAAGAAAAGCTGGGGCTGACCTGTGACCTGGCTGGCAAGTTGAACAGATGGGGGATGGGGGGGTGGAGAGGGACTAGCCTCACTTGCACCATTTAAATATCCATCATGTCAAGTCTTCTGCACAGAGGGAGAGTTAAACCAACCAACCTCTGCATTTTTCAGATACCTGCTTTTGGTCTGTGGAACACAGAGGCCGAAAGTGCCATAAATGGTTATACATGTTCCAAACTGGTAGTGCTGAGCACCACAGGCCACAACTGCAGACAGCAGACACTTCTGATTTTAATCCCTAAGAATACCCAGAAGGTGGTTGTCTGCTTTCGCTACAAAATCCACCCTCAGCAAAACGCTTAACATTTTCTCCTTTTTGCCTACACCAAAAACGTTTTGCAGTGTTCTTAGTGGCTACAAACTTCACATCCCTTTACTACCTGTGAAAAGACAGACAAGAAGACAGTCCTGTGCTACTCTATATAAAAAACTGATGTGTGCCCTATAATGGGCATATATAATAATTCTTAGTAAATAAGTGAAATTTTGTGTCACAGTTTGGCCAAGTTGTGGGTAAGCTTGCCACCAACGTCAAGGTATTTCACTTTCTGCAAGTCCTACTCTAATAAACCTAAAAGCCCCATCTAAAAATTAAAATCAAAATATAAACCTTTTTACTATTTGTTTGTGTGATGTTTTTAATTGCACTACACTGGGACCCACACAAATAATAAAGAGCATATTTAAAGGGTCCCTCGCTCGCCTACGCGTACATAATGATACTTCCTCTGGGCTTTTTGATTTTAATTTTTAGATGGGGCTTTTAGGTTTATTAGAGTAGGACTTGCCCAAAGTGAAATACCTTGACGTTGGTGGCAAGCTTACCCACAACTTGGCCAATCTGTGACACAAAATGTCACTTATTTACTAAGAATTATTATATATGCCCAGTATAGGGCACACATCAGTTTTTTTATATAGAGTAGTGCAGGATTGTCTTCTTGTCTGTCTTTTCACTTTGGGTTTCTGGCCTAATGTTTGGGGGTCTGGAGAACCCCCTCATTCCATGCTGCTTTCTATATATCTATCTTTATAAGTTTCTTAAAGCTGTATTTATTGTATGGATATGTTAAGGTGAGTTGGCGCTGTGAGTTTCCTTTCTTTTCCTTTACTACCTGTACTTTGCATTTTTGTGCCAGGCAGTGAAACAGAAAACTAAGCAGCTACAGAGAGAAAGAGAAAGAGAGAGTGAGAAAGAAATTTTTCTAAATATTCAGCAGAGGCTCATACTGTTGGCTAACACTATGAGCACCTGGATGAAAAAAGGAGAAAATGGAATGACCGTAATGCATACAGTGAGTCAGAAGTGCACAAAGTGACCACCACCAGCATGGAAGGATCTGGGAGATCTTATTCCCCATACCCAATTATGTCCAGTCCTACTAAATCAACCCTTGGGATCTGGGGGAAAATTGTGTAATCTTCAGCAAAGGCAAAAGAAGAAGTGAGTAGCAGTGTGAGCAGGACAGGTGAGCTGCCTGTGTCTGCAGCTACTGCTGTCAATGTGCCTTGTGATACTCAGGAGGAGGAGCTGATGACAAGTTTGACAGCAGGAGACCCAAAGTCACACTTGTTATCTGCAAGCAATCCTACTACTATGACACAGCAGCTAGAGAGTGGTGATGGTGAGGATGGTGGTGGGGGTGATTGTGGAGCTAGAGTGTTGATCCTCATGCCTAATACTGAGGTGGAAGTGAGTAGCCAGACTAGCTGTCAAGGAAGCCCACAACATAAAAGAGATGGCAAATAGTGGACCCTCTGTCACATTTGTCATCATAGCCAACCAGTCCAACTCTCATAGAACAGCAACAGCAAGGGACTGGTGGTGGTGAGGGTGGTGATGAGGGTGATTATGGAGCAGCTAGGTTGGATGATAAAATGTGGGCCTTTTTAGCTGAAAGGCAGAAGGAATTGGAGATAGATATGCAAATGGGGATGGACATCACCAGCACTACCAGCAGTGACATTGCAGAGTTTGTTGTTGCTGTAATTCCTGATGCTACTGATTTGCAAGGCCCTCATGTTGATCTGTCTCAGCAGCAGAATGATGATGAGCCAGCTAGAGTGCCACAGAACACCGTGGCAACAGCAGTAATAATTTGGGACTAAGACAGATTTCACTTGCCACCAACAATCTGGTTCTAGTGCTGATTCTGGGGCAGCAGCATCAGCATCCTCTGCCCAGGCCAGTGAAGAGGACTGTGAATGTGATGGGTACCTGTACTCAGACTGAGTAGCTCCACCAAAACTTTGCCCAGGACAACACGCAGGAACTCCACCAGCCAGGAACTGGGATCATAGCTCGATTCAACCAGTCACTAGGCAAGACAGGGTGAAAATACTCTGGATACAGCCATCAAAACTTCAAGCAACAGGCAACACCAATGTCAGAGTAGAACAAGAACTGATTTATTGTAGAACACACAGGGTTTATATACACACATAACAAGTTATCCATACATAGTTACATAGTAATTTAGGTTGAAAAAAGACTTGCGTCCATCCAGTTCAACCCTATTCCTATTCCTGTTTACCATCGCTGACCCAAAAGAAGGCATCTGACTCCAAATGGCAATCAGATTTCTCCCTGGATCAACAAGCCCTAACTAAATATTAAACCCAATACTAACGTGCATAGCCCTCTATATTATGCTCTTTTAAATAAGTATCCAGGCCCCTTTTGAAGGCATCTAATGTATTTGATAGCACCACCTCCTCCGGAAGTGCATTCCATACCTTTATTTTCCTTACTGTAAAGAAACCCTTCCGCTGTTGTAGACTAAATCTCCTTTCCTCAAGTCTAAGCGGGTGGCCCCTTGTCCTGTGTACTGTTCTGTTAATGAACAGGTCTTTTGAGAGCCCTTTATATGGGCCTTGAACATATTTATATAGTGTTATCATATCCCCTCTAAGACGCCGTTTCTCTAGTGTGTACAAGTTTAACTTTTCTAGCCTCTCTTCATAACTAAAACATTCCATTCCCCTTACTAGTTTTGTAATGCAATAGGATACAGTTTACTGCAAGTTACATATCGGAAGACAATGGGGCCGGTGGTGGAGGGGCACATAATACAGAGACACAATGGGAACAATACACAAGTTATACAATGGGAACCTCCACATGGGAAACAAAGGACTGTTAACAGCAAACATGAATGTGATGGGTACCTGTACTCAGACTGAGTAGCTCCACCAAAACTTTGCCCAGGACAACACGCAGGAACTCCACCAGCCAGGAACCAGGATCATAGCTCGATTCAACCAGTTACTAGGCAAGACAGGGTGAAAGCACTCTGGATACAGCCATCAAAACTTCAAGCAACAGGCAACATCAATGTCAGAGTAGAACAAGAACTGATTTATTGTAGAACACACAGGGTTTATATACACACATAACAAGTTATCCATACATATTAGAATGCAATAGGATACAGTTTACTGCAAGTCACATATCGGAAGACAATGGGGCCGGTGGTGGAGGGGCACATAATACAAAGAGACATAATGAGAACAATACACAAGTTATACAATGGGAACCTCCACATGGGAAACAAAGGACTGTAAACAGCAAACATGATTACATCACACATAATTACATCACTACATAATTAAATGACAAACATCAGAAGAGATTAGGAGTTAACTTGTTTTGTTGTTCCCTTCTGCTGGGTTGACCTTAGCCTCTGGACCTAGATACTGACCCTGCACCATTGTTGGCTGCCCTGACCTTAGATCTGGATACTGATCCTGCATCATTGCTGCCTGCACTGATCTCTGGCATGGACTTTGACCTTGTCCTTCTGCTGTTTCTGCTCTGTCTTTGGCCTGATACTTTGGCACACCTTTGAGTCTGGATTTCTTAAGGTACCATTTATATATATCTCCTCATATAAATATATCTCAGTTGGGGCCTCTCTTGCTAGTCTTTGTCTCCTACAAGCTATCTCTTTGTCCTGTGTTTAAGGAAATTTCTTCTGTAGATAAATTTTGCTGCCTGCTAAGTTGTCAGAGTGGTTTTACACTCTATAACATAAAATCATTGAGTTTATCCTTCCAGAACCTGAGAGCACACTTCTCCTGTATGTGTTGCTAATCCACCATTAGTGAATCGTCTAAGGTCATAAGGAGTTGGGAAATTAATATTTCCACAGCTTCACCGTCAGTGTCTTGATTTCAGAGCCAGGTAAATAGCCAACTAAGACACTCTTATTAGTAATGTTTTGTCAGAAAATGGTGGAAAAAAGCATTCTTTATACATCCATTGTGATCCTATGTACAAAAGATAGAGGTTCTGCACTGGAATTGATCAATTGCACCACATGGGACAAACAGAAACATATTGAAGCTTTTAGAATTTTAATTGATTTACATCAAAGGAAAGATGGAGAACTTATATTTCTCCAATGTGATGCTGCTGGATTTCCCCTGACTTACATCACTTTCCTTTTGGCGTTAATTTATTTACTTAAAACTTGAGTTAACACACCATTTTTAACACACAATTTGTTTTCACTGTACATGTGGGCAAAACCAATTTCAAAACCATTTTTTTCTTTCATGGTGTAAACTAGTAAAAAAAAAAAAGTTTTCCTTCAGTTCTCCGTATGTGTCACCCCAAGAGAGAAAAAGCCTCGCCTCCCAAGTTAGATCAGTTAAAAAACAATAAAAAGACCTCCCTCACACACCATCCCCAGCGTATTGCTGAAAAAATGTTGCATCAAAAGGAGGGAAACCCTTATGCTACCTATGGAGACCTGAAAGAAAATTGACGGGTATGAAAAATCCTCCCTTTAATTCATGGTCTACCTGGTAGGGATTGGTGAACATTTTCACTTCAAAAGAGAAATAGGTGAAGAATGGAACTTTTTGGAAAAAAGAGAAAACAAAGATTCCCTATCAGAAGGCATACTGACATGAGGGGGTTCAGGAACTTTAGAAACTGCAACTTCTTCTGGTAATCTGCCTCCAAAGGATTCTTGCATAGCAGACATACAGAAAAAAAACCAGAAGATCCATCTAAAAAAGGACAAAATAGAACAGCAGACAACTTTACACAATAAGTAAAAATAAGAGGACCCCAGACATAAACATGCTAACATACATTTGCATTTGCTTGGCAGAAGAAAAGCTGGGGCTGACCTGTGACCTGGCTGGCAAGTTGCAAAGATGGGGGATGGGGGGGTGGAGAGGGACTAGCCTCACTTGCACCATTTAAATATCCATCATGTCAAGTCTTCTGCACAGAGGGAGAGTTAAACCAACCAACCTCTGCATTTTTCAGATACCTGGTTTTGGTCTGTGGAACACAGAGGCCGAAAGTGCCATAAATGGTTATACATGTTCCAAACTGGTAGTGCTGGACACCACAGGCCACAACTGCAGACAGCAGACACTTCTGATTTTAATCCCTAAGAATACCCAGAAGGTGGTTGTCTGCTTTCGCTACAAAATCCACCCTCAGCAAAACGCTTAACATTTTCTCCTTTTTGCCTACACCAAAAACGTTTTGCAGTGTTCTTAGTGGCTACAAACTTCACATCCCTTTACTACCTGTGAAAATACAGACAAGAAGACAGTCCTGTGTTACTCTATATAAAAAAACTGATGTGTGCCCTATAATGGGCATATATAATAATTCTTAGTAGATAAGTGAAATTTTGTGTCACAGATTGGCCAAGTTGTGGGTAAGCTTGCCACCAACTTCAAGGTATTTCACTTTCGGCAAGTCCTACTCTAATAAACCTAAAAGCCCTATCTAAAAATTAAAATCAAAATATAAACCTTTTTACTATTTGTTTGTCTGATGTTTTTAATTGCACTACACTGGGACCCACACAAATAATAAAGAGCATATTTAAAGGGTCCCTCGCTCGCCTACGCGTACATAATGATACTTCCTCAGGGCTTTTTGATTTTAATTTTTAGATGGGGCTTTTAGGTTTATTAGAGTAGGACTTGCCCAAAGTGAAATACCTTGACGTTGGTGGCAAGCTTACCCACAACTTGGCCAATCTGTGACACAAAATGTCACTTATTTACTAAGAATTATTATATATGCCCATTATAGGGCACACATCAGTTTTTTTATATAGAGTAGTGCAGGATTGTCTTCTTGTCTGTCTTTTCACTTTGGGTTTCTGGCCTAATGTTTGGGGGTCTGGAGAACCCCCTCATTCCATGCTGCTTTCTGTATATCTATCTTTATAAGTTTCTTAAAGCTGTATTTATTGTATGGATATGTTAAGGTGAGTTGGCGCTGTGAGTTTCCTTTCTTTTCCTTTACTACCTGTACTTTGCATTTTTGTGCCAGGCAGTGAAACAGAAAACTAAGCAGCTACAGAGTGAAAGAGAAAGAGAGAGTGAGAAAGAAATGTTTCTAAATATTCAGCAGAGGCTCATACTGTTGGCTAACACTATGAGCACCTGGATGAAAAAAGGAGAAAATGGAATGACCGTAATGCATACAGTGAGTCAGAAGTGCACAAAGTGACCACCACCAGCATGGAAGGATCTGGGAGATCTTATTCCCCATACCCAATTATGCCCAGTCCTACTAAATCAACCCTTGGGATCTGGGGGAAAATTGTGTAATCTTCAGCAAAGGCAAAAGAAGAAGTGAGTAGCAGTGTGAGCAGGACAGGTGAGCTGCCTGTGTCTGCAGCTACTGCTGTCAATGTGCCTTGTGATACTCAGGAGGAGGAGGAGCTGATAACAAGTTTGACAGCAGGAGACCCAAAGTCACACTTGTTATCCGCAAGCAATCCTACTACTATCACACAGCAGCTAGAGAGTGGTGATGGTGAGGATGGTGGTGGGGGTGATTGTGGAGCTAGAGTGTTGATCCTCATGCCTAATACTGAGGTGGAAGTGAGTAGCCAGACTAGCTGTCAAGGAAGCCCACAACATAAAAGAGATGGCAAATAGTGGACTCTCTGTCACATTTGCCATCATAGCCAACCAGTCCAACTCTCATAGAACAGCAACAGCAGCAGCAAGGGACTGGTGGTAGTGATGGTGGTGATGAGGGTGATTATGGAGCAGCTAGGTTGGAGGATATAATGTGGGCCTTTTTAGCTGAAAGGCAGAAGAAATTGGAAATAGATATGCAAATGAGGATGGCCATCACCAGCACTACCAGCCGTGACATTGCAGAGTTTGTTGCTGCTGTAATTCCTGATGCTACTGATTTGCAAGGCCCTCATGTTGATCTGTCTCAGCAGCAGAATGATGATGAGCCAGCTAGAGTGCCACAGAACACCATGGAAACAGCAGTAATAATTTGGGACTAAGACAGATTCCACTTGCCACCAACAATCTGGTTCTAGTGCTGATTCTGGGGCAGCAGCATCAGCATCCTCTGCCCAGGCCAGTGAAAAGGACTGTGAATGTGACGGGTACCTGTACTCAGTCTGAGTAGCTCCACCAAAACTTTGCTTCCTTAGCCCAGGACAACACGCAGGAACTCCACCAGCCAGGAACCAGGATCATAGCTCGATTCAACCAGTTACTAGGCAAGACAGGGTGAAAGCACTCTGGATACAGCCATCTAAACTTCAAGCAACAGCAACACCAATGTCAGAGTAGAACAAGAACTGGTTTATTGTAGAACACACAGGGTTTATATACACACATAACAAGTTATCCATACATATTAGCATGCAATAGGATACAGTTTACTGCAAGTCACATATCGGAAGACAATGGGGCCGGTGGTGGAGGGGCACATAATACAGAGACACAATGGGAACAATACACAAGTTATACAATGGGAACCTCCACATGGGAAACAAAGGACTGTAAACAGCAAACATGATTTCATCACACATAATTACATCACTACATAATTAAATGACAAACATCAGACCAGAGCATAATTCTGTCAACAAATACACTACGCTGTGTCCTGGTGACAGCCCTCATAGCTGGGTAGTCTGTAGGGTGGGGGCTGGACCACAGGCCTCTCCAGGAGCCCAGGGCATGGAGGCGTCTGTGACAAGGGGCAAACTGTGCAGTGATTAGACTTAAGGGGAAGCTATACCCTGTTCCAAAGCCAGGTCCATAGTCTGTAGGTAGTAGGCTGGCCCTCAGCCCCCTCCAGGAGCCCCAGTGATGGATGGTTCCGTCAGAGTGATAAAGAAGAAAAAGACCATTTCTCTCCACCTGTCCCCTCCATGAAATCATGGGTATGGGAATATTTTTCTCTTGGGGCAGGCATAATCAGCAATGCCACACTGTACTGTGCCAAGTAAGTGAAAAGCGGAAAGGAGGGAACACACCTTGGTACAACTGCCCTCATAACAGTCACATGAAATACAGACACCATGACATTTTTGAGAAGCATGTTAAAACAAACCCCACCCCATCATAGAAACTGGGATCTGCTTTTGCTATGCCCCATGCGTCTCCCCAAGAGCACCAAGAATATAGGCAGAAATCGAAGAATAGAGAAACCCTGAAACTGAAAGTTTGATGGTGAGCGAAACATCCTTCTCGTCATCAGCTTCTTGCACTAGGGTCTGGGCATGGGAAAACGAGCATCTGTCCGTGCCCTAGCACCCTCAGGGTCCTCCACCTCTGCTGGTGTACTACCTTTGTCATTGTTACCTCCCCCACCAGCTGATAATGATGCTGTAGATGCAAGGATGTAGTTTGTGTCCATCCATTGAGCACTGCGTGGTGAGCTGACCACACATGGCAATGTGGTGGAGTATAATCACAAGTAGGGAATCAAGCATCCTACAGAATACAATATAATCATGTCAAGGAGGATTATTATTATTATGTCTGCTAGTTATCACATGTCCTAAGAAGAGCAGTACCTGTTTTCTGGGGGAATGATTTGACATTGCGGACCCAAATGTCATGGTATTTGGCTATAGTTGTGCCAATGAGTGTAGATGTGCCCATTTTTCCCAGTCCTTCACCTGTTTCAAAACTTTCCTATTGACATTGCACACATTGCAGTTGCAGTTGCACAGGTGCTTCCTGCTGTCAAACGAAAATAATTATTTCAACACACCCATGATTTTGGAGGAGGTGCAGGAGGAGAAGCGTTATTGGCCAACTTTTTTTCTCTACATATACTGGAAGTGGTGGGGGCTAGTTGTGGTGCTGCTACTGCCTCAGGTGCCTCACTGGAGCTAGCCGTGACAAGTGGAACCTTCATAATCCATCACCTATGTTACTGCTGTTGACCCCATTCCCTTTGAGCTGTCTAATAGTTCTGCTGATTAGACAACTCAGGAGCAGCAGCAGCAAGAACAGCAGTCACAAATGCCGCAGTGTCACCACAGCAATTGCCAAAAGCCATCATATATATAAATATAACAAGTCTAAGTCCTACAAATCAATTGTTCCTCAGGGTTTGTGTTCTCTAAAAAGTCTATGTCTTACGTAGTAAATGTTTCCTTAGGGCTAACGCCTAACAAGTCTAAGTCCTACAAATCAATTTCTTCTTAGGGCTTGTGTTTGGCACAGTACACACACAGCTTTTTTTAAGCCTGCTGCTATGCTGCCTGCTAGCCATTGTTTTTAAAAAAGAAATAGATAAATCTTTAAAAAAGGGCTACTAAAATCCAAATTGAATGTAGCACATATGTATGGTTTTGTTGGAACTTTTGGAGGGATTTTCACAAGCTGGATCCTCCTCAAGATTGGCTGCAGTCAATACTTGGATTACCACTTTACTTGTTTGTCCTTGCACTGCTCCTAAATCCTTTCACCCCCACCCCTTGTGTGTTTGCTGGATATTAATCAACTACTGTGTGTGTCTTTACTGTAAAATACAACATACAACTGATAGTGTGTGATGTCTTGCCTTGGACCTCTAAAAAATACTCTCTCTCTTCAAGAATCAGTCTGCCCAGTCACAGCTTACGTCAAGATCCCTGCCAATGTCACTTTATGTACCACATTTTTTATTTTATTTATTTTATGAATTAACTGTCCCCCAATTACCAGTCAAAAAATAGACCACATTTCCTGTTCAAATGATTCTTTACCAAGACTGAATCACTCCACAGCCAGATCAGGAAGGAACTTGCATCACAGCTGTCTGTGTTTTCCCACTCAGTCACACAAGATTTTGGGATTTTTAAAGTAAATCTCCTTTGCTCTGATCTCACTCCCCCACACTCCCCTAACACAGAGAACAGCCATATCAGAAAGGAACTTGGATCATGACTGCCTATGTTTCCCCAGTCAGTCAAAGAAGATGTTGCTGTACTTGGGGTCAACATCCGTTCTCCTTTCCTGTCCCCCAGACTGCCCTAATCCAGAAAGGAAATGTCCTGCCTACACGATTTCTTAAGCTAAGCTTCAACTCCTTTTTATTAGCCTGTCTTCACCAGCTGACAAATGTGCTGCTCTCTCTTCCAATCACAAGCACAGAAGAGCTTGTTGTGTGACCCTGAGACCCCTTTTTGTATCTGTGGGAAAAAAGTAAATATGCTATGTAGTGGATGTAAAATCAGCATTCCCATTACTTTCATGCAATGGGTTGTGCAAAAAAGAAGAAAAGATGCACTTTCTCAGGAAATTTCACACATGGCGGAAAATGCCATTTTTCTCCTATTTCTGTATTGAGGTAAAAACGTTTGCACATCCTACTACTGAGGAGACCTTCAAGGAAAATACAATTCTGATATTAAAAATGTATTATAATAAACTTTTTTTATATTCAACACAGGGTTTTAACCTAAACTAAAATGGAGTCATACATTACAATATCTTATACTCCATGTGACCAGCTGTTAAAAAAAATGTATATTTTCATCATGAGCCCTAAATCAAATTCTACATTTTTTACTGCATTTGTGTACTCTACTGTACTGTTCTCTCGTTTGTACAGTTTTAATTAATGGTAAAATATAATCATGGATAGGTGACGTTTTCCTCTCCAGCAGATGGAGATTACAATACAACTTCCAACATCTGCAACCAGCCATCTTAATATCTGTCAAATACAGCGCCATCTACAGCATGAGTTCCATAATCAATTATCTCCATATGTTTCCAGCGACAAATAACACTGTTTTTTTGTCAGAGGGACCAATTTTCTTGATTCTCTGAACTTACTAAAAATATTGTTTTATTGATTTACACATTCTTGATGCAATGTAAAACAGACAAAATTATGCATTTTATGCTAAAATGTTAATCAGGCAAGACTCGTGAGACAATGATTCTACGTAGTAACATAGTTGATAAGGCTGAAAAAAACTTTCGTCCATCAAGTCCAGCTCATGCCAAAACACCCCTGTTGATCCAGAGGAAGGCAAAAAAAAAAGCCATCTGGAGCCATTTCCAATTTAGCCTCAACTGGGTAAAACAAATTCCTTCCTGACTCCAAATGGCAGTCAGATATTTCCCTGGATCAACATACTATCTGCTTTGAAGCCATCTGTCATCATTTTCAATATTGTTCTGTGCTAGATAGGCATCCATTGCTTTTTTGAAAGCAGTTGCATTATCTGTAAGTACAACATCACAAGGAAAAGAATTCCATAGCTTTACCACTCTTACTGTAAAGAATCTCTGCCTTTGTTTTAGTCGAAAGCGCCTTTCCTCTAGTCTTAATGGATGTCCTCTTGTTCTTAGCTCAGCTCTTTGCATAAATAATTCATTGGATAGTTCTTTGTATTGACCTTGAATGTATATGTAAATGGTAATCATATCACCCCTTAGACGCCTCTTCTCTAATGTAAACAAACCCACTTTGGCTAGTCTCTCTTTATAACGCAGATCCTCCAATCCCTTTATCAGTTTTGTTGCACATGTCTGCACCTTTTCGAGTTCAACAATGTCTTTTTTAAGAACTGGTGCCCAAAATTATACTCCATATTCCAGATGAGGCCTAACCAAGGATTTATACAGGATAGGATAATATTAGCATCCCTTGCATCTACAAATATCTCTAAATTATGGGTTTAATAATCATACAGTACATAGTTCATTTTACTTTTTATAAATAACTGTGCATATATTCATTAAAGCCCTCGTACATGAAATGTTCTATGAGCGAGCTCCATGTACATTTTATGACATAATGAATGAGCATGGATATGGTAAGAATTTTGTAGCAATTAATGTATTGTGCACTTTAATGTTCTAGTTTGTCTGCCGGCATATTGTTAACATTTTCAAAAAGTGTCAATTTAAACTACAATTTTTTGTTAAGCTATTTATCTATAAATGTATAAATCTTCACCATTGTATCACCATGTCAATATTTTCTTGAGGTTGGAAACAATGAACCAAACCCTTGTGATTAAAGAATTTATTCTTATGGGTTTATCTAAAGACCTAGGAACAAATATTACTCTATTCTTGATACTTTTTGTTATATACATTATAACATTTTTTGGAAATGGTCTTATAATTTTTAAATGAAAAAATGATAGTGAGAAAGAACTCACTGGACAGAAGAAAACCCTGTATAAATAGCACTCAAATCCTCAAACAACCTCCTCAAGTGTGCTAATGTCAGGACATAAGTAAAATATAACTTTTATTATAAAAAAATTAAAATCAAATATATTGAAAACATTAAATCTCATAAAGATAGGGATAATGAGTCCAAAAAGGCTAATATAATTGTTCAGAAACATCTGATAATGGGCAGGAGTAAAGAATCATAAATACTCCAATTACCACAAATGTATATGCCTAAAAATATATATCCCCAAACAGCCTCATATCTCAACTGTATAAGCTCAAAATAGATACAATGCCTGTGAAAAGTATGTGATCGCTAATACTTAGAAACAATATGGCGAGTGAGTGAGTGAGTTCTTGACCGCTTTACTTTGGCGACTCCGTGTGCAATTTTGATTGTAGCAATCATCTCACTCACTCGCCATATTGTTTCTAAGTATTAGCGATCACATACTTTTCACAGGCATTGTATCTATTTTGAGCTTATACAGTTGAGATATGAGGCTGTTTGGGGATATATATTTTTAGGCATATACATTTGTGGTAATTGGAGTATTTATGATTCTTTACTCCTGCCCATTATCAGATGTTTCTGAACAATTATATTAGCCTTTTTGGACTCATTATCCCTATCTTTATGAGATTTAATGTTTTCAATATATTTGATTTTAATTTTTTTATAATAAAAGTTATATTTTACTTATGTCCTGACATTAGCACACTTGAGGAGGTTGTTTGAGGATTTGAGTGCTATTTATACAGGGTTTTCTTCTGTCCAGTGAGTTCTTTCTCACTATCATTTTTTCATTTCTGATACTCCCCTGGAGCACCTACTGATTCTCACTCCTTCCATAGTGTTGCCTTTTTGGTCTCTTCGTGCTCTTTTGAGTGCGTGGTGTGCGCTATATCTTATAATTTTTATCATTATAATGACCTCACAATTACATATACCAATGTACTTTTTTATCTGCAATTTATCAGTTTTAGACTTGAGTTTATCAACAACTGCTGTACCCAGATTTCTTGCTGACCTCTTTTCTTCTCAGAGAGTTATTTCCATAGCTGCATGTACTGTGCAACTTTATCTCCTTACATATCTAGGAGCAACGGAAGCCCTTCTTCTCGCACTGATGGCGTATGATCGCTATGTTGCCATTTGCCACGGACTGCATTATCCAGTTCTTATGAGTTGGAGGAGTTGTTATAAAATGACAACTTTTGTAGGGATTGGAAGTTTTATACTGTCAGTTGTTCCATCACTTGCTCTGCCTGTTACACTCTGTTTTCCTAATACGATCAATCATTTTGTGTGTGAAATTCTAGGAGTTCTGAAACTGGCTTGTGAAGAAATCTTTATGAATGAGTTAACTATTTATGTCTTCAGCTTTTTTTCAATTTGTCTTCCTTTTGGATTTATCATAGTAACATATATTTGTATTATCACCTCTGTTATTAAGATGCATTCCATAGGCAGGGCTAAAGCTTTCTCCACTTGTACATCTCATATAATTGTGGTGTTTTTGTGTTATGGGACTGCAATATTGCTATTATTTGGGCCCTCATCTAACTTTTTATTACATTCACAGAAGTATATTTCTATCTTTTACATAATTGTAAATCCAATGACAAATACTCTTATTTACAGTCTAAACAACAAAGGTGTTAGAGTCTCAATCAGGAGATTACTAGAAAAGATGTCTGCATCAAATCCAGCATGATGTGTTAATAAAGCTATTTATTTATGCATAGTATCATATTTTTTCTTAATGCTAGTTGTGTTTTTTCTACAGTGCTAAACATTAAAAACAGCAATCACACACTAATATGACACACAATTAATAATGCTTATAAAATCTAATAATGTACACTTCCTATTCTCAGTCATCATCAGTAGCAACACTTCTTCCATGTCCAATACCTAACCAGCCACACTCCCTATTACTGACCAAGCTGCAGCAGCTGCGACACAGGTCAACATTAGTGTTGAGCGAGCATGCTCGGCCGATGCTCGGATCGGCTCGAGCATCGCTCTGCTCGGCACATGGCGGTACTCGTACGAGTACCGCATGTGCTCGCCCGCCATGTTCGGGTCTCCTCCCCGCACGTTTTGCGGCTGCTGCGCAGCCAATAAACGTGCAGGGAGGCTCTGACATCAGTGTTATGCCAGCAGCCATGTTGGCTGCTGGCATTACACTGATTGGCTGGCCAGAACCCGTGGTCGGGTGCTGTATAGCACCTGACCAGCGAGTTCAGCTCAGTCTTAGCCAGGGAGAGCTGAGGATAGGAAGGGAAAGTCAGTGTAGGGAGGAAAAAAAGCAAAATTGTGAAAAAAAAGAACCAAAAGTTCTTTTTAGGACTACTGTGTGTGGGGGCAGCAGGTTATTTTGTGTGGGGGGGAAAAAAAAAAAAAAAAAAATATATTCTGTTTAGTGTGCAAAGTTGCAGATTAGAGCACATTCTGTTTAGTGTGCACAGTTGCAGATTAGAGCACATTCTGTTTAGTGTGCAAAGTTGCAGATTAGAGCACATTCTGTTTAGTGTGCAAAGTTGCAGATTAGAGCACATTCTGTTTAGTGTGCAAAGTTGCAGATTAGAGCACATTCTGTTAAGTCTTCAAACTAAAATATCAAAGTCACATATTCCATTCAGTGTGCGTCGCCGCAGTTTAGCAGCACATTCTGTGTACTGTGCAGAGTTGCAGAATAGGAAGAAATACTGTTAAGTCTTCAAACTAAAATATCAAAGTCACATATTCCATTCAGTGTGCTTCGCCGCAGTTTAGCAGCACATTCTGTGTACTGTGCAGAGTTGCAGAATAGGAAGAAATACTGTTAAGTCTTCAAACTAAAATATCAAAGTCACATATTCCATTCAGTGTGCTTCGCCGCAGTGTAGCAGCACATTCTGTGTACTGTGCAGAGTTGCAGAATAGGAAGAAATACTGTTAAGTCTTCAAACTAAAATATCAAAGTCACATATTCCATTCAGTGTGCTTCGCCGCAGTGTAGCAGCACATTCTGTGTACTGTGCAGAGTTGCAGAATAGGAAGAAATACTGTTAAGTCTTCAAACTAAAATATCAAAGTCACATATTCCATTCAGTGTGCTTCGCCGCAGTGTAGCAGCACATTCTGTGTACTGTGCAGAGTTGCAGAATAGGAAGAAATACTGTTAAGTCTTCAAACTAAAATATCAAAGTCACATATTCCATTCAGTGTGCTTCGCCGCAGTTTAGCAGCACATTCTGTGTACTGTGCAGAGTTGCAGAATAGGAAGAAATACTGTTAAGTTTTCAAACTCAAAAATTAAAGTCACATATTCCATTCTGTGTGTGTCACCGCAGTTTAGCAGCCTATTCTGTGTACTCTGCACAGTTGCAGAATAGGAAGAAATACTGTTAAGTTTTCAAACTCAAATATTAAAGTCACATATTCCATTCTGTGTGTGTCACCGCAGTTTAGCAGCCTATTCTGTGTACTCTGCACAGTTGCAGAATAGGAAGAAATACTGTTAAGTCTTCAAACTAAAATATCAAAGTCACATATTCCATTCAGTGTGCTTCGCCGCAGTGTAGCAGCACATTCTGTGTACTGTGCAGAGTTGCAGAATAGGAAGAAATACTGTTAAGTCTTCAAACTAAAATATCAAAGTCACATATTCCATTCAGTGTGCTTCGCCGCAGTGTAGCAGCACATTCTGTGTACTGTGCAGAGTTGCAGAATAGGAAGAAATACTGTTAAGTCTTCAAACTAAAATATCAAAGTCACATATTCCATTCAGTGTGCTTCGCCGCAGTGTAGCAGCACATTCTGTGTACTGTGCAGAGTTGCAGAATAGGAAGAAATACTGTTAAGTCTTCAAACTAAAATATCAAAGTCACATATTCCATTCAGTGTGCTTCGCCGCAGTTTAGCAGCACATTCTGTGTACTGTGCAGAGTTGCAGAATAGGAAGAAATACTGTTAAGTTTTCAAACTCAAAAATTAAAGTCACATATTCCATTCTGTGTGTGTCACCGCAGTTTAGCAGCCTATTCTGTGTACTCTGCACAGTTGCAGAATAGGAAGAAATACTGTTAAGTTTTCAAACTCAAATATTAAAGTCACATATTCCATTCTGTGTGTGTCACCGCAGTTTAGCAGCCTATTCTGTGTACTCTGCACAGTTGCAGAATAGGAAGAAATACTGTTAAGTTTTCAAACTCAAATATTAAAGTCACATATTCCATTCTGTGTGTGTCACCGCAGTTTAGCAGCCTATTCTGTGTACTCTGCACAGTTGCAGAATAGGAAGAAATACTGTTAAGTTTTCAAACTCAAATATTAAAGTCACATATTCCATTCTGTGTTCGTCACCGCAGTTTAGCAGCCTATTCTGTGTACTCTGCACAGTTGCAGAATAGGAAGAAATACTGTTAAGTTTTCAAACTCAAATATTAAAGTCACATATTCCATTCTGTGTTCGTCACCGCAGTTTAGCAGCCTATTCTGTGTACTCTGCACAGTTGCAGAATAGGAAGAAATACTGTTAAGTTTTCAAACTCAAATATTAAAGTCACATATTCCATTCTGTGTTCGTCACCGCAGTTTAGCAGCCTATTCTGTGTACTCTGCACAGTTGCAGAATAGGAAGAAATACTGTTAAGTTTTCAAACTCAAATATTAAAGTCACATATTCCATTCTGTGTTCGTCACCGCAGTTTAGCAGCCTATTCTGTGTACTCTGCACAGTTGCAGAATAGGAAGAAATACTGTTAAGTTTTCAAACTCAAATATTAAAGTCACATATTCCATTCTGTGTGTGTCACCGCAGTTTAGCAGCCTATTCTGTGTACTCTGCACAGTTGCAGAATAGGAAGAAATACTGTTAAGTTTTCAAACTCAAATATCAAAGTCACATATTCTGTGTAAGATGAAGAAGGTGGGTAAAAAGGGACGGGGAAGTGGACGTGATCCTGATAGTTCAGGGCGCGGGTCAGGACGCGGAGAAACTGTGCCTGGTGCCAGAGCACAAGAAAGAAAGACATCCACCATACCTAGCTTCATGTCTCATTTCACAGGGCGTCGCAGGACATCACTCTCGAGGTCCGACCACTGCGAACAGGTGGTCGGTTGGATGACAGCTGATACTGCTTCCAGTCGGTTAAGCACCACCCTGTCTTTCACCAAGTCCTCTCTCAGTAGCCAAGAGTCTGGTCAACATAATCCTCACTCTGATCATCCTTCCTCCCACCATACACGGTCTGGTCAAAGAAGTGATCCCACACTGGGATATAGTGAGGAGCTCGTCTCATCACCAATACTTCATTTGACCCTCTCTCCAAGCACGCTTGCAGAGGAACATGACATCTTGTGCCCTGATTCACAACCTCTAGAGGGTACCCAATCACAAGAAGATGACAGATGTGAACGGCATTTAAGGTCAAAGGAAGTAGTGGATGATGATGATGATGATGAGACACAGTTGCCATTAAATCAACCACTATTTCCGTCTCAAGACCTTGTTGAGGAGAATGTTATACAGTTGTCAATGACTGAGTATGTGGTGGGATCAAGACATGAGGAGGATGATCAGAGTGAGGAAGTGGAGGAGGACTTGGTGGACGATGAGGTGACTGACCCCACCTGGGAAGGTGTAGAGCCGAGCGATGACAGCAGTCCTGAGGGTGAGCCATCTGCAGCACCGCAACAGGCTGGAAGAGGCAGTGGTGTGGCTACAGAAAGAAGGCGGACCGCACCAAACCGGCCCGCAAATGTTCCACGGAGCACCCCCTTGCGTAAATCTCCCTTGCCAAGGGGTAGGTGTTCCGCGGTATGGCGTTTTTTTAAGGAAAGTGCGGACGACAAAAGAATTGTAGTTTGCAACCTGTGCCACACCAGAATGAGCCGAGGCATGAACACTAGAAACCTCACCACCACCAGCATGATCCGACACATGGCATCCAAGCACCGTAATAAGTGGGAGGAACGCCTGGATCGCCCATCTGTGTCTGCAGGCCACACCACTGCCTCCTCTTCCCCTGTTTTCGGTGCCGGCCAATCGCCTGTCGAAGGCGCAGGCCCGCATACCTCCCGCCCTGCACCTGTACCATCTGAAGCACCATCAGCGACCACATCCACTTCCCTGTCCCAGCACAGCGTCCAAATGTCGTTACCCCAGGCATTTGAGCGCAAGAGAAAATACCCAGCCACCCACCCACAGGCCATAGCACTAACCTCACACCTTTCCAAATTACTGGCCATCGAAATGCTGCCATTTAGGCTTGTGGACACTGAGTCCTTCCGCAGCCTGATGGCAGCAGCTGTCCCTCGGTACGCGGTCCCCAGCCGCCACTACTTTTCCCGGTGTGCCATCCCCGCATTACACCACCATGTGTCCCGTAACATCACCCGTGCCCTGACCAACGCAGTTACTGGGAAGGTCCACTTAACGACTGACACATGGACAAGTGCTTGTGGCCAGGGACGCTACATTTCCCTGACGGCACACTGGGTGAATGTCGTGGAGGCTGGGAGCGACTCGGACCCTGGGATGGCACGGGTGCTACCCACGCCGAGGATTGCGGGCCCTACCTCCATCAGGGTTTCCACCAGCACCTACGTTATTGGCTCGTCCTCCTCCGTTTCCACCTCCGAATTCTCTACATGCAGCGCCACTCCCCCATCAGCCAGGAGCTGGAAGCAGTGTAGCACTGCAGTGGGGAAGCGTCAACAGGCCGTGCTGAAGCTGATCTGCCTTGGGGACAAACAGCACACGGCCTCAGAGCTGTTGCAGGGGATTAGTCACCAGACCGAGCAGTGGCTCTCGCCACTCAACCTGCAACCAGGCATGGTTGTGTGTGATAATGGGCGTAACTTGGTGGCGGCTTTGGAGCTCGGCAAGCTCACACACGTACCATGCCTAGCGCATGTATTTAATTTAGTGGTTCAGCGATTTCTAAAAACCTACCCCAATGTGCATGATCTCTTGACCAAGGTGCGCCGCGTGTGTGCACATTTCCGTAAGTCATCTACAGCTTCGGCCGGCCTGTTGAAGCTGCAGCAGCGCTTACAATTGCCAGCTCACCGGCTGCTGTGTGACGTGAGCACGCGCTGGAACTCCACCTTCCACATGTTGGCCCGGCTTTGTGAGCAGCAGAGGGCAGTAGTGGAGTACCAGCTGTTACACGGTCGTCGCCTCTCCGTTCAACTTCCTGTAATCAGAAGTGAGGAGTGGGAATGGATGTCAGACCTCTGCGAGGTTTTACGCAATTTTGAGGAATCGACACAGATGGTGAGCGGCGATAACGCTATTATCAGTGTAACCATCCCACTTCTGTGTCTACTGAAACGCTCGCTGCTCACAATTAAAACCGACGCTTTGCATGTGGAAGAGGTGGAAATGGGGGAGGAAGAGCTTACACAAGGTGATAGCCAGAGCACCCTCACTTCGTCTTCTCAGCGACAATTGGAGGAGGCGGAGGAGGAGGAGGAGGAGGAGGAGGAAGACACGGTTGCCTCCGCTACAGAGGGTAGCCATGGAACTTTAGTTCCATCTCTTCAGCGTGGGTGGGCAGAAGAGGAGGAAGAGGATGAGGATATTGAGAGTCATCCTCCTGGTGAGGACAGCGACATTTTGACTGTTGGTACTCTGGCACACGTGGCTGACTTTATGTTAGGCTGCCTTTCCCGTGACCCACGCGTTGTACGCATTTTAGACAACACGGATTACTGGGTGTTCACCCTTCTGGACCCCCGCTACATTGAGAATTTCTCATCTCTCATTCCTCCGGTGGAGAGGACAAGCAAAATGGTGCAATACCAGAAGGTTCTTGTCGAAAAATTGCTCCAAAATTTTCCATCTGACAACGCTGGCGGCAGAGTACGTGCTACCTTGGCCAACCGAGAAGGGGAGAAAAGGGGAGCACACAGCAGTTCCGAGAAAGGCAGGGCAACACTCTCCAAGGCGTGGGACACCTTCATGACACCCCGCCAGCACCCTCACCCTGATGCGCAGCCTAGTGTCACAAGGAGGGAAAAGTTTTGGAAGATGGTGAAGGAGTACGTAGCAGACCGTGTCAGCGTCCTCAATGATCCCTCTGTGCCTTACAACTACTGGGTGTCCAAGCTGGACACGTGGTATGAACTGGCACTCTACGCCTTGGAGGTGCTGGCCTGCCCTGCCGCCAGCGTTCTGTCTGAGCGTGTATTTAGTGCTGCTGGTGGCATCATAACAGATAAGCGTATCCGCCTTTCCACCGACAATGCTGATAGGTTGACACTTATAAAAATGAACAAGGCCTGGATTTCCCCTGACTTCTCCACTCCACTGGAGGAAAGCCCCGGGGGAACATAAACTCACTTTATATATGTTATTTACAATGATGGGAATACTCTGTATTCCCATTCACCCCTTCCACCCAAAAAACGGGTATATGGTTGACTCTTAATCTTCTCATCCTCCTCCTCCTCTTCCATATGCCCTGGGATATAATTTTTATATAGGGCCAGCTCACCAGCGGGCCCTGTGATATAATTTTTATATAGGGCCAGCTCACCAGCGGGCCCTGTTTGACAATTTTTATATAGGTCAGCTCACCAGCGGGCCTTCTCATATAATGTTTTATTGGGTCAGCTCTCTAGCGGGCCCTCTCATATAATGTTTTATAGCGTCAGCTCACTAGCGGGCCTTCGCATATAATGTTTTATAGCGTCAGCTCACTAGCGGGCCTTCGCATATAATGTTTTATAGCGTCAGCTCACTAGCGGGCCTTCGCATATAATGTTTAGGATGGTCAGCTCTGCAGCAGACCCTCACCCATAATGTTTTAGATGGTCAGCTCAGCGCACGTTTCCCTCTTAATCATGGCCTCAGTTCAATCAAATCAAGGAAATTTTTGGGATAATTTGCCTCTGCGCACGTTTCCCTCTTAATCATGGCCTCACTTCAGAAAATCAAGGAAATTTTTGGGATAATTTGCCTCTGCGCACGTTTCCCTCTTAATCATGGCCTCACTTCAGAAAATCAAGGAAATTTTTGGGATAATTTGCCTCTGCGCACGTTTCCCTCTTAATCATGGCCTCACTTCAGAAAATCAAGGAAATTTTTGGGAGAATTTGCCTCTGCGCACGTTTCCCTCTTAATCATGGCCTCACTTCATAAAATCAAGGAAATTTTTGGGATAATTTGCCTCTGCGCACGTTTCCCTCTTAATCATGGCCTCACTTCAGAAAATCAAGGAAATTTTTGGGTAATTTGCCGATGATATACAAGTAAATATACAGCAAATATTGTTTGGTAACAATTTTTCGCCTAAAGTCGTTTTTATTTTCCTTTTTGTGTGTTTTACGGTCAGTCTGTAAAAATGGCGTACTACGGGCGAAAGATCGTTCCCAGCAGCGATGTTGGAGTCCAAGATGCATCCAGACATCCTCCCTATGCTGTCCCTGAACCATTTCTGTGGTGTTTCCATCCTTTTCTGCCCTTTTCCTATGGACCAGGCACCCTCCCCTCATCAGAGCAGGGGGTGCCTGGTGTAATGCTCGAGTCCTCCCATTGACTTCAATGGGGCTCGGGTGCTCGGCCGAGCACTCGAGCCTCAGGGGGTGCTCGGTCAGAGCACCCGAACACCCGAGCATTGGGGTGCTCGCTCATCACTAGTCAACATCAATAACCCTAACAATGAGTCATTCTGCTGCTGTTTGAATTGCAGCACCACTGCTAGTATTATTGCAATATCTATCCCTCGTAGTAGTAGTAGTAGTAGTAGTAGTAGTAGTAGTAGTAGTCCATTAGGAACCCCTCAGTCCATGAGATCTACAATATGGAGATACTGTACACACAATCCAAAAGCTAAACATGCTGCTATCTATTGTCTCTGTAAAAAAAAAAATCCAGAAAGGAAATGTCCTGCCTACACAATTTCTTAAGCTAAGCTTCAACTCCTTTTTATTAGCCTGTCTTCACTAGCTGACAAATGTGCTGCTCGCTCTTCCAATCATAAGCACGGAAGAGCTTGCTGTGTGACCCTGAGACTCCTTTTATACTACATCTGTGGGAAAAAAGTAAATGCGGCACTGGAGAATAGTTTAGCCAAGCCCTTTACCCCGCCCCTTTGCCCGTCAATTCTGGAGTTGTCGTACACAACGGACATTACTAGTTTTTTGTCATATACTCTATAGAAAATATGTCGTTCATGCATACAATGACTTATTTTCTTCTTTCATAAGACATTTTTTTGTCGTTATCCCTTTGGACATACGGCCCTTAGTGTTAGTCAGTTCACCAGCACCAGGAATCAATTTTTTTTAAGGATTACCTTGCAGTAGGCCTACTCCAAGGGTTAGTTTGCCATAGGCTTGCTCTAGCTGCTAACAATTTTTCTAAGGTTTATATTTGCCCATAGGCCTCGGCCAGCTAATAATGCATTACATTAATTGCAGAGTATAATCATCTGCCCCATCATACACTTTAGTAAATGATGTTAAAATGAATTATGTGCAATATGTTTGTGCAACATTTTCATTACGCTGCCTCTTTTTATCACCTGTGACTTACAGGGATAGTAATACTTCGTTTTATCTTTATTTTATTTTGTAGGCATTAAAAAAACATGAAAAACGATATAAGTCTTATCTCTCAAACCTTTATGGTTTAAGAGATATTCACAAGCAAAGTATCCCCCCCGTTAAGCCAGATCAGAAGGGAGGTGCCCAGGTAGACTACAGAGAGGGACAATCTTCAATTAAGATAAGGGAAAAAGCTGAAAAACTTGTCAAGGGGGGAAGGGCTTTCATTGTTCTCATAAGAAGAAGATTGTCCCCTTCTGTTTGGTCTATGGACTGGATTCCACATCTGAGAAGAGATGGCTTACACTAGGTAAAAGGGGCGGGAGGGGAAACTTTGCTTGTGAATATCTCTTAAACCATAAAGGATTCAGAGATAAGACTTATATCGTTCTTCATGTTTTTTTAATGCCTACAAAATAAAATAAAGATAAAACGAAGTATTAATATCCCTTTAAAACAAATATGCAATAATATATTTTGGGTGGCTGTTTGGACTTGTTAAACATTCATTGTACGTTAGAAACCAATTATTGTATATACTTGGAATGCTCATTGATGATAAAGAGGCAGTCTCTGGCTATTGTTTTTAATGAAAAGATACACATATATGAGTTTTAATGTGCTGGACTGTTAACAAGTTCAGTAATTAATTGATAAATATTGTATTGATTTGTACTTTTCCAGCACATTCCTGTACTTTTCTTTACTATCTCCTTTCTATCCCTAAAATGTGATATACTGGTTATAGGCTTGCAATGACATTTTTTCCATACCTTACCTGTTATTTTTGTTATGTGTTGATGCAACTGTAAAAGGATTGGTGGAAGCTTTCTTTACAGTACTCCTTATACCAGGGAGCATATTGTGGCATATGTTCCTTAAAAGCATGAACATTGAGGATGCAGAAACCAGAAGCTGTAGATAACTGGATTTTACATGAGGAAGGTTATGTGCCTTAACAACATTGCAGTGTAAAACTACAGGTACCTACCTGAATGTTGGGTACAAGGTTTTTTTTTATTAATTTGTACAATAGCCTCTGATAATTCAGAAAACAAACTAGGCATACACTAGTAGAATGATAATAATATATAGGAGAATGCAAAATGGGAGAGAGAAAAAGGTGGTGTCTTAAGCGCATCACTGAAAAGTGAGTAAGGCATACACCATTGCTTGTTCAGTCTATGGATTTGTAGGCTCTAGCAGCTGGACGTCCATAGATGGACCTTCCATGCTCTTTGTCATGGTAATGACCCAGGTGCTTCTCAAACATTTTTTTAACTCTCTTGTACCCACCAAGTGCTGCCACCTAGTTGAATTTTTATAATTTTTATATTTTTTAACATGTCATTTTGTAAGCGATATAAAGTAACTTTTTTGTGTATACGCATACAGCCATACTGGATGAGAAGCTAGGGACCAGGGATCAATATTTAATCTGATTTAATATACTGGTATTAACTGTGACCACACTAAAACAAAGGTCTCAAGATTTTAGATACATATTTTTATTTATAGATGAAAACATAAGTAATTCCTTAGTAGAGAGAAGATTGCTTCAGGAACAACGGAAACAACTAAAGTTTTAAACTTGTACTGTAACTGAATTCTGCATGAGGCATGTAATCAAAGTTAATAGAAAAAGAAAAGCAATCTGGTTCTCTGAAGAAGAGGCAGGTATTGTCTATATATATAAAAGAAGACTTTGTGCCTGCCAAAACACACCCAGGGGTGGTATTAAGGAGGAGTTACTGTTCCCATTGGGTGATTCAATCATGCAGGGAGTTGGCCCGCCCCCACTATGCAGCCCACCCACCACTATCAAAGTCAGAAAAAAACAATATGGCCACCACTTGCTCCTACACCACAGACAAACACACATGCCCCACTCACACAGCACCACACAAACACACACACATGCCCCACTCACACAGCACCACACAAACACACACACATGCCCCACTCACACAGCACCAAGCAGACATGCCCCCACTCACACACACAGCACCACATACACACACAAAGCCAGAAATACATATGGCTGACACACACACACAGTCACTCACCCTGACTCCCAGAGGCCTCAGCAGGACCTGTACTGCAGCACCAGAGGAACAAAATTGCACTCAAACGGTTAAGGTAGGTCCTCATTGCTCAATTATTTCTTCACTGTCATCATTTGCTATGCAAGACACAGGACAGACAGCCATCAGATTCACACTTAACCCACTGACTGCCACAGGGTTGTGTATCAAGTTTTACCCCTCAGGGAGTGTGTTCAAACTCCTCACACTGTAAACTTGCATTTCTCTCCCACTTCTCCTCCTTCCCCAGCCTATTACTAACACTTTTCCATAGTTATGTTAAGCCCCGCCCCCTACTCGCGATTAAGCCCCGCCCCCTTTTAACCCAGATTGCCCCATTGCTCTCTCCACATCAGCACCACATGAGGGACTCCACAAGTAAAAATTCCCAGGTATAACACATACATGCCTCACTCACACAGCACCATATACCCATACACACACACAAAGCCAGAAAGAAAGATGGCTGACACACAGTCACTCACCTTGACTCCCAGTGGCCTCAGCAGGACCTGTAGTAAAGCCACTGAATGGTGCTGCATCAGCAGGGGAACAAAATGGCACTCAAAGGGTTAAGGTAGGCCCTCATTGCTGAATTACTTCTTCACTGTCACCATTTGCCATGCAAGACACAGGACAGACAGCCATCAGATTCACACTTAACCCACTGACTGCCACAGGGTTCTGTATCAAGTTTTACCCCTCATGGAGTGTGTTCAAACCCCTCACACTGTAAACTTGCATTTCTCTCCCACTTCTCCTCCTTCCCCAGCCTATTACTAACACTTTTTCACATTTATGTTAAGCCCCGCCCCCTACTCGCGATTAAGCCCCACCCACTTTTAACCCAGATTGCCCCATTTGTTTCTCCACATCAGCACCACATCAGTCCCCTCTAGGGACTTCACAAGTCAGTGTTCCCAGGTATGAACACACTTCCCACTGCTATTTAACTCTGACATGCCTCTCTATACCTTAACCCTTTGAGTGCCAGAGGGGTACACAACTCATGAGCACATGTGTTTCTGCTCATATATGTTGCGTGTCTGTGTGTGTACATCTCTGTTACATATGTGTGTCCATATGTGCATCTCCAGTGTGTCTGTGTGTACATGTCTTTTGCATGTTTCTGCCGCTCACTGTGTGTATGTGCATACCTCCCAACATTTCACAGGGCCAAAGAGGGACATGTTAGTTAGGTAATATTATTGGGGGTGTGGCTGGTGGGCGGGGCATTAGTAAGAATTTTTAGGTTATTTCATGACCTATTACTAGCTATTTATGTAACTGAATAAATGATTTAGTTCAAGACCAAAGTATTTTATTTGCACAGACTAATGTATACACACATATACTGAAGTTTATTGCTTTATTGCTGTAGAGCAAAGTAATACACACCACACAGTCAGGGCTGGTGCAAGGATTTTTGCCACCCTAGGCAAAACCTAATTTTGCCGCCCATTTCGCTCCGCCCCTTGTGTCCCACCCCTTTATACCCTGCCTACTTATACCCAACCTCTTTTCATGATTGTCCTCTCTCTGCCCCCTGAGCCACTCTGCCCCTGTTCTGGAGATGCCTGTAAGAGATGCCCCCCACCAGCTCCAACTTGCCCCTTATCAGCTTCACTTTGGCCCACCAGCTCCACTTTGCCCCTATCAACTCCAACTTGCCCCCATCAGCTCCAACGTGCCCCCACCAGCTCCATTTTGCCCCCTCAGCTTCACTTTACCCCCTCAGCTCCAACTTACCCCCATCAGCTCCACTTTGTCCCCCATCCTCTCCAACTTACCCCCATCAGCTCCACTTTGCCCCCCATCCGCTCCAACTTGCCCCCATCCGCTCCAACTTGCCCCCACCAGCTCCACTATGCCCTCTCAGCTCCAACTTTCCACTATCAGCTCCACTATGCCCCCAGCAGCTCCAACTTGCCCCCATCCGCTCCAACTTGCCCCCCCATCCGCTCCAACTTGCCCCACCAGCTCCACTTTGCCCCCCCTCAGCTCCACTTGCCCCCCCTCAGCTCCAACTTGCCCCCCCTCAGCTCCACTTTGACCCTCATCAGCTCCACTTTGACCCTCATCAGCTCCAACTTGCCCCCATCATCTCCAACTTGCCACCACCAGCTCCACTATGCCCCCTCAGCTCCAGCTTTCCCCTAACAGCTCCAACTTGCCCCCATCATCTCCACTTTGCCCCACATCTGCTCCAACTTGCCCCCTCAGCTCCACTATGCCCCCTCAGCTCCAACTTGCCCCCCATCACATACCTGTAGCTCCCGCGCAGTCTTCTCTTCAGTAATGCAGAGCGCGGCTGGAGATCATGACTCCCAGCGCGCTCTGCATTACTAAAGATCCGACCAGATGAGGGAGCGCTGTAGCAACACAGACCTGACTGTGTTGTGGTTCCTGGCGTGGTGTGTGGGCGCACCTCTTCTCCGCTGCATGCCTGCGCCCCCAGTACGTGTGCGCCCTAGGCCGGCGCCTACCTCGCCTATAGGTGGAGCCGACCCTGCACACAGTCTGACCTCCTAAAAAGGGGGACAACAGGGTGGGAAAGAGGGACAGAGGGATTTGGCCTTCAAAGAGGGCTGTCCCTCCTAAAGAGGGACACTTGGGATGTATGGTATGTGTCTGCCTGTATGCTGCATATGTCTGTGTTTATCAGTGTGTCTGCATTTCACACACGTGCGCCCAATGGTCATAACGTGACGGGCAACGCTGTCCCATGTTGCTAGTAAAGAATAAAAAATGTGCATGCAAGAAGTATAGGAAGATGCAGTCAGAGAAAGATAGAACATTTAAAAGGATAGACAGAGAGAACATAAGCTTATTATAAAATGTGCTAAATCCCAAGCAGAAGAGAAAATAGCAGAATTTGTTAAAAAGTCTGTATGGAGTAGGGATGGGTGAAAAGTGCTGTTATGTTCCCATGGAAATTTTCCTGAAAAAAGCAGGATATTTTGCTTTCCTGTGGGAATTATGACCCATAGCAAAACCCATAGATTTTTCTCTAACACCAAAAGAATTTCCAGTGAGAATGGTTCATTTCCCACCTTTGTTTTCCAGTGGAGGGAAAACTTCCCACTTTCATACTGTAAAAACCCAGAATTTCTCACCATGTAGCGTGCTGTAGTTCAGTAGAGAAAGTTGAAGCAGGCAGCGAGAGGGAGAGAAAAAAAATATATAAAAATAAAAATAATTTTATGTGCTGGCTACTGGCCAGCACTATGACCAACAGGAGAAGCTGGATGTATCCTGATGCTTCTGATACAAAAGTGAAGGAAGAAGTCAGTAGAAGCAATGTTAAAAAGGACGCACATACCCCTAGATTCCCAGTTCCCCACCTGCATTATCCTTTTGGAAACGTATATTGAAGAAGGTGGGACTGACTAGCAGTATAAGAAGCAGCGCGTGTCAGCTTCCTATGCCTGCTGCTACTGCTGCCAGTACTCTTTCTTCCGTGTGAAAGCAGGGAACTCATGGTTGGTCACACCTGTCATCAGAAACCAGCCTCAAAAAGCAGCAAAAGACTGGTGGTGATGGCGATAAGAGTGACAGTGATGGTCGAACAACTGGTGTGGACGAGTATATGAGAGTATTTTTGGAAGAATGCAATAAAGAAGGGGACAAGGAGATGTAAATGGGGTGGGCATCACCACTACCACCAGCAATGACATTCAGGAGTTTTATGTTGCTATAATTCCTGCTGCTGTGACAGATGAACATCTGACTTTGATGACTCAGCTGCATGATGATGTTGACCAGGCTAGTGTGTCACACACCTCAGTTTACAACATAACACTGGGTTCTTCAAGTAGTCGTATGGGAAAAGGACAGGCTCTACTTACCACAATACACCTGGTAATAGCTTTACCTGCTGCTGTCAGTGAAGGTGAAAAAGAAGAAGAAGAAATTGAATGCAGGGTATCAGGGAGAATCTGCAGACATTCTATCCTGCTGGCAGGGAGTATTCATTCTTCTACCTTGATATCATGTGTCCTTAGCAGAGTGACATCAGTATTTGCTTTCTTGAGGAATGGGTTAACTATTCATACCTAAGTGTCAAGGTGTTTGTTTGCAGTTGTGTTGTTTGCTTTAATAAGAGTGCAGATGTGTTAATTGTTGTTACACTTCCTAGTTATTCCCCTATTTCACAATGTTTCCTTGATCACACAGTGCACCTTTCAGATTCTGATGAAATGTGCAGTTCTGCTCTTAAGGGAAAAAAATTGTATTTCACCACAAGAATGATGTTAGAGGAGGTGCAGGAGGAGAAGCATAATTGGACAGCTTCTTCTCTAGGGATGCACCTGAAGTGGTGTGGGGGGCTTGTTGTAGTGTTGCTGCTGCCTTAGCAACACTAGGGCTAGTGACAACTAGAAGAAGCATTGTACCACCGCCTGTCTTATATTAGTGCTGACGATCTTGGTTCCATGCAGCAGCATAATCCTCCTGCTGCTTAGACGACTTAACAGCATCAATTACAGCATTAGCAAAGGGCAGAATGTCACAAGGGTATTTGCATGACCATCTAAAACTGCTGGCACTAGGCAGTAAAGCATACAGTTTTTTTCAGGGCTTAATTTTTGCAAGCCACAAAGTACAAACAAATTTTTCTAAGGGCTTGTTTTTTGCTAGCCTGAGGCATACAAGCAATTTTTTTAGGGCTTGTTTTTGTCAAGCCTAAGGCATGCAAACTTTTTTCAGGGCTTGTTTTTTTGCTAGATTGAGGTCTGCAAACCAGTTTTTCTCAGGGCTTGTTTTTGACAAGTCTGAAGCATGTAAACACTTTTTTTTGTTTCAGGTCTAGTCTTGTTTGAAGTCTTCAATCAATTTTTTTCAACCCTAGCCTTGCTGTAATATGTTGAATGTTTAACTTTGTAAATATTGTTCAGGTTTTTCTTTCTTCAAGCCTGCTGCTATAATTGTGAGCCATTATTCATAATGCTAAAAGCTAAACCAATTATTTGCATAATCATATTTGAGTTTAACTTAAACTTATTGTCTAATTATTGCCAAACATTAATCAGTGCAGTGGGTTTCCCTGTTAAGTGTGGTTTTCTCTTTGTAAAAATGTGAGGCTCCTGACACTGCTGCTTGATAGTTTTTTCCTACAATATAACCAGCAGCAGCAGGAACAGCTGCATCAACCAGAACATACCATTCTAAACGCAGGGTGGTTCATGGGTTTCAGCAGGGGAGGCAAATTTCTAACACTGGTGATGTTGGGCATGGTGGTGGCACTGGGGGTGGCACTGGTGGTGGCAGACTATCTCCATAGGACTATCTCCATGTGTATGGGTTGGTAACTGATATGCAGGAATACCGTGTAACTCCTAGGAGAGGTCCCACTGCATGAGATGGTTTCAGCATAATTGTTGGATATCTATGTTCTGGGCAGAAACGATGACCCCATGGACTACTGGCAAACAAAACAATGTATGTGGCCAAGACTGACATGTACTGCAGTGGAACCCCTTAGCTGCCCACCAGTAGTTTTAGAGCAGCTGGTTATATTGTAAATTACTGTAGTACATGGCTGTCAAGCTGGGAGACTAACATTCATAAAAGTCAGCCAACATCTATTACCATTTGAGTACCAGATAGCAGAAGTGGACAAACCCACACATGACAGGGAAAGCCAGGCCTCATGTATTATTAACAGCAGCACAGAGGATGAGGAGAATGATGATGATGAGGAGGGATGTGATATGTTGCTATCATCTACCAGTGTGGGATCAGTGTTATGGTCATTGATTAACATGGGTGTCAATAATCTGAGAATAATGATAGCTTATATTAGACTCAAAGATGATAATGGTAATAATTGCTGTAGGAATCATGTTGAGTATGAATAAATCTATAAATATATATATATATATAGATATACATCAATCAAACCCCACCTGTCCACCAAAATACCCATGTGCTATATTCAATTTGGATTTTATCAACCTTGTTTTTAATGATTTCTTTAATTCTCTTCATAAACAATGGTAGACAGCATAGCAGCAGCCTTATAAAAAGGCTAAAACATATTTTTGTGTCTACTGTGCAGGGCTCAGGTTAGCCAAACACAAGCCCTGAGAAAAAAACTGATTTGTAGTATTAAACTAGTTAAACCCAAACCCTGAGAAAAAATGATTTGTAGGACTTAGGATGGCTGATCACAAGCCCTGAGAAAACATTGATTAGTAGAGGCCTTGGACTTGCCAAAATCAAGTCGAGACAAAAATAATTATGCCCTACTGGCCTAGTGCCATCAGATCATTTGATGGTAGCCACTGGCATATGCCATGGTGACTTTCCAATATTTGCTACTGCTATAATTGCTGGTGAGTTGTCTAAGCAGCAAGGCAATTAGACAGCTCCAAGGGACTGAGATCAACAGAAGAGATATGAGACAGGCGACGATGGTTCCACCTGTCACTAGCTCCACTGATGTGCCAGAGGCAGTAGCAGCATTACAACGAGCACCCACCACTTCAGGTGTATCTAGAGAAAAGTGTTGGCCCATAATGCTTCTCCTCCAAAATCACGGGTGTGTTGGTGTTACGGTTTTACTGACACTCAGACCAGGTTGTAACGTAAAAACACAGTTTATTGAAATAAAATGATAAACACTGCCCCTAGGGGCCAGTATAGGTAAGAACAGTGCCAATAAGGCAGGCAAGAACAGGCAATATAACAGAGGATGGAATAAGCTACAAACAGTAGTACATAGAGGGTTAAGTGGAGCAACTGGTAAGGCTCAGACTAGATTGGCCAACGCCCAGGAGATATATAGCAGTCTATGGAAACAGTCTTTAAATGTAGATCAGGAACTCAGGATCAGCGCTGTATCACTCTTGAAGCAGAAGCAGGATGAGCCCCTGTTGCTCTGAGCTGAGCCCGTACCACCACAGTGGGCTTATGAGGATTGCTACTGCCAATCTGATGTAACCAGAATAGAAATCGCCCTGAATGAGTATTGAGTAACCCTGCGTCTGCCACGGAAATATGCCAGCCCTTGGGAGGCCACAGTAGAACGGAATTGCCCAAGCTAGGAAGAGCCGATGCACAGAGTAGTGCAGTTGGGATAGTGCGCTTTGAGCAAATGAGGTACTGCCCAGACACCCACACGGTGTCACCCAGAATCCTTGTTGCAAGAGCGAATGGACTACCAGTGTCAACCGGCGTGATCACGATGCACACCGGGCATCGAACAAGCGGAGCTCTGCAAGGACTGGTATAGCGTAAAGCGGAGGCTCAAAGTGTAAAGGCTCAGAGAATTACAGGAGCTTGGCAATATATCAAATGGCACGTAATCGGAGGCTACCGGAATTGCAAGGGTTAATCTGGTACATTTGAAAAGAGCAATGCTCAGCGAGTACAAGGCAGGCAACCTCGGCTACAGCTTATTGAGCGAGAGGAAACTGAGAACAGTCAGAATGTCGCCAGAGCGACCGGAGTACACAGGAGCAGCAACCGGACAGGAGCAGTAGCCGGAACCGGATGACTGAGTCGCAGGAACACCAACGGAGAGTGGAATAATCACGGAGCAGGATCAGGAGCCAGAACCGGGTCGAATCACGGAGCGGGGTCGTCAGCCAGTGCCGGGTCAGATCACGGTGCAGGGTCGTCAGCCAGAGCCGGGTCAGATCACGGTGCAGGGTCGTCAGCCAGAGCCGGGTCAGATCACGGTGCAGGGTCGTCAGCCAGAGCCGGGTCAGATCAGGGTTCAGGGTCGTCAGCCAGAGCCGGGTCAGATCACGGAGCTGGAACAGGAGGAGAGTCAGACTAGCCGGGTCGGTACACAGGAGACACTGGAGATCAGTAACTAGGCGCAGCAACATAACACCACGAAAGGGCAATTGACAAGTGCCCAAACCCCAGCATATAAAGGCACATCCTGGGCGGGCCAATCAGACTCCTCCAATGCAAATGTACACATAAAGAGATTGACAGGGAATCACGGGGACCGTGATAGTACCCCCCTCTCAAAGACCCCCTCCCCTGCCAGAGGGTCTAGGTTTAAGGGGATATTTAGAGTGAAAGTTGCGCATCAGTCGTGGAGCATGAAGATCCTTATGATCAACCCAAGACAGCTCCTCAGGCCCATAACCTTTCCAGTGGACCAAATATTGCAACTTGCCTCTAAATCTCATGGAGTCAATAATGCTCTGAATTTCGTACTCCTCTTGGCCTTGTACATCCACCGGCCCAGGAACCACCGGAGTTGTAGTATAACGGTTGCAAACCAAGGGCTTAAGAAGGGACACATGAAACACATTATGAATACGCATAGTCCTGGGGAGCTCCAATGCGTATGCCACGGGGTTGACCTTGCGAATGATCTTAAAGGGCCCAATGAACTCCCAGACGATGAATTAACCACACAGTTCCTAGTGAACTCCGCCCATGGCAACAGGTCGGACCAGTTATCATGATGATCAGTCACGAAGCAGAGCAAAAACTGCTCAAGTCCCTGATTGGCATGTTCAGCGGCCCTATTGGTCTGGGGGTGGTAGGCAGAGGAAAATGACAATTGAATGGCCATCTGGCCACAGAATGCCCTCCAGAATCTAGACACGAACTGGCCTCCCCGATCAGACACTATCACCCTAGGAACCCCGTGCAAGCGGAATACCTCCCTGGCGAAAATTACTGCCAATTCCTGGGCCGACGGGAGACCAGAGAGGGGCACGAAATGAGCCATTTTAGAGAACCTATCTACCACCATCAGAATGAAAGTGTAGCCCTTAGACAAAGGCAGCTCTCCCAAGAAATCGATAGATATATGGGACCAGGGAAGGTCACCATTGGGTACTGGCTGGAGTAACCCCACGGGGAGATGTCTGGGAGTTTTAGCACGGGCACAGGTAGCACAGGCAGCGGTAAATGTGAAGCAATCTGCTCTCAGGGAAGGCCACCAGAATGTTCGTGCCAATGACCAAACCGACTGATCCCTGCCAATGTGCCCGGCTGCCTTAGATGAGTGATAGGTCTCGAGTAACTGGGTGCGAAACGGTTCGTCCACAAAACATCTGCCAACTGGGGTTTCAGGAGGTGCCCGTGCTTGTGAAGCCATGATTTGCTCCCCCAGTGGTGAAGTGATGTTGGTACGAATAGTGGCCAGGATCTTATCTGGCTGAATTATAGGCACTGGAGCTTCATCCCTCTCAATGTCTGTGCAGAATTGTATGGAAAGCGCATCTGCCCTAATGTTTTTGGACCCCGGCAAGTAGGAGACTATGAAATTAAATCTTGACAAGAAGAGAGCCCAACGAGCCTGGCGAGAAGACAGCCTTTTGGCCTCAGACAAGTAAATTAGATTTTTATGGTCAGTGAGAATTAAGACTGGGGTCCTAGTGCCTTCCAGGAGATGTCGCCATTCTTTCAAAGCCAAGATGATAGCCAACAATTCCCTATCACCAATTTCATAATGGCTTTGGGCACTAGAAAGCCTTTTGGAAAAAAATCTGCATGGTCTCAGGTTACCTCCCTCCCTGGGTCGTTGGGAGAGAACTGCCCCTACCCCAACCTCAGAGGCATCAAGTTCCAGGGTAAAAGGCAGAGTAGGATTAGGATGGCACAGAATAGGGGCAGATGCGAATGCCTGCTTGAGAGTCACGAAGGCCTGTTCAGCTGCCTCAGACCATTGAGAGGGATTTGCGCCCTTATGCGTTAAGTCAGAGAGAGGTTTAGTAATAGTAGAAAAGTTCTGAATGAATTTTCTGTAATAGTTGGCAAAGCCCAGGAATCTTTGAATAGCTTTTAACCCCTTGGGTCGTGGTCATTTAAGGACTGCAGCCAACTTCTCTTGGTCCATAGCTATGCCATCTTTTGAAATAACGAAACCCAAAAAGGGTACTTGAGAACAGTGAAATTCACATTTTTCGAGTTTACAGAACAATTTGTTCTTGCGCAACCGAAGCAATACCTCAGAAACATCCTGTATATGCTGGGTTAAATTAGCTGAGTGAATCAAAATATCGTCCAGATATACCACTACACAGGACTGTAACATATCGCGGAAGATGTCGTTGATGAACTCTTGGAATACGGCAGGTGCATTACATAATCCGAATGGCATGACTAGGTGTTCGTAGTGCCCTGACCTTGTATTGAAGGCTGTCTTCCACTCATCACCGGCCCTGATTCTTATTAAATTGTAGGCAGCTCGTAAATCGAGTTTTGTGAAAATAGAGGAGCCTTTCAACCTATCAAATAACTCTGTGATGAGTGGAATGGGGTATGCATTTTTGGACATGATCTTATTGAGCCCACGGTAATCAATACAAGGTCGCAACTCGCCATTTTTCTTTTTCACAAAAAAGAACCCTGCACCTGCCGGAGAGGATGATATGCGAATAATCCCTCGTTTGAGAGCATCCTCAATGTATTCCTCCATTGCCTTAGTCTCATCACATGACAATGGGTACGTCCTACCCCTCGGTGGGACCACTCCCTGGGGCAAATCAATAGCGCAGTCACATAGCTGGTGCTGCGGCAGAGCGCTAGCCTCCCCTTTACTGAAAACGTCACTGAACTTGCTGTATTCAGCTGGCAGAGAAGGGAATGTACACATAATATTAACGGGACGAGATAGACAGTGATTAGTGCAGTATTCTGACCATGCTTTGACTTCACATGTCTGCCAGTCAAACTGGGGATTGTGCACTGTCAACCAAGGGATCCCCAGAATGACCGCATGATGGGGTGAGCGAATAATCTGAAAACGAACTTCCTCCTTGTGGAGGGCCCCCACAGTCATAGTAAGGAGAGTAGTCTCCATCGTGATGAGTGCTGGTTCAAGAGGTCTGCCATCAATAGCCTCAATGGCTAGCGGAGTATCTCTTTTAGACAGAGAAATATTATGTCTTTCAGCAAATACCTGGTCCATGAAGTAGCCAGCAGCACCAGAATCTACCAGGGCTAGTGCCTCCACCACTTGGTCGCCTAGAAGAAAACTCACAGGTATAGTGGGTTTCAAGGAGCAAGGATCTGAGGACGACTGTACACCACCTAGGGCCTGTCCCCCAAGGTACCCTAGGTGCGTGCGTTTCCCAGCCTCACCGGACATGTGCGCAGCAAATGCCCACTTTTGCCACAATACAGGCATAATCCTTGTCTTTTGCGATATGCCCTCTCCTCCTTAGTCAGCCTAGTAAAACCAGTCTGCATAGGTTCCCCAGTATCAGGTACATGGTCAGGAGGAATGGGAGGAGAGGGTGGGTTAAACAATCTCTCATGCCCATGGATTTTGGAACTCGCCCTTTTAGCCAAGCGCATCTCGCGCATACGAGTATCAATGAGTATCACATATTCGATGTACTCATCCAGATCGGTAGGTACCTCCCTGGCAGCAATTTCATCTTTGATAGCATCTGAAAGCCCTTGGGCAAATGCTGCCAGGAGTGCCTCATTATTCCATGCCACCTCTGCAGCTAGAATCCGAAATTCTATAGCATATTCGGCTGCAGTATGATCGCCCATCTGCATTGACAACAGTTTTTTGGCCGCGGAAGTAGCTCGCCCAGGTACCTCAAAGACTCTACGGAACTGTTTAACAAATTCTTTAAAGCACAAAGTGCAAGGTTTAGCCTGTTCCCATAACGGATTTGCCCATGCCAGGGCTTTTCCAGTTAACAGGGATACCATGAACCCCACCTTGCTACGGTCACTCGGAAAGGCATGAGGTGTAAGTTCGAGGAAGATCTCTAGCTGATTAAGGAAACCCCTGCACAGTGTGGGTTCACCATCATACCTTACTGGTAACGGCGCCGCCGCCGTTAGACTTCTCAGCGGGGCCAAGCATTGACCAGAAGTATTATCCGGTGTCATAACTGGGGGGACCACCGGATTTTGATTCGGCTTATCAAGATGTACCGTACGTTCAAGCAAGGTCTGCATGGCCAATGCCAACTGATCTAAGCGTTGCTCGTGAACATCCATCCTCCAGTGGAGGTTCTGTATATTACCGTCACTTTTCCCGTCTGAGGTCATGGCCCTTTCGTACTGTTACGGTTTTACTGACACTCAGACCAGGTTGTAACGTAAAAACACAGTTTATTGAAATAAAATGATTAACACTGCCCCTAGGGGCCAGTATAGGTAAGAACAGTGCCAATAAGGCAGGCAAGAACAGGCAATATAAACAGAGGATGGAATAAGCTACAAACAGTAGTACATAGAGGGTTAAGTGGAGCAACTGGTAAGGCTCAGACTAGATTGGCCAACGCCCAGGAGATATATAGCAGTCTATGGAAACAGTCTTTAAATGTAGATCAGGAACTCAGGATCAGCGCTGTATCACTCTTGAAGCAGAAGCAGGATGAGCCCCTGTTGCTCTGAGCTGAGCCCATACCACCACAGTGGGCTTATGAGGATTGCTACTGCCAATCTGATGTAACCAGAATAGAAATCGCCCTGAATGAGTATTGAGTAACCCTGCGTCTGCCACGGAAATATGCCAGCCCTTGGGAGGCCACAGTAGAACGGAATTGCCCAAGCTAGGAAGAGCCGATGCACAGAGTAGTGCAGTTGGGATAGTGCACTTTGAGCAAATGAGGTATTGCCCAGACACCCACACGGTGTCACCCAGAATCCTTGTTGCAAGAGCGAATGGACTACCAGTGTCAACCGGCGTGATCACGATGCACACCGGGCATCGAACAAGCGGAGCTCTGCAAGGACTGGTATAGCGTAAAGCGGAGGCTCAAAGTGTAAAGGCTCAGAGAATTACAGGAGCTTGGCAATATATCAAATGGCACGTAATCGGAGGCTACCGGAAGTGCAAGGGTTAATCTGGTACATTTGAAAACAGCAATGCTCAGCGAGTACAAGGCAGGCAACCTCGGCTACAGCTTATTGAGCAAGAGGAAACTGAGAACAGTCAGAATGTCGCCAGCGCGACCGGAGTACACAGGAGCAGCAACCGGACAGGAGCAGTAGCCGGAACCGGATGACTGAGTCGAGGGAACACCAACGGAGAGTGGAATAATCACGGAGCAGGATCAGGAGCCAAAACTGGGTCGAATCACGGAGCGGGGTCGTCAGCCAGTGCCGGGTCAGATCACGGTGCAGGGTCATCAGCCAGAGCCGGGTCAGATCACGGTGCAGGGTCGTCAGCCAGAGCCGGGTCAGATCACGGTGCAGGGTCGTCAGCCAGAGCCAGGTCAGATCATGGTGCAGGGTCGTCAGCCAGAGCTGGGTCAGATCACGGAGCAGGAACAGGAGGAGAGTCAGACTAGCCGGGTCGGTACACAGGAGACACTGGAGATCAGTAACTAGGCGCAGCAACATAACACCACGAAAGGGCAATTGACAAGTGCCCAAACCCCAGCATATAAAGGCACATCCTGGGCGGTCCAATCAGACTCCTCCAATGCAAATGTACACATACAGAGATTGACAGGGAATCACGGGGACCGTGATAGTTGGGATGCTAATTTTTCTCCTGAGAGCAGGAAGGAACTGTGCCTTTCATCAGCAACTACAATGTGCACAGTTTGTGTAAGGAAACATTGTTAAAATGGGGAGGAATGTGAACAATAGACACATTTACGCTCAAGTGTCACAACTTCAGCCAAACACCATGATGCTTACGTCCACAATTTCAAATCATTCCCCCAGAAACCAAGTACTGCTGTCACTATGCCCCTTGTATGCTCTGCTAAGGACACTTGACAACAACTATAATGATGAATCCTCCCTGCAACCAGCCACCATTCCTATTTGCATCGCCCATTCCTTTTTTCTTTCTGCTAAAAAGACCATCATTCTCTCCTGCACTGAAGCTAGTCCACCATCACTCGCACTCATCACCACCACCACTGTCACTTGCTGCTTCTCTATGGGAGTGGGACAGGTTGGTGATGATGATAAATATGGCATAGTGCCCCCTACTTTCACACTACCCATATCATCAGGTTAAGAAGGCACACTGACAGCACTAGCAGCAGGCGCAAGCAGCTGACTGTGATGCTGCTCACACACAATGAGCCTCTACTAACCTTATTTCACTAAGTATATCACCTTCTACCCTCTGTATTTCTCTAGCTGCCTTTTTCCTCTGTTTCACTTCCTGCTATCACTTTTCTGCATAAAAATGTAACATATATGTAGGAAATGGGTATGAAGTTTGTACCCATTGAAAGACATTGGCAAAATATTTTTTAGGCAAAATGGAAAAATGTTTAATAATTTTGCTAAGGGTGGAATTTCTTATAAAAAAAGTGGAGAATCATGTGCTTTTTGCAGCATATATTGCGAGAACAACACAGGACCTTTCGCCCATCAATACTACACAAGTTATGTCATTAAAGCAATGAAGTTACTCAGTTCTTCCACTATGTACTTTCATCCCACACTTAAGTTCTTAGAAAGAAGTCGAAACCTGCACTAAAGTAATGCAAAAGTACACCTGTGGAATAGTAAACTTGCCAAAATGTTGGCTGTTGACATGCTGCCCTTTTCTTTTGTTGAAAACAGAGTCTTTAAAGAACAGATGTCATGTGTTACACCCTTCTGGAATATGACAAGCTGCAGATATTTTTCAAAGATGTCTGTGCCAGTATTACTGAAGTAGGAAGTTAGTGTTGTGGCAAAGGACAAATGCACTCAGCCAGCTAACAAGTTTTTTTCTTTATTTTTCTTGCTGTACAAAGAGCTTTTTGTTGAAGATAAACAAGAGTACAAGATACAGAGTGCAATAATAATGTACAGGAGGATTGCAAAGATAAAAAAGGAGCAAGGGTACACGAGGAGCTAAAGTAACAATAATACATCCTGGTGCTCAGAGTTGCATACAGTCCATGAGGATGCATTTAACCAACAGAGGACAGCTATACACAGATTAGACTAACAATATAAAGATTTCAGTATGGCACAAGTGACTGCCTTAGGCAAACAAATAAGCTGCATTTCAGAAGAAGAGAAACGGGTACCAAGGCCAATGGTGAGGAAAGAACAGAGAAGGCGATAGGAAGCAGGAATAAGAAAGTTTGTGGGGATCCCCAGGGCCAGATTTGCCATAAGGCAGAGTAAGCATCTGCCTACAGGCACACCCCACAGAGGGGCGCCTGTCAATGAATTTTTTAAAAAATATTTTTATTCACAGCGCTGCGCACAGTGGCATCAGTAACCAGCCTCGTAGTAAGATCTGTGCCTTCTTTGGCACAGACCTGTATGCTGTTGCTCCCTCGTCGGCTCTTTAGTAATGCAGAGTGCTCTGCATTATTGAAGAGAAGACCGCGGGAGCAAAAGCATACGGTCTTTGCATAAGGAGGCACAGCCTTTTCCTGCCGCTGGACCACCAGGGAGGTAGGAAACGGATACGGGGGGGGCAATGTGGAGATGATGGGGGCAATGTGAGGGCAAGTTGGAGCTGATGGGGGCAAGTTGGAGCTGATGGGGGCAATGCAGGGGCAAGTTGGAGCTGATGGGGGCAAGTTGGAGATGATTGGGCAATGTGGACCTGATGGGGGCAATGTGAGAGCAAGTTGGAGATGATGGGGCAATGGAGATGATGGGGCAAGGTGGAGATGATGGGGGCAATGTGGAGGCAAGCTGGAGTTGATGGGGCAAGTTGGAGCTGGTGGGTCAAGTTGGAGCTGATGGGGGCAATGTGAGGGCAATATGGAGCTGATGGGGCAATATGGAGCTGATGGGGGGCAATGTGAGGGCAATATGGAGCTGATGGGGCAATATGGAGCTGATGGGGGGCAATGTGAGGGCAATATAGTTATATGTGGAGATTTGGAGCGTTGTGTAGGTGTCCAGTGGAGATGCTTAATGGGGGGGGGGCGCTTCAGATTTCTGTGCCTACAGGCTCCTGAGATGTAAATCTGGCCCTAGGGATCCCAACAGGAAGAAAAGAGGAGGAAGATCAGGGGGTTAGGAAGAGCAGGGAGTCAGGAAGGTAACAGTGTATCCGTTGGGTTATTATGCAAACAGAAGTTCCTAGGCGATAATCCTCCCTGTTGGGGATAGTTGCACTGGGGAAGGTGTAGAAAAAGAGGCAAGGCTGCCCTATCTAAAGAAAATGAGGCATCCTGCCGCGCAAAAGGGTAAGTTATTTCTCCAACAAGATCAACTCATTAACTGAGTGAATCCATTCTGGATAGTTAGGAGGAATAATAGACTTCCAAAATATGGGGATTAGTGATTTAAAGGGATAGTAATGTTTCATAATAAAAGCAGCTCTAATTAATCATCATAGTATTTGGACTTTGGAGAGTGTTATTTCAATTCTGTCAGAGTTGTAGTTCAAGAGTAATTCAATGACAAAGTATCCCCCTCCCGCCCCTTTTACTGATGTAACACTGTTCAGCCAGATCAGAAGGGAGGGGCCCAGGTAGACTGCAGAGAGGGACAATCTTCAATTAAGATAAGGGAAAAACCTGAAAAGCTTGTCAAGGGGGGAAGGGCTTTCATTGTTTTCATACAAAGAAGATTGTCCCCTTCTGTTATCTGTCTGGTCTTACAAACAGATTCACATCTGAGAAGAGATGGCTTACACTAGGTAAAAGGGGCGGGAGGGGAAACTTTGTTTGTGAATATCTCTCAAACCATAAAGGTTTGAGAGATAAGACTTATATCGTTCTTCATGTTTTTTTAATGCCTACAAAATAAAATAAAGATAAAATGAAGTATTACTATCCCTTTAACTGAGTTTAGAAGGTAAAAAAAAGTAGCGTTTTGCTAGGTTTTTTAAAGGTCAGGGTTGAGGGATAAGCAAAAAAGAGGAAAAATAGAAGATCAAATGATAGTGAGAGGTTCAGTTAACATGTCATAGTATCCTCGGTATTTGGGGTAATTCTCTTTTGCTCCCTTTTCACTCCCATAGACTCTCTTAGGATCAGAAAAGAAATTTAATTGTGATCAATTTCATACAAAACTCATAAATTATGATAATCAAGATTAAAAATTGCACATTATATTGTCACCCAGGTGTCCACTACAGTTAAGTTACATCAATAGTTTTCTCGTCATTTAAATTTATATAAACGATATCAATAGTTATCCCTCTTTCTGAATAAGGATTTTATTAATTGAACAAAGAGGTGCGTTTCGGTGGAAGACCAGTTGAAGCTCATTGCTGAAATTAAATGCAACGTTTTGGAGACCTATTTGCTATTCAAGAGGAAAAAAGACCCATTTAAAGGGATAGTAATACTTCGTTTTAACTTTATTTTATTTTGTAGGCATTAAAAAAACATGAAGAATGATATGTCTTATCTCTCAAACCTTTATTGTTTAAGAGATATTCACAAACAAAGTATCCCCCCCCTGTTCAACCAGATCAGAAGGGAGGTGCCCAGGTAGACTGCAGAGAGGGACAATCTTCAATTAAGATAATGGAAAAAGCTGAAAAACTTGTCAAGGGGGGCAGGGCTTTCATTGTTCTCATAGGAAGAAGATTGTCCCCTGCTGTTATCTGTTTGGTCATACAACCAGATTCACATCTGAGAAGAAATGGCTTACACTAGGTAAAAGGGGCGGGAGGGGAAACTTTGCTTGTGAATATCTCATAAACCATAAAGGTTTGAGAGATAAGACTTATATCATTCTTCATGTTTTTTTAATGCCTACAAAATAAAATAAAGTTAAAACAAAGTATTACTATCCCTTTAAATCAATGGTGATTTTCATTTGCTGCTATAGTGCAGTTGGTTTGATCTGGAATTACACCTCATTACCTTGATTAAAAAATGTTTTACAGAACTGAGAACAATGGTATTTATTATATTTGTGAATGCAACCATAATTAATCTCAGGAGTTTATAAATCATGTATACGTGAACATATAAAGCTTCCTTGTCACCTATTCTTTCTAAACTGATGATCAACTTCCATGGATCACCTGGACAAATTCTAATAACATTTTCTATTGAATATTTATACATTTTATTTTTATTTAGCATTTGCTGAACATTTTATAAACGTAAAGGTAGGTAAAGTCTATGGTGATTTCTTAAAAATAAAATATCTGCCTATTTCACTATGGAAATATTTGGTGAATATTTCAAGCAATGCCATCTAGACACTTTGGCCTTCTACTGCATTCTAACCAACACTTTAACAATAAAGTAGAAAAAAATCCATAATCTTGCTGTCTCCGGTAGAAAGGAGTGAAGATAAATAATGTTGTATTTGATTATATCACTTTATTCCATAATGATAAAGTTGATTGCTTGATAGGTAATGTTTAGGATTGGAGCACTGAAGCTAATAAAAGTTTTATTATAACAAAACATTTCAGATATCGTAGTAGAGCTAATGCCAGATATTTGTGGGTTGGCTGGAATAATAACCTTTAAAGGGATAGTAATACTTCGTTTTAACTTTATTTTATTTTGTAGGCATTAAAAAAACATGAAGAATGATATAAGTCTTATCTCTCAAACCTTTATGGTTTAAGAGATATTCACAAGCAAAGTGTCCCCCTCCCGCCCCTTTTACTGATGTAACACTTCTCAACCAGGGCAGAAGGGAGCTGCCCAGGTAGACTGCAGAGAGGGACAATCTTCAATTAAGATAAGGGAAAAACCTGAAAAGCTTGTCAAGGGGGGCAGGGATTTCATTGTTCTCATAGGAAGAAGATTGTCCCCTGCTGTTATCTGTCTGGTCTATGGACTGCATTCCACATCTGAGAAGAGATTGTTTACAGTAGGTAAAAGGGGCGGGAGGGGGAAACTTTGCTTGTGAATATCTCATAAACCATAAAGGTTTGAGAGATAAGACTTATATCATTCTTCATGTTTTTTTAATGCCTACAAAAGAAAATAAAGTTAAAACGAAGTATTACTATCCCTTTAATATATACAGGGCACTGATCCCTCAGCAGAAATGCCAGCAAATTCTAGCCTAATGGGTTTGTGGGCCCAATTGAAGTATTTTATTAGATATTGAAGACTTTTCAAGTAGGCAGATGAGAGTGAAATGCAAACACTTTGAGACAAGTAGATACTGGTTGGTATTTCAGACATTCTGAAGGCAAATATAGTTTTTGATACCTTTTATTGGCTAACTAAGCAGATTTTGAATGCAAGCTTTCAATACCATAGGTCTCTTCCTCAGTCATGTTATAAATATGAAAACATCTCTCTTAAATAAAAGTAGATGAGAGTTGGTACCGTGTTAGCCGTATAAATAGAGGAGGCAAATATAGTTTTTGATACCTTTTATTGGCTAACTAAGCAGATTTAAATGCAAGCTTTCAAGACCTTAGGTCTCTTCCTCAGGCATGTTATACAGATAAATATGAAAACATCTCTCTTAAATACAAGTACACATCACATTGTTTAGCATGGAAATCAGATAACAGAATGCAGTCCAGATCCAGATATCTTTGATCAGTCAGTGGTAGATTGCACTCTTCCTCTGAGGCTTTAGAGGTATTTACGATGCTCTTGGGTCTGTGGAAAGGTCAGTCAACTAAATTATATTTTGCAGCGTCAGGCCTGGTTAGTACCTGGATGGGAGACCTCCTGGGACTACCAGGTGCTGTAGGCTTTTGCTTAGAAATTATATTTTGTCATAAATTCCTTATCCCTGTTCAACCCACTACAAATTGCATTAAATTTTAACATTAATTTTACCTCCCATACCTTTCTGTCCCTCTGAGTGCGAAACAGTCCCATCAATACAGTTAATTTAATATCCTTGACACTGTGCCCATTTTGGCAAAAATGTTCTCCCACTGGTGTCTCTGTCTTTTTGTTATTAACACTGGATCTGTGGGAATTAAATCTCCTATGTAGTGCTTGTCCAGTTTCTCCCACATATAGAGCTGTTGGGCATTTTGCACACATGATAAGGTATATTATATTGGATGATTTACAGGTGAAGGTACCATTGATCTTATGGTGTAACTGGGTGTTTGGAATTGGTATGTTGTCCGTGGTGTAAATGTGTGCACAAGTTTCACATCTCTTTTGTAGGCAGGGAGATGTGCCATTTTTTGTATTTTTACTCAGGGCACTCCTCACCATCAGTTGTTTCAAATTTGGAGGCTGTCCTTGACACAACTATCAGTATTCAGAAAAACTCCATCCACACATCCCTATACCGCAAACCAACAGACAGACCAACATACCTGAAAAGCAATAGCTTCCATCCAAAACACACAAAGAACTCCATCATATACAGCCAGGCCATCAGATACCACCGCATCTGTTCTGACAGGATGGACCGTGACAAGCACCTCCAGGAACTCAGAGGAGACTTTATAAAACACGGTTACAGCGCAACTATTATTGACAGTCAGATACAGAAGGCTACCCAAATACCAAGAAAAAATCTGTTACACTACAAAGAACAACATAAGGGAAACCGGGTGCCACTGGTGGTCACTTACCACCCCCAGGTTGAAGTGCTATGCAAAATTTCAAGAGAACTTCAAAAGAAACTACATACAGATGAAAGACTCAAGAACATATTCCCACAGCCTCCCTTAATCTCATTCAGACAGCCTCCAAATTTGAAACAACTGATGGTGAGGAGTGCCCTGAGTAAAAATACAAAAAATGGCACATCTCCCTGCCTACAAAAGAGATGTGAAACTTGTGCACACATTTACACCACGGACAACATACCAATTCCAAACACCCAGTTACACCATAAGATCAATGGTACCTTCACCTGTAAATCATCCAATGTAATATACCTTATCATGTGTGCAAAATGCCCAACAGCTCTGTATGTGGGAGAAACTGGACAAGCACTACATAGGAGATTTAATTCCCACAGATCCAGTGTTAATAACAAAAAGACAGAGACACCAGTGGGAGAACATTTTTGCCAAAATGGGCACAGTGTCAAGGATATTAAATTAACTGTATTGATGGGACTGTTTCGCACTCAGAGGGACAGAAAGGTATGGGAGGTAAAATTAATGTTAAAATTTAATGCAATTTGTAGTGGGTTGAACAGGGATAAGAAATTTATGACAAAATATAATTTCTAAGCAAAAGCCTACAGCACCTGGTAGTCCCAGGAGGTCTCCCATCCAGGTACTAACCAGGCCTGATGCTGCAAAATATAATTTAGTTGACTGACCTTTCCACAGACCCAAGAGCATCGTAAATACCTCTAAAGCCTCAGAGAAAGAGTGCAATCTACCATTGACTGATCAAAGATATCTGGATCTGGACTGCATTCTGTTATCTGATTTCCATGCTAAACAATGTGATGTGTACTTGTATTTAAGAGAGATGTTTTCATATTTATCTGTATAACATGCCTGAGGAAGAGACCTAAGGTCTTGAAAGCTTGCATTTAAATCTGCTTAGTTAGCCAATAAAAGGTATCAAAAACTATATTTGCCTCCTCTATTTATACGGCTAACACGGTACCAACTCTCATCTGTTATCAAAATGGAAGATACCCCAATGTACCGCACACAAATGAATATGAGAAACCTCCTAAAGAAACTTGCACAACTGGATAGTGACATCTTCTTCTTGACTACATGCAAAAAGGAAAATTTAATACCTAAAGGCCTCATGCTGAAAAATCCTACACTGGACACATACAACAGCAGGTTTGCACAGCAACTATGTACCAGGACTTCCCAGAGGCTACGCAACAACCTTATTGGCATCTGCTACAACAGGAAATCAAAGATACAAGCAGAAATATCAGCTCTAAAGGAACAGCTTGGACCAGACACTGAGGACATGCAACAGGCCCTTAAACAGTACTACAGGAAACTACAAACACTCCTCATCAACACCAAGAGGAAGAAACTACAGAGACTGAGGTGCAAAGCAGGTTTACCAGCAGAATCTGTAAATCAACCGGAACAGAACTGCGTTGTGAACCTTTCCAAATATAAGCCAAGCAGAGAGGAAATATCTGTACTTTCAAAGGGCCTGTTATTCTGTCCCACTAAACCTGTGGACAGGGTAACACTCTGCAGTGACATGGAGGAGTTTTTCAGAAAACTCAGACTCAAGGAATTCTTCCATGACAGAATGGATAATAATTATAACACCACAGAGCTACATCACAATGTCAATGCACCCACAAAAAGATCCACCTGGACTCCAAAACCAGGAAGTAACCCCACACTGGCAGATACATAGAGAGTTTCAGGAACATAGTGACTACAGAAATACTGGAAAGACAATGTGAACCAGCACCCAACCTAACCCATAAGGAACAAAAAGCCATACAGTCACTTAAGAATAACCAGGACAGTATTATTAAGCCTGCAGACAAGGGAGGAGCTGTTGTTATAATGAACACTGTGGACTACATTCAAGAAGCAAATAGGCAACTCTCTGATGAAAGATATTATGCAAAATTACAAGAAGATCCCACAAAAAATTATACAAAACAACTTAACAGGATCATAAAAGAACTGCCCTCCAACACTGAAGAACAGATAAGGCCCCTAATACCAGCAGATCCAAAAATAGGCTCCTGCTACATGCTACCAAAAATACACAAGGAAGGAAACCCAGGAAGACCCATAATTTCAGGGATTGGTACACTCACAGAGAATATATCTGACTGGGTAGAAAATACCCTGAAACCCCTTGTAAAACAAACACCCAGCTTCCTTCAGGACACCACGGATCTTCTAAACAAATTAGCTGACTTGGGGCCAATTTCAGAGAGCACCACCCTGGCCACTATGGATGTAGAATCCCTTTACACCAACATTCCACACACAGATGGTATAGCAGCATGCCAGGGATATCTGGAACAAAATAACACACCCATGGAACCGGTAACAAAACTCATACAGTTTATTCTCACCCACAATTACTTCAAGTTTGGACAGGACCTCTACCTTCAGAAAATGGGGACTGCAATTGGTACCCGAATGGCACCACAATATGCCAACCTGTTTATGGCAAAATTGGAAGAGGTCTTCCTGTCCACCTGCCAGATTAAACCCCTGGTCTACCTCCGCTACATAGATGATATTCTTATCATCTGGACCGCCAGTGAGGAGGAACTACTCAAATTCCATGAGAATTACAGTACATTCCACCCCAATATCAACCTAACACTCAGTCACTCATGCACAAGCATTAACTTCCTTGACACAACTATCAGTATTCAGAAAAACTCCATCCACACATCCCTATACTGCAAACCAACAGACAGACCAACATACCTGAAAAGCAATAGCTTCCATCCAAAACACACAAAGAACTCCATCATATACAGCCAGGCCATCAGATACCACCGCATCTGTTCTGACAGGATGGACCGTGACAAGCACCTCCAGGAACTCAGAGGAGACTTTATAAAACACGGTTACAGCGCAACTATTATTGACAGTCAGATACAGAAGGCTACCCAAATACCAAGAAAAAATCTGTTACACTACAAAGAACAACATAAGGGAAACCGGGTGCCACTGGTGGTCACTTACCACCCCCAGGTTGAAGTGCTATGCAAAATTTCAAGAGAACTTCAAAAGAAACTACATACAGATGAAAGACTCAAGAACATATTCCCACAGCCTCCCTTAATCTCATTCAGACAGCCTCCAAATTTGAAACAACTGATGGTGAGGAGTGCCCTGAGTAAAAATACAAAAAATGGCACATCTCCCTGCCTACAAAAGAGATGTGAAACTTGTGCACACATTTACACCACGGACAACATACCAATTCCAAACACCCAGTTACACCATAAGATCAATGGTACCTTCACCTGTAAATCATCCAATGTAATATACCTTATCATGTGTGCAAAATGCCCAACAGCTCTGTATGTGGGAGAAACTGGACAAGCACTACATAGGAGATTTAATTCCCACAGATCCAGTGTTAATAACAAAAAGACAGAGACACCAGTGGGAGAACATTTTTGCCAAAATGGGCACAGTGTCAAGGATATTAAATTAACTGTATTGATGGGACTGTTTCGCACTCAGAGGGACAGAAAGGTATGGGAGGTAAAATTAATGTTAAAATTTAATGCAATTTGTAGTGGGTTGAACAGGGATAAGGAATTTATGACAAAATATAATTTCTAAGCAAAAGCCTACAGCACCTGGTAGTCCCAGGAGGTCTCCCATCCAGGTACTAACCAGGCCTGATGCTGCAAAATATAATTTAGTTGACTGACCTTTCCACAGACCCAAGAGCATCGTAAATACCTCTAAAGCCTCAGAGGAAGAGTGCAATCTACCATTGACTGATCAAAGATATCTGGATCTGGACTGCATTCTGTTATCTGATTTCCATGCTAAACAATGTGATGTGTACTTGTATTTAAGAGAGATGTTTTCATATTTATCTGTATAACATGCCTGAGGAAGAGACCTAAGATCTTGAAAGCTTGCATTTAAATCTGCTTAGTTAGCCAATAAAAGGTATCAAAAACTATATTTGCCTCCATTAAATAAAAGTACACATTGCATTGTTTAGCATGGAAATCAGATAAGAGAACTCAATCCAGATCAAGATACTTTGATCAGTCAGTGGCAAATTGCACTCTTCCTCTGAGGCTTTAGAGGTATTTATGATGATCATGGGTCTGTTGGAAAGATCAACCAACTAAGTGATAATGTGACAGAAACTCTTTGTCCCTATTCAAACCACTACAAATTGCATTAAATTTTAACATTCATTTTACCTCCCATACCTTTCTGTCCCTCTGAGTGCGGTGAAGACACCAAAAATATGGAAAAACACAGATATTGCTTGTTCCCCGGATAGAAGCATCACATTTAGCTCTTTAGCGCTATTACAGCAGATACATTTTCTGGTACATATAACACTAATCCTACTCCAAGGGCGTCCATTTCTGTCCCAGGCAACTCCCTTCTAGGGATAGGCGAAATTATTCATGTGAAACGTGAAAACAAACTTCACACCTCCAAACACTTTCAGCTTGACATACTGTGTTACCTTCTTATAAAAGAACAAGAGGGATAAGCATAATGTGGTTTAGTGGTTTAGCAGATTCTGGTTCCTGGATCAGACAGTGGATCTTCAGCAGTGCCGACATAGAGATACCTAAAAACAAATATTTCATGAGAACGGTCTACAACGTGTGCCTGGTTTGCAAGCACAGGTTGTAGACCATTCCGATGAAGTATTTATCTTTAGATATCATTATATCGGCGCTGCTGAAGAGCCACCGTCTGGTCAAGCTACCAGAATCTACTTCTGACAGCGTTACAGCTCGTCAAGCAGAAAGGGGAGGGACCAGAGAACTTTATTTTCCTATATCTCTTAAACCATAACGGTTTGAGAGATACGATTAAGTGCAAGTACTCGCTTTTAATTGTATCTACCATATAGTTAATACTTTTTTTCTGACATTACTATGCCTTTAAGATTTTAATAACCATTTAGCGTCCATGTATAAAAATCATTCAAACATAGACATTTCATGTATCACCCTCACCATGTTAATATTTTCTTGACTCAGGAGCATGGAAACCATGAACCAGACCCTTGTGACTGAATTTATTCTTTCGGGTTTTTCTAAGAATCTAAAAACAAATATTATTCTATTTTTGTTATTTTTTGTTATATATTTAATAACATTTTTGGGAAATGGTCTCATTATTTGCATTATTATAATGACCTCACAATTACATATACCAATGTACTTTTTTATTTGCAATTTATCAGTCCTGGACTTGAGTTACTCTACAACAGCTGTGCCCAGATTGCTGGCTGATATATTTTCTACTCAGAGAATTATTTCTCTAACTTCATGTACAATACAAGTTTATCTCATTATGTTTATGGGAGCAGTTGAGGGACTTCTTCTCGCACTGATGGCGTATGATCGCTATGTTGCCATTTGCCATGGACTCCATTACCCAGTGCTTATGAGCTGGACAATTTGTTACAAAATGGCAGCTTTTGTATGGATTGGAGGTTTTATGATGTCAATAGTTCCATCACTTTCAATGCCAATTACATTCTGTTTTTCTAACCAGATCAATCATTTTATGTGTGAAGTTCTAGGAGCCCTGAAACTGGCTTGTGAAGATATATATGTGAATGAGTTAATTATGTATGCTGTCAGTTTTATCTGTCTTATTCTTCCTTTTGCATTTATCATAATAACTTATATTTGTATTATCATCTCTGTGATTAAGATTCATTCTGTTGGAAGGGCTAAAGCTTTTTCTACATGTACGTCTCATATAATGGTGGTGTGTCTTTGCTATGGATCTGCAATGTTAATGTATTTTGGACCCTCATCGGACTATTTATCACAGTCACAGAAATATCTTTCTATCATTTATATAATTGTAACTCCAATGACAAACCCGCTTATTTACAGTCTGAACAACAGGGATGTTAAAGAAGCATTCAAGAGATTACTAAAAAAGATGTGCTCATCAAATTCATTATGAGGTGTTATTAGTTCAATATGTTTCACTTTTTTCACTAAAGTTTTCTCCTTTGCATCGTTGCCAACAAATCCATCACATACGTTTCCTATGACTGCAACATTTCCCATCACACATTACTTCTTCTGAGGGATGCAGTGGAGAAATAAGTAGCTGAAAGTCAAAGTGGCTCTTACAGCAACATATGTCTTGAAAAAATTGAGTACGCTTTGCCCACAACACTAACTTCCTGCTTAAGTGACATGGCACATATTCCAGCAGGGTGCAACACATGACAGTTATTTAAAGCATCTGTTTTCAACAAAATGAAAGGGTAGCATGATATAAAGAAATTGGAAAAAAAGGTACAACCTATAATGTAGCAGATTTTCATGGTAGTCGGGATGGTGGTGGACTGAAGTTGTGTGATTGATGTGTGTGTATATATGTGTATATATATATATATATATATACACTAGCAATGTGGGACGGCGTTGCCCGTCATGTTATGACCGTTGGGCGCACGTGTGTGAAATGTAGACACACTGATAAACACAGACATATGCAGCACACAGGCAGACACATACCATACATCCCAAGTGTCCCTCTTTAGGAGGGACAGTCCCTCTTTGAGGGCCGGATCCCTCTGTCCCTCTTTTTAGGAGGTCAGACTGTGTGCAGGGCCGGCTCCACCTATAGGCGAGGTAGGCGCTGGCCTAGGGCGCACACGTACTGGGGGCGCGGGCATGCAGCGGAGAAGAGCTGTGCCTGCACACACCATGCCGGGAAGCACAACACAATCAGGTCTGTGTTGCTACAGCACTCCGTCATTGGGTCGGATCTTTAGTAATGCAGAGCGTGCTGGGAGTCATGATCTCCCGCCTCGCTCTGCATTACTGAAGAGAAGACTGCGTGGGAGCTACATGTATGTGATGGGGGGCAAGATGGAACTGAAGGGGCATAGTGGAGCTGCTGGGGGCAAGTTGGAGCGGATGTGGGGCAAAGTGGAGCTGATGGGGGCAAGTTGGAGCTGATAGGGGAAAGCTGGAGCTGAGGGGGCATAGTGGAGCTGGTGGGGGCAAAGTGGAGCTGATGGGGGTAAGTTGGAGCGGATGAGGGTCAAAGTGGAGCTGATGGGGGCAAGTTGGAGCTGAGGGGGTAAAGTGGAGCTGAGGGGGTAAAGTGGAGATGAGGGGGGGCAAAGTGGAGCTGAGGGGGCAAAGTGAAGCTGAGGGGGGGCAAAGTGAAGCTGAGGGGGGGCAAAGTGGAGCTGAGGGGGGCAAAGTGGAGCTGGTGGGGGCAAGTTAGAGCGGATGGTGGGCAAGTTGGAGCATATGGGGGGCAAGTTGGAGCTGATGGTGGCAAGTTGGAGCTGATGGTGGCAAGATGGAGCTGAGGGGGCATAGTGGAGCTGGTGGGGCAAGTTGGAGTGGATGGGGGGCAAAGTGGAGCTAGTGGGGGCAAGTTGGAGCTGGTGGGGGCAAGTTGGAGCTGGTGGGGGGCAAAGTGGAGCTGATGGGGGGCAAAGTGAAGTTGATGGGGGACAAAGTGGAGCTGATAGGGGCAAAGCGGAGCTGGTGGGCCAAAGTGAAGCTGATAAGGGGCAGGTTGGAGCTGGTGGGGGGCATCTCTTACAGGCATCTCCAGACCAGGGGCAGACTGGGCCAGGGGGCAGAGAGAGGACAATCATGAAAAGAGGTTGGGTATAAGTAGGCGGGGTATAAAGGGGTGGGGCACAAGGGGCGGAGCGAAATGGGCAGCAAAATTAGGTTTTGCCTAGGGAGGCAAAAATCCTTGCACCAGCCCTGACTGTGTGGTGTGTATTACTTTGGTCTACAGCAATAAAGCTCATATACATATTTTTGTGAACTTCAGTATATGTGTTTATACATTAGTCTGTGCAAATAAAATACTTTGGTCTTGCACTAAATCATGTATTCAGTTACATAAATAACCAGTAATAGGTAATGAAATAACCAAAAAATTCTTACTAATGCCCCGCCCACCAGCCACGCCCCCAAGAATATCACCTAAAACTAAAGTGCCCCTCTTTGGCCATGTGAAATGTTGGGAGGTCTGCACATACACACAGTGAGCGGCAGAAACATGCAAAAGACATGTACACACAGACACACTGGAGATGCACACATGGACACACATATGTAACAGAGATGTACACACGCAACACATATGAGCAGAAACACATGCGCTCGTGAGTTGTGCACCCCTCTGGCACTCAAATGGTTAAGGTATAGAGAGGCATGTGAGAGTTAAAAAGCAGTGGGAAGTGTATTCATACCTGTGAACATTGACTTGTGTAGTCCCTAGAGGGGACTGATGTGGTGCTGATGTGGAGAGACAAATGGGGCAATCTGGGTTAGAAGTGGGCGGGGCTTAATCGCGAGTAGGGGGCGGGGCTTAACATAAATGTGGAAAAGTGTTAGTAATAGGCTGGGGAAGGAGGAGAAGTGGGAGGGAAATGCAAGTTTACAGTGTGAGGGGTTTGAACACACTCCCTGAGGGGTAAAACCTTATACACAACCCTGTGGCAGTCAGTGGGTTAAGTGTGTACCTGATGGCTATCTGTCCTGTGTCTTGCATGACAAATGATGACAGTGAAGAAATAATTCAGCAATGAGGGCCTACCTTAACCCTTTGAGTGCCATTTTGTTCCTCAGTGGCTGTAGTACAGGTCCTGCTGAGGCCACTGGGAGTCAGGGTGAGTGACTGTGTGTCAGCCATATTTCTTTCTGGCTGTGTGTGTGTGGTGGTGCTGTGTGAGTGGGGCATGTGTGTGTAACACCCAGGAACTTTAACTTGTGGAGTCCCTCATGTGGTGTTGATGTGGAGAGAGCAATGGGGCAATTTGGGTTAAAGGGGGCGGGGCTTAATTGCGAGTGGGGGCGGGGCTTAACATAAATGTGTAAAAGTGTTAGTAATAGGCTGGGGAAGGAGGAGAAGTGGGAGGGAAATGCAAGTTTACAGTGTGAGGGGTTTGAACACACTCCCTGAGGGGTAAAAGTTGATACAGGACCCTGTGGCAGTCAGTGAGTTAAGTGTGTACCTGATGGCTGTCTGTCCTGTGTCTTGCATGGGAAATGATGACAGTGAAGAAATAATTGAGCAATGAGGGCCTACCTTAACCCTTTGAGTGCCATTTTGTTCCTCTGGTGCTGCACTACAGGTCCTGCTGAGGCCACTGGGAGTCAGGGTGAGTGACTGTGTGTGTGTGTGTGTGTGTGTGTGTGTGTGTGTGTGTCAGCCATATTTATTTCTGGCTTTGTGTGTGTATGTGGTGCTGTGTGTGTGAGTGGGGGCATGTCTGTTTGGTGCTGTGTGAGTGGGGCATATGTGTGTGTGGTGGTCTGTGTGTGTGGTGGTCTGTGTGTGTTTGTGTGGTGCTGTGTGAGTGGGGCATGTGTGTTTGTCTGTGGTGTAGGAGCAAGTGGCGGCCATATTGTTTTTTTCTGACTTTGATAGTGGTGGGCGGGCTGCATAGTGGGGGCGGGCCAACTCCCTGCATGATTGAATCACCCAATAGGAGTAGTAACTCCTGCTTTCTGCCTCCCCTGGGTGTGTTTTGGCAGGCACAAAGTCTTCTTTTATATATGTAGATATATATTCCTACAGCAGTTTCTACCATTATCATATCTGTGCCAAATGTAAGCTATCATTCTCAGATTATTGATACACCTTACTTATTGGTCATAGTAGTGGTCCAAAGTGTGGTAGATGGTAGCAACTCTTCTTTATAACCCTCCTCCTCCTCCTGCTCATCTGTGCTGCTGTTAATATATTTGTCCTGGCTTTCTCTATCATGTGTGTTTTCTGCTACCAAAGACTCAGTTGTTATGAGATGTTGATTCATTTTTAAATATGCTAGTCTCCCAACATTGCTGCTTGATAGCCGTTCCCTATGGTCATTGACAATGTAACTAGCTGCACTGAAAACCCTCTAAGACTCAACTCTTGCTGAGGGCAACTAAGGGTTTCCACTGCAGTAGGTGCCAATGCTGGCCACACAAACTGCATTGTTTGACAGTAGTTCAAGAGGGTCTTTATTTCTTCCTGGAACATAGCTATCTTGTTAGTATGCAGAAACCATCTCACATACAGTAAGACCACTCCTATCAGCTACAAAGTGCTCTTTTGTGTGAGTTACCAACCCACACTCAGGTTGCAAGTCGCAAAAAGATGTGCCATCACCACCACCACCAATGTTGGATTTGTGTCATCGCTGCTGAGACCCATTGATTGCCCTGTGTTCAGAATGGGATGTTCTGGTTGATGATATAAATGCTCAGCTGCTGCTACTGGTTCAAATGCTTCTCTGACTTCATTTTTTTGTCCTAACTGTCTCCCTCTCATCCTCCACAATGCAATCCAATTTCTAAGAGAGATGCTGCTGATCAACATGGCTCCTTGTTGTGACAAACAGCTGGTGGTGCTGAAATGTTGTGTTTAAAGCTGGGGGTGCAGCAAAGTGTCAAGAATGCATTCCCCACTATGCAAGGATCTTGTTCAAAGCTCTTGCATATCTGTGTTGTCATTATGGTAAGATTCCTCAGCCATGCTCCTAATTTTTTCTGCAATAAATATATCAGTGGCAGGATTTCACCAATTTCTGCCCCTGTGAGACTCACCAGCATGGTTGCCTCCTCAAAGGGTTTCAGAAGCTCACATACATCGTACATTAGTTGTTATTGGCCAGGTGACAAAAAGGCTCCCTCAAAAGCCTTCCAGTGTGTTGCATGGTGTGCTCGCTAATGGCCTTATTGTACTCATACAAATGCTCTAGCATGTACAGTGTGGAATTCCACCTGGTAGGCAACTCCATTTTCAGCTGGTGATTGGACAAGGTTGTTATGCTCTTATATGGAATATAGAGAGTTGGGTGCAATGTGGGAGCAGCTAAAATGTGCACAGATTTTGCGGGCAATAATCAGCATCTCTCTGAGGGTTTTGTATTCTTCCAGATCAATTTAGCACATGGGCAAAGCAGGGCACATGAACCATATCACCTATTCTCAAGGCAGCGATTATGTTGAGCCATTATCAGCAGACCCAAAACCAGTTTTCAAGGACTGGGGTACAAGCCATTCCTCTGTCATCTTCTCTAGCTTAAATAAAACATCTACAGCTTTGTGGGACTGCCTCTGAAAACTCTGCATGCACAAGGTGGTATGCCTATGGTATTGGGTATCCTTAAGCTGCCTTTAAATCACACGGCCAGTGGCATGGTTACTGGTTGTAATCTGCTGTAAGCTTTTAATCACATTGCCAGAACCAGAATCATGATTACTGGCTGTCACCTGATGCTGTAAGCTAGTGTTGTCCACTGTGAACATCTTGGCAACCTTGCCATTTAACAGGCATACTTTAGGAATGTTCTTAAGAAGTGTTTGACTTCTTCCCAGGAACTCAGTCAGTGTTTATTGGCAGTACATTTCAGAAGAACCCTGTAACTTTATTGATTTAACAACATAAATAGAGTAGGTGGTAGAGGTAGAGGCAGCATGTGTGGGCAGTGTATGACACTTGTCATTTCCTACAGCAAACCCAGAGTCAATATCCTCCTCTGCAGTTCTAGTTCCTGTTGTTCCTGTATCCTGTGTATAACCCGGCTTGTCTGACTATCCATTCTGGTGCTGACCTGTGGCTCTGTCTGACCATTCTACCTGTGCGCTCCTTTGGATATAGACATCCAATCTGGTGCAGACATGTGGCTCTGGCTGGCTACCCACTCCGTGTATGACCCTGGCTTGTCTGACTATCCAACCTGGTGCTGACCGGTGGCTCTGTCTGTTCGCTCCGCTGTATTACCCGTTTCCCGCAGACATCCATCCTGGTGCGGACCTGGGGCTCTGGCAGACTCCGGCCTTACTGACTGCAGGCGTGAGTCAGTGTCTCCATTGTTGAGATCTCTTATTGGAGACGAGCTCTTCCTGACTGCAGGCATGAGTCAGTGTTCTCCGTTGCAGCTACCTAGCGGGAGACTTTGGGTCATATCCGGTACTCCACTCACTACCATTCACTCTAACAGTTGGCTTCGGTCTATTCTCCAGTAGAGGTGGGTGAAAAGTGTAAAAAATTTCCAGCAAAAAACTTTGCAAAAAAGTGCCTATTTTTTCAATTTTCCTGTGAAAAATGTTGCTATTCTGCCTATAGAAAAATTTCGCTTATTTTAACAAATGTTCTGCCTATGTTAACACATTTTTCGCCTATATTTCCTATACGTACTACATTTCCCACTGTAATAATACTTGTTCTGAGGGCTGAAGTTTAGAAATAAGTGACTGAAAGTCAAAGTTGTGAGTCCTACAACAAAATATGGGTTGAAAAATGTGTTAGCACGCAGAGTGCATTTGTACTTTGCCCACAACACTTCCTTGCTTAAATGGCACTGGCACATATTCATGATTATATCAAGTAATAAAAAAATAAAAAGCCCAAGCTACAATGTGGTAGATATGTATTTTAGTGGTGGTGGGGGGGACTGGCATGGTGTGATTTGTGTATGTATTTTTACAATTGTCATACTCTATCCTCCTTCTCAGATTATTGACACACATTACTTATCGGTCATAGCAGTGGTCCCATCTGCCCTCCACCTCCTCATCTGTGCTTCTGTTAATATATTTGTTCTGGCTTTGTCTGTCATGTGTGGTTTCTGCTACTACTACTACTACTGGAGCTAGATGTTGATGTAATTCTACTGCCACTACTACTAGGTGTCAAAGGTGCAGCACTTACAGCAGAAGCACCAGATGTACTTGTCATATCTAACACTGTGGATGTTACCCTGTGTTTCTGTTGTTGGGTACTCAAAACAGGTGTTTGTGGCTGAGTGGAACTTGGATTTTGAAGAGGCGATGATGCCGATGATGACTGATAGGGTGACTGTGTGCTTTCTCAAACAGTTTATAGACAGGCACAGTGCTCCTTAAAAGTGGTTGAAGATTCAGCCTTTGACTTTCTGCTAATCTTATAGTCCTGTCACCATCCTCACTCTCAACTTCATCTGTATCTGAACAAGAGAAGGATGCTGGAGTGATATATTCTAGATCTGCATCATCATTATTCATCATTAGGTCATCCTCAGCAGCAGGATGACAGTTCTTGCCCACTACTACCCTCATTTTCCTCTAAGCTTTTGGAGGTCTCAAACTATTTATTTTTACTTTTACTGTAACAAAGTTCCCTACTTTGAGGATGGGTGTTTTGGTGCTTGTGTGTGTCACTGTCTGATTCAGCAGCCACTTCAGCTGCTACACCTTCCGCTATAATGCTACTGCCAGCATCATCAACACTTGAATGCAAATTGTTGTTGGCTTCAGTGTTATTCTTATATGGTTCTTTATTTCTACTGGCACTGGTGGTGCTGGAACTAGTTTTGCTGGGACCTTGACAAACTGCATCCTCCCTTGGAGTAGAGGGATCATTCATCATCACTGGGCAGCATGGTGACTCAGTGGTTAGCACTATTGCCTTGCAGCGCTGGGGTCCTGGGTTCAAATCCCACCAAGGACAACATCTGCAAAGAGTTTGCATGTTCTCACCGTGTTTGTGTGGGTTTCCTCCCACACTCCAAAAAGCATACTGATAGGTGAATTTAGATTGTGAGCCCCAATGGGGACAGGGACCAATATGAGTGTAAAGTGCTGTGGAATCTGTGTGCGCTATATATAAAAAAAAAAAAAGAAAGAAAAGAATCATTGATTGCACATGCTGTAACAACCATTGCTGCAGTCAGTTTTTGAACTACTATTTTACTCTCAAGTCCCTGCACTGCTCCACCCCTCCACCTTCCCCTAGTGCATTTGCTGGACATTACACAACTACACTGTGTTTTTTACTGTACGGTGCACAACACAACTGATGGAGCTGTATGATGCCTTGCCTAAGCCCAGTCAGCTGTCTATCACTGTCACCTAAGATATTTAGTTTTTTATTCTTTTTTATTTTTTTTATTGTATTCTTATTTTTTTTTATTTTTTTTTTAAGTTGTCCACCCTGTTGTCTTATCACAGTCTATTCCAAAAAAAACAATAACTGAAAAAAAAATCAACAATGTCTTTCCCCAGATTTCTCCACCCAGCACAGGGACAATAACAGCAAGATCAGCAACCAAATAGGTCCCTATCTGCCTGTATCTTGCCAGTCAGTCACATGGAATTTTATAGTATTTGGGGGTCAACATCCTTCCTCCCCTCTTATCAACTATAATGCCCCCAGACTCCCCTAATACAGAGAACAAATGTCCTATCTAAATGACTCCCTAAACTAAGCTTCAATTCCCCTTTATTTGCCTATCTCCTCTATCTCAAAAACATGCTGATCTCTCCTCTCACAAACACAGAATGGCTGCTGTGAGAGCTACCTGGAACTAGTTTTGCTGGTACTTTGACAAACTGGATGCTTCCTCGGAGCAGAGGATCATCATCTTTGATTGCACACGCTGAAGCAACCATTGCTGCAGTTAGTTTTTGAACTACTACTTTACTCCCATGTCCCTACACTGCTCCACCCCTCACCCTTCCCCTTGTGCGTTTGCGGGACATTACACAACTACACTGTGTTTTTTACTGTACAGTGCACAACACAACTGATGGAGATGTATGATGTCTTGCCTAAGCCCAGTCAGCTGTCTGTCACTGTCACCTAAGATATTTAATTCTTTATTCTTTTTTATTTATTTTTATGTGTCTTCCCAGTCAGTCAATCTGAATTTTGGGGTATTATTTGGGGTCAACCTCCTTCCTCCCTTCTTCTCCCCAGAGTGGCCCACTGACTCCTAAAACAGGGAACAAATGTCCTACCTAAAAGATTCCCTAAACTAAACTTCAATTCTCCTATCTTCTCTAGCTCAAACAAGGTGCTGCTCTCTCCTCTCACAAAGACAAAATGGCTGCTGTGAGAGCCTGACAGCCTTTTATATGATTGTAGAAAACTTTCATGTGGTGTAGAAATATTTTTCTTCCCATTGATTTCAATGGGTGAAAAAGGTGGGAAAAAGCAGAAAAACTGCACTTTTTGTGGAAATTTCTCGCCAAGCGGAATGTACCATTATACGCCGATTTCAGTGGGAAACACAAATGGAAACGCAAGACTCCTGGGTGGTAGTCAAGAAGCGACGAAGAACTCCCCGTTCCCCTTCTTCTCCATCAATGGTGGCCAAATATGCCTGCCAATAGAATGGCTGATTGGGGACCTTGGAACATTTCTGCACCTTCCTATCAATGGAACTTTCCGAGTGTTTGAAATTTCCAGTTTATAATCTCCATTTCTACAGTGGTCTTGTATTTATACTAGGGACATATACAATTTTTCTGTTTGAAGATTTGCTATAACATTCGTAGTTAAAGAAATAAGACTCAAATACACAGGGTTATATGTCTTATATTTGCTTTAGTGACTGAGACACTAATGCTGCTTCACATTGCTTAATTTTACATATGGTATTGACCCGAACCTCCTAGTTGATAGATTATATTATTCCATAGACATATATTGGATTGCATTCTCAGTGTGGTTTAGTATTGTACCTTTCTCTTTATTACCAGAATGTTAAAGAATTTCATCTTTTACTTCTCATATGACTTCAATAACAATGTTGTTGATACTTCTTTCACATACATTTACTTGTTTATTGTGCTGATGATTATTATTAATAATTCTACCTCTTGACAACACTTTTATCATGGTGCCCATGATCCTTAACTGTCCCTCTCAGTTGTGGGTGCTCCCATTGGCTGAGCCTGTTTGACCCACCCATTGTAGCTTTTTTATACCTGTATCACAGTGCCTGTGAATCCTGTCAGTCTCATATATGGCAGACTCTGAATTGCTGAGTTGGTTTGGCACGCCCCCTGGTGACCTTTTTATACCTGGCTATCACATCTGTCAGATGCCCTTTCGTGGTGTTTCTGAGCCAGTTGTACTGTTGCTGTGTTCCTGTGTTCCGGATTCCTGTGTACCGAATTGGCTTGTCCTGACTATTCTCCAGTGTTCCTGCTTGTGTATGATCCGGCCCGTCTGACTACCACCCTTGGATCCTGACCCAGTTTGGCTGACGTTCCTGCTTGTGTATGACCCGGCTTGTATGACTACCTCCTACGTGCTCCGACCCGGCCTGGCTGACTTCCTGCTCCGAAGACCGACTTCCAGCTTGTTCCAGTGACCTGCGTTCCAGTTGTCGCCGCCGCGACATTATTATCTGCTGTTCCAGTCTTGTTGTGTGACTGCCTTGCCTGGTGTTAATCCGATCAGTGCAGTGTTTCTACCTGTGCAGAGCTGTATGTTTGTACGCCTCCCTCATACTGCAGAGCCTTGCTATACCACTGAGAAGCCTCGAGTAAACGTGCTTTTTAACCCTAGCAGTGCTGCCTTGGTTCCACTCTCTCTACTCCAGTGCAAGCCTCGTTCTCGGTGATACTCCTGCTGAGTTGGCTGCTCTCCGTCGGCAACTCTGTACATCCTTGCAGAGTATTCACATCCGTTGGGCCGGTTGGGAGCCTAAGGCTCTCTCCCATTGCAATACTGGGCGATTCCGTTATACTGAGTAGTGGCAGGCAAAGGCTTCAGCGCTAGCAAATCCGGTAACTACGCCTGTGGGGCTATTGGCTCTTGCACATCATATCCCAGTGTCTGGTTAAGTCTGAGGAGGCTTGGCAGCTCTTGCATTGCAGGCCGGTTCCAGTTACGCCCGTGGGGGCTATTTTCACTTGCACTAGCAGAAGCAGTTCCAGTAGATACACCCGAGGGGGCTAAGTGGATTTGTGTTCTGCTTTTTACTGAACACAGTGGCGAGGCAGTCCTGTATCCAGTTTATGGTGAACTTTGTCTCCAGCACAGCCTTATAACACCCAGGGTGTGTCAAACATCCACATCTGAGACTGACTGTTATCAAGGACTTAACCCTCTGTGGTTATATTCCATTCTACTGCTGTGTATTTGTACATGTAATACGTTTGTGCATTTACATTTGTATCTATCAGTCTTCACTGCTGGTGTATATCAACCGCCACTAGAGGGCGGACCTTTGCCTTACCTACTCTAAATAAATTGTGTTTTATTTCACACTGGTCTGAGAGTCTTTAAAAACCGTTACAACCTGGCCTTTGGCACCTGTCAGGTGCCCTTTTGTGGTGTTCCTGAGCCAGTGTTGCTGTTGCTGTGTTCCAGTGTTCCTGTTTCCTGTGTACCGATTTGGCCTGTTTGACGACGCTCCTGATTTTCTGCTCCGTGATCTGACCCGGCCTGGCTGATGTTCCTGCTTGTGACCTGATCTGGCTTGTCTGAGAACCCTGCTCCGTGATCTGACCCGGCCTGGCTGACTTCCTGCTCCGTGACCTGAACCGGCTTGCTGCTGACCCTGCCTCCGTTCCTGCCGCTGCTGCTTGGTGTCACCGAGGCGACATTCTGACTTCCGCTGTGTTTTGGCAGAGCTGATCATGTCATAGCCTCTGTTAACACTTGCAGAGCCGTGCCTCTGTTCACTGAGCCTCCGTTTGTACTTGCAGATCTGTTATTTCCATTCCCTGAGCCTCCGTTTACACTTGCAGAGCTGTGTCTCTGTTCCCTGAGCCTCCGTTAACACTTGCAGAGCCATTGTCTCCGTTCACTGAGCCTCCAGTACACTTGCAGAGCTGCTGTCTACATTCCCTGAGCCTCCATTAACACTTGCAGAGCCGTTGCCCTGATCTTCCGCTACACTTCCTGAGCCGGTTATGTTTCAGAGCCTTGTATCAGGCGGTGGCTTCTTCTGTCTATCTTGCAGTGTAGTCGGTCTCCATTACCGCTCCCGCGGGAGGCGCTATTGGCTCTAGCTCTTCCAGTGTTTACTGTCCGTTACAATGCCCGTGGGGGCTATTGGCTCAAGCTCTTGCGGTGATTAGTCTCTGTTAAACGCCCTTCGGGGCTATTGGTTCTAGTAAGCTTCGCTCTTGCAGTGATATTAGTCTCCGTTAAACACCCGTGGGGGCTATTGGCTCTAGCTCTTGCAGTGTAGTTTGTCTCTGTTGCTACGCCCGTGGGAGCTATTGGCTCTAGCTCTTGCAGTGAGGTTATCTCCGTTGCAATGCCCGTGGGGGCTTGTGGCTCTAGCTCATCCCTGCAGTGTTTTTGGCATCAGTTCCTGTTCTGCCTAGCACCAATCTCTGTTCAATAGACTGACGGTGTTGTTACATCTAGCACCACTTGCTGCTCCATTACCACCTTGGGCGTGTCAAACACCACAACAGAGACTAATTGATTTACATGTCATTGAGTACCCTTATGTTTCTATGCCTGTCCTGTGATAGTATCTGTATATTTATTGCATCTGTGTACTGGGCCTGAGAAGGCATCTGTAAGCCACTGTTCTCTCTATTATTCTGTATTGCCTATAGAGGGCGGTCTTTCTTGTTTTATTAATAAAACTGTTTTATTCTAACCTGCTGCTCTGAGTGTCCTATAAAACCGTTACAACTTTTTCATTGATGTTTTACCTGTACTGTGGCATCGTTCCAGGCGCTTCGGCAGACATCCACCAGTATCACTACGAAGTATAAAGCTCATAATACTTCGCCGTGCTTTCAATGCATGAGCTTAGACACACTCATGCCTCTCACGTGGCTCCATTTGTAATTAGCTTTTTTTCTTTCCGACTAATTCCATGGATCAGGGACTGCTGTCCACAAGATTATGGCTGTCACCTAGTATACTCTACATGAACTTCTCCGTAATATCTCTTATGTTTACATAGAAGCCTAGAATGATGCCTTGATGCTCACTGCGCATGAAATATCTATGTTTTGCATTAAAATTTATTTAACGGTTTGTACCTCTGGCAAGACTTTGCTACTGATCTCTACTGTGTACTCAGACATGGCAGAGGACTGCTGTTCTTCAATAGGACAAGGGGAGCCCAGATCTCTGCCATCCTCCAATGATTCTGTTGTACATTCTTTACTGGAGGGTGGGTTCTGTTCCTGCCACTTACCCAGACAGAACACTCTTTTGGGCAATAGATTTGCTTCTATCTACTTTTCTCTTCTCTTTCTCTTCAGACTCTTCTTTTCCAAGTGCTTATTGCATTCTCTTTCATCTTTCCCTATTTTCCCTTGGGCGAGGTTTGGTTGAGGTACCTAAATTTTGTTTGGAAGATGCCGCTACTAACTCCGCACCACCCATTTATCATACTGACTGATATTAACTACACCTTATAATGGCCAATTCAGTACTTAACCCACTGTGTGTCATCTCTTTAATTGCAAAAGGTCTAAACTCTCCTCAAAAGAGATCATTGGCCTTGGGGGATTTCCACCACATGGGGGGTGATGTTGTCATGATCCAAGAGACACATTTGAAAAGAGATAGGGAAATGTCTTTGACCAATAGATTTTATTCAAGCTGTTACTTAGGATCATCAAAGGTGAAGAAAGGGGGAATTCATAATGTGCTGGGAGATCTGATGGAAGATTCATATTTGTTCAGGGGTTGATACATAACCATCTGTTTACATTTACCACCTTTTATGATAACACGTCTCAAACTGCTTTCTTACAACAAGTCCTGGAAAGACTTGCTGACTTTCAGGAGGGTGCTTTTGTTCTGGGGGGAGATTTTAACCTGCCTCTCTCACCGTTATTGGACTGTTCTTCTGGTACAACCTTGTACACTAGGAAATCTATCCAAAAATTCAATTACCTTCTTAATTCATTTAGACTAGCTTATGTTTGGCGACTGACCTATCCTACCACTAAAGATTAAATTTTTTTTCACATCCATATGGGCAATACTCTAGAATAGAATATCTTCTAACCTCACACTCATCCTCATCTCTGATCAGAAAAGCAGATATAGGAGCCATTATGTGGTCCGATCATGCCCCAATTTCAATTAATCTCCACTACTCTACCTATCTTAAAACCCCCCGAATTTGGCGGCTCAAAGACCATCTGCTTAAAGACAAGAAAAATCAAGACATGATAGCCCAATCATTAAGAAGCTTTATTATAGACAATTACTTTACAGAGCTGTCTGTTATGGGAGACTCATAAATGTGTCATACGGGGGACTTCATCAAGCTGGCAGCAACTGGTATAAAACAACAATGGTTGAAGATTGATGAGATTCTGTCAGACATAACCAAATTGGAATCCTCTCCCAAATCTACCTTACAACCTTCAGATCTCATCAAGCTAACACAATTATGCCAGGAACTGAAAGACTTATTATTCATTAGAGTAGAACGTGCTTTCTTAAGCTCTAAGTAATTCTTTTTTGAGCATGGCAACAGGCCAGGGGCCCTTCTTGTATGACAGTTAAGAGCCAGGAGACTTAAAGCCATATGTTCCTAAAATTAAAACTTCCTCGGGAGAAACTGTCCATACCCCAGAGAGGATAGCTGACCAATTCTGTAAGTACTATGAAGCACTCTATAACCTTAGGACCCAGCCTTCTGCCACGACGCCCTCCTCATCTGGGATATACTCCTATCTCACGTTTGCACAACTTCCTAGGATTGACAAAACCGCTCAAAATACACTAGACCTTCCCATCTCAGAGGAAGAGGTATCATCAGTTATTCGGTCTCTACCGGTAGGAAAAAGTCCTGGATCAGACATTTTTTCCCAAACCTATTACAAACTGTTTTCGGATATCCTCACTCCAATGCTAACACGCTCTTTTAACTCCTTACCAACTGATATTAGAACTTTCCCGACAATCATGGAGGCTCATATCACAGTACTGCCAAATCCAGGTAAGGACCCACATATTTGTTCATTATAGACTCGTTACTCACCTTAGACACTAAGATATACGCAAAAATCCTAGCGAATAGAGTAAAATCTGTTTGCCCTTTTTAGTACATGATCAGGCGGGGTTTACCCCTAACCGGGAAACAAGAGACAACACTCAAAAAATTATTTCCTTACTCCATTATGTAGAATCCCATGGCCTTCCAGTGGCATTTTTAAAGACAGACGCTGAGAAGGTGATCTGGGAGTTCATATTCTCGACTCTGGAGTCTTTTGGCTTTGGCAACACTTTCTTGGCCTTCGGCCACACATTATACAATAATCCCAATGCCAAGGTGAAGGTGAATAATTACCTCTCCTCCTCTTTCAATATATCAAACGGAACCAGACAGGGATGCCATTCGTCCCCTCTCCTTTTCATCCTCACTACGGAACCCCTAGTGCAACATATTAGGGCCAGTTCGGCCATTACTGGTATAGCCTTAGCTGATCATATTTACAAATTATCTACTTTCTCAGATGATGTACTGCTCACGTCCCTGAACCCAGACACATCTATCCCTGCCTTCCTGCAAGAACTGGAACGGTTTTCACATCTTTTCAACTTCAAGATAAACCTGCAAAAGTCAGAAGTCTTATCTGTTTCCATGGATCCACTCATGATTGCTTCTCTGTCTGCCAAATTTCCACTTACATGGGTAAAGGAGTCCACAAAATATCTAGGGATCCATATCCCTATGTCCCACACTAAACTCTTCCATAAAAACTTTCAACCTTTGCTTAAGGATATTCAGAATGATCTTTCCAAGTGGAATGCTCTGCACATCTCATGGCTAGGACATATTCATACGTAAAAAATGATGGTTCTTCCCTGGTTTCTTTTTTTATTTCAGACAATACCAATCTCTCTTCTGAACTCTTTCTTTCAGGCAGCCAGTAAACTTCTTTTTACCTTCTTGTGGGCTGTAAACATCCAAGGCTTAATAGACTCACCCTCTATAGATAAAAATCAATAGGGGGCTTGGGAGTCCCTGATCTGTGCACATATTACAAAGCGACAATTCTCTCATCTCTCCTTGACTGGCACCACAATAATGCACATAAATTATGGGTTTCCTTGGAGCGCAATCTCTTTCCTTCCTATGATCCTAGAGGGGAACTGCTGATCCCTAAACATTTTAGACATACATAGACATACTTAGACATCCATTTTTATTTTTACCCAATTCCACAAAATCTTAACTCATGTCATCACAATTCCCAGCCTGGCAACTTTCCCCAGAAATACTTTTATGTGATATTAGAAATAGAGAGGGCTCCTTACCATTCCCTGAGATTCAGGAAAAATATTCTCTTCCTCCGGGAGAAATATGGAGGTATCTATGAGTCAAGCATTTCCTTTCCCAACCGGCTGAAACTTTAAGTTTCTTACACCCTGAATCAGATTTTGAATGCATCTTGAAACGCGGCAAGACTAAGAAAGATGGACTTATTGGTCGAGTATACAAAATACTTCTCTCAGGTCTGGAGCCTGACAAACGCCCTTATGCTGTTGCATGGGAAAAGGAATTGGGGCTGACACCTACTATGGAAGACTGGTCTCTTGTATGGACGATTACTTTTCATTCTTCCATATCTACTCAGATCACTGAAATGAACTTCAAATTTCTCCGGTCAGATTACACAGGATTTCACCAAGAGCCTCCCCTAGGTGCTGGAGATGCAAGAAACATAAAGGGATGCTGCTGCATATCTGGAGGCATTGCCCGTTAATTGTGCCATTTTGGACTGAGTGTCTCTCCCATATAGATCTCGTATTGCAAACTTCCATATCTCGCACTCCCTGGACTGTTCTTCTTGACGGTAATTTACCTCAAATCTCTTCATCCCAAAGGACACTATTGCTGTCCATTTTAAATGCCGCTAAAACGTTGATCCTCCTGCAGTGGAGGTCCATCAACTCTCCCACAATCAAGGATTGGGTTCACAAAGTTGAGGAGCAAATGCTACTCACAAAACTAGACCTTTCCTTATTGTCGCTTTGGACTGATAAATGGTTCTCAACCAAATTGTCACCTCTTCCCATTTTCTCCCTTATTAACCAACTACTCAACTGCTTACTCTTTTCTTTCCTTTCTCATTCTTTCCTTTGTCTCTTTGTCTTTTCATCTTGTTCTCTACTGTTGTCACATGTAGATTTACGTGGACTATCTGATTTAGCTCACCGTCTCAATTTTATGACTATTCAAAGGCCTGAGTTGCAATATGACATGAGAATGTTACATCAGAGACAAAATATTAACGCCTTAAAGTTATACTGTTTATTGGATTGAATTGTAACCATAATTCTGTTTGAATTCCACTGCTCACATGTGCATCTATTGCCTTATACATGTATCCTGTCTATACATGCTTTTTCAAAAATTCAATAAAAATTATTTTGAAATAAAAAAAGAAGAAGAACATATTTTACACATATGTTATATATGGGCTTTATCAGAAAATGCAGACAATTGTCGCCTGCATTAATTACCTATCCTACTGGATAGATGATCAATGCTAGGGGGGGGGGGGGTCAGGAGGGTCTGAACTTTTTTTAACATAAAATGAAAAATACAATAAAAATAAAATTTCTTACACATATGCAGGCAAGGTATGCAGCCGCATACCTTACCTATTAATCCTTTGAGTACCAGAGGGGTAGGAAACACATTGCAATGCGTTGCTACCTCTCTTGTACTCATAGGGTTAATCATGCATGGCAAAAGAAATTTGGAGAAGAAATAATGTAGAATTTAAATGGAGAAAGAAGGTCATGGGAGCACTATAAGTCATATTTTAAAGGGGGGGTTAAAATGTCGAATGTGAACAACATTTGTCGAATTAAAATGGTGAAAGAAAGAACTATCAGTCAAATTTCAAAGGGTGGGTTTAATAGGTTGAAGGGTACACTCTGTGTCGTATTTCGATAATGTGGGGAACACATCAAACGCTAAACTTGATCTTTCTGTCGTCAAACGTATGCCTATTTCCTTGGTCTTTGACATTTGCACATTTTTTTAGATGGTAGTTGAATAGAAGCAGACAGCACCAGTTTTGTTTGTTCGTAGAAATGTGCCTTCTACACCGGTTTTGTTTTTATAGTGGTTCTGCAATAGAATACCGGTGTAACACGTTTGCAAAATACACGTTGCTTGTTTTTCTTGTAATGCCGGTTTCATCGCTGGTAATAGGATCTAGCCCTTGATGAGTTAAACATGGAATTGGGGGTAATTTTTCCACTACAAAAGTAAAATAAGAGAAAATGGGAATTTTCTGGGAACTACAGAACGCACATTACATTTTTACCCAGTTGAAATCAATGAGAAGTCAATATGCATTATGCTATACACCCATGTTGTTACATCAATAGTTTTTTCACCATTTAAATCTAATTTTAATTTTTACCAATAGTTAACCACATTTCTGACTCAGGGCTTCATTCAACAAGCTAAGAGGGGTAATTCTGCAGAAAACCAATGTCACCACAGGTCTGAACTGGAACACAATAAGGGTTATGCACTATGTTATGTGATAACAAGGTGACAAAGTAGAGATGACTTCTCCAGTGATATCACTTCTCCAGTTTTGTTCTATGGAGCCTATGTACTAAGATATCTAACACTTGAGAAATCTTAGTGCATTGACTCCTTAGAGTTACATGGGCATTGGAGAAGTGATATCACTGGAGAAGTCATCTCCACTTTATCATCTCCTCCAATGTGCTGGAGACCACTATGCCATCAAGAGCTTAGAAGACCCATTTAACTCAATGGTTATATTAATTTCCCAGTATAATGCAGTTGGTTGGATCTAGAACGGCACCACTTATTTTACAGAACCGAGAACAATGGTATTTTGTTTTATTTTGTTTTATTTCCTGCTTGGAGGAAACAGGAATTATAAAATGGTTATGATTATCTTGTTTTTAATTAGCATAGATGTGATTTTGTTTTCATTTGCGATTGCAACCATAATTAATCTCAAGAGTTTATAAAACATATATATGTGAATATATAAAGCCTCTTTTATTCATCACTTAGTCTTGCTTAACTGATAATTGACTATGAAGGATCATCTGGACCAATTTTAATTATTTATTTCATTTAATTATTTATTTAATTTTCCATTATTTTGCTTGGCATTGAATTATATTTGTACGTATCATTTAGGGAACATTTTATAAATGCAAACGGTAAGTTAATTTTATGCTGACTTCTTGAAACTATAAAACATCTGTTTCTTTGACTGTGGAAAAATTTGATAAATATTTCCAATAAAGTAATTTTAAAGAATTTAAAGTGTTAGTAATGTCCAAAATTTACTTTCAATAGAATTGTAGAGGCTTAAAAAAGATTATCATTGCCACAAACCCCATCTCTCAAATCGCTATGGTTTGGGAGATATTGGCAATGAAAGTTCCCCCTTCTCTCAACTTCTCTTGATGTCAACTGTAAAGCTGACATAAGGAGATCCGTGTCGGCCGATATGATGAGGCTCTGCAGCAGAGCCGAAACTTAGTTATTGAAAAATAATTATTTAATTGGAACGGTCTACAAAGTGTGCTTGCAAACCAGGAACACTTTGTAGACCTTTACAATGAAGTAATTCTTTTGCAATAATGGAATTTTAGCAGAGCCGCCGGCTGTTACCCGGACTGGGATCTCCTGCTGTCAACTAAACACTGACGTCAGGAGAAGGGGAGGGAAGGGGCAACTTTCATTGCCAATATCTCTCAAACCATAGCTGTAATCTTGATTTAGCCTCTACAATTATTTTGGACATTCCTAACATTCTTTAACTATAGTTCCATTTTATTGGAGAATGGGCTTCACACTTTCCTGTCAATCACTCTTTCTCTTTTCTCCTGTTTCTAAATTAAGCTGCAACAACCTGTCAGCTGTCAATCTCCTGAAATCATGAATGCAGTAGCCAACATATACAGGGACACACTTACACATCTGGAGTCCAGGCGGGCGTGGGTTATACATTAAGCGTGATAAAGAGGGGATGAAGTGGAGATCTCTTCTCCAGTGATATTACTTTTCCAGTTCCTCTGTTATTCTATGAAGCCTATGCACTAAAATCTCTCCCAGCTAAGAATTCTTATCACATTGGCCATAAAGAATAACAGAGGAACTGGAGAAGTGATTTCACTGGAGAAGACATCTCTCTTTAGCATCTCTTTATCACACCTTAATGCATCTCCACCCTGCTCTATAATTGATTTTTAAAGATAGATGTATTCTTCAAAGTATAAGCAAAATAGTTTATTTAAGTGTGAGTAGGACCTTGTCTATGTTATGTTTTTGTAATGTAACCCTTTATGGACAAGAAAGATGTATAATGCTTTGCAAAATAATGCACTACATAATGTTCTGAGCCACTAAGGGCTAAAATAAGAAGATACTTGCTTTATTATGTCAGTTTATAAAGACAGTACTGTCTGGCACAATCTCATATGTAATTTGTAATTGGATTTGAGTGTTGCACTTGAAATGTGGAGTCCAGGCGGGCGTGGGTTATACATTAAGCGTGATAAAGAGGGGATGAAGTGGAGATCTCTTCTCCAGTGATATTACTTTTCCAGTTCCTCTGTTATTCTATGAAGCCTATGCACTAAAATCTCTCCCAGCTAAGAATTCTTATCACATTGGCCATAAAGAATAACAGAGGAACTGGAGAAGTGATTTCACTGGAGAAGACATCTCTCTTTAGCATCTCTTTATCACACCTTAATGCATCTCCACCCTGCTCTATAATTGATTTTTAAAGATAGATGTATTCTTCAAAGTATAAGCAAAATAGTTTATTTAAGTGTGAGTAGGACCTTGTCTATGTTATGTTTTTGTAATGTAACCCTTTATGGACAAGAAAGATGTATAATGCTTTGCAAAATAATGCACTACATAATGTTCTGAGCCACTAAGGGCTAAAATAAGAAGATACTTGCTTTATTATGTCAGTTTATAAAGACAGTACTGTCTGGCACAATCTCATATGTAATTTGTAATTGGATTTGAGTGTTGCACTTGAAATGTTTATTTAAACTCACAAAGCATTTGTTTCTGCTCTTGGAGTTTCTGTGTCTGAAAATGTCATGTTGATTACTAAATATATTATACATTTGCAAAAATGCTGCCTTTGATGGATACCTGTACTCAGATTGAGTAGCTCCACCAAAACTGTGCTTCCTTAGCCCAGGACAACACTCAGGATCTCCTGTTTACAAGACAGGAACCAGGATTATAACTCCATTCACCCAGTCACTTAGGCAAGACTCAGTGTAGGGTGAACACACTCTGGATACAGCAAGCTTACCCCACTAGACAACACCAGTGTAGGTAAGACAAGAACTGATTTATTGAAAACTGTCATCGTCTTCTTCTTGCTGATGGATAAAATCTATCAGCGGTGATTTTTGGATACCGAGGCTTGAGCCTCACTACTCCATCTTCTCGGGTTGGGTTTTAAGTCCCAGGTTTGGATTCTTCTTGGTCTGTGTTGACTTGTCACAGTTGGGTTAGTTTCACAAGGTCTTCGCTGTGATGGGCCTCGGGTAGCGGTCGAAGGGGTTTGCAGTGGTGGCAGTGAGTTTTCTGATCAGAGGGTTCAGGTTCTGATCCAGTCCTTGGCAGAAGTTCTTACTCAGCTTCTCTAGGTGTTCGTCCAACATCTCGATGTCCAGCTCCCTGTGAAGGTCAGCTGTCCTTACGAATCTTGGAGCTCTGGACGATATCCACAGGGCCTTGTTCTGGACTCTCTGAAGACTCTTCCGGTGTCGCTCATGGCAAGTGATCCATGCTGGGGAGGCATACGTCAGGGTAGGTCTGATGATTGCCTTGTAGACGTTAATCTTTGTCCGTAGTGGCATGGACTTGGTCTTCAGGAGTGGGTACAGTGCTGCCATCTTTCCTGTTGCCTTCTGCTGAGTATTCTCAATATGGCTTCCCCAGTTGAGCTTGCTGTCAAGGGTCACACCGAGGTAGCGGCTGCTGCTCTCCCACTTAACTGATTTATTGAAAAACATACAGGGTTTATATACAGATACAACAAGTTATCCACCCCTATTGGGATCCAATAAGACACAGGTACTGCAATACATATATGGGAAGACAAGGGGGTTGTTGGTGGAGGAGCACACCATACAAAGAGGCACAATGGTGAAGTGGGAATACACATCTTGACACTGGGTGGAGGTGACAACATGATAAAATGGACCAGCCATGATTTGATTAACTATACAATGAATTAAAGGAATAGGGCTGGGTTCAGGTGTTACAGAGTGGCCAGAATACACAAAATGAGTTAAGGTACTGAAACATAATTTACATATTAGTCTTTTGGGAGGTCTGGTATCCTTTGGATTGACAAGGCTGAGAAAAAGTGTTCACTGGGTGTCTTGGTCACCCTGTACCCCCAATAAGTACAGGGTGACTTAGACCAAAGAGGGGACTGGAGAGCCGGTAAAGGATCCTCCATGGCAAGGGGCAAACAGGGTAACGATTATTCTTAGGGGGAGGTCATACCCTGTTCCAGAGCTAGGTCCATAGTCTATGGGCAGGAGGCTGGCCCTCAGGTCCCTCCAGGAGCCAGGGGCCCAGTGGTTCCTGTGACACAGCCTTTTTGGGGAAGGTCCTCAATGCCTTCCCCAAATTGCCTTCCTCAATGGCTTCCCCAATGCCTTCCTGACAAATTCTGTCAGAAGCCTAAATTTGTCTTTACACCCAGAATGATTGGTTATTAGCCAGTCTAACCTGACCACCTAACCAGTGGTTGGTCAGGTTAGATTGGTCATTTGAGCAGAGTTTCCACTGATTTTCAGACAGTCAATTTTATAAAAAAACAAAAGTTCATCATGTTTTTTTTAATGTATGACGTTATTCTCCTTAAAGCTAGGAGGTAAATCTCTTTAAGTAAAGAGAGTAGTACGGAGTGAAGAGAAAATAATACCCAGGTCACTGAGCATGCCATTATATTTTTAAGTTAAATACCAGTACATTTTAGCCTCAAGGCATTGTAGGTGCAAATTAATGCATTTATTAGATGCTGAAGACCTTTCAAGTAGGAAGATGAGATTGGAAATGGAAACAGACTGGAGCAAGTATGTAATTTTTATACTACAGGCATCTTGTTAAAGCCAAAAATGTGCAAGAGGCTCTCTGAGAATGAACATAAACGGATATTATTTGTTATCTGACTAGAAGATAACACTTTAGTTCCATTTCAGAGGAGAAGTTTTCATATATATTTGAGTCTAATCCTCCCAAAGCAAGTCCCCTCTAGGTATGGGTGAATGTTTTAGCTTCAAAAGTGAAACATAAGAAAAATAGCACTTTACACATCTAGACAGTTTCAGTTGATTTAATGGATTATTTACACACACACTCCTACATGAATAAGAGGGACAACCATATACTGTGGTGTTGTGGATAGAAATGGACAACATGTTTTCGCTTCAAAAGCAAAATGTGAAACATTACTCTTCCCACCTTACACAGGAACTCACATAACAAGTAGCGTTTTCCATGTTTTTCTGCTTTTTATTACATTGAAATCCATGTTAATAATATATTTCTCCCACATGTGTGCTAACTATAAAAATTGTATCAGTTTCTGACAAAATTCCAGTCTGTGTTTGGGATAGGGAGAGAAATCATCTGGATTTTTGATGCTAGTTACTAGTGTAGACAGACATGAAAAGAGAGGGAACTGGAGTTACTTGAAAGGAATATTTATGGTAGTTTGTTGTAATCTGGGTAAGCGTGTGAAGAGAGAAAGGAGCATTAAATAAATAAGTAGATAAATAAGGCAGTTTTGACTAATAAGTGACAGACAGGCTGATGATCCAAGTTCCTACCTGAGCTGGCTGATCTTGAGACTTTGAGACATGTTAGTGAAAGAAACATCTCAGAAAGATATAAATTCATTATACATTCAAGACAGACATGTAAAAGTTAACAAATTTGGTGTGTTTATTCACTTATACTCTTTCTACATTTGTGAGATCAAGAAGATCAAGGTGTGTTGTGGCGACGCAAACTTGTAGCAGCTATTATGCCACACATCATTCATCATCCTTTATTGCAAGTTGCTGATTCTGAAGGTAACTGGTCTATCCTCATCCTGTATTGAACTGTAATAATTAATACTGAAGTCAAGTTGGAAGAGAAAGCAGTATCTGCTACTGAAATTTTCTTTTTAGTCAGCGATAGACATGGTCAGGTAAATAAAAAGATAGCTGTAACGGAGACTGACAGTGAAGTACATCATACATTATTCTCATCATTCAACATACTAAGAGCGTGTATTTTACAGTAATAATTCTAGTCTATTCATAATACCCACCAAACATCCTAGGAGTGGGGTAAGGGAAAGGGAATAGGAAAAGTAAATTGATTTGTTGGTGGTAGTAAAGTCATACTAAAATATAACTGCAGCCATAGTTGCTACTACTTGAATAAATTATGATGATCCTCTTCCTGAGAAAGCATGTGTGTAAAAGTAGTAGTACTAAGACTTTTAACTATGCTAAAGATGACAATGAATCACATTTTTGTATTGTTATAGTAAAGGAGGATTTAGGAGAGAGAGATACCACTGCTTTCTCAGATAGTGATAATAACACCCCAGCTCAAACTAATGGTCAATATTCTATAAATCACCTCAAGGGAAAAATTAAAAACAAACTTTTTCAGACTTTAAAAAAACCTAGAATAATATGAAAGTAAGGAAGGAAGGTGAGGAAGGTGATGATGACTCTGATGGTGCTGATGATGACCCAATTATTGATGACGAAGTTGATTTACAATATATACTTTTCTTTCCTCCCTTTCTTCTTATACAAATGAAATAAAGAGTGAGAGTGATGATGATATGGTCGAAGATATTGAAAAACTAGCAATATGCATGTTTATAAGTTGAGAGATCAATTGGAAAGTCTGACTCTGAACAAGTAAACTTGTCTGAAAGTAATCATCATCTTGTCATCATCATCATCAGTGTAACAGTATCACGGTGCCCATGCTCTTTTCTGTCACTCTCTCTGTGTTGCGCTCCCATTGGCTGAGCTTTTTTTGGCCCGCCCAGTATGGCCTTTTTATACCGGGCCTCTGGCACCTTTCAGGTGCCCTTTTGTGGTGTTCCTGTACCAGTGCTACTGTGTTACTGTGTTCCTGCGTTTCTGTGTACCAACTTGGCCCGTTTGACTACTTCTTCTGGTTCCTGCTCTGTGATTCGACCCGGCCTGGCTGACGTTCCTGCTCCTTCTCCGTGACCTGACCCAGCTTGTCTGACATTCCTGCTCCGTGATTCGACCCGGCCTGGCTGACGTTCCTGCTCCTTCTCCGTGACTTGACCCGGCTTGTCTGACGTTCTTGAGCTGTGATCCGGCCCAGCTATTCTGATCCTGTTCTCCATGTCGCTTGGGTGACATTCTTACCTCCGCTTGCTGGCCTAGCGGACTGAGTGTTGTGGCTTCCATCCCACTGAGCCTTCGGTTACTCTTGCAGAGCACTGTTGCCTGCGTTAACTCTGAGCCATCCGTTAACACTTGCAGAGCACTGTTGCCTCCGTCTACTCAGAGCCTTCCATTAACACTTGCAGAGCACTGTTGCCTCCGTTAACTCTTAGCCTTCCGTTAACACTTGCAGAGCACTGTTGCCTCCTTTAACTCTGAGCCTTCCGTTAACACTTGCAGAGCACTGTTGCCTCCGTCTACTCAGAGCCTTCCATTAACACTTGCAGAGCACTGTTGCCTCCGTTAACTCTGAGCCTTACGTTAACACTTGCAGAGCACTGTTGCCTCCTTTAACTCTGAGCCTTCCGTTAACACTTGCAGAGCAAGTGCAGAGCTTGCAGAGCACGGTATTGACCTGTGGCTCTGGCTGACTACTCGCTTCGTGTTGACCCCAGTTTGCCTGACTATCCACCTGTTCGGACCAGTGGCTCTGGCTGTGTCAGTCATCTTCTTCTTACTGATGGATAAAATCTATCAGCGGTGATTTTTGGATACCGAGGCTTGTGCCTCACTACTCCATCTTCTCGGGTTGGGTTTTAAGTCGCAGGTTTGGATTCTTCTTGGTCTGTGTTGACTTGTCACAGTTAGGTTAGTTTCACAGGGTCTTCGCTGTGATGGGCTGCGGGTAGCGGTCGAAGGGGTTTGCAGTTGTGGCAGTGAGTTTTCTGATCAGAGGGTTCGGGTTCTGATCCAGTCCTTGGCAGAAGTTCTTACTCAGCTTCACTAGGTGTTCGTCCAACATCTCGATGTCCAGCTCTCTGTGAAGGTCAGCTGTCCTTACTAATCTTGGAGCTCCGGACATTATCCGCAGGGCCTTGTTCTGGACTCTCTGAAGACTCTTCCGGTGTCGCTCATGGCAAGTGATCAATGCTGGGGAGGCATACGTCAGGGTTCTGGCTGTTGTCCCCGGTATTCTGATTATCCACTTGGTTCCAGCCTGTGGCTCTAGCCAACTCTCTCTCCTTGCTGCCGGTTGTCTGACCCTCTCTGTACTGAGCTTGGTACAGGCTGCCTACTCGCTCTTTGGGTTCTCTCTGTTATGACCATTCATATACAGAACTGTGGCAGTGCTGCCCATCCTCTGATTGCTACTTCTGCAATAGTACTGGAGGTAGGATACACAGATCTCAGGGAGCTCATTCCTACCTACAGATAGAACCATAGGCTAGGTTCTATATTCCTCTATTCAACCTAGTGTCAGTCTCTGTAATAGACTGTGGCTATTGCCATACTGTTCGGGGGTTATTGCTGGGGTATTGCCTATTATATTGTATTCTAAATAAAGGTGTTTTTATTTCAATTTTACTTGTGTCTTACCTTCTCTTTGTACTGGTTACCGTGACAGTACATAAGGGCCAATGAGTACTTAAAGGGATAGTAATACTTTAAAATTACTAATCCCAATATTGTAGGCGTAAATTGTTGCCTCCGTCTACTCAGAGCCTTCCATTAACACTTGCAGAGCACTGTTGCCTCCGTTAACTCTGAGCCTTACGTTAACACTTGCAGAGCACTGTTGCCTCCTTTAACTCTGAGCCTTCCGTTAACACTTGCAGAGCACTGTTGCCTCCGTTAACTCTGAGCCTTCCGTTAACACTTGCAGAGCACTGTTGCCTCCTTTAACTCTGAGCCTTCCGTTAAACACTTGCAGAGCACTGTTGCCTCCGTTAACTGTGAGCCTTCCGTTAAACACTTGCAGAGCACTGTTGCCTCCGTTAACTCTGATCCTTCCGTTAACACTTGCAGAGCACTGTTGCCTCCGTTACATTGAGCCTCCTGTTAACTCTTGCAGAGTACAGTGTTTCTGTTACTGCACAGGTCGGGTGCTATTGACTCTAGTCCATCAGCTCCAGCAGTGTATAGTGTCTCCGTTACTGCACCGGTTGGGTGCTTGTGGCTCAAGTCTGTTCTAGCTCTAGCAGAGTATTGTGGCCTCCGTTTCTGCTCAGCACAGGGTATAGTCTCAGTCCTGCTTTACAGACTAGGTGCTTCCACACCTCGCACCACAGTCTCTTACTACCTTTACCATCATACTGGGCGTAGTAAAACACACCACATCAGAGACTGATTACTTCTATGAACTTTAACCCATGTTGTGCTGAGGTTGCCTATTATGCCTGTCCTGTGACAGTATCTAACTCTCTACCATTGTATACTGGGCCTGTGAGGGCATATGTACATGATTGATATTTTCCTGTGATTCACTACAGCCCGCAGTGGGCATTCACATTGTGTCTTTTAATAAAACTGTGCTTTATTCCAACCTACTGTGTCTGAGTGTCGTACAAACCGTTACAGTTACAAACAGCTTCCAAGTCCATCTCCCACCCAGCTACTTTCCCTATAGTTGACTAAGCAGGTTATTGACATCTACAACCCTAGCTATGAGTTTGAAGTGCAGAACAGCCAACACTGACTGCTAGTAAAACTGATTGGTTCCCGCCTTGTGTAGACCTATTTGAATGCCTCTGGGCCTAATACCAGTTGCCCTTACATGGTGTTCGAGTTAGTCTTGTTTGTTTGCTCCACTCTTTGTGACTTTTGCTTGGCCTCCGATCTCGCTCTGTGTATGATCCTGGCTTGTCTGACTATCCACATTGGTACTATCCGTGGCTCTGAATGATTCCGCACCGTTTATGACCCCGGCTTGTCTGACTATCCACATCGGTACTGCCCTTGGCTCTGGCTGATTCTGCTCTGTGTATGAGCCAGGCTTGTCTGACTATCCACATCGGTATTGACCTGTGGCTCTGGCTGACTACTCGCTCTGTCTTTGACCCCGACTTGTCTGACTATCCTCTACGGTATTGACCTGTGGCTCTGGCTGACTACTCGCTTCGTGTTGACCCCAGTTTGCCTGACTATCCACCTGTACGGACCAGTGGCTCTGGCTGTGTCAGTCATCTTCTTCTTGCTGATGGATAAAATCTATCAGCGGTGATTTTTGGATACCGAGGCTTGTGCCTCACTACTCCATCTTCTCGGGTTGGGTTTTAAGTCGCAGGTTTGGATTCTTCTTGGTCTGTGTTGACTTGTCACAGTTGGGTTAGTTTCACAGGGTCTTCGCTGTGATGGGCCGCGGGTAGCGGTCGAAGGGGTTTGCAGTTGTGGCAGTGAGTTTTCTGATCAGAGGGTTCGGGTTCTGATCCAGTCCTTGGCAGAAGTTCTTACTCAGCTTCTCTAGGTGTTCGTCCAACATCTCGATGTCCAGCTCTCTGTGAAGGTCAGCTGTCGTTACGAATCTTGGAGCTCCGGACGATATCCGCAGGGCCTTGTTCTGGACTCTCTGAAGACTCTTCCAGTGTCGCTCATGGCAAGTGATCCATGCTGGGGAGGCATATGTCAGGGTTCTGGCTGTTGTCCCCGGTATTCTGATTATCCACTTGGTTCCAGCCTGTGGCTCTAGCCAACTCTCGCTCCTTGCTGCCGGTTGTCTGACCCTCTCTGTACTGAGCTTGGTACAGGCTGCCTACTCGCTCTTTGGGTTCTCTCTGTTATGACCATTCATATACAGAACTGTGGCAGTGCTGCCCATCCTCTGATTGCTACTTCTGCAATAGTACTGGAGGTAGGATACACAGATCTCAGGGAGCTCATTCCTACCTACAGATAGAACCATAGGCTAGGTTCTATATTCCTCTATTCAACCTAGTGTCAGTCTCAGTAATAGACTGTGGCTATTGCCATACTGTTCGGGGGTTATTGCTGGGGTATTGCCTATTATATTGTATTCTAAATAAAGGTGTTTTTATTTCAATTTTACTTGTGTCTGACCTTCTGTTTGTACTGGTTACTGTGACAGTACATAAGGGCCAAAGAGTACTTAAAGGGATAGTAATACTTTAAAATTACTAATCCCAATATTGTAGGAGTAAAAAAAAGAAATGATTTGGTTTGAGAAATATTCACTCGTAAAGTTCCCCCCTCCCTCCCCTTTCCCTGAAGTCAGTGTTGTAACTGACTGCAGGGGAAGTATGTCCTACGATCATCCGGCGGCTCTGCAGCTGAGCCGCGATAATAAAAAAGAAATAATTCACTTAAAATGTCTTCTACATGTGCTTGGTTTTCCCATCCGGCCGGGAAATGCTTACACCTAGGGTTACATAGGGGACAAACCCTAGGTGGAGTTTCACAGTCCCCAGAGACTCTTCAAGGCAAGCCGATCCTTGAAGTAGTTCTGTCTTAGGCCGAGTCCTCGGTGGTTGCTCCAGCCTTACTAGACTCAGGGGCCACTGGGATTTTTATTGATGCAGATTTTGCAGCTCAGTATTCACATCCACTGCTTCCTCGCTCCTCTCCGTTGGCTATTGAGGCTTTTGACAGGAGACCCCTACAACAGGCTCAGGTTACCCACAAGACCTTTTCCTTTTCCATAAGGGTAGGGGCACTCCACTTGGAGACCTTACAGTTCCAGGTCATCCATTCTCCCCACTATGCCATTATCTTGGGCTTTCCCTGGCTACAACTGCACAACCCGAAGATTGATTGGCTAACGTGTGACATCATCTCTTGGTCCATGCAGTGCACTAAGTCTTGCCTACAATAGCCTATTAGAATCTTGTGTACCTCTACCTTGCTACCTGCTGAGTGTCAGGCTTACAGAGAGGTAGGGGCCAGTACATTGCCACCGCATAGGCCATACGATTGTACTGTTGATCTAGTTCCTGGCGCAAGACTTCCCAGGGGTTGGGTGTATCCCTTGTCGGTGGAGGAGAACTGAGCTATGGAAGACTATGTGTCTGATGCCCTGTCTAGGGGTATTATTCACAGGTCTTCCTCTCCTGCGGGTGCAGGCTTCTTTTTTGTGAAAAAGAAGGATGGGGAACTGAGACCATGTATTGACTTCAGGGGCCTAAATAAGCTGATGGTCAAGAATGCCTACCCCATCACGTTAATCAAGCAGCTGTTTGATCTACGTTATTTTCCAAGCTCGATCTCAGGGCTGCTTACAACCTTGTAAGAGTAAAAGAGGGCCACGAATGGAAGACAGCATTTAATACTCGGAGTGGGCACTATGTATATTTGGTGATGCCTTTTGGATTTTGCAATGCCCCTGCTGTCTTCCAGGAATTCATATACGAGTGAATATCTTATTCCCATATTCTAAAGTTATCCAAACAGTCTCTGTGTTCTCCTCCATACCTTTAAGTTGTTTTTGACATAAATGGCAACCCCAACTCCTTTTCTGCCTTTCCTGTCTTTTCTAAATAGAGTACCCAGGTATTTCTACATCACAGTCATTTTTTTCATTGTACCAGGTCTCGGTAATTCCCACTAAGTCCACATCTTCACTAGTTACCATTGCAATGAGTTCAGGGATCTTATTCCCTAAACTGCGGGCATTTGTACACTTGGCTCAAAGTCTACTGGTTTTTGACGTATGTGCCACAGACATACCTTAATCAAATTCATATGTGCAATGTTGTGGGCAATTGGTTTTATCCTGTATCATTCCATTGCCCCCTCTACTAGTTTAAATACCTGTTAACAAAACTTCTGAATTGCTTGCTGAGAAAGATGCTAACCGTCCTTTTTGTACAATTCCTTGTTACACCAAATAGGGTTGGTGTGAGAAACAAAGCCAAATCAATGCTTTTGGCCTCACTTCCCTAGCCATGAATTAAAATCTCTAATTCGCTGCATCCTACCATCATCTTCCTTATACACTGGTAGAACCTCTGAAACAGATACAGTGGAAGCAACTTGCTGCAGATCCTTACACAGCTTCTTAAAAACATCTTTTACCACACTCACCTCATTACAAGCCAAATCATTTGTCCCTAAATGGACTATGATATCCAACTATCTATTTTATCTTGCTTCCTTAACAATTTTTAAAATTCTTCTTCTACCTCTGTGAGCTGTAGCACCAGGAAGACATCTGACTTGTTTGCAACCACCATGACATTCCTCCAGAGTCATAATAATATAGAATCCCCCAGTAATAGTTGCTTCCTCTCAAAGTAGTTTTCACTTCTTATCTTTGTCAGTTTATCAGTGGTTGCAGTCTGATTTACCTGTGAATTACAGGCTGGTGAACCAGTAGTCTCTGCTTCCATAGCTGTTCCAATATTAAGGCAGTGTTCTGAAAGTGCAGCAAAAGAATTATGAAGAGGCACAGACTGTGGGACATACCACTTGTCCACAACTCTTACCCTTCCAGAACCAACTGTAGTCCATCTGCCAGGCAGTGGCACTTGTTTCTTTTGTATTTGTGTGGAGCTCACAGATATCTTGTAGATTTCAGCCTTCAAATTATCAATCTCCTGCTGTAAAACAGAAAATTGCTGACAAATTGGACAACTTCTGAACCTCCAAAAGGTTTCCTGGGGGAAAAAAGCAATGCATCCATTGCACTGCAACATGCCTGACATGTTAACAGCACTAATGTAATCAGGGGACAAAGGGATTTTGCAGTTGTTTTCTAAGTTTAATCACCACAGATCACCTCCAGATTATCTCCAGAAATGAGAGTTCCATAGATTCCAGGTGACATTTTTGGTATATGTTATCTCCCCTTCTGGTCTAGCCATGGACCCAAAAAGCTGTCTGCTGTCCTGCAATGGCCACTTCTGATGGGTTTAAAGTCCATACAGAGATTCCTGTGCTTCATTAATTACTATAGAAAGTTCATACAAAACTTCCATACGGTGGTTAAGCCACTCACAGACATGACCCAGAAGGAGGCGAATACTTCTCACTGGTCACCTAGTGCCCTGCAAGCCTTTAAGAATCTGAAGGCCGCCTTTGCCAAAGCTCCTATTCTGTCCCACCTGAAACCCACCCTTCCCTTCACCCTGGAGGTTGATGCTTCAGAGTCTGGTGTAGGCTCCTTGCTGTCCCAGCGCACAAGCCCTAGGAAACCATTACTTCCGTGTAGTTTTTTTTTTTTTTTTAATTACCAAAAACTGAGAGTCTGTATGAGGTAGATGATCTCAAACTGCTCACCATTATTCTCTACCTAAAGGAATGGCAGCGTCTTCTAGAGGGTACTAGTGTTCTGATTCTGATCATGATGGACCACAAGAACCTCACATATATGTCTGAGGCCAAGAGGTTATCTCCACGCCAGGTCAGATGGGCCTTGTTTCTGTCAAGGTTCAGCTATGTGGTTTCTTACCTTCCGGGCACTAAGAATATTAAGGAGGACACCCTGTCCCGGCAGATCGGGGTGGATTCCGAGGAGGAGTGTCCTCTGACCCCTATCATTTCCTCCGATCAAATATTGGCTACTATTCTCACAAATATTACCTCTCCTCTGGGAAAGGAGATATTAGCCACTCAAGCTTCTGTACCTGTTGACAAGCCCAGAGGTAGATGGTTCATACCAGAGTCTCTATGTACTAGATTATTGGAGACGTATCACTCCTCGAAGGCAGCTGGGCACATTGGGCAAGATTAACTCATTTGGTCTATTTCAAGACTCTTCTGGTGGCCTAGCCAGAGAACAGATTGTTCTGCGTTTGTGTCCACATGTTCCACTTGTGCACAGACTAAGACCCCCAGACACCTACTGGTGGGTCTCCTTCAACCCATTCCGAATGGGGAACATCCTTGGTCTCACTTGTCTAAAAATGTCATGTTTGAACTGCCAGTATCAGAGGGGTTCACAGTCATCCTTATGATCCTGGATAGATTTTCTAAAATGGTGCATTTTGTACCTCTTAAGGGACTTCCCTCTGCTCAGGAGCTGATCAAGATTTTTGCCAGAGAGGTGGTTCGTCTCCATGGTATACCTAAGGTAATGGTCTCAGATCGAGGGATCCAGTTTTTGTCTCATTTTTGGAGGTCGTTCTTTGGTCACATGTGAATTCAACTCTCGTTCTCCTCAGCATACCATCCCCAGTCTAACGGTTCTGCTGAGAGGCCTAATCAAGTTTTGGAACAGTTCCTTCGTTGCTTCATGTCAGACCATCATGACAATTGAGCGAACCTATTACTGTGGGCAGAACTTCCAGGAATTGTGCTGTGAATTCCTCCTCTCAGAACTCCCCATTTATGATAAACTACGGGTTCCAGCTTTCGATTCTGAGTCTTTGGAGGCTCAGAACATTCCGGCTCTGGATGAGCATTTGCGGGCACTCCGCTCCACTTGGGTATGGGTTCAGAGATCCCTGAAAAGTTCCACACAATGCTATAAAAGATACACAGACAGTAGACAACTGCCAGCTCCGGTGTTCCAAGTGGGAGAGAGAGTGTGGTTGTCATCTCGTAACCTTAATCTCCAGGTGCATTGTAGGAAGCTGGCTCCTCATTTGGTTGGCCCCTTTAAGGTCCTCTGTAGTGTCAACCCTGTAGCCTACACCCTCGAACTCCCTGCCAATATGTGCATTTCAAATGTGTTTCATGTATCTCTACTTAAACCATTGGTTTGTAATCGCTATACTATGGCTCCTGTCTGTCCTAGACCTGTCCAAGTGGTGGTTCATGCGGAATATGAGGTGCAAAGTATTCTGGACTCTCGCAGGGTCAGAGGCTGGGTACAATATTTGTTTCACTGGAAAGGGTATGGGCCAGAGGAGCATTCCTGGGTCGCTAAGCGAGATCTACATGCACCTATCCTTCTCTGTGAATTCCACTCCCGCACTTCCTCTGGTGCAGGTCCTCTTCTGCAGGGGAGGGGCCATTAAGGGGGGTACTATCACAGTGTGCTTGACAGCCTTGCTGCTTGCTTCCTGTGCTTCTCTTCATTGCTGTCTATGGTCACGAGTGCAGACGCACGTCTGTGACGTGTGCTTGTTTATATGCATGGGGCCTACACTCCTGATTGGTTCCCGTCTTGTGTAGAACACCTCTGGGCCTAGTACCAGTTGCCCTTATGTGGTGTTCCAGTTAGTCTTGTTTGTTTGCTCTGTTCGCTGTGACACTTGCTTGGCCTCCGATCTCGCTCTGTGTATGACCCCGGCTTGTCTGACTATCCTCATCGGTACTATCAGTGGCTCTGGCTGTTTCAGCTCAGTGTATGACCCCGGCTTGTCTGACTATTCACATTGGTATTGACCTGTGGCTCTGGCTGAATACTTGCTCCGTGTTGACCCCAATTTGCCTGACGATCCACTGTGGCTCTAGCCAACTCCCGCACCTTGTTGCCGGTTGTCTGACTACCCTCTCGGTACTGAACTTGGTACAGGCTCCTTACTCCTTGGGTTCTCTCTCTTATGGCCATTCATATATGGTACTATGGCAGTGCTGCCCACTTTCTGATTGCCATTTCTGCATTAGTACCGGAGGTAGGATACACAGATCTCAGGGTGCTCGTTCCTACCTACAGATTGAACCATAAGCTAGATTCTAGATTCCTATCCTCTTTGAGTAGTGCAGGCTTCTACCTAGTGTCAGTCTGGGTAGTAGACTGTGGCTACTGTCTGGGGGGTTATTGCTGGGGTATTGCCTATTATTTTGTATTCTAAATAAAGGTGGTTTTATTTCAACTTTACTTGTGTATGACATTCTGTTTGTACTGGTTACCATGACACACACCCATAAATTGAAATCAACAGCTTGAGGGACTTCTGGAAGAAAATATCTTCCCCAATGAAGAGACAAAGATTATAGGAAGAGTTTCTTCTCTCAGGAGCAAGGCTTGATTTTCTGAAGTTCATCTTTCAGAGATGTACTTTTCTCTTAGAAAGGCTGCTACTACTGACATGATCTTGGTAAACACCTTGGGAGCTGTGGTCAGGAAGAAAGGAAGTGCTGTAAACTGGTAATGACTGGTGATGTTTACATCCTTGACGGCTATTCTTAAATATTTCTGGTGGCTTGGATGGACGAAACATGAAAATAATCATCCTTAAAGATCCACCTTTGCCACACAGTTTTCTCTCTGGAGAATGTTGACCATATTTCTTATGTTTTCCATCTTGAAATGTTCCTGAATGATGAAACCACTGAGGAAGGTGAGATTTACTACTAGACATAAAACTCCTGAGTTTTTGTAAACCAGGAATACTGTAGAATAGGCACCTGGCTTGTGAGAACTTATTAAAGTGGAAGGGACCATGGAATTACCATAGTGACAAATGTTTGAGGCGGAAACAATGACAAATGGATTTTATAACTTTCGTCAATAACTCTTAGCACCCAAGAATCTCATGTATTGTTTATCTATATATATAAAAGAAGACTTTGTGCCTGGCAAAACACACCCAGGGGCGGCAGTAAAAAGGATTACTGCTGCCATTGGGTGATTCTGTGGGAGTGTGATTTTTGGCCTGCCCCCACTATCCAGCCCGCCCACCACTATCTAAGGCTGAAAAAAAAAATGGCTGCCACACACTCCTACACCACAGACACATGCACATGCCCTCCCACACACACACACTAGCAGACACATACACACATATACACACACGCACGCTGAGGATGATGGGAACAATGTTCAAGCTACAGCTGGAAGGCCATGGTCCAATCTGTATTATGCAGCTTCTTCATTCCCTGTCTTTGAGCCTACACAGCTCTGCTAATTACTACAAGTGAGCTGATTTCTAAACAATCAGCAGGAGGATACTGGCTTGCTGAGAAAGTGGAAACAACGGCAGAGAGGTGATCAGGCAGTGCAGAGCAAGGCTTCAGCTGAGCTGGTAAATGGCAGAGACATGGATGTGACTGTATTTATATATTGCACAAAGAGAGAGAAAGAGAGCAGATTGTTTGTCAGTCTGTCTGTAAGTAGAGGTGCCAGTTCCTGCAATCATCTCCATGCTGTACATAGCTCACTGTATAGCATGTATGACAAACTATTTATATATGGTCTGGCATTGTATAGTATACAGTCTGTGTATAAGGACTGGCACTATACAGTATAGGAGGGACAGTCCCTGTTTGACACCCAAATCCCTCTGCTCCTCTATTTAGGAGATCACACGGTGTGGTGTATATACAGTAGGCTGACCAGACCTCACCTTTAACCGGGGACACATAGGAAATAAGCATATTTCAGGAGTGCACCAAAATCAAAGCAGCCCTGCAGTATGCATTTTTCATATGTGTCACTGGTTAAAGGTGAGGTCTGGTCAGCCTAATGTACAAGTGTATCAGATTGCTCCACATCAGTAAAACCCACGGTAATGTGGGTATAAACTTCTGTATATATCTGTTAAATTAGTCTGTGTAAAAAATACTTTCATCTTCTTCTAAATCATTCACTTACAGAAATAGTAACTTAACCATTTCAGTGCCAGAGGAGATGCAATGCATTGCTTACCCCCTGGCACTCAAAGGGTTAAAAATTCTCTACAATGGTCTGGCACTGTATAGCAGTGGTTCTCAATCTGTGCCCTCAGTGGCTATTAACAGGCCAGGATTTTAGAATTTCCTTTTAAGAGCACAGGTGAGTTAATCAATATGACTGAGCCTCTGATCAACACACTTGTGTTCTAGCAGTGAAATTCCTAAGTCCTGGCCTGTTAGTGGCCACTGAGGGCATGGGCTGAGAACCTCTGCTGTATAGTATACAGTCTGCATGTGTCTGTGTATAAGGACTGGCACTATACAGTATAGGAGGGACAGTCCCTGTTTGACACCCAAATCCCTCTGCTCCTCTATTTAGGAGATCACATTGTGTGGTGTATATACCAGTGTATCAGATTGCTCCACATCAATAAAACCCACAGTAATGTGGGAATAAACTTCTGTATATATCTGTTAAATTAGTCTGTGTAAAAAAAATACTTTCATCTTCTTCTAAATCATTCACTTACAGAAAGAGTAACTTAACTATTTCAGTGCCAGAGGAGATGCAATGCATTGCTTACCCCCTGGCACTCAAAGGGTTAAAAATTCTCTAAAATACACCACCAGCCACGCCCCCAGTAACACCACCGAAAACACAAGTGTCCCTCTTTGGCCATATGAAATGTTGGGAGGTATGTTACTTACACTGCTCACACTGTATGTATTTATGTTCTGATTTGCATCTGTGTGTCACTGTTTGTGTTGTCAGTGCATGTGTGTGTATATGTGTGTGTTGCATGTGTCTCTGTCTATCACTGTGTGTACCTTTCTGACACGTACACCCTACGCTATAATTCACTATCATAACATTTATTTTAAAAAAAAGAAACATTTCCTGCATAACATGACGGGCAACGCCGTCCCAAACTGCTAGTTCATTGATAAAGGAGTGTGCAGTCTTCCTCCCAAGGGTTTCTTCTGGGGCCTGGCATCAGAATGGGGACTTAGAAAATGAATCCTGGGCAGATACCATATCAAAAGGCATACTGGCTTTAGGGTTGTTGATGAATCTTAGAAACTGCATGTTCATCAGATACAACAGAAATGGCTTCAAAGGACTTTTGCATAGCAGACATACACATCCAGATCCATCTAAAAAAAGAAAGCAATAGAACTACAGATACCTGCACATAAGAAACAAAAATAAGAGGACCCCAGACATAAACATGACTAAAAAGCATTTAACTGTCCTTGTCAGAAGAAACCCTGTCCAGCTTGTTGCACAGAGGGGGAGCTCAGCCACCCTCCTCATGCCTCAGATACCTACTGCAGACCTGTGGAACACACAGACCGAAAGTGCCATAAATGCTCATACAGAGCATGAATTCCAAGCTGCTATGCGTTAGGAGCACTGAGCACTGCCAGGCCACAACTGTAGACAACAGCCGCTGCTGACTTCAATTACTAAAGATAACCAGCAGGTTATCCAGGGTTGAAACATGGGGATGGTCAAAGAGAGAGATAGCTTCCCTACCAGAACAGGCCAGCATGGCACAAAGTCTTCAGCCAGCAAAGGCACCCAGCTTGGCCCTCAGAAAAAAACAGGGACACATAAATGACATAGAACCTACCTAAATAGGGCAGGTAAAAACACTGGGGATGGTGGGGGATGGAGGTCCTTTTATACATTTTTACCTGTCCTAAAGAGGGAGGAGATGCAGTCTCTTTGTATGCTACTAAGAAGGCCCTGAAGGAAAATAAAATTTTGATTAAAAATATATATTAGGGGCGTGGCCTAACGGTGCATCCGGATGGATGCGTAACTGACTAGCTCCGACACCAAGAGGTTCTAACTTCAAGATTTCAGGCTACAAACCTGTGTTTATTTACCCCTTCCTGTGTCATCTACTGTTACGGTTTTTACGACACTCAGACCAAAGGTTAAAAATTTATTGAGGTAAAAATAAGGAACAGTGCCCCTTGGGGCCAGAATAGGTAATAGCACTTATCAGACAAGTAATGGATGTAGAAAAGACCCAATATAGTAGGAGCAAATAGCTTACAACAGCAAACAAATGAAGGTAAAAGGGTTAATGCCCAATACAAATAATCAGTCTTTGTTGTGGTGATTAGTCAACGCCCGGTGAATATAAACAGTCCAGTTAGTAGTGCAGAAAGCAGGCGCTCGCAGTGCGACTGATCTGGATCACTATAAGATAGCTGTACTGTAATATGCCAATAGTATAGCAAGAGCTGACTGGAGCCAATAACACCCCTTGGGTGAGGTAACGGAGGAGAGACACTGCAAGAGCCAATGGGACCGGAGCCAAGCGCACCCCTTAGGTGCGGTAATGGAAGAGACACTACACAAGCAAATGGAACCAGAGCCAGAAGCACCCCTTAGGTGCGGTAACGGAAGAGACACTGCACAAGCAAATGTAACGTGATCCAAACGCACTATCACAGTGCCTGTGATTCCTGTCACTCTCAGTTGTGGATGTCACTGATTTGCTGACTGAGTTTGACCCGCCTCCTGATGACCTTTTTATACCTGGCTATCACATATGTCAGATGCCCTTTCGTGGTGTTCCTGAGCCAGTAGTGCTGTTGCTGTGTTCCTGTATTCTGAATTCCTGTGTACCGATTCGGCTTGTCCTGACCATTCTCCAGTGTACCTGCTTGTGTATGACCCGGCTCGTCTGCGTACCACCCTTGGATCCTGACCCGGCTAGACTGACGTTCCTGCTTGTGTATGACCCGGCTTGTATGACTGCCTCCTACGTGCTCCGACCCGGCCCGGCTGACTTCCTGCTCCGAAGATCGACTTCCAGCTTGTTCCAGTGACCTGCGTTCCAGTTGTCGCCGCCGCGACATTTACAGTCCCTGCTGCCCGTGTCAGTGCGACTGCCTTGCCTGGTGCTTCCCTCGATTAGTGCTGTGCCTCGTTACTGGTGCAGAGCTGTGTGTGAATCTGTGGGCCTTCCTCTCCGTGCAGAGCCTTGCAGTAGCGCTGAAGCCTCGAGTAAACGTGCATTTTAACTCTTGCAGTGCTGCCTCGAATTCACTCTCTCTATCTCCTGTACGAGCCTCGTTACCCGTGATACTGCTGCTGAGTTGGCCGCTCTCCATCGGCAACTCTAGTCTACCTTTGCAGAGAGTTCACATAGTTTGGGCCGTTTGGGCCGTTTGGGCGCTTAAGGCTCTCCGGTATTGGTTACCGACGATATCATTGACTCAGAGTGTTGGCAGAAAGGCTTCAGTGTTGGCTGATCCGGTACTACGCCCGAGGGGGCTAGTGACTCTGGCTCTATTATTACTGCATTCGATTACACCTGGGGAGGCTGTTAGCTCTTGCATTGCCGGCCGGTTTCCGTTACGCCCAGAGGGGCTATTTGCACTTGCACAAACGAAAGCAGTTCCTGTAACTACGCCCGTGGGGGCTAAGTTGTTTCCCATTCTGCTTACTATCAAACACCTTGGCAAGGCAGCTCGACCCTCAGCACTTGATGAACATTGTCTATACAGCACAGCCTTTTTAACATCCAGGGTGTGTCAAACCTCCACATCTGAGACTGACTGTTATTTGGACATTAACCCCTTGGGGGTCAATACCATCCTAGTGCATACTGTTTTGCATTTATGTCCATTGTGCTATTACCCTTATAATATCTCAGTTTACTTTATCTGTGTATTACCTACCGCCTCTAGAGGGCGTACTTGTGCATTGTTCACTTTAATAAAGTGTGTTTTATTTTCACTTATTGGTCTGAGAGTCCTAAAAAACCGTAACAGTACGAAAGGGCCATGACCTCAGACGGTAAGGGTGAAAGTAATACTCAGAACATCCACTGGAGAATGGATGTCCATGAGCAGCACCTGGACCAATTGGCACTGGCTCTACAAACGTTACTTGAACGTGCAGTACATTTGGACAAGTCTGGTCCAAATCCAGTGGTCCCCCCAGTCGTGACACCGGAGAATCCCTCTGTATCTCTCAGTGCTAACACAAGAGGGTTAACGGAAGTGGTACCGTTACCCCTAAGATATGATGGCGAACCCTCCTTATGCAGAGGTTTTATTAACCAGTTGGAGATATTTTTGGAATTGGCACCCCAGGCATTTCCTAACGACCGTAGCAAGGTCGGCTTTATGATATCTCTGTTGACGGGCAAAGCTTTGGCATGGGCAAATCCGTTATGGGAGAATGCCAGACCCTGCACACTGAACTTTAGAGAATTTGTGATGAAGTTCAGACGTGTGTTTGAGGTCCCTGGCAGGTCTGCCTCTGCTGCCAAAAGGCTGATGGAGATTCAGCAGGGCGAACGCACTCTGGGCGAGTATGCTATCGAATTCCGGACCTTGGCAGCAGAGGTAGGCTGGAACGATGAGGCCTTACTTGCTGCCTTTACTCAGGGTCTCGCTGAACAGATTAAGGATGAGATAGCAGCTCGAGATGTACCCAGCGAGCTGGATGAGTACATTGACTATGTCATGTTAATAGATTCCCGCATCAGGGAGAGACGCTTGGCTAAGAGGACCAAAGCAAAGAGTTATGGCCAGAACCAGTTCCTTAACCCACCCACACCACCCGTTCTACCTGAGCGAACAGCTGACAGCACTGAACCTATGCAAGTAGGTTTTACTAGGCTCACAAAGGAGGAGAAGCTGTATCGCAGAAGGCAAGGCTTATGCCTATATTGTGGCAAACCGGGTCATTTATTACGCAACTGTCCTGTAAGGCCGGGAAACGAACGCACCTAGGGTACCTTGGGGGACAGGCCCTAGGTGGTGTTGAACAGTCCCTAGATACTGGCACCACTAAACCAACCATCCAGGTGGCATTTGCTTGGACTGATAGGGTCATAGAAGTCCTAGCATTGGTGGACTCCGGGGCAGCCGGATACTTCATGGATCAGTCCTTTGCTGAGTTTCAGGGCATTCCGTTATGTAAAAAGGACTCTCCTGTGGCAATAGAGGCCATTGATGGCAGACCCCTGGATCCTGCTTTCATTACGTTCGAGACAATTCCAGTGACAATGACTGTGGGGGCTTGTCACAGGGAGCAGATACAATTTCAGATCATTCGTTCCCCGCATCATTCAGTTATTTTGGGGTTCCCATGGTTACAAACACACAATCCCCAATTTGACTGGCAAAGGTGTGAAGTTAACTCTTGGTCTGAGTACTGTAACAAGAATTGTCTCTCTCTTCCTGTTAAGATTATGTGTACCTCTCCAGCTGTGCCAACAGAATATGTGCAATTCAGTGACGTGTTTAGCAAAGGAGAGGCCAGCGCATTACCTAACCATAGGCCATACGATTGCGCCATTGATTTGCCTCCAGGTGCCGTGCCCCCTAGGGGACGTACTTACCCACTGTCTTGTGAGGAAAATAAGGCGTTGGAGGAGTATATCGCAGATGCCCTGGAGAGGGGAATCATTCGTAAATCTACATCTCCGGCTGGTGCCGGATTTTTTTTTATCAAAAAGAAAAATGGGGAACTCAGGCCTTGCATTGACTACCGTGGGCTGAATAAGCTGATGCCCAAGAACGCCTATCCCATTCCACTTATTACAGAATTATTCAACAGATTAAAGGGCTCTTCGATCTTTACTAAACTTGATTTGCGAGCCGCCTATAATCTAGTCAGAATTAAAGAGGGTGACGAGTGGAACGGCGTTTAATACCAGAACAGGGCATTATGAATATCTGGTGATGCCATTCGGCTTATGCAATGCGCCTGCAGTATTTCAGGAATTGATTAACGATATTTTACGTGACTTGCTCCAGTCCTGTGTGGTAGTATATCTAGATGATATATTGATTCACTCTGCTAACCTTGCCCAACACATTAAAGATGTCTCAGAAGTCTTGCTCCGACTTCGTAAGCACAAGTTATTCTGTAAACTAGAAAAGTGCGAATTCCATACATCTCAAGTACCATTCCTGGCGTTCATAATATCCAAAAGTGGCATTGCCATGGATCAGGAAATGTTGGCAGCGGTTCTGCAATGGCCTCGGCCTAAGGGGTTAAAGGCCATTCAACGATTCCTAGGTTTTGCGAACTATTATAGGAAGTTCATCAAGAACTTTTCCACGATTGTAAAACCATTGTCAGATTTTAAACATAAGGGCGCTTCTCCCTCTCAGTGGTCTGAGGCAGCTGAAGACGCATTTGTTACCCTGAAATCTGCCTTTGCATCTGCTCCTGTACTGTCCCACCCTAATCCCTCCCTGCCGTTTACTTTGGAGGTTGACGCTTCAGAGGTTGGGGTTGGGGCGGTGCTCTCCCAACGTCCTGTGGGAGGTGGCACTTTAATGCCTTGTGGGTTCTTCTCGAAGAAATTGTCCAGCGCCCAGAGTCATTACGAGATTGGCGACAGGGAACTGTTGGCCATCATACTGGCACTAAAGGAGTGGCGACACCTCTTGGAGGGTACTCAGACTCCAGTACTAATTCTTACTGACCATAAGAATCTAATCTATCTCTCTGAAGCCAAAAGACTGTCTTCTCGACAGGCCAGGTGGGCGCTGTTTTTGTCCCGGTTCAATTTCTTAGTATCCTATCTTCCTGGTTCAAAGAATATCAAGGCTGATGCGTTGTCACGTCAGTTTGCTTCTGACACTGAGAGGGAGGAAGTCCCGGTACCCATCATACAGCCAGATCAGATCCTGGCTACTATTCGTACCACTATAACCTCGCCACTGGGGGAGGAGATACTGGCATCACAATCACGGGCACCTCCTGAAACCCCAGTGGGGAAGTGTTTTGTAGATGAGTCATTCCGTGTCCGTCTGTTGAAGACTTATCACGCCTCTAAAGCGGCTGGGCATATTGGTAGGGACCAACTAGTATGGTCTCTCTCGCAACTATTTTGGTGGCCTACGTTGAGAGCTGACTGCGCCGCTTTTACGGCAGCTTGTACCACTTGTGCCCGTGCCAAGACCCCTAGGCATCTCCCTGTGGGCTTATTGCAACCGGTGCCTAAAGGAGACCGTCCGTGGTCTCATATATCCATTGACTTCTTGGGAGAACTACCGGCATCTAGAGGTTACACGTTCATTCTTATGGTGGTCGATAGATTCTCTAAGTTGGCACATTTTGTGCCTCTGACTGGCCTTCCATCGGCTCAGGAATTGGCTATAGTTTTTGCCAGAGAGGTGTTCCGTCTGCACGGAGTGGCCAGAGTGATTGTCTCCGACCGTGGGAGCCAGTTCGTTTCTAGGTTCTGGAGGGCATTTTGTGGTCAGATGGGCATCCAGTTGTCATTTTCCTCCGCCTACCATCCCCAGACGAATGGGGCTGCTGAGCGTGCCAATCAGGGACTGGAACAGTTCCTGCGCTGCTTTGTCACCCATCATCATGATAATTGGGCCACCTGTTGCCATGGGCGGAGTTTGCCAGAAACTGTGCGGTTAACTCATCGTCAGGGAGCTCCCCGTTTCTCGTGAATTATGGTTTCCAGCCTTGTCTGCTCCCGGACTCCTTTCAGGCGCAGCAGATTCCTGCTTTAGACGAGCATTTGGCACAACTTCGTTCCACTTGGGCACAGGTTCAGAGGTCCCTCAGTCAGTCTTTCAGGCGGCAGCAACGGCACGCTAATCGCAGACGCCTTCCAGCGGTCTCATTTCAAGTTGGGGACAGGGTATGGCTGTCATCCAGAAACCTCAATTTACAAGTGCCGTCCAATAAACTGGCTCCCCGGTTCATTGGTCCATTTAAGATTATCCGCAAGATTAATCCGGTTTCTTATGCTCTGGAGCTTCCACCCTCTATGCACATTCATAATGTGTTCCATGTGTCACTCCTGAAACCCTTGGTGTGCAATCGTTATACTACTACGCCAGTGATTCCTGGGCCGGTGGACGTCCAGGGCCAAGAGGAATATGAAGTCCAGAGTATTATTGATTCCAGGAGATTTAGAGGAAAGCTGCAATATTTGGTTCATTGGAAGGGCTATGGCCCTGAAGAACGTTCTTAGGTTGATCAGGGGGATCTCCATGCACCGAGATTAGTACGCAGCTTTCACTCTAAATATCCTTTGAAACCCAGACCTCAGGCTAGGAGAGGGGGTCTTTGAGAGGGGGGTACTATCACAGTGCCTGTGATTCCTGTCACTCTCAGTTCCTGTGTACCGATTCGGCTTGTCCTGACCATTCTCCAGTGTACCTGCTTGTGTATGACCCGGCTCGTCTGCGTACCACCCTTGGATCCTGACCCGGCTAGACTGACGTTCCTGCTTGTGTATGACCCGGCTTGTATGACTGCCTCCTACGTGCTGCCCGTGTCAGTGCGACTGCCTTGCCTGGTGCTTCCCTCGATTAGTGCTGTGCCTCGTTACTGGTGCAGAGCTGTGTGTAGTCTGTGGGCCTTCCTCTCCGTGCAGAGCCTTGCAGTAGCGCTGAAGCCTCGAGTAAACGTGCATTTTAACTCTTGCAGTGCTGCCTCGAATTCACTCTCTCTATCTCCTGTACGAGCCTCGTTACCCGTGATACTGCTGCTGAGTTTGCCGCTCTCCGTCGGCAACTCTAGTCTACCTTTGCAGAGAGTTCACATAGTTTGGGCCGTTTGGGCCATTTGGGCGCTTAAGGCTCTCCGGTATTGGTTACCGACGATATCATTGACTCAGAGTGTTGGCAGAAAGGCTTCAGTGTTGGCTGATCCGGTACTACGCCCGAGGGGGCTAGTGGCTCTTGCTTTCTTATTACTGCATTCGATTACACCTGAGGAGGCTGTTAGCTCTTGCATTGCCGGCCGGTTTCCGTTACGCCCAGAGGGGCTATTTGCACTTGCACAAACGAAAGCAGTTCCTGTAACTACGCCCGTGGGGGCTAAGTTGTTTCCCATTCTGCTTACTATCCAACACCTTGGCAAGGCAGCTCGATCCTCAGCACTTGATGAACATTGTCTATACAGCACAGCCTTTTTAACATCCAGGGTGTGTCAAACCTCCACATCTGAGGCTGACTGTTATTTGGACATTAACCCCTTGGGGGTCAATACCATCCTAGTGCATACTGTTTTGCATTTATGTCCATTGTGCTATTACCCTTGTAATATCTCAGTTTACTTTATCTGTGTATTACCTACCGCCTCTAGAGGGCGTACTTGTGCATTGTTCACTTTAATAAAGTGTGTTTTATTTTCACTTATTGGTCTGAGAGTCCTAAAAAACCGTAACACGCACTCCCTGGTGTGGTAGGATGGTACAACACTGTGAGTAATAGGAGACCAGAGCCAAGACACCCTTCCAGTGCTGAAACAGAGTAACACACTGCAACAGCTAACGGTATGCCCAATAGCACCACGCGGTGCAGCTTCTGCAAGGAAACTAGCACCGTAGTTGGAGATAACTGCTCTGCTAGTGTAAACGGATAGGCTCGGTGATGGAGGCAACAAGCTCATCAAGTGTTAAACGGCTCAGAATCGGAGGCACCAATCTTGGCAAGTGTACACAGACAGGCTCGGTAACGGAGGCAACAAGCTCAGCAAGTGTACAGACAGGCTCAGTAACGGAGGCCACAAGCTCTGCAGAGGAAGTCTGATCAGTCAGTGCAACACTGCAAGCACAGTTCAGAATGTCGCCAGGCAAAGAGATACAAATCTCGCAGGAACACTGGAAGCAATCACGGAGCAGGAACGTCAGCCAGAGCCGGGTCAATCACGGAGCAGGAACGTCAGCCAGAGCCGGGTCAATCACGGAGCAGGAACGTCAGCCAGAGCCGGGTCAATCACGGAGTAGTCAGACGGGCAGAGTCGGTACACAGGAACGCAGGAACACAGCAACAAAATGCACAGGTACAGGAACACCACGAAAGGGCACCTGACAGGTGCCATAGGCCCGGTAAATAAAGGGACACCGTGGGCGGGCCAATCCAGCTCCGCCAATGGGAGAGCACCACAACAGAGAGTGACAAGGAATCACGGGAACCATGATAGTACCCCCCTCTCAAAGACCCCCTCCCCTGGCTGAGGGTCTGGGTTTCTCAGGATATTTAGAGTGAAAATTGTGCAATAACCTTGGAGCATGAAGGTCCCTCTGGTCGATCCAAGAATGCTCTTCAGGCCTGTAACCTTTCCAGTGGACCAAATACTGCAATTTACCTCTAAACCTCCTAGAATCATTAATGCTCTGAACTTCGTACTCCTCTTGGCCCTGAACATCCACCGGCCTGGGAACCACCGGAGTGGTAGTATAACGGTTGCATACCAAGGGCTTCAACAGTGACACGTGGAACACATTGTGAATGCGCATAGATGCCGGGAGTTCCAGTGCGTAAGACACTGGGTTAACCTTGCGGATAACTTTGAATGGACCAATGAACCGGGGAGGCAATTTGTTGGATGGCATTTGTAGATTGAGATTTCTGGAGGAGAGCCATACCCTGTCCCCAACAAGGAAGGAGACCGCTGGCAGCCTTCTACGGTTGGCATGCCGCTGATGTCGCTGGAAGGACTGGCTGAGGGTCCTCTGAACCTGTGCCCAAGTGGAGCGGAGCTGCTCCATATGCTCGTCCAGAGCTGGAATCTGCTGCGACTGGAATGAGTCCAGGAGCAAACATGGCTGGAACCCATAATTGATAAGGAATGGGGAGCTCCCAGACGATGAATTAACTGCACAGTTCCTGGCAAACTCAGCCCATGGCAACAGGTCAGCCCAACTGTCATGATGATCAGTCACAAAGCAGCGCAGAAACTGCTCCAGTCCCTGATTGGCACGCTCAGCGTCCCCGTTGGTCTTGGGATGGTAAGCGGAGGAAAAGGACAGTTGTATGCCCATCTGGCTATAGAATGCCCTCCAAAATCTCGACACAAACTGACTCCTTTGGTCCGACACCACCACTCTGGGAACCCCATGCAAGCGGAACACCTCTCTGGCAAAAACTACTGCCAACTCCTGGGCTGAAGGAAGACCAGAGAGGGGCATGAAGTGAGCCATCTTAGAGAACCTGTCAACCACCATCAGAATAAATGTATAACCCCTAGACACCGGCACTTCACCCAAAAAATCAATAGATATGTGGGACCATAGGCGTTCACCATTAGGCACCGGTTGGAGTAGGCCCACTGGGAGATGTCTAGGGGTTTTAGCACGGGCACAGGTGGCACAGGCTGCAGTAAATGCGGAGCAATCGGCTCTAAGGGAGGGCCACCAAAATACTTGTGAGAGAGACCATATTAATTGATCCCTCCCGATGTGCCCAGCCGCCTTAGATGAGTGGTAAGTCTCGAGCAAACGGGTATGGAAAGACTCATCCACAAAGCACTTGCCAACTGGGGTTTCTGGAGGTGCCCATGCCTGAGATGCCAAAATTTGCTCCCCCAGTGGTGAAGTGATTCTGGTGCGCACTGTTGCCAAGATCCGATCTGGCTGAATGATAGGTACAGGGACTTCATCCCTCTCAATGTCAGGGCTAAACTGTCTGTATAGGGCGTCTGCCCTAATGTTCTTAGAACCTGACAGGTAGGACACTATAAAATTAAACCGAGACAAGAACAGTGCCCACCTAGCCTGGCGGGAGGACAGCCTTTTCGCTTCTGAGAGATAAATCAAATTTTTATGGTCAGTAAGAATTAATACCGGGGTTCTTGTGCCTTCCAATAAATGTCGCCATTCCTTCAATGCCAGGATAATAGCCAACAGTTCCCTATCACCAATCTCGTAATGGCTTTGGGCACTAGAGAGCTTCTTGGAAAAGAACCCACAAGGTCTCAGGTTGTCACCCTCTTTAGGGCATTGAGAAAGAACTGCCCCTACCCCGACTTCGGAGGCATTGACCTCCAATGTAAATTTCAGGGTGGGATTGGGGTGGGATAGTATAGGAGCAGAGGCAAAAGCAGATTTAAGTGTCTCAAAAGCATTTTCAGCTGCCTCAGACCATTGAGATGGATTAGCGCCCTTGTGCGTGAGGTCAGACAGGGGTTTCACAATGGTAGAGAAATTCTGAATACATTTTCCATAATAATTGGCAAAGCCCAAGAATTGTTGAATAGCTTTTAACCCTTTGGGTCCATGGACCTACATTGTGATTGTACTCAACGACAAGCATCAAAGTCCATATGTCACTTCTTCTGATAATGTTCAAATGTTATATCGATGTTTTTGTTCACGTCATTGCCTGACTTTCTTTGCTGACATACTTTCTTGAACCTCTTGGGGTCTGACTTTTCTACCCCTGATATGTTTGCCTTCAATTCCATAACCTTCCAGATGTTCCTATATCTGTTATTATACTCTTCTCCATACCCTCTTTCTCTGCTGTTCAATCTTTTCTAGACAGAGGATGCAGATCCACGCCGCTGTCTAGACAGAGATTTGACTCCCCTTTTCCTATCTTTTCCTTTTCTTCTCTCTCTTCACTCTCCCCTCTTCCCATCCTAATTATAATTGAGGACCTTTCCATTACAATTCTGCTGCTGGTGATACTTGCTATGCTGGGGCCAGGGACTGCTGGTTATGCTTATCTCGTGTTGTTTAAATTATCTGCTATCGATACTCTGTCACTGATGTTACTTTTCATACCCTCTCTTGACCCACAAGTTCATTCCTAGCAGGGTGAAACCCTTACAGATCATTTCCCTGAATGTAAAAGGCCTCAATTGCCCAAAGAAAAGGTCGGTGGCACTGGGGGATTTTCATAGGATGAAAGGCGATATAATTTTGCTTCAGGAAACCTATTTTAAGTGATCGCAAGAAATTAGATTGACTAACAGATTTTATTGTAAGGCCTATCTAAGCTCTGCAGCAGTCAAGAAAAATTGAGTTGCTATCCTGATTCATAAAAGCATACTTTCATTTTATCTGACATAAAAAAAAGACCCTGCAGGGAAGTTCCTTTTCGTTAAGGGCACCATTCATTCCCATGTTTTTATATTTGCTTCTCTCTATGCCCCTAATTCGGCTCAACACTCATTCTTATCTGTTACTTTCAGCAAACTATTTCAAGAAGGCACCTTACTTATAAGTGGGGACTTTAACTTAACTTTAATGCCCTACTTAGACTGCTCTTCTAAAACGTCCTCTTACTCCACACAAATACTTAACGATTTTCGCCACACCCTTCACGCTCATAGGCTAGTTGACGTTTGGAGGATTCTTCATCCCGACATGAGGGACTACACTTTCTACTCTAATCCCCATAAACAATACTCCAGAATAGATTACATCTTCACACCACCTCAATCCACTAACTTGATTCGTACAGCGACTATTGGCCCAATCACTTGGTCTGATCATGTACCTGTTATGGTGTCCATAAATTATTCCAGTTTCCCCAGCCCTGGACGCATTTGGAGACTAGATGAACATCTCTTACTCGATTCTAAGATTCGGACACACATACGTGAATCCATTTCTACTTATATCTCTGATAATGACAAAGATGACATTTCGCCAGTGTTATTATGGGACGCCCACAAATGTGTTATTAGAGGAGTATTTATAAAAAACAACGCCTCTTGAAGATAGAAACCCTATAGCAGGACATTCAACGCCTAGAATCCTCTCATAAAACCTCTCTAGACGAAGCGCTCTTACTGCTCCTTGTGCAGCTGCAAAAGAAACTCCAATCTCTCCTGTTTCTTAAAGTGGAGAAAGCATTCTTCCGTTCAAAACAAAATTTCTTTGAACATGGGAACAAATCAGGGGCATTATTAGCGAAACAATTTAGATTTTTACAACAACGTGCTTATATTCCGCACGTTCATGATTCAGCAGGTTTACTAAAACATACACCGATAGAGATAGCGGATTATTTCCGCCAATACTACGAACGTCTCTATAATCTTCGCTCATCCTCCCCCAACTCTCAACCGAATTCAAGGGCGATTGAGGAATATCTCAAAGCAGCCAACGTCCCACAACTGGACCCATCTGCAAAACTATCTATGGACTGACCCATTTCAGACGAGGAAGTAGCCTCGGCGATTAAATCTCTTCCCCCAGGACGAAGCCCAAGCCCAGATGGATTCTCCCAAATCTGCTACACTACTTACAAGGATCTCTTAACTCCAATACTAGCTAGATGCTTCCGAGATATGCCCGAGCGATTTTCTGCTGCATCCTCTCTAACCGCTGCACATGTGACAGTGATACCGAAGGAAGGAAAAGATCTCACTCTATGTTCTAGTTACAGGTCAATCTCCCTGTTAAACTTGGACATCAAAATTTATGCTAAAATATTAGCAAACAGGTTGAAATCTTTGTTCCCCTCACTCCTTCACTTAGATCAAACCGGATTTACCCCTTGTAAGGAAGCGAGAGACAATACCAGAAAACTGATATCTTTACTTCACTATATACAAACACAGAACCTTCCACCCGATTTCTGACTACTGATGCAGAAAAAGCTTTTGATCAGGTTAATTGGTCCTATATGTTTTATGTCCTTAGAGCTTTTGGCTTTGACCCTCATTTTTTCTCCTACATTAAACTACTCTACTCTGCCCCTTCGGCATGCATTAGAGTTAACGACCACTCATCATTTTCGTTTTCTATCACCAATGGAACTAGACAGGGCTGTCCTCTTTTTCTCCTCCTATTTGTTCTTGTTCTTGAAACGTTCACACAACATGCTCATGTCAACCCCAATATTGTTGGAATTCCGGTTGTGGACCAGGTCCATAAGTTGTCAATATTCACTGACGATATCCTTCTGACCACCTCGGATCCGATTCACTCCATGCCTGCTTTTCTCTCAGAAATGGAAATTTATTCTAAACTTTCGGACTTTAAAATAAATCTTGCCAAATCGGAGGCCCTTCCTCTTCTTATCTCAGGAAACTTTTACTCTCCTGAAATCTCGCTTACCTTTTCAATGGTCTGCCTCTTCCATTAAATATTTAGGTGTACATCTTACAGTGTCGACAGAATCCTTATTTCAATCTAATTACATACCGCTATTGCATGCAGTTCGTTAAGACCTTTATAAATGGTCCTCACTCCACGTTTCGTGGATAGGTAGAATGCACACCCTTAAAATGATGATACTACCTCGATTTCTTTATCTTTTCCAAACTCTTCCTATATATCTTCCACAGTCTTTCTTTGATTCGGCATACAAGCTCTTCACATCCTTTCTTTGGAGTAATAGATGGACCAGATTGAGAGCAACAATTAGGTGTGGACACAAGAAACGAGGTGGATTACAAGTTCCGGATCTTAAGAGATACTGTCACGCTATTCTTGTAACGTCTATACCAGACTGACATAACAATAGTGTTCACAAGTCATGGGTACGACTAGAACGTTCATTTTATGGATCCTTTGACCCTCTGGTTGAAGTCATGCTCCCTCCATCGGAGAGAAACGTCTGCAGAGTGTACCACCCTGTAATTCGAACTACCCTGTTGTTATGGTCTAAATTAAATCATGACAATGTATTAAACCCCCTACCATCCCCTATCTCCAAAATCTTCTCTCCCCGTCAAACCAACTTCTCGCTCCCCTTGAATCAGTTTCCTGCCTGGAAAATAATATCTGAGATCAATATTCAAGATATTAGAACCCTTACATCGATTGTCCCATTTGACACACTCCAAAATAAATACTCCCTTCCTCCAAAAGAAATATGGAGCTATCTACATCTTAAACACTTTTTGACACATCCCAAATTCTTTGACTGCATTAGCAGACCACTTTCTTGCTTCGAAAAATCTTTCCTTTCACCTACTTGTGCAAAACATGGACGTATTGGTAAGATGTACGAATTGCTCTCACTCTCTCCAACACCTGATAAACCGTCCTACGCATATGCCTGGGAAAAAGAACTAAATTGTGTGTTTACTGAAGATGATTGGTCCTCCATTTATCCTGCCATTTTCGCACCATCTTTTTCGACTAACTTGATTGAAATTAATGTGAAAATCCTTACGCGATGGTATTATACCCCAGCTAAACTTCACACATTTAATCCCTCTCTCTCTGCCACATGTTGGAGATGTAAGCACGACAAAGGCTCACTCTCCCACATCTGGTGGTTCTGCCCTCTAATTCAGCCATACTGGTCTGCATGTATCTCACACATAGAACGAGTATCCAATGTCTACCTTAACAGGAATCCCTGGCAAATACTTCTATATTTTAAATTACCTATCATCCCACCTCCACAAAAACTTCTACTGATGACCATGCTTAATGCAGCTAAAGCCCTGATTCCAGCCAAATGGAAGTCCTCAGCGCCACCGACGTTTGAGGAATGTCTGGGAAAAGTAGATGACCACCTTATCTTTGCTAAATTGACCTGGATCCACAGACGCAAATATCCTAGGACGCTGGATATGTGGCTCTCGAGATGGTTCACAGAGAAAAGTTCTGTTTTGCTTGGAAATGACTCTCTGTAGGGACCCCAACACTTGTTGGGGGTGGTCCATCAGTCCTTGGTCCCAGTACTTTCATCATCACTTCCCCATCCTCTATTTCCCACCTTTATAACATAGACCTGGTTCTCATTGCTTTACTCAACTTTTTCTTTCTTTCTCTTCTTATTCTCACCTCTTTTCGATCCCTCTCTCCTACTCCATATTTCTGCTTCTTCTATTCTTTTCTACTCCCTCTTTTCTTCTCTTATTTTCTAGATTCACTAATATGAAACAAAATGACAAGGGTTGTCTAATCCTTCCTCTAGAGCTGACGACCACCTCTTTCTGCAATGAGTGATATATGTATTACTGCCCCTGAAAATCACCTTTTGTTGTTGCACTGGTTTTACCCTTTGTACTTTTTACATTGTACTTCTTATGTAACAATTTACAACAGTTTGTATTTTGGACAACCTAATAAACACATTAAAAAAAAAAAATGTATTTTAATATACTTTTTCTTTTGAACACAGGGCTTTAAGGCCTAAACTGAAATGGATTCATACATTTCGCTATCCCATACTCTAAGTGTAAAAAAATTAAATGCTAAAGTTGTATTTACTGCATATGTGTACTGTCCTGTACATTAATTCTTTGGTTACTCTTGTTTGCTCAGAGTTTAATGAATGACAAGATATAATCATTAGTAGGCAACCTTTCCTCTCCAGTGGATGGAGATTACAACTACCAGTATCTCTAAGCAGCCATCTTAATATCAATCAAATCCAAAGCCATCTACAGCCTGAGTCCCCTAGTTAATTGTCTCCATATTTCTTCCAACAAGAAATAACACTATATGTTCTTTGGGGAAGGAACCAGTTTTCTTGATTTTCTGATTTACCCATTCATGATGCAATTTAAAAACAGACATGTATTTAACATAAACATAAATCTGAAAAATTATATATTTTATAGTCAAATTTTAATATCAGACAAAACTAGTAACACGATGATTCTCTAAAATATGGATACAATAATCATACAGACAGACATAACACCATTTTTTTTCTTTTATAAATAACTGCACCTATGTATCTAAGAATCCTTACTTATATACATATATATATATATATATATATATACTCACCATTGTATCACCATGTCAATATTTTCTTGAGGATGGAAACAATGATTGCGGATGGAAACAATGAACCTGACCATTGTGACTGAATTAATTCTTTTGGGTTTATCTGAGGACTTAAACACAAATATTACTCTATTTTTTCTGTTCTTTGTTACATATTTAATAACAGTTTTTGGAAATTGTCTAATTATTTGCATTATTATAATGACCTCAAAATTACATACACCAATGTACTTTTTTATCTGCAATTTATCAATTATTGACTTGAGTTACTCTACAACCGCTGTACCCAGATTGCTGGCTGACCTCTTTTCTACCCTGAGAATTATTTCCATAGCTGAATGTACTGCACAAGTTTATCTCATTATGTTCCTAGGAACAACGGAGGCCCTTCTTCTCGCACTGATGGCGTATGATCGATATGTTGCCATATGCCATGGATTGTATTATCCAGTGCTTATGAGCTGGAGGATTTGTTATAAAATGACAACTTTTGTATGGATTGGAAGTTTTATGCTGTCAGTTGTTCCAGTAGGTTCGATGCCTATTACACTCTGTTTTCCTAACAAGATCGATCATTTTGTGTGTGAAGCGCTCGGAGTTCTGGAACTGGCTTGTGAAGAAATTTATGTGAATGAGATAATTATGTATGCCCTCAGTTTTCTTTCTCTTATTCTGCCTTTTGGATTTATCATTGTAACTTATATTTGTATTATCACCTCTGTGATTAAGATTCATTCTGTAGGAAGGTCTAAAGCTTTTTCCACTTGTACATCTCATTTAACAGTGGTGTGTTTGTGTTATGGGACTGCAATGTTAATATACTTTGGGCCCTCATCTAACTTTTTATTACGTTCACAGAAACATCTGTCTGTTGTTTACATAATTGTAAATCCAATGACAAACACTCTTGTTTACAGTCTAAATAACAAGGATGTTAGAGTCTCAATCAGGAGATTACTAGAAAAGATGTCTGTATCAAATCCAGTATGAGTTGTTAATAAAGCTATTTATTTATGGTTACAACAGACAAGCGGCGCAGACGATTCTTTCTAAGTGCAGTATTTCAACAACTTGATCTGTCACCAACACCTTTAAAAACAAGCTTCTGGAAATGTGCTCACATTCTTCTGAGGCTACATCCAGCCTCCAGGAACAGTTACCTGTACTGGCTCACACCCCAGTCTGGTGTCCCTTTCACAGCTTCAAGCTCACTCCGTAGTCAACAAAAAATGCGGAAGTGTCAACAAGTCCCAGGTCACCACAGATCCAACACTTCCTATTAACACAACCTACTTTTGTATTTGTAAACGGATATTGGGGCTATATACCAGAATAAGGGGTGCATAAAATAACACCAGCGTCTTGGATCTTTTTCAATATAAAAAAATATTTTAATAAAAATAATTATAATAATAAAAATCACAAAAGTAAATTAGTGAAAACAAATATAACCAACAATAGTTATAATAAACCACGATCAGGCTGGCTTAACACCTTAAGGACCCATGACGGCCCTGTTCCGTCATGGGTTGTTATACCCTTAACGACCCATGACGGAACTGGACCATCATCGAATTCCATGCTCCCCTCGTGGCTGCACGCCATTCGGGGAGTCCGGAATGCAGCTACAAAAAAAAAAAAAATGCTCAGTGGTCCTTAACGGACCGCAAGGTGCGTGCGCGGCCCGTCGTTAAGGGGTTAACGCATTTCGTGGTATACTACCACTTCCTCAGAAGCCAATTTATTTATGGTTAGTTTTATATTTTTTTACTTAATGCAATTGTTGTTTTTTTCTACAGGGCTAAACATTTAGAAGGACAACAATTGCACACATTAATATGACCTGCAATAAATAATACTTAAAAAGAGATCGCTAATAAGATAGAGGAATTAGGTCATGTTTAAAACAAAACAAAAAAAGATTGTAGCAGTATAACTTTAGAAGGGAGAGATATATAATTTAACATATTCATTTTAAGTGCATAGGTCCAAAAAGCCTTGCCCTGGAGGTTCATATGATCTTTTAGAGCAGGTATATTTGGTCAGCAATGCAGAGGCTTGTTAGGTTCAATACTAAATAAAGGTTGTTCTAGGAGCTGGTTCTGATCATACCTGTTTCTGACTGCAATTGTATGTATGTATCTTTATTTATATAGCGCCATACATGTACACAGCGCTTAACAGAAGTTGAAATAATACAATACAAAAACAACAGAACTGGGTTAAGAGCATTAAGGTTAAGTACAATCATTACATTATTTGTGAGGGAAAGTGCAGCAAGGGAATCATACACTAGGAGAGGGACCCTGCCCCAAGGAGCTTAAAATCTTACCAATGTGTAAGATCTATGCTTCCCAGCCTGAGCCACTAGGGGGACTTGGTTTAGCTGGTTTCTGTGGCAGTCTGATTCCTGCTTCATCTGCATGTAAATGGAATTCTGGAACTTTCCATTTCTCCTGATTGGCCAGTCAGTAGAGCTGATTCCTGATCAGCAAGTATTTAAACCATTCCAGTCTTTCCCTTGCACATCTAAGAGTCCTGGTTGGAATTCCTGCACAGGTTCCCAGACTACACCTCTCTTTGGGCAATCCTGTGTACTAGACCACCAGTTTTCACAGATAATGACTCTGTTCCTATGGTCCCATGTACCAAACTATGAGCTATCTATGACAGTGATCCTGCCCCCTTCCTCTGCACTGTGGGTTCATCTCTTGAGCTATGCAACCCTCAAAATGTGCCTCCTGGGCCTAGCTACAAATCAGTGCATAAGTGCATTAATCATGACCCAGGTCCCACTCAACCTTACAGTTGGCACCTCAAATGCAGCCTGTTGTGGTGGTAAGATGCAATTACCATCAGCAGTGCTCAGCAGTGCTCTCTAAAACACTCAGACCAGAAGCTTCTGAAATGTGATACCTCCTAACTACAGAAGGAATTTCAAATCGGTATCACACATGAGTACATAAGTGGATAGGTAGTTCTCCTATATTTGGGTGCACTCTAAAACTGACAATAGTATCTTCTCTCCAAAATGGATTGATAAGGTTAGGCAGGCATCACTGGGGGGAAAGGGTACTTAGTTTTAGTGACCTAAAGGGCAACTACATTTTACATAGGATTCCAGAGAACTTCTTTTGTTTAAATTACCACAAAGAAGCAAATGCAATTTTTAAAATGTTTGAACTATGGAGTATAATCTCTAACACTCTATGTGACACATGTATACATTCATTATGCTCTATTTCTTCAATCCAGAGTTGTCTTCTCTGCATGTTCATTTATTTTAATAAAAGAAAACAGAAAAAAGTCACCCAAATAGTGATATAATTTACACAAATGTATATGCACATTTAAACTATATCTAAAGCGCTCACATTTATATTTGGTCAGAATGGGAGCATTCCCAACTGATAGACTCATGCTGAGATTTATCCCATCTCTGACGGGGATCTGAGTGCCAGAAACTCAATTAAAAATATTAATTCATTAATAATTAATTGAAATTACATAATTTGCTTGCAATTTTTAGCATTTTAAAGAATATTTTTTCGAATGGAATAAACATTTTTTAATCATAAGAACACCAGCGCTCATTTTTTCTTGGTTCCTGATTCACAGATTCCCGGCAGAGATGGGTTAAATATAAATGTGAGGGCATTGGATATAGTTTACATATGTGCATATACATATTTGTACGTTATAAAACTATTTAGGTACCTTTTCTCTTTTTCCTTGATGTGTGTGCTGCTGGAAGAAAGTGAGTATATTGAAAGTACAGTCCTGTGTTTTCTGGAATATATGAAATCAATCATCAAAATTCATCTTACATGCCCTGTCAGCTGTATATTATATATCTAATATCTCAGCCCCTCCAGTTGTGAGTACATAACCTAAAGGTGTCTTGTGTTGGTGGTGTTGAAATCCCAGTGACTTTATTGCACTAGGGGTGCTCTTAGTTTCTCATTTTATGATTGATATATATATATAATTTATACTGAATTTTAACAGGTGTTTTTTTATGCTAACATTTAAACAGGCGTACAGATCTCTATGTGACATCAGGATTGAAACATTGTCTAGCCTCAGTAAAATACAGAATAAAATAGTATACAGTTGAGAAGGCACATTCACATGCACCAAAGCAAAGGCACTTAAGTATACATACCAGACAAACAAACAAATAAAAGGGGGGGGGGAGATGCTGTAGCTCAGGGCAGGTTGTTAGAAAATGGACCCAAAAATGAGGCAAGAGCAAAGCAACATGTCCTCAGAGTGTTCCAGCTTCTAGAAATCAGATAGGGTGGCAGCTTCCAAAGCCAGATCCCAAGTGGTCCAAATCAACCAATATTTTTCCAAAGTGTCCCAAAGTTTAGTAGTAAGACGTTCCATGGATTGGATATGAGACATTCGGGCCAAAAGTTGAGATAGAGATGGAAGTCTTCCATGACCATGCAATTAGACACTTAGGTGCAGTAAATATATGGGATACCAACTTAGAGGTTGATCGGGATAGATCAGGAGGTGAAGCACCCAGCAATAACACCACTGAATCAAGGGGTATTGTAATTGAAAACAATTGTTTGATGAATCGTAGGATGTATGATATATTTTACTGAGAGTATATATTTTATATAATTATTATTATTATTATTTTCTTAAATTTCATGGTTATAACATTTCAGATTGAATAAAACAGCATTCCATAACATTCTATTTTTATCACAATGTACCCAAGAAAATGAAATAAAACAAAATAACTATTAGCAAATAGTGTAATCTTCTTGTGAATTCTACAGCTTAATAACCATTTGATGTTAGAGAACACTTTGAGACATTGGTGACATCTTAACAAGTTGAATATAAATAAACTCCATGGTAGTGTCTTCATATAATAGAGTTACAGCTCATATCATGCTGTAAACATGCCTTAACACATATGCTATTTCCAACAATATCCAGCATGAAACCATCATGTTGACTCAACATTCCAAGAGACTTTACTACACTATTTAGTGGCCTCAATCCCAGTCCTCTGGCAGCTTTTATTAATGTAACTTCTGGTAGAGATGGCACTCAAAAGAAAAAGCTCAACTAATATATAAAAACTTAAATCTTTATTGAATCCATATAATTTAAAAACAAACCAAAATTTTAGATCTCCAAGATGGAGAGAGAAAGATAGGTAAGACTTGTCCAAATGCCATCATGGCAGTTCACATTCTCCTTAGGATTGCAAATAGGATATAGATTGAGAAGTCCCGGTGGTTGGTGGAAACTAAAAACAGGGACTAGCAGGAAGCAGAGACTGCTATGTCACGTAAACTATTTAGCACATCATTCAGATTACCAGTTCTCCTGCCTTAGATCCTCAGGTACACACTAAGGTTTCCTATACATGGGTTCCTATATACGGGTGTTTTGGTGTTCCGGTGCTTCGGGCCGTAAACTGGGGCTGACTGACATGCTTATACCCATTTGATTATCTGTGAAATATGATTGTGGGATGTATATTTTATGAATATATATAAATCTTTTTTATCTCAACTTTAGATTCCTTTGTCCTTTTAAGCCACTGGATCGCTTAACTATTTGAGTTTAAGATTGTATATGTTTATTCCTCCTAGGGGAGTAGGAGGTTAGTTATAGCTGCCCAGGACATATAGGTGGGACATTTTAGAGTGTCTTAGCGCCACTTGATTATTCAGACACACTAAGGTTTGTTTTCCCCAAGTTTGAGGGCTTATCATGGCAAGTACAAAATAAATTAAGTGCAGAGTAGTCAAAACATGCTTCCAAATGTACAACTGAAACAAGCTTGAAAACAATGTGGCTAGTAAAAAGAATACAAATAAAGCAGGCAGAATTCAGGATAACAACAGCAGGCTTGGTTGAAGGAATGATCATTGAAACAGTAGAAATTAGAGTAGCCAGTGTGTCAGGTAAACCTTTATGGTCATGGGATACCATAGTTGCCCATTGGGGAAACAGGGGAGATAGGCAACAATCCATTAGATAAACTGCATAGTTTTGGAAGTGGCTTATGAGGAACTGGATGAGAACGGCAATGAGGTGACGATCCGATTTGAAGGCAAATCCGAAGTCAAATCTGGGACTCCTCTGGGGAGGCTAGAGAGGTAAAAGTGGTCAGTAGAATGAGTGAGGTGGACAGGACCCCAGAGAGAAGAATGGTCAAAGTATAGCTCAAATCAGATGCATGACAGAAAATTGTAATGCTGAATCAAGGCCATGGGCTGCTATAACCTGTCAATGCAGGGTTGAAAGGGACATGATTAAATAGGGGAGGAATGACCTTGCAGGCGCTCAAGTAAGGTTCAAATTAACCTATTATCTGAAAGTTCTGCTTTAACACATTTTAATATTTTATTTTTTTTAATGTTGCAATTATAGTATTTGTAGAGAGAGAGAGATAGAGAAAAAGAGATGGTGTTAGAGCTAGACATTGAGAGCTAGGGAGAGATACATGGTGAGATTGAGATAGAGATAGACCGAGATGCAGAGGGTCGAAGGTATCCAAGAAAGAGTTAAAGAAGAGAACCAATTAGGTTGGCTATCTTCACATAAATAGATAAATAATAATATCATTTTGAGAACTTTACACAGTACTAAGTATTGACACGCTACTTCACAGTAAAGAATTGATTAAATAATCAATTACGCATATTTGTGCAAAAATATATATAATTTATTTAAGTAAATACTATACAATGACATAAATGAGTGAATACCAATTTCAATAGATATACAGTAACTCAAACCACAATTATCACCATTAGGATTACCAGGAATTGAAGAGTTAACCACACATAGGTATGTTCAGAGGTATTATATTACAATAATTGAACCCAGCAGCATAGAAAAGGATAACTGATCCTTACAATTAATTAAAATACAGTTGGCAGCAGCATATATTAATACATCTGCCCCAGAAACTGTATAAACTATGCTAATTGAGGTTTAACCCCTTAAGGACCGGCGGTCATGGGACATTTCCGTCCCATAATGACCGCATAGGCGCACTTGGACGCGCCAGTACACGTGACATGTCACGTGTATCGGCGCGTCATTATAGGGCTTGAAAGAGATCGCTCCGATCTTGGAGCGGTCTATTTCAGGCCCTATTTTTACTTACAGCGCTCCCGGTAGAGCGCTGTAAGTAAAAAGTACGTGATGTACCATGACCGTCATCGGTCCTTGAGTAGTTCAAGGACCGTGATGGTCCTGGTACGTCAAGGGTCCCTAAGGGGTAAAGGTATGTTGTCAGGTGAGTCAGCGTAAATATTAAGCCAAGTCCTCTGACAATTTCCTTATACCATATATAATAACCAAATTTAGAGAAACTAGCTGGAATAAAATCCTAGACTGAAATCACTGTAATTTAATTATCTACTGATTTCAAATATTGCATACCTTCTGAATAAAACATATAAATTGCAATTAATATAGTCAATAATAGATAATACCAAGAATATACTTCGAATCAATCCAATAATATATGACTAGACAGTATACCAAACTTCATGCAACATATATGATAAACATGACCATAGCAAATCTTAGTGTAAAACCTGTAGGTTATGCCAAGGGTTAATCCACTTTGTAATATAGGATGCCACACCCAAGATGGCGACTTCTTTTGTCTAGTGTGAGGTTTAATTAAACTTCTCACTGTACAAAAGTTTAGACCCAAAAACAAACACAAAGAAATCCCAAAGAAACACCTCAAAATAAATAGACAAATAGCAGTTGAAGGGTTAATAAATGAATTCAAAGAATTAACCCAGATCAAATATTAGCTATAAAAACCTTTCTAGAAACACAAAGTATTCTAGAAATATCAACGGTTATATTAACTAATTTATAAACAAGGATATATAAATCTCACTGCTATCCTATTTTACATTTATCTGGCAAAATATGACATTCTGCTTAATTCAGAATTACTACAGCCAATATAGCTTATTATAATTGGTCACAATTGGGTGGCCAGTCCGATTAAGACAAATTATAAGAAAAATGATGTGTCTTCATATATAAAAGAAATATATATTTGATTCTGAATTTTGCAGAATCAAAATAAGGAAAGTTACCAATCCGATATGTGTTTTTTAGTATCTTTTTAACAGCAAGCCAGGTACACTTCAGGAAAAAAGAACAGGAATTTAAGAGCCAGGAAACCAAGAGGAAAAAGCCCTCTCTCTCTCAAAACTTACATATTTATAATGTAAAATTATCCTTATCAGAATCTCCTCTGATTGGATAAAGATCCATTTCATTATGCAGTGACATCATCAGTATTATCTGATTGGATACTCTTAATTCCTAATTTCCATATGACATCACGTATATATTATGAAAAAAATTCCAAGCACTAATAATAACGATTTGTGCTTTCAAGATGGCGCTCTTACTCCACATTAAAATTTTAGATATGACACATCTAGGTAAAGAGAGACGCCTTTTGTCTCTAAAATGGAGTCATAGTTATAACATGAGATCATTACACGCATCTTAAAAACAAACTTTCAGAGAATTTGGTTTAACCCCTTAAGGACCGGCCACAAGCACACACGGCTGGCACTTAAGGACCACAGACCTTTTTTTTCTCTCTTTATTTCCTGCTCCGGACTCCCCGAATGGCGTGCAGCCACGGAGGGAGCACAGAATTCCATGACGGTCATAGTTTGTCATGGGTCGTTAAGACAGATCTACCCATGACGTGCTATGGCCATCAAGGGTCGTTAAGGGGTTAAAAGAAAAAATAACCATTCCTCCTCATCATGACAATGTCTCTGACAAGAGAGACAGATAGATAGATAGATAGATAGATAGATAGATAGATAGATAGATATAGGAAGAGATATAAATAAAAAGCTAAACAGGGCGACAGACAAACAGATAGGCAGAGAGAGACATATGGAGCAGTACAGAGGATTCCAGTGAGACTGAAACATAGACAAAGACAGTGAGATAGACATAGACAATGCAACACTTGATCAATAAGCATAGCTGTTCTTTGACGGAATCCGATTCCTCAGAGAGATGCTGCTGATAAGGGATGGGCGAAAGTTGTCTCCATGTTCCCGCGAGAAATTTTGTGAAAATCATGTTGTTATCCACTTTTTCGAGGGAAAACCTGCTTTAACGTATCTCTCTCCAATTGGCCAAAATCTTTTGCAATTTTTTCAATGGCTATAAAGTTTTCACCCATTAATTTACGTTGTTTTCTCACTTCCACTATAAAAACATGATGTTTTCTCTGAAGGAAGACACAATAGAAGCAGCTACAGAGCGAGATAGACGTACTGTCCTGTTCTGCTGTGATGTTTTCAAAAAGTAAAGCAGGAGAGGCTCATAGTTAGTGTTGAGCGAGCGTGCTCGGCCGATGCTCGGATCGGCTCGAGCATCGCTCTGCTCTGCACATGGCGGTACTCGTACGAGTACCGCCATGTGCTCGCCCGACATGCTCGGGTGAAGAGGATCTGTGCCGGAAGAGGCACAGATCCGAAGACGCTCCGCTGGACCACCAGGGAATGGAGGTACGGGGGCATTGCGGAGATGAAGGGGGCATTGCGGAGATGAAGGGGGACATTATGGAAGAGGGGCATAGACTCTATGCCCCTCTTCCACAATGTCCCCCTTCATCTCCGCTATGCCCGTCTTCTACAATGTGCCCCTTCATCTCCGCTATGCCCCTCTTCCACAATGTCCCCCTTCATCTCCTATGCCATAGAGGAGATGAAGGGGGACATTGTGGAAGAGGGGCATAGCGGAGATGAAGGGGGACATTGTGGAAGAGGGGCATAGAGTCTATGCCCCTCTTCCACAATGTCCCCCTTCATCTCCGCTATGCCCCTCTTCCACAATGTCCCCCTTCATCTCCGCTATGGCATAGGAGATGAAGGGGGACATTGTGGAAGAGGGGCATAGCGGAGATGAAGGGGGACATTGACCAGGCACCCTCCGCTCATCAGAGCAGGGGGTGCCTGGTTTAATGCTCGAGTGCTCCCATTCATTTGAATGGGGCTCGGGTGCTCGGCCGAGCACTCGAGCATCAGGGGGTGCTCGGTCAGAGCACCCGAGCACCCGAGCATCGGGGTGCTCGCTCATCTTTACTCATAGTGTCTGCTATCACTATGAGCAGGTTTAAAAATATTAAAAGGAGGAACTGGAATGACCCTTATGTGTCCACTGAGTCTGAGGAGGAGGAGGAATTGACTAACAGTACTGAACCAAAGCTGTCCAGTCCCCCTAAATCACCCCAAGGGATCTTGGGTAATTTAATGAGAAGGAAGGGAGAAAAGGGAAGGAAGGGAGAAAAGGGAATGGGAAGAGAGGGAGAAAAGGGTAGTACTAGTGAGAGCAGGACAGGTCAACTGCCTTTGTCTGCTGCAAGATGTGCTGCACCTACTGCCTTTGCCACCATTGCTGTACCTGCAGCCACTAGTGTTGTACTTGTTGCCAGACGTGCTGCCACTGCCATTGCCATCATTGCTGTACCTACAGCCACTAGTGCTGCTTGTGCTGAACCTGCTACCACCAATCCTTTGCCGCTGCTAGTGTTTCTTGTAGTACTCGGGGGGGGTGGGGGGAGAAGAAAATAATGCCAAGTGTGACAGTAAGGGACCCTAAATCACACTTGTGATTCCCAAGCAGTCCTGACACTGCTAGTACTACTGCTACTAAGGTCCAGCAGCTTGTTAGAGTTAGGAGTGAAAGAGGGGGTAATCAACAATATCCTCATATTACTAGTGACTGTGAGACTGAGGAGGAAGACTCTGTGGCTGAACTTGATGTGGTTGGTGTTAGTAATTGTAGCAGAAATGGTGAAGCAGCTGGAGTGGTAGGGGAAACATTTGAGAGCATCCAAATTAGTGGTCAAGGGAGCCCACACCATTCATTTGGCTCTGGGAGTACCCTTCCCTTCACTACAGTGTCCAAGTTGAACATGATCCTTAAGAGGCCAGAACTGGTGTTGGGGGAGAGCAGGCTCAGAATTAATACCATCACCACCAGCAGGGGCACAGATCAGCTGCCTGTGCCTGCTGCTACTGCTGCTAGTGCTAGTCTTCCTTCTTCTTCAGGTCAAAAGGAAATTGCAAGTGTGACATTAGGTGGCCCTCTGTCGCAATGTTCGTCACCTCCTCCAAGCACCAGTGAGATGTCCGTAATAGAGCAGCAGCAACAACAGCATGCTGGAGAAGCTGGCGAGGAAGAGACTTTGATGGCCTTTTTAGCAGAGACTGAGAAGGAATGTGAGACAGGAATGAGGATGAACATCACCACCACCACTAGCAATGACATTTTGGAATTAAAGGAATTTGCAGCTGCTCTAATTCCTTCTGATGCTGAGATGCAAGGGCAGTGGGATGCTGAGGAGCAGGCTAGTGTGCCACAGACCACCATGGACACAGTGGGAATGGGGTCTACAAGTGATGAGGGACTAGGACAGGTTCCACTTGCCAGCAGTAGCAATACTCCTGATCCTAGTTGCAGTGCTGAATCTGAGGCAGTAGCAGCAACAGCATCAACATTATCCGCTGCCACAGACAATGAAGGGGAATGTGGAGGAGAAGAAGAAAGAGTCCATTCTTCTCCATCTGTTCTCTTTCCCCTGAAGTCATCATGGCTGTCCCTGACTCTCCAGAAAGCCAAAAAGAGGTGAGGCAGAGATCAAAGAGGAGGAGGAATAAAACAACCCAGGCAGAGACTAGAAGTTCCAGCAACAACTAGCTCGCCATCACCTTCTAGGGTAACTACATCTTCTGCCAATCCAACTTTTTCATTACCTCCCCCACCAAATGATAGCCACTCTGTTGATGTTAGGATGTGGCAGTTGGGCTCTACCCATTGCACACTGTGTGGTCACTGATCACACAGCCAGTGTAGTGGAGGAGAATCGCAAGCAGGGTATCAAGCGGCAACTGAGGAGATTCCATCCTGCAGAATATGCTAAGATGGTGGCAGGGAGGGTTCATCATTACTATTAAACTGTCAACAAGTTGCCATGTGTCCTTAGCGGGGTCTGGAAAAGGGGTATAGTAAAAGCAGCAGTACTTGGTTTAGGGTGTCATGGTGTTTGGATACAGTTGTGCCCCCAGGTGTTATTTACCACAAACACACAGTGTGCACATTGCAGTTGCTGATGAGACCCGCTGTTCCTGCTCTCAAGGGAAAAAATATATTCTAATAATAACACACCCATGATGATTTTGGAGGAGGGGCAGGTGGAGAAGATTTAATGGCCAACTTTTTTTCTCCACATAGACTGGGGGCTACTTATTGTGCTGCTACTGCCTCAGGCGCATCACTGGAGCCACTAGTGGCAAGTGGGACCTTCACCATCCATCACTCATGTTACTGCTATTGTTGATCCCATTACCTTTCAGCTGCCTAATCATCCTGCTGCTTAAACAACTCAGCAGCAGCAGTAAGAACAGCAGTTGCAACTCAGGAGGACATTTGACAGTGGGCACTGGCCAACATGACGTGCTGGCATTAGGCCAGTAGGGCACTTTTAGTTTTTTCTCAGGACTTGTGTTTTGGAAAAAAAAAAAAACTAGCCCTACAAAAAAAATAAACAATTTTTTTGGGGTTTATTTCTAACAAGCCTAAGTCCTACAAATCAATGTTTCCTTAGGGCTTGTGCCAAACAACCTTAAGTGCTACAAATCAATGTTTCTTCAGGGCTTGGGCCTCTAATAAGTCTAAGTCCTACAAAGGCCTCTAATAACATATCAGACAAATCATCCTCTACAAAATACTCTATCAAGTCACGTATCAGTCCACGCCAGTGGCAGCTTATGTCAGGGGGTTCCTGTCTCTATCACTTTACACACAAATTTCTTATTGTTTTTTTTTATTAACTGTCCCCCCAACAGCAGTCAAAAAACCCCCCCAAAACAAATTCCCTGTTCAAATGATTCATTCATTCACCAACACAGGCACCCTCTTCAGTGTCACGACAATAACGCTAACGGAGGCGCAGGAACCTTCCTACAGGGAAGTGGGTGCTGGGGAGCGACGCTAGAGTGAGGAGCTTGTGAGTGGGGACTGTTAGGACCGAGGCCTTGAGGCCAAGGCCGGATATAGTTGCTGGCCGCAAAGCCAGATGTCCGATCCTGGTTAAGCCAGAACCCAGACCAGGATGGCAACGCCGCAAACAGCACGGACTCCCCTGCAGGGGGGAGTGAAGGCTGGAGTGCGCAGAGTAGCATGCGTAGCTAGCGGGCGGAGGCCACCCTGTAGCTGAAACTCCCCAGGAAAACCCAGACACCCAAAGAATAGAGGACAGAGGAGCAAGGCACTGACCTGAAGATGGGATCCCAAAGCGATATCCTGACAGGCTAGCGGGGAGATGGCAGAAGGTCTGGAAAAGACAACCCCACTGGTATAGAGCTAACGGGGTATACTGCAGCTCCTGTATCAGACAAGGAATAGTCAGGCAGGCAGGTTCGGTACACAGGCAAGTCAGGACCACAGGTATCAGGCAGAAGAGTAGTCAGGCAGGCAGGTTCGGTACACAGGTAAGTCAGGACCACAGGGATCAGGCTAAAGAGTAGTCAGGCAGGCAGGTTCGGTACACAGGTAAGGCAGGACCATAGGGATCAGGCTGAAGAGTAGTCAGGCAGGCAGGTTCGGTACACAGGTAAGTCAGGACCACAGGGATCAGGCTGAAGAGTAGTCAGGCAGGCAGGTTCGGTACACAGGTAAGTCAGGACCACAGGGATCAGGCTAAAGAGTAGTCAGGCAGGCAGGTTCGGTACACAGGTAAGGCAGGACCACAGGGATCAGGCTAAAGAGTAGTCAGGCAGGCAGGTTCGGTACACAGGTAAGGCAGGACCATAGGGATCAGGCTGAAGAGCAGTCAGGCAGGCAGGTTCGGTACACAGGCAAGACAAGACCATAGGGTTCAGGCTTAAGAGCAGTCAGGCAGGCAGGTTCGGTACACAGGTAAGTCAGGACCACAGGGATCAGGCTGAAGAGCAGTCAGGCAGGCAGGTTCGGTACACAGGCAAGACAAGACCATAGGGTTCAGGCTTAAGAGTAGTCAGGCAGGTAGGTTCGGTACATAGGTAACTAGACTAGAGCACAAGTACTGGACTAAGGCTAGGCACGCTAGGAGTGGGCCAGGACACACTGTGAGAGTGCACAGGCTGCTGGGAAGACGTGCCAGATATAGACGTCTGCAGATGACGTCATCGGCAGGACGCGGCCACACTGAAAAAAAAAACACAGGCGCCCGCAAGGACAGCCCAATAAAAGAGGACCCAGGGGGCGAGTAGAAGCGCCGCCGTGAGACAAGCTGCGACAGCCTAATAACGGAGGTAGGGGCAAGCACCGTGACACTCAGACCCCTTTATACCATGTCTTACGGTTTTTATTTTATTTCATTTAATATTTATTTTTTATTAACTGACCCCCAATCCCAGTAAACAACCCCCAAAAATCATCACCTGTTCAACTGATTCTTTCCCCACATCCCACCAACACAGACACCCTCATACCCCTTTTGTACTATGCCTTTGGGAAATAAAATAATATTTGCTATGTGTTGTGTGTAACTTCTATGTTCCCATTGATTTCAATGGAATGAGCTAGGCGGAAAACAGCAGAAAATTGGCACTTTCTGCAGAACATTTTTCACCAGGTGCCATTTTTCACTGATTTCAGTTTGAGGTGAAATTTTCTCCCATCCCTACTACTGATCAGCACGTCTAGTCACAAATTAATAACACTTTGGCATAAATTCAGAAATTATATTTTAAAGTGGGGTCCAACAGAGTATAAAGAATATATTCCTCATTGCTTTTAATGTACTCTATGTGACAATCATGCTCAAAGCACGCTAACATGTCTTTCACTAGCTGGTGCATGCCTGGCATTATGGTAAGATTCATCAGCCACTCAACTCAGTTTTTTTTTTTTTTTGCAGTAAATATATCAGTGGTAGAATCTTGCTTATTCTTGCCCCTACATGACAAACCAAAAGGCCTCACCAACTCACATATATCACACATCATTGTGACAAAGCTGCCCCCTTCAACGCTTTCCAGTTTTGCATTGCGTACTCACTAACAGCCTTATTCTGCTTGTATAAACTCTCTAGCACGTACAATGTGGAAATACATCTAGTTGGGACCTCCATTTTTAGCTGCTGATGGAGCAGGTTCTTACTCTCTTGCATACAGTACAATGCATTGTGAGCACTGTAGGAGCAGCTAAAATGGGTGATTTTGTAGGCAATATTCAAAATCTCACTGAGAGTTTCAGATTCTTCTAGAAATCTAGTCACAACTACATTGAGGACATGGGCGCCATGCATCATTTACCTATTCTTAAGGCAGCTATTATGTTGGAGCCTTTATCAGTAGACAGAAAACCAGCTTTCAATGAGTGAGGAATAAGCCAATCCTCTATCACCTGAACAAGAAAAGCGAGCTGATGGTTCTTGGAGACTTTAATATTAATTGGTTAGACTCCAGGAATGAAAAATTTTGTTTGTTGTTTAAAACCTTGAACTTATCATAGCTAATATCCTCCCCTACTCACATAAATCTTAAAACATCCAACCATACCCTGCTAGACTGGATCCTTTCATCCTGCACAAGCAGAATCCAAGATTCAGGTCGACTAGCAAACGTGTTTAGTAATCATTCCATAGTTTACTGTGTCCGCAAAATAAAACCAGTCAAGTCATGTTCCAAAGTCATACTCACGACATCACTTCGAAAGTTTAATCTTCAGTCCTTCCTATATGATTTAAAGAGATAGTAATGTCAGAAAAAAAGTATTGACTATATGGTAGATTGAATTAAAAGAGAGTACTTGCACTTATTCTTATCTCTCAAACCTTTATGGAAAAACCTTTATGGAAAAACCTTTCTATAGGAAAATAGAGTTCTCTGGTCCCTTCCCTTTCTGCTTGACGAGCAGTAAAGCTGTCAGAAGCAGATTCTGGTCACTTGACCAGATGCGGCTCTTCAGCAGTGCCAATATAATAATGTCTAACAACAAATACTTCATTTAATACGGTCTACAAAGTGTGCCTGGTTTGCAAGTACACTTTGTAGACTGTTCCAATGAAGTATTTATTTCTAAATAGTGTGATTTCAGCTCTGCTGAAGAGCCTCTGTCTGGTCAAATGACTGGAATCTGCAGCTGTCAGCTAAATGGTAGACTTGAGTGAAACCGATTTAGCAAGTTATATCTCTCAAACCTTAAAGATTTGAGAGATAAGACTTACATAGATGTTAACCTTTTTTTAATGTTTACAATATTAAATCAACTTAAAATTAACCATTACTATGCCTTTAAGAAATTGCTCATGGCATAGAATATATCTAATACCTGACCTAGACTCTGTGATTGAGTTTTTTAACTCAGAATTCTTACAGGTCTGTAATACCCATGCCCCGCTATGGAAGGTCAGGGTTAGGGGGGCACATCTATCCTAGGTCTCAGCTGATTTGATTCAGTTATAAAGTTTCAGAGATGCCTTATGGACAAAATTTAAACAAACCAGCTCCGCTTATGATCATAATGCATACAGACAATTAAGGAATACATGTACAAAACAAACAGGATTAGCAAAAGCACAACAGTAAAAGTAACAGTAACAATTCAAAGCCAGACAACTTTTGGAAGGTTATTAAAAACCTCTACAACCCTCTTAATCATTATCACCCATCAACTCTAACCATAGGCAAAGAAACAATACAGTGCCCCATAGCCATGGGCAATGCATTTAACAGCTACTTTGTTGGATGTGCCACCACCCTCATTACACAAAGCAAACGTAACTCAGAAGTTCAGCCACCTATAGAGCACTCACTGGCACCTGTTGCCCAGTCCAGTTATGAAAATGAATTCAATTTCATGCCAGTAAATGAAAGCGAAATATATGATCACCTCCTCAACCCAAAAATGAAATGCCAATCTAGCCCTGACAAACTACCAGCAATGCTATTAAAGCTCAGTGCCATGGTCATGGCCAAACCTATTGCATCTTTAATTAATGCCTCTTTGGCAACAGGGTATATGCCCAAATCCTGGAAGGTGGCTAGAGTTGTGCCTATCAACAAAAGTGGGGATAAAAATGTAGTATCAAACTACAAACCAATATCCCTACTCCCCACTTTATCCAAAATCCTAGAGAAATGTGTACATGTGCAACTAAATAAATATTACCGACACACCAGTTTTTCACCCCACTTCAATCAGGCTTTCGACCAAATCACTCAACAGTCACGGCCCTCCTAAAAGTAACCAACAATATCCACACAGGCATGGAAAATGGTGACCTCACAGGCGGCATTTTCCTAGATTTTGCCAAGGCCTTTGACACAGTAGACCATAATATTCTTATAAATAAACTCCAAAGATCAGGATTGGGTAATAATTCTCTAAACTGGTTCCGATCCTATTTATCAGACAGAATGCGGTATGTGTCAGTTGCTGGCAATGACGCCCTTCCACTAGAAGTAACAAGTGGATTTCCTCAAGGCTCCATTCTTGGCCCTCTTCTATTTTCTCTTTTTATAAATGATCTGCCCATGGTTTGCAAATCAGCTTCAGTACACATGTATGCAGATGACACCATAATCTATGCTAAAAACTCAAGCATATCACAACTTGAAACCTAATTACAACATGATTTCTACAAAGTGGAAAGATGGATAACACAGAACAAACTTTTCTTAAACACAGAGAAAACTGTTACAGTGATATTTGGCACAAAGCACAAATACCCACCTACCCATTGTAACAGAGTGTAATCATAAATTGGCCCCAGTGGACTCCTACAAATACCTTGGTGTGTGGCTTGACCCCAACCTCACTTTTGGTCATCATATTGGCAAATTACCCTCCAAGCTTTATCCCAAAATCAGTACTCTTTTTAGACACAAATCATGTTTAAGTCCCCTGGTTAGAAAACGTATTGTGCAACAGATGTTGCTGCCAGTCATAGACTATGGTGATTGTAGTATATGCTCCAGCACCAGAAATCCATCTTAGTAAACTTGACACCCCATATAGTTCAATATGCCGCTTTAGCCTCCAATGTAATTACACTACTCATCGCTGTGATATGCTAAAAGAACTAAACTGGTTAGCACTCAAATCTAGACCTTCACCTTTCTTGCTTAGTAAACAACCACTTCTCTGGAAAACTACCACAATACCTAAGCAGTATGTTCACTCCAGCTCTCCATACTAAATATAACCTCCACTCCACTACTAACAACTCACTGCGTATACCACAATACAAGAAAGAAGCAGGAAGATCTGCCTTCTCCTTCAGAGCGCCAAAGGCCTGGAACAATCAGCTTGAAATAATCAAATCTGCTCCCAGTCTAAAATCCTTAAAAGTAAAGTCTTTATATCTAAAAACAGAGTGTAACTGTATATAATTGTAATATTCCATATGTATGTAGATTCATATGTGTATGTATGTATAATAACATGTAATATATAATGTTTCTCAAGTTGTGTAAATACGTAACCCTCTACTGAAAACTAGCCAGGACATACTTGAAAATTAGGGAAATCTCAATGTATCCTTCCTGGTAAAACATTTTCTAAATAAAATAAATTATAAAATAACTGGCATGAATTTTTATTTGAATAACTCATCTTACTATAAACAATATTGATTCAATAGAGCTACTAAGCTCAAAATCTCTTACCTGTAATTATTATGTTTGTTTGTATGTGTTAGTAGAATAATAATTATCCTCTAGAGTATGAATCATGAAAGTAAATGCATATAAAGGCCTCTTTGATTTTTCACTTTCCATTACTTAACTGGACTTGCATTTCAGGTGAACATTTTGGGAATTGCCGGTTAACCTCAGAACTATCAATTATTTTGTATTCATTTTCTATTCATTTGGATTTATATTTTACTGCACTTTATTCTTCATTCAAAACAGGGGTGCAGCTACAGGTGAGGTGCAGATGATGCAGTTGTACTGGGGTCCAGGATCCAATCTGCCCCATAGTCCAATAGGCTATAGTTAAGCCTATGTGAAAATTTGTTTGTGTTTGGGGCCCACATTTCTCTATTAAATCAAATGGTAGGTTACTTTCAAGTTTATGTATATAAAGTATCTATACTATAAAAGAAGTGTCAGGTGACCTGAATTCTATGTCCGTGCCACACACACACACCCAGGGAGAACATCTGCCTGTGTCCTCTATTGACTGAGCCCAGTATTACATACACAATTATAATAAACACACACCCTGGGCTGGTACATAAGAGCACATATGCAGATCTCCTATAGACTGCCATAGCCACACACACATGCCCCGGGGTGCAGTTAAGGAAAATATTTAGCATTTCTCCTACACACTTCTCAGAAACCAAAGTAATGGCTGCCTCACTCCTGTTTGGTGATAAATATTGAACACATCACCACTAATGATTTGGGTCCCCTCATAGTCTCTTCTCACACTCACACACACCACACACAGTCACACACACAAAGCACAACAGGCTCATACACATTTATCACTCAACCGGTGTCATGTCAGCTGCCTGTTTCGACCGCATCACACACCAGTCTGTTTCACATTGTAACACCTCAAATAAACATTTGCCTCCTCTGATAGCATCTTCTAACACTCACACACATTACCCACACTCACACACAACTGCTTCACACACATTTCTCATTCACCCGGTGTCATGCGTTGCCTGTACGTGTTTTTATTATGTTTGTAATCTTTTAAAAAAGTGTAATATTTGGCCGTAACACACATTGTTGAGATACACAGAGGTATGTTTTTGCAGACACGTGCGTTGCTGAGATGTGTGTGACACACACCTGTCTTACACACACACACACACACGTGTAACATACATGCACCTATGCTACACATACACACATAAACTTGTGTTACACAGAGCTTTGCTACATACAGTTGCACACACATGGCTGCTTGGTGTTCATCCTCACAATCATCGTCTGACATCCCCCATACTCTTAGCTGTGCTGCACCGGGTCATCTTCTCACCTCCCACTGTTGAGGGTGCTGCACCGGACGTACGTGTTGCGCATTCTGAAAGCAGCCTTGTATGTAACAGCTTCAGAGGCGGAATGGCAAGCAGTGGTTTGCAGACTTCCATATGTTGCACAGACAACACTGTGCAGCACCAGGTGGCCATAGCATAAAAATAGAAGGAAGCTCAAAACACTTTCCAAGGGTAACTTGCATCACAGTTCTTTTATGCACTTACTAGACCTAATAATAATAATAATAATAATAATAATCTTTATTTATATAGCGCCAACTTATTCCGCAGTGCTTTACAATAGGGGATAGACATACAGAGATATTAAATAGTACAAATCATATGTGGAGAACAGAAGGATCAGAGGGCCCTGCTCGTGAGAGCTTACAGTCTAGAGGAAGGTGGGTAGGACACAGAAGGCGTCCTCTTCTTCATTGATCGCCATCAACGTTGTCACTCAGGGGTTCTTACTCAACTTGGATGATTTCCGATCATGTCTGCAACCTCAATGCAAGCACTCTTCTTGCAGCAATGATCGGCTCTCCAGCTGTCCCTCACCAGAAGCTGGAATAGATCACACAAACTTTCTTTAAATCTTTGGTAAAAGGTGTTGCTCTTACAAAGTTTTTCTGATCTATTCCAGCTTGTGGTGAGGACTGCGGGGGAACAGCTGAAGAGCCGATCATTGCTGCAAGAAAGATACAAGCTGCAGACACGATTAGAATCAGCTAAGGTCTTATGAGGGCCAATTACCGGGACAGCTGGAGAGCCGATCATTGCTGCAAGAAAGATACAAGCTGCAGACACGATTAGAATCAGCTAAGGTCTTATGAGGGCCAATTAAAAAGGGCGCGGATGGAGGTAGCGCGGTCATCTGGGGCCTCCAGTAGACCTGTCTTCCCTGTCCACATGTCCGCTCCTGTTCCTGCTGATGTACATGCCCATTCTCCATCAGCTGCAGGGAGTGACTCTTCCTCTGGTCTTGTGATATGCACGAGTTCCACCAGGAGCAGTGGCAGTGATGCCCCCTCCCTGCATGCCTCAGAGTTGGTTACTCCAGCACCAGACATCTCCGCAGCTCAGGAGTCAGACCATGCTGGCGTGTTTTCTGGTAAGTAATTGTATTCTGATGCATGTGTTCATGTAATGTTGTTATTGAGTGACAGAGGTATCCAATGCATTGTGCTGTAATGCTTTAGATAACTCTGAAGCACTCATAGGGTAAACCTTGAGCTACAGGAGAAAGCTGGTTGTAGTCAGGGGCACACAGCTTGCGTTTTAGCTAGCTTAGCATATTACGGTTTGTAGTTCCTTTCATATCAATTCACACAGTGACAATATTAATTCATGAAAACTTAGAATTAGATTTTCTGCCAAATAAGTCCCATGAGGTAGCAAATATTGGTTTCTCAGCACTGTGGAGTTTATTTGGTTACAGTGCCAAATAGGTGGCAGATTTCTGCCGACTCTGTTGGCATGGTTACAGTTTATGAGCCTATTAACTCCTTCACTACCGGCAATCACTTCTCAACATGAATTGTCCTATGGTCTAACAGCAGGCACTTGGTGATCTACTGGCAGGTCCCAATCTACCTACTGGGCACCCTGACCTATAGGATCAATCTGTCTTTTGAAGCCTATTTAACCCTTTGAGTGCCAGAGTGCTACGGAATGCATTGCTTTGCAATGCATTCCGTACCACTCTGGCATTCAAAGGGTTAACAACATAGGCAGAGTAAAAGAGTGTAAAAAAAGTATTAAAAAAAACAGGAACTATTTTCTAAGAAAACGAATAAATAATAGGACTTCACCTGCTGAGTAAACTAAGGGTACACTCATGACTGGAAGATAGTTATTCAAATGTTATTACAGCTCAAACTATCATGAACAAAAAGGATGGATTACACTCACATTCTATACAGATAATTGTAGCCTTATGCTCAATATCACAGATATACAGCCTGTTAAACTGAAGGTGCTATATGGCCACCAAGTGGCAGTTTCACTAATAGCTGAATTAAAAAAAAATCTGGTTTGATCTACAATAAATTATTAAAAAGCAGTGGAAGTACCCTTACTTAGCAGGTAAAGCTTTTATTATCACTTTACATCACTCTGTACATATATACACAGGCAGCATGTGTTCAGCACAGCGGCTCGTCAGAGTATGGTGCAGCAGACAGCACAGTACTTTGTCCCTTAATTAGGCTTATCAAAATAGCTACTAACACCTTTACATCCTACTATACTATACACCTGCTTAGCAGTACACTGCATTTAGCTCTTATTTATTTCAGGCAACTGCAACATGTCTATTCTCTCAAGTGGCTGAATACAATGTGGATAATCAGGTGTTGCTACAATTGTCGCAACCCTTATGCATTGTATCTGCTTTACACAAAACACAAATACAGAAACAATGCTATTGACAGACTTTGACCTGTAGGTGGCAGCAACCTTACAGGAAATTACAGTATGATCACCATTCATAATTTTTTTTCCATCCACATGATTATAGTGAACTTTATATGTCAATATGTACTTGAATTGTGTACATGCTTGGTCAGCAGAAAAAGTAGCTAACAAAACTGAATACAAGGATACCCCCAAAAAACAGATGGGCAACGCCATCCAAAACGGCTAGTATATAAATATATATATACTAGCAACATGGGACAGCGTTGCCCGTCACGTTATGACCATTGGGCGCACGTGTGTGAAATGCAGACACACTGATAAACACAGACATATGCAGCATACAGGCAGACACATACCATACATCCCAAGTGTCCCTCTTTAGGAGGGACAGCCCTCTTTGAAGGCCAAATCCCTCTGTCCCTCTTTCCCACCCTGTTGTCCCCCTTTTTAGGAGGTCAGACTGTGTGCAGGGTCGGCTCCACCTATAGGCGAGGTAGGCGCCGGCCTAGGGCGCACACGTACTGGGGGCGCAGGCATGCAGCGGAGAAGAGGTGCGCCCACACACCACGCCAGGAACCACAACACAGTCAGGTCTGTGTTGCTACAGCGCTCCCTCATCTGGTCGGATCTTTAGTAATGCAGAGCGCGCTGGGAGTCATGATCTCCAGCCGCGCTCTGCATTACTGAAGAGAAGACTGCGCGGGAGCTACAGGTATGTGATGGGGGGCAAGTTGGAGCTGAGGGGGCATAGTGGAGCTGAGGGGGCAAGTTGGAGCAGATGTGGGGCAAAGTGGAGATGATGGGGGCAAGTTGGAGCTGTTAGGGGAAAGCTGGAGCTGAGGGGGCATAGTGGAGCTGGTGGTGGCAAGTTGGAGATGATGGGGGCAAGTTGGAGCTGATGAGGGTCAAAGTGGAGCTGATGAGGGTCAAAGTGGAGCTGAGGGGGGGCAAGTTGGCGCTGAGGGGGGGCAAGTGGAGCTGAGGGGGGGCAAAGTGGAGCTGGTGGGGCAAGTTGGAGCGGATGGGGGGGCAAGTTGGAGCGGATGGGGGCAAGTTGGAGCTGCTGGGGGCATAGTGGAGCTGATAGTGGAAAGTTGGAGCTGAGAGGGCATAGTGGAGCTGGTGGGGGCAAGTTGGAGCGGATGGGGGCAAGTTGGAGCGGATGGGGGGCAAAGTGGAGCTGATGGGGGTAAGTTGGAGAGGATGGGGGGCAAAGTGGAGCTGATGGGGGTAAGTTGGAGCTGAGGGGGTAAAGTGAAGCTGAGGGGGCAAAATGGAGCTGGTGGGGGCACGTTGGAGCTGATGGGGGCAAGTTGGAGTTGATAGGGGCAAAGTGGAGCTGGTGGGCCAAAGTGAAGCTGATAAGGGGCAAGTTGGAGCTGGTGGGGGGCATCTCTTACAGGCATCTCCAGAACAGGGGCAGAGTGGCTCAGGGGGCAAAGAGAGGACAATCATGAAAAGAGGTTGGGTATAAGTAGGCAGGGTATAAAGGGGTGGGACACAAGGGGCGGAGCGAAATGGGCGGCAAAATTAGGTTTTGCCTATGGTGGCAAAAATCCTTGCACCAGCCCTGACTGTGTGGTGTGTATTACTTTGCTCTACAGCAATAAAGCAATAAACTTCAGTATATGTGTGTATACATTAGTCTGTGCAAATAAAATACTTTGGTCTTGAACTAAATCATTTATTCAGTTACATAAATAGCTAGTAATAGGTCATGAAATAACCTAAAAATTCTTACTAATGCCCCGCCCACCAGCCACACCCCCAATAATATTACCTAAAACTAACATGTCCCTCTTTGGCCATGTGAAATGTTGGGAGGTATGCACATACACACAGTGAGCGGCAGAAACATGCAAAAGACATGTACACACAGACACACTGGAGATGCACATATGGACACACATATGTAACAGAGATGTACACACACAGACACGCAACATATATGAGCAGAAACACATGTGCTCATGAGTTGTGTACCCCTCTGGCACTCAAAGGGTTAAGGTATAGAGAGGCATGTCAGAGTTAAATAGCAGTGGGAAGTGTGTTCATACCTGGGAACACTGACTTGTGAAGTCCCTAGAGGGGACTGATGTGGTGCTGATGTGGAGAAACAAATGGGGCAATCTGGGTTAAAAGTGGGTGGGGCTTAATCGCGAGTAGGGGGCGGGGCTTAACATAAATGTGAAAAAGTGTTAGTAATAGGCTGGGGAAGGAGGAGAAGTGGGAGAGAAATGCAAGTTTACAGTGTGAGGGGTTTGAACACACTCCATGAGGGGTAAAACTTGATACAGAACCCTGTGGCAGTCAGTGGGTTAAGTGTGAATCTGATGGCTGTCTGTCCTGTGTCTTGCATGGCAAATGGTGACAGTGAAGAAGTAATTCAGCAATGAGGGCCTACCTTAACCCTTTGAGTGCCATTTTGTTCCCCTGCTGATGCAGCACCATTCAGTGGCTTTACTACAGGTCCTGCTGAGGCCACTGGGAGTCAAGGTGAGTGACTGTGTATCAGCCATCTTTCTTTCTGGCTTTGTGTGTGTGTATGGGTATATGGTGCTGTGTGAGTGAGGCATGTATGTGTTATACCTGGGAATTTTTACTTGTGGAGTCCCTCATGTGGTGCTGATGTGGAGAGAGCAATGGGGCAATCTGGGTTAAAAGGGGGCGGGGCTTAATCGCGAGTAGGGGGCGGGGCTTAACATAACTATGGAAAAGTGTTAGTAATAGGCTGGGGAAGGAGGAGAAGTGGGAGAGAAATGCAAGTTTACAGTGTGAGGAGTTTGAACACACTCCCTGAGGGGTAAAACTTGATACACAACCCTGTGGCAGTCAGTGGGTTAAGTGTGAATCTGATGGCTGTCTGTCCTGTGTCTTGCATAGCAAATGATGACAGTGAAGAAATAATTGAGCAATGAGGACCTACCTTAACCGTTTGAGTGCAATTTTGTTCCTCTGGTGCTGCAGTACAGGTCCTGCTGAGGCCTCTGGGAGTCAGGGTGAGTGACTGTGTGTGTGTGTCAGCCATATGTATTTCTGGCTTTGTGTGTGTATGTGGTGCTGTGTGTGTGAGTGGGGGCATGTCTGCTTGGTGCTGTGTGAGTGGGGCATGTGTGTGTGTTTGTGTGGTGCTGTGTGAGTGGGGCATGTGTGTGTGTTTGTGTGGTGCTGTGTGAGTGGGGCATGTGTGTTTGTCTGTGGTGTAGGAGCAAGTGGTGGCCATATTGTTTTTTTCTGACTTTGATAGTGGTGGGTGGGCTGCATAGTGGGGGCGGGCCAACTCCCTGCATGATTGAATCACCCAATGGGAACAGTAACTCCTCCTTAATACCACCCCTGGGTGTGTTTTGGCAGGCACAAAGTCTTCTTTTATATATATAGATATGTTTGCTTTTGGGTTGGAATGCACACTCTGTAGATAAAGCAAACTGACCTGGGTGAATACAGATCACAAAAATATAGCGGTTCAGAAAAACAAATTATATTAAAATGTATAAAACACAAAATGTAAAATATGAAAGTAAAAAATGAATAAATCAATAACAATAAAAAAATGAAAAGAAAATAGGTATATAAAATATAATAAAGTAATAAAATGTAAACAAAGAAATGGATGAACCAAAAGTTTAGAATTCAACATTGTACTTAATATAAAGATGCGTATCATCTCATTACTATAAGTGTGAAAATGAGTGAAAATGTAAATGTGTGTGTAATGTACTATGTGACGGATATATTAAAAATGAATGGAAGTGAAGTGAGTATACCATAGTGAATTGCACATTTGTGAATATGATAGAAGTGCATCATTTAAAAGTGAAACGCCATATGTCGTAAATTAAAAAAATGTATCAATATTTTCTGTACTCTCATTTAGACAACAAGGACTCATAGTCTGGAGCCTAAAGATCCAATATGCCTCTCTGTGGTTCAATCCATTTCGATCGTTACATACGTCAACAACTTCAATAGGTGGTACCTTCAAACAAGTAGGATCTTTATTATGTAATGAAGTGCAATGTTTGGAGAACGCCTGTAAAACATTGCGGCAATGCTGACCAAAATGGTCATGTAATGTTTGGGTCGTTCTCCCCACATATTCTGCCCCACCTTTGCAATCAATCAAATATACTACATTGCGGGAGCTACAGTTAATTTTATTACTTTATTATATTTTATATTCGTTTTATTTTTATTGATTTATTCATTTTTTAATTTCGTTTTTAAAATGTTGTGTTTTATGCATTTTAATTTAATTTGTTTTTCTGAACCAGAGCAGGATTACAGGCAAGACGCACAAGGAGCCTGTCTAGGACCAGGTCAAATGAGGGGCACGGCGGAAACCTCATCCTGGACCCTGCTCGGTACTCTCCCTAACTCTCTTGCTGCGCTCTCAGGCCAGGACCCTGCATTGCCACTGTGCTCTCTGAGTCCCTAAACACCATCATTGTGCCGTGTGCGCATGTGTCAGGACTTCCTGTTCTCCTGACACATGCGCTTTTGATTAGGGTTACGCATTGGTCATGCAATGGTGGGGCTATAAAATAGAAGAGCTCCCGCTCGCTCTCTTTTTTGGGAGGTGACTTCTGACAGGAACACAGTGGCATTAAGGATTGGGGGCAGCCAGCCACACGTGCGCACACAGTAAGGGCCAGGTATGCTGGCTAATAACGAATATCATGGTCACACACAGATGCTGCCACAAGACAGATTTACTAATTGTAATATTACAGTCAAAGAAAGTTACTAATAAGGCTAGAATTGAACTTTAATCTCTTTATTGGCAATAAAGGATGATGCCTGGGCAAAGTATCAATTGATGTAGAAGCAGTAATGGATATTAAGTATTTCCACTGCCAAAAAAAAAATATATTTTGCTTTTTAACTCACTTCTCATGCCTTCGAGGGCAGCACTTTGTGACATCACATGAAATGGCCAGAGGAAGAGAAATGGCATGGAGGAGAATGAGGCACTAGTGGGGGCACTGCAGGGCTGTTATTCCCAGCTCTTTGGCCCATTGGCAGTTTCCACCGCAGTAGTGGATAGGAGCAAAATGTGGGATACTGTGGTGGAAGCTGTCAAAGAGGTGGCAGTGACCCCACACACATCAATCAGGTGCAGGAAGCGGGTAAACGACATTAGAAGGAAGATGCTGCGGAAAAGGGGCGAGGATAGAGGTAGCGAGGTCATCTGGGGCCTCCAGTAGACCTGTTCTATTCCATCATTATGGACAGGTCCTGGATGGCCTCATTGCAGCATCTGAGGCATATAATGTGAGATAACAAAGTGATTTGGGTTTTATTCTAGTTTAATAAAAAAGGACAGGCTAAGTATTAGATTGACTGCCCATTTGACAGATAAGAGATTACAAGACTAGCCTTATTAGTATCTTTGAATGTTATTGGTTTTTGGTTTACTGTATTTTTTGTAGTAGGCTTGTTGCTTGCACTAAACATACATACTGTTTATGTACCCACAACTTATAGTTAAAGTTTTGGGTACATAAACAGTGTGTCTGTTTAGTGCAAGCATCAAGCCTACTACAAAAAATACAGTACACCAGTGTCACTCAAAATTGTTGTGTTTTCCCTTCCAGAGGTCAGTCCAGTAACAAGCTTATTACATCACCTTACAGTAATATACGCAGGACCCGTATGAACATTTCATACTGTAGGTGTGTACATGAACCAGTGTAGCCCTGTAGTTTGTACTTTTCCTCCATTAAAGGAGCAGTAGATCCTAATTATGAAATACTATATATTGTAGGGCTTTGTGTTAGTACCTCTACAAACAAGAAGAATGCACCAAATAAGAAAGGATTGTGACAAGGGTGGGGTGGGTAGTAGGCCCAATTTGGGATCTTGCCTAGGGCCCCATTGATTCTTAATTCAGCTCTGTTTTGAACCGCTATATATAAGTAATATCTTCTGTGATGTGTATTATTTTGTGTTACCTCCTTTCAGACTCTAGGTTCCACTTATTTCAGTCTTTTCATATGGTGGGAGATGCTTGTGTCCCAACACTTAGATGTTTGGGTAGACACTTTTTAGATGTGTGTCTCTTTCAGATATCTATCTAGATATTTATTTTAGATATCTATTTGTGTTCCATTGTTGGAATGCACTTGTTTGCTTGTTTCTGCTATGTTTGTTGTATGAGCTTCTCAATTATATTTCAAATGGAGGCGATCGGGAACCCCATGGTTGGATTGTCTTTATTTTTTCAGCATCCGCACACTTGGTCAGAATAGGGAAATGATCCTTGGAAAATATTGGCCTGTTCTACAAGGAGGCACATTTTTGAGGCTATCCTTCCTGGAAAACCGGAGGTGATCTAAAGGATTTAAAAAACAAAATCTTGTCCCAAATAATATAACAAGAAGCAAGAAAAAGGAAAATGGAATCAAGATGATAGATGGATGGTTCAATCATTAAGGGGAATTACAAGTGTGGACAATGAAGATACCTGACATGTGATCACATTCAACACCAGAAACAATTTTTTCTATATGCCAAAATGAATGGATCATCCCCTTTGAACACTGAAAACATTGTATACATGTTACAATGTCCATGTAACCTACAATACGTAGGCTGTACCATCAGACCAATAAAAGAACATTTTATAGAAAATAGGAGACAAATTCTACACAAAAGTCAAATATAGCATAGCCCATCATTTTGCATGCTATCACCAGGGCAATATATGGGATCTCCATCTTTGGGTAATTGAAAGAATCCCCCCCCCAAAAAAACAGAGGGGGTCCACTTCTCCATACAATCTAGACAGGAATAATACTGGATTTTCAAATTACAAACACTCTCTCCAGAAGGATTCAATGAGAAATTGCATCTATAGTGCATTAGGTGACACCATTCTCCTATTTAGCCTTTTACCCAAACCTAATACATACTGCCACATTAATTTGAAGTCTGGTTATGAATTACTCCATCTTGATGTATTCATATTGTGTATTTGCTTGCTTTTCTTTCCCTGATCCAATTGATACACATATAATAGTCCTGATCTATAGGTCTATACTTTTTAAAGGTTCTCTCATCCAATTCCAATATGACTATCAGTATATCAATATGTATCTCATATATTTGTCCAGAAGTGAATATCCCTGCACAAATGTCAGGGAACTTTGTATACATCTATATATCGATTTCAGTTCACTTATCAGTAAATCATTTTACCATCCGGTCCATTACCTTCTGTCTAGCATACCTTACAGTTTGTCATTTTAATGAGTATCATTTTATTACCTGAAGGAACTCTACCCACAATAAAAACACAAACATCTTTTTTCGAACTAACCAATATTTTTAAGAAATAATATAATGTCAACCATGTCTGGTTTACATCATTATTTTGCTCTTTCCATGCTTTTAATTTATATCATATTTCTATAGCCAGTATTTAAATCCAGTTCTTCAATTCATTTGCTCATGTATTTTGCTCTGAGGTTGCTACCTGTATCAATAAATTTCAGTCAATTGTAACATACTTATTGAATCCATTTACAGTGACGCAAAGTATGTATTATACAGAGGCAGAGAAAAGCATCGTGAGTGTAGAGTATAAGATGCTGAATATGCTAAATCAGTGTTTCATTTTCAACACATATTCCTCCATCAAGTGCATATTACACTAGCAAATCCATTGCCTTTATTAATTAAATTATGGGATGAGAGAAGACATCATTGTTTATTAATCTTAGTCTCTATTTAATACAAAGACCACCCATGTGCGAATTTGATAGGCCACATAAGGTTTAAATGTAGGATTAGCATAGGCTCAGGAACAGAAGAAAAACAGGGCACAGAGCCACCTAAGAGCGGATCTGTAATTTTGAGGTGAAAACCCCCCCACTTAATTGAACTCACCGAATTCCAGTGACCTCAAAGCCTTCATGATTATTTTTAAATGTTTTAAGGTTATTTAATGTTGTCCTTGAGAAAGTGTACTGGAGATACACGAAACAAGTAGGACTATTTTATATCATTATTCATTTTTTTATTATAAATAAATTTCATTTAAAATACTGGATTGAGTTCTTATAATGGACCAAATGGAGACCAGATAAGAAACAAGGAGATAGAACTGCTTTTGTTTGAAGGCTTTGAGGTCACTGGAATTTAGTGACCTCTGTTCCAATGGAACAGAGGAACCATGAGGAGAGTATTTTACCCCATGAGTCCTATATTCCATATTGTACAATAGAGGAAGATTGATTTTATAATCAAATTTATCAAATGCATGCTTCACTCAAATGTGATTACAGATTTTTTTTTTAAAGTGAACTGCCATTTTGTATTCTGATCACCAGGTGGTGCTGTTCCTATGAAGCCTACATATATTTGAACAACCTACTTCATTCAAAGTGTTCCTATCACATTAGAGAGAAGAGAGAGTGCAACGCCTCCTGAGAGTAGCTTCTGTGAAAGTGATCACAGAGAAATCTTAATAGATATAACTACAAAATATATTCTTGTAAGGATAGCCCATATAATTGTTACTTGGTTGTGATAGGAGGTGCCAATTCTTCCGGGAGCTGATGATCTCACTGTGTCTCCACACTATCTGTCAGTTGTCTCTGAGAAGTCCTTCAATATAAGATACAGAACTTCCTCTAAGAGTAATACTGTAACATTGTGGATAAACTTGCAGACCCCCAAATAGAATCTCACTCACCAGATAATTCTTGCCAAAGAACTGATATAAGCCCGACCTGGCTTTAGACAGAGAGCCAACTGAATCAAACTTATCTGGAACTCACTAACAATTTGATTGGTATTCTAACAGACTGGTTGATTTGTATTTGATCACCGGTCCTGGGAATTCTGAGGCTAACACAGCCTACTGCCCAGGAGCCGCTTGATCGAGGCAATTAACACAGACCTATAAACTTAGGTACTGAAAGTTATTCTGTAGCTATACCTAATTTAAAGGGATAGTAATTTTTCACAAAAACAGCAGCTTCAATTAATTTGCATAGTATTTAGACCATGGAGAGTGTTATTTCAATACTGTCAGAGTTGTAGTACAAGAGTAATTGAATGATAAAGTATCCCCCTCCTGCCCCTTTTACCTAGTGTAACACTGCTCCCCTCAGATGTGGAATCTGGTCTCTCAACTGGACAGATCACAGCAAGGGACAGTCTTCTTATTGTGCACATAAGGAAAACCCTGCCCCCCTTGACAAGTTTTTCAAGTTTTTCCTTATACTCACTGAAGATTGTCCCTCTCTGTGATCCATCCGGACAGTCTTGCTGCTCTGAGGTGAGCAGTGTTACATCAGTAAAATGGGCAGGAGGGGGATATTTTATCATTCAGTTACTCTTGAACTACAACTCTGACAGTATTGAAATAACGCTCTCCAAGGCCCTAATACTATGAAGATTAATTGGAGCTGCTTTTATAGTGAAATGTTACTATCCCTTTAATTTAGAACTCGGAGTGGGCCCTCTATGTGAACACAATCAGGGTGTTAAGCAGTGTGGAAGATATGAGCTAAATCTGTACTGTCACTGTTTTTCTTTTAATTGTTTTTTAAAATATTCTGAAATTATTTAGGATAAAATGTAAATATTTTTAGTACAAGTAAATAAGGGTTATGTCTTAACCAGCCCTATAATACTATGGATACTATGCTACTGAACTGGTCTCTTATTCAGGGAAATGGGTGAGACACAATGTTGCATCAGTGAAAGAAATGTGTAGATTAGATACAAGAAACTATTTTCTCTGTTTTTCTCTTTAATGTATACAGTAATAATGTATGTAAGAAGTAGTATACGCCCCATATGGACATTATAATATTAAAATAATTATTAAAATATTAAATGAAATAATTAAATTAAATAATTATTGAATTATTGTAAATAAAACCTGTTTGTGCTGCAATAACTTGAATGAAAAGTCTTGTAGGAGAAGCAGTATCATTGTTTTACACAGCAGTAAAAGCATAATTTAATTTTTTTTTTTACATAATACTAGAACTCTAGATTTTAGATATGGTTTTATAATATTTGTAAAATAAAAGTAACAAACAGTAGTCAATCTAGATCTGGCACACCTCCCCTCTGCCAACTACGTAAAATGGATTTAGAGGCAATAGTAAAATATTCCTACCCAAAAATGGATGATTATATAGGGTAAATGAGAATGCAGAATGTTACAGTTTTAATAACTTAATTTTCTATAGTTTCTATAATTAACAAGTCTCTTTCTTTTTTTTTTCATAAACATTGAATGACCTTCAAAAACTCATCTGCTCACCTCTATTATTCTCCAGCCTCCACTGATCCTCTTCTAACATTCCAAACTTGAAGTCTTCTCTTCTCTGGGGATACTGACCTTTTCAATATCATCTCTATCCACCTAATCTCGCTCTCATTAATGACAGTTATTCATAGATTGTTTGCCTAAAAGGTTTTTATAAATTATTGTCTTCCATCTTTGAAGGAATATACATTGTTACATCTTCAAGAACTACAGTAGCACCTCGCCATATTAACATTTACCTTGTATTGTTGCCTCTAATAATTTCCATCTACTTATTTATGTAAGCTTGTTTGATTATGACCTCACTTTGAGTGCTAGAGTGGCACGGAACGCAAAGGGTTAGTGTCCATCTTAGACTCTCCCTGTTTTCTAAACTCTTATACAGGCTTTTAGCCTTTTCCTAGAACATGTATAACTCAAAAGTGTTTTGAATAATATACAAATACACATTAATAATACAAATAAAATTTAAAGGGATAGTAATACTTCGTTTTAACTTTATTTTATTTTGTAGGCATTAAAAAAACATGAAGAACGATATAAGTCTTATGGTTTAAGAGATGTTCACAAGCAAAGTTTCCCCTCCCCGCCCCTTTTACCTAGTGCAAGCCATCTCTTCTCAGATGTGGAATGCAGTCCATAGACCAGACAGATAACAGAAGGGGATAATCTTCTTCCTATGAGAACAATGAAAGCCCTGTCCCCCTTGACAAGTTTTTCAGGTTTTTCCCTTATCTTAATTGAAGATTGTCCCTCTCTGCAGTCTACCTGGGCACCTCCCTTCTGATCTGGCTGAGCAGTGTTACATCAGTAAAAGGGGAGAGAGGTGGACACTTTATCATTGAATTACTCTTGAACTACAACTCTGACAGAATTGAAATAACACTCTCCAAAGTCCAAATACTATGATGATTAATTAGAGCTGCTTTTATTATGAAACATTACTATCCCTTTAATTTCAAGAATTAGCTAAGTCCAAAACTATGTTACCATAGGTTATGCTGATAGATATATTATTTTAATTCACATTCCTTATATCTTCCATTATCTTACATTTTGCATGACCCTAGAGTATGGAAACAGAAAACCGAACTGAAATAATTCTTCTGGGATTTTCGAAGGAACTTAAGATAAATATTACACTTTTTTTCTTGTTTCTCCTGACATATTTGATAACGTGTATTGGAAATGGCCTTATTATTTGGCTTTTTGCTACCGTGCCACAATTACACACACCAATGTACTTTTTTATCTCCAATTTATCTTTCATGGACTTGTGTTATTCATCAACTGCTGTGCCAAAATTGTTGGTAGACATCTTTTCTACTAAGAGAACTATTCCTGTTAGTGCCTGTCTTTCACAAGTATTTATCAGTATGTTCATGGGAGGCACTGAAGGTCTTCTTCTTGCTCTGATGGCGTATGACCGATACGTAGCCATTTGTCACCCGTTGTATTATCAAATTCTTATGAGCTGGAAGATTTGTTTTAAAATGACAGCTGCTGTATGGATTGGGAGCTTCATGTTGTCAGTTGTTCCATCACTTATATTGCCTTTTAACATCTGTTCTTCTAGAAAGATAAATCATTTTATGTGTGAAGTTATAGAAATTATTAAGATTGTATGTGAAGATATCCATGTAAAAAAGTTGCTATTATATTCTATTAGCTCTGTCTGCCTTCTTCTTCCTTTTGGGTTTATCATAGTAACATACATCTGCATTATCATGTCTGTGATGAAGATTCATTCTGTAGGAAGAGCTAAAGCTTTTTCTACTTGTACCTCACACATACTAGTGGTGTTATTGTGTTACGGGCCTGCAATTGTAATGTACTTTAAGCCTTCATCCAGCAGTTCTCTGAATCAGCAGAAATTTGCAACAATTTTTTATGTGATTGTAACTCCAATGTTAAATCCTTTAATTTATAGTTTAAAAAACAGGGATGTCAAAGAAGCTTTCAAGAAATTACAGGGGAAAGTAACTGCATCTTGCCAAATGTAAATTCTAAATGAAGTTATTATTGTTGTTATTATCACACTACGTGTTTATATTTAGAAATAACGTTGAACAATTTTGATTAATAAAAGGATGCATAATTGTAGTGAAAAAAGTAATTCATGGGAAAATAATTAAAGTATCATAATCCATAATGAACAGGGCTAGAATGAAAGAATGATTGAATTAAAGTGTTAGTAATGTCTAAAAAAAACTTTTTTACACTTAGAAGAGCTTAAAAAGCTGATCTAAATGCAAAAAAACGTATCTCTCAAACCGCTATGGTTTAAGAGATACGGGCGTTTAAAGTTTGATATCTCCTACTGACAGCTGTAAAGCTGTTAGCAGGAGATCCGTGTCAGTCGACACGCTGGCGCTTGAGAAGTGCCGCAATCTCGTTACTTACACGGAATCCCTTCATTGGAATGGTCTAAAACGTGTGCCTGGTGTTCAAGCACATGTTTTAGACATTTCCAATGAAGGGATTCCATGTAAGTAACGAGATCCCGGCACTTCTCAAGCGCCACTGTGTCGACCGACACGGATCTCCTGCTGACAGCTTTACAGCTGTCAGTAGGAGAAATCAAACTTTAAACGCCCGTATCTCTTAAACCATAGCGGTTTGAGAGATACTTTTTTTGCATTTAGATCAGCTTTTTATGCTCTTCTAAATGCAAAAAAGTTTTTTTTAGACATTACTAACACTTTAATCTGTTTATTTATAGTGCCAAAAGTGCATGCAGTGCTTTATGATAATACAATAATCCTATTTAATAATTTGTTAAGTGTGTGTTTATCAGAAGCCATCATGCACAGTAGAGACGGCTGCGCGCTGCAGTCATGCACAGTACAGACTGCCCACACTGTGGCTGATAACAGAGCAGGGCTCCGAATTCCAACCGTAGTCCTATGGTCGGAATTCAGAGATCCCCGCTCCGTTATCAGCCGGGGCACGGGCAGTCTGTACTGTGAATGACTGCACCGCTGCCATTGCTGTGAGGCACTGTGGCCTGTGTACACGAGCTTTTCAACTAGTACTATATAAAAAAACAATAATACAACACTTTTATAATAATAGACTCTTCTGTTTGTCTGTGATGAGTAGATATTATAAGCTGACAAGTAAGATCTATCCTTTCCCACAAACCCACTCAGAACAGAGACAGAGTGGGGATAAGTGGAACGTTCTTATTTTCCTGCCCCTCTATGGCTTTTGAGGACATGTCAGTATCTGCCTTCTACTACAACTGGACATTCGGCATGCTGCAGTGCTGAGGACAGAGGAACTGCAGCTGATGTGCTCAAGTCCTGGCTGAGGTATATTTTATATTAAGTATTTTTGAAGTTCCCTCCTGTTCTGCAGATCCATCTGTTCTCAATTCATTCCTCCTCTCCTTAGTGACAGAATGTGTTATTGAAGCTCATGGAGATACCTGCTAGGGCTTTAAAGAGATAGTAATGTCAGACTATAAATGAAGGTCAGATTATTCCTTATACTTTTTTATAATGCTCTGTGCCTTTTGAAAATGTCCATATTGTAATTATATTTTAAAATTTCCCCCTCTCGCCCCTTTTCCCAAAGTCACTCGCCTTCCCTCAGATCTGAAAGCCAGGCAGATCACGAGAAGGCACAATATTGTGTGTGTGATGAAGGAGGGAAGGTTTTTCCTTATGCTGACACAATATTGTCCCTCGTTGTGGTCCATCCGGACTGGCTTTCAGATCTGAAGGAAGAAGAATGAAATCAGGAAAGGGGGCGGGAGTGGGAAACTTTTTAATATAATTACAATAAAACAAAAAACTTGTATTTTCTGCTGCAAGGGATAGTGTTTCTGAGAATGTGAGAGGCTTCACAGGGGATGTTAATAGGAAGGAATACCTCTAAAACAAATGCCTATAGTTTCAAACACCCAACATGTATCATATGCTACTCTTCCCAATTTATCTCCGGTTAAAGGGTCCACCAGTGGGGCTCCCTTATATATTCCTTATTAATAACAAAGCGTCATTGAACAACAAAAGTACTAGAAATTATCTTTAGTGTTATTCCATTGTATAGCTTATTACTCATAAAGGTGAATATATAAATACTTAAATAAACAAATAAAAACATGTTAGTAAAAGGTTGGTAAAAGGGCCGCCTACCAAAACTCACAGTCCAGGCAAGGAGGGCATTAATTAGAGAGGCAACAAAGAGACCAAAGATAACACTGAAGGAGCTGCAAAGCTCCACAACGGAGATTGGAGTATCTGTCCATAGGACCACTTTAAGTCATACACTCAACAAAACTGGGCTTCACGGAAGAGTGACCAGAAGAAAACCATTGCTTAAAGAAAAAAATAAGCAATCATGTTTGATGTTCGCCAAAAGGCATGTAGGAGACTCCCCAAACATATGGAAGAAGGTACTCTGGTCAGATGAGACTAAAATTGAGGGTTTTTGGCCATCAAGGAAAACACTCTGTCTGGTGCAAACCCAACACCTCTCATCACCCCGAGAACACCATCCCCACAGTGAAGCATGGTGGTGGCAGCATCATGTTGTGGGGATGTTTTTCATCGGCAGGGACTGGAAAACTGGTCAGAATTGAAGGAATGATGGATGGAGCTAAATACAGGGAAATTCTTGAGGGAAACCTGTTTGTCTTCCAGACATTTGAGACTGGGAAGGAGGTTCATCTTCCAGCAGATCAATGACCCTAAGAATACTGCTAAAGCAACACTCGAGTGGTTTAAGGGGAACATTTAATGTCTTGGAATGGCCTAGTAAAAGCCCAGAACTCAATCCAATTGAGAATCTATGGTATGACTTACAGATTGCTGTACACCAGCGGAACCCATCCAACTTGAAGGAGCTGGAGCAGCTTTGCCTGGAAGAATGGGCAAAAATGCCAGTGGCTTGATGTGCCAAGCTTATAGAGACGTACCCCAAGAGACTTGCAGATGTAATTGCTGCAAAAGTTGGCTCTACAAAGTATTGACTTGGGGGGTGTGAATAGTTATGCACGCTCAAGTTTTCTGTATCTTTATCTTATTTCTTGTTTGTTGCACAATAAAAAATATTTTGCATCTTCAAAATGGTAGGCATGTTGTGTAAATCAAATGATACAAACCCCCAAAAAAATCCATTTTAATTCCAGGTTGTAATGCAACAACATAGGAAAAATGCCAAGGGGGGGGAGCGAATATTTTGCAAGGCACTGTATATATTTCTATACAATCAATTGGAGAGTAGATGACACTCACAGGTCTTGTAGAGGGTGTACAAAGATTTTATTTGAATCGAAGTTTCAGCCAAATTGTTTGTCCTTTATCAATCTTGAAAAAGGACAGACAATTTTGCCGAAATGTTGATTCAAATAAACATTGTTGTACACCCTCTAAAAGACCTGTGAGTGTTGTCTACCCTCCAATTAATTGTGTGTATGACTTTCTTATTTGACGTTGCACCCAGGCATTCACACTGCCATTGCAAACTATTGATAGATAGATAGATAGATAGATAGATAGATAGATAGATAGATAGATAGATTGAGAGATAGACTGATTGGAAGATAGATAGATAGATTGAGAGATAGACTGATTGGAAGGTAGATAGATAGATAGATAGATAGATAGATAGATAGATAGATAGATAGAGAGATAGACTGATTGGAAGGTAGATAGATAGATAGATAGATAGATAGATAGATAGATAGATAGGCAAAAAGGAATCAGCTAGACAGGAAGGCAGCTAGTAAGGCAGATAGGAAGGCAGTAAGATAGTTAGGCAGATAGGCAGGCAGATACATAGATAGCAGATAGGAAGGCAGAGAGATAGGAACATAGGCAGGCAGATAGAGAGATATAGATAGATAGATAGATAGATAGATAGATAGATAGATAGATAGATAGATAGATAATAGGCAGATACATAGACAGATAGATATGCAGAGAAGGAAGCCAGGTAGATAGGAAGATAGGCAGTCATATCTGGGACATCTGGGACATCTGGATGTTTTCTGTTGTGTGTCTCCTAGGGACTTACAAGCACTTAGTAGGCTGTTTGTTTAGAACTGTGTGGTTGTGCTCAGAATGTGAAAAAGAGGCTTGGATTTCAAGAAACTGATCGAGCATGCTTAGAACATGAAAAGAGGCTTGGAATACAAGGAACTGAATGATCATTCTCAGAACATGAAAAAAAAAGCTTGGAGTACAAGAAGCTACTTGCACAAATGTCCTCCTGCTCCAAACACACACACACTGCCCTCATCTGCACTTCTCCAATTAACGCTTTCAGTGCCAGAGGGGTGCGCAACACATTCTTTGCAATGTGTTGCAAACCAGTCTGGCACTCAAAGGGTAAAACCCTTATAGACTCTTACCTTGAAGGGAAGAAATGTACAAGGGAGGGAGAAATGATGGACACCTATGCTACTCAAACAGTTAACCCTTAGAGTGCCAGAGGGGTATGCAAAACATTGCTTTTCAATTTGTTGAGAAACCCTCTGCCATTCAAAGGGTTAAAGGAATAGTAATACTTCTATTAAAGTTTAGCTCCAAGTCTTATTTATAATTTTTTTAACATGCGGCGCTATATTTAATTACTTTCAGTGTTGTAGTTCAAACGCTATTCAAGCCGAATGGATTCCCCTCCTGCCCCTTTCGCTGCATCGCTCTGGTCCAGATGGAGAGCAGCAAGTGACAATCTTCAGTACGCAAAAGGAAAATCATACCCTCCGTCCTCAAGGGGGATAGATTTTTCCTTATACTTACTGATTGAAGATTGTCCCTCGCTGCATCCGTCCGGTCCAACAACCGGATTCCAACTCTAATGGGAGGCGGGTAGAAGTGGTGGGAGGAGGATCCTTTTGGCTTGAACAGAGTTTAAACTACGACACTCTAAGTAATTACATGTAAGGTAATGTTAAAAAATATATAAAGAAGACTTAGAGATTGATTGAACTTGATTGATTGAAGTATTACTATCCCTTTAAAACTTTATATACTCTTACTTTCTTCTGTGTATTCCGCTGCACATAGAAACAATGGGCTTTATCTCCCGCCTCCAGCTGGTAGGACCGATTAAAATTTGAATAAAAGCTCACTCCACCCCTTCCGCCTCAGTTATTTCGGTCCTACCAGCTGGAGGACGTGAGGCAAGTAACCTCCGTAACGCTCCTGGGAGTAAAACAATTAGCTGCGGCAAGAAGGTAAAAAGCGGATGACGCGAAGAAAAACACCCTTTCCTCCGCATTAAGGAAGTGGATAGGAGGTGTAGAGCGGCAGTGCATGGCCAAAAAGGAATTTGATTCCAAGACTGGGCACATACCTGGGACTAGCAGCAGAGAAGATTCGGTTTTCACCGTGTCGGCTGGCTTATGGCTTCAACGCGCATCCGGATGAGGTCATCAAAGCCTTTGCAGCATCAGCAGGCGCCAGATGACCCGGTCTAAGGAGGGAAGCCAGCATTATGCCTGAGACTTATCCCTCCAGTACCGGATATGGATTCAATCGGCGTGCGTTCCAGCCTGAAACACAACACCGTTATAAGAAGCGGCAGCAGGACTGAAGGTAAGGATTAGATATTTACATTTTTTAGAGTTAAATTATTAAAGTATTAGTTTTAAACTTAGAATTATTCCTAAGTGACTGACTATGTCTTCCTCAGCCAAGGGTAGTGCTAAGGAGAAAGTAGAGTCTGGGACCCCTAAAGATAGCCCTAATTCAGAACCTAGAACTTCTAAACCAAAGATTTGCTCTAATTGTGATAAAAAGGCTCCAGTAGTGGAAGGGTCAAAACATTGCTTAGAATGTCTTAAGAAACTAGCAGGACAGGATGTGCCACTGCAATTTCAAAATTTTTTGTCATGGATGCAGACATCTATGAAAGAAACTTTTTCAGCTATGCAAGAAGCAGTTAACCCTAAAAAGAGACCTAGGCCCGAGGATCCAGGAGAAGGTACTTCTAAACAGACAGAAGTGGAGGAATTAAATAGTCAAGATCCCTCAGAATACTCTTCCTCAGAAGAAGAAGAAGAAGGAGAGATTATTGAAGGAACAGGATCCTTTTCATTAGACAAAATAGAAAGTTTCATCAAATATATTAGGAAATCTTTAGGTATCATAGAAGAACAAAAGGAGTTAAATATAATGGATACTGCCTTCTTGGGCAATCAAAGGTCAACATCTATATTTCCTGTACATCATTCCATATCTAGCATTGTTAAGGAAGAATGGTTGAAAATAGATAAGAGATCTGTAACTACTAAACGCTTCTCCAAGATGTATCCTTTTCAAGAGGAAGATATAAAGTTATGGTCTAACCCTCCTAAGGTAGACGCAGCGGTAGCTTGCTTAGCTAAACATACTACCATTCCGTTAGAAGATGGTTCAGCCTTGCGGGATCCTATGGAGAGAAGGATAGAATCAGTATTGAAGAAGCAATTCGCCTTGATAGGAAATAATATGAAAGTGGCCACAGCACTGGCATCAGTCTCTAGAACCATGAGGATCTGGTTAAACTCCTTAGAGGAGAAAATAGATTCTTCAGTGTCTAGATCTAAACTGTTAAAAGAGGTAGCCATCATAAAGGAGGCGAACAGTTTCATATGTGATGCATCATTAGACTCTGTAAGATTGGCAGCAAAAACATCTGCTATGTCAGTTTCATCTAGAAGAGCTCTCTGGTTGAAATCATGGGGAGCGGATGTTCCATCTAAGAACAAGCTGATCTCCCTGCCATTTAAAGGAGAAATGTTGTTTGGAGACCAGCTAGAGGAGATTGTAAAGAAGCTTACAGGGGGTCGTAGCGCATTTCTACCCCAAGGGAAGAGATCTAGATCATCCCCAGTTAGAACTACTCAGTACAGATCAAAGAATTACTCCTTTCGTAACCAAGGGAAGTATCAGCAAAAGAAGAATGATAACAGAAGAACACAGTCCACACAGAATTTTAGGGGATCATTCCGCAAGGATTTCTCCAAGAAAGCACAATTTAAGAGAGAATTCTGAAGATCAGCGAGTTCTGTTTCCAGAACAGGTGGGGGGTCGCCTGAAAGAATTCAAGGATCATTGGATATCTCAAGACAGATGGATTCAGAGAATTTTGGAAACAGGATATTCGCTGGAATTCAAGAGAACCCCAAAAATATATATTTTCAAGAAATCAAAAACACCAAAGAATCCTCAGAAGGCAGAGCTTTTCAAGAAAGAGGTTCAGCAATTGATACAGAAAGCTGTGGTGGAACAAGTCCCTGTGGTTCAGAAATGCTCTGGAATATACTCAATCTTGTTTGCGGTTCCAAAGACTTCAACATCATGCAGAATAATTCTGGACTTGAAGTGGCTCAACAATCACATGGAACAGAGACATTTCAAGATGGAGTCAGTGAATTCGGTGATAAGATCAATTTGTCCCAAGGATTTCCTTACGAAAATAGATCTTCAGGATGCATATTATCACATTCCAGTAAGAAAACAGGACAGGAAATACCTCAGGTTCGCAATAAGGAACAATCACTTTCAATTCAGATGCCTACCATTTGGGTTGACCACGGCTCCAAGAATATTCACAAAGGTATTGGCCACAGCATTAGAATCATTAAGAAAAGAGGGGATTCACATCATACCATATCTAGACGATCTCCTGATTATCGCAGAGTCAGAACAAAAGGCAAAGAAACATACTCTAAGAGTAAGAAACCACTTGCTGAACCTAGGCTGGTTGATAAATATACAAAAGAGCCAAATGCAGCCAGCCCAGAAGTTAACATTTCTAGGATTAGAAATAGATACAGGAAATGCGGTAGTAACTCTATCAGAAGAGAGAATTCAAAACATAATAAGAAGGATTTTGGAATTCCTAAAGAAGGACAGGCAGACAGCACATTCAATCATGGAATGTCTGGGAGCCATGACATCAGCCATTCAGGTGGTACCCTGGTCAAGATTTCATTTAAGGATTCTGCAAATACATTTTCTGAGACATTGGAACCATCAACAGGATCCTTACAAAATAATTTCCCTTCCTGTAGAAGTAAGAAGAAGTCTACTTTGGTGGACAAAGAGAAAACATCTAAGAAAAGGCACGGCAATAATGGATCATCAGTGGGAAATAATATATACAGATGCAAGTTTGACAGGTTGGGGAGGCATCTGGGAATCAAGAACAATACAAGGAAAATGGCAACAAAAAGAATTAAGTTTGCACATAAACATACTGGAGATAAGAGCAGTAAGATATACTCTACTCCACTTTCAGAAGTTTCTACACAACAAGGCAGTGCACATAAGATCAGACAATATGACAACAGTCCAATACTTAAAGAATCAAGGAGGAACAAGAAGCATCTCCTTAAACAAAGAAGTCCAGTTAATATTCAGATGGGCAGAAAGAAAATTAAAGGCCTTATCAGCCTCGCACATTTCAGGAACACTAAACAAAGAAGCGGACTACTTGAGCCGGGTAAAGGTAGAACCGGGAGAATGGTCTCTGAATCAGGAAGTATACCATCAGATCACAGCCAGATGGGGAACGCCAGTGATAGACTTGATGGCAACACCCCAGAATACGAAGTGCAACCTCTTCTTTTCCAGGTGGAACAACAAGACGGCAGTGGCACAGGATGCCTTGAAACAATCCTGGACATTCTCCCTGGCTTATATCTTTCCTCCAACTCCTTTAATAAGGGAAGTCCTAAGGAAAATAAGGAAAGACAGGACAGAAATTATATTGATAGCTCCAGACTGGCCCAAGAGGACTTGGTACTCAGAACTGATAAACCTCTCCTGCCAGAAACCTTGGCCTCTCCCAGAGAGGAAAGACCTGCTGACACAGGGACCTCTATTGCACCAAAATCCGAATTTTTTCCACCTAACAGCTTGGAGGTTGAGCGGCAGCATTTAAGAGCTAGAGGTTGCTCAGAGAAAGTGGCAAACACCATTATTTCAAGTAGAAAGGCTTCCACCAATAAGATTTATGATAAGATATGGAAGACCTTTAGAATCTGGTGCATAAAGAACAAGATAGCAAAAAATAAGGTATCCACTGCTTCTGTTTTGGACTTTCTACAAAAAGGGTTTGACCTAGGGCTTAGTCCAGCATCCCTAAAGGTACAAGTCTCAGCATTGTCAGCAGTGTTCGCTAAACACTGGGCAGAAAAGGACTTGGTTAAAAGATTCATCAGAGCAGTAGAAAAAGCTCGTCCTAGAATAAGAGAAATAGTACCTGCATGGGATCTTAATATAGTATTAAATCAGCTTATAGACTCTCCCTTGTTTGAGCCCATCAATCAAATTTCTATAAGACATCTAACATGGAAGACGGTATTTCTAACTGCTATTACCTCAACTAAGAGGATTAATGAATTACAAGCATTATCTTGTAAAGATCCTTATTTGACATTCCATCAGGACAAGGTGGTCTTAAGGATGAAGCCAAACTTTAGAGGTAAAGTAGTTTCAGATTTCCATTTAGATCAGGAAATTGTTCTTCCTTCCTTCTGCAGGAATCCTGTAGGAGAAAAGGAGATTAGACTTCATTCATTAGATTTGGTTAGATGTATTTCCACATATCTGGACAGGACAAAAGTATTTAGGAATTCAGATTCTCTGTTTATTCAATTCCAAGGGAAAAGAAAGGGGTCTACAGCTTCTAAATCATCCATCGCAAGATGGATTAGACAAAGCATTATGGCTGCATATAAGGAAGGCAAGTTAGTTCCTCCTATTAAGGTTAAGGCTCATTCTACTCGAGCTGTATCAACCTCCTGGGCACTGAAAGCAAGTGCCTCTCCTGCTGAAATATGCAAAGCAGCCACCTGGAAATCTATGTCTACATTTATCAAGCATTATAATTTGGACGTAAGCTCATCAGCAGAGGCCAAATTTGGAAGACAGGTTTTGCAGGCGGTGATCCCTTCCTGAACATGGTAGGAAATATCCTTATTATTATTATTATGTATTTGTAATAATAGGCATGTCTCTGTACAAGTATATGAATATATTTGGATATGTAGGCATGAGTAATTGTTCGTGGAGATAGATATGTATATGCGTATATGATGGGTATATATGTAAAAATATATGTATACGTACGTATGTTTATAGGTATACTAATTGCATAGGTGATATTGTATCCTCCCTCCCAACAAAGGCTTTGGGAGATCCCATTGTTTCTATGTGCAGCGGAATACACAGAAGAAAGGATGAAATTTACTTACCGATATTTCCTTTTCTTCTGTGTATCTCCGCTGCACACCCACCCTTTTAATAACCTTTTTTGATTAAATTTCTAGACGATACAGCTTGGCTAAAACAAGATAACTGAGGCGGAAGGGGTGGAGTGAGCTTTTATTCAAATTTTAATCGGTCCTACCAGCTGGAGGCGGGAGATAAAGCCCATTGTTTCTATGTGCAGCGGAGATACACAGAAGAAAAGGAAATATCGGTAAGTAAATTTCATCCTTTTTCCAGTGTGATCATGTTGGGCTGTTTTGGAGCTGTTTTTTTTTTTGGAGATGGAGAGTGGTTGCCCAGGAACCCTGGTCTTTCCTCAACTCACGCCTGATACCCCTGCCAGCGCGTAGGCTCAGGCCTGCTCCCTCAGAATCAACAGTGGCTTCTTCCTCCCGCACTGTATCCGGACATTGTGAGTCACATTGTGGGGAGAAGAGTGTCTCTGATGTATGGGGGACAGTAACATGACACACTGAATATATATTATTTATGTAATCGGGACAACTTCTTTACACATTAACAGCACTCTATTTAACTATTTGAGTGCCAGAGAGGAAATGGATGCATTACACCACAACAAATTGGATTCTTTTCCAGCACTCAAAGGGTTAACTTTGACATGACACACCACTGTATACTGCATGGTACTCTATGGCTTAACATGATGGTATAAGTCTCTCTCACAAAATCTCCTTTTATTTTCTGCTCTCCACTTCTACATGCCAAACACTCTGAGGCATAATACTGCAAGTCTGCCTGAAAGTAATGGAA